>OX451738.1:1261616800-1262816800 GCA_948472305.1 Vicia faba
GATGTTGTTGATGAATGAATCAGGATGACCAGACGAGAAATTTTTAACAAAAGCCAACATATTGCCAATAAATGGCCATCCCAAATCACCAGGAGGAAGAGGGTACTGCTTGTTTCTTTGTTTGATGTTATAGTACCATTCATTCAATTTCCATACTAAAATATTTACATAAAAACAGCTTCCCAATGAAATGGCTGATAACCAGAGCCAATATTGCATATCCATCTTTGAATGATTGAATATCCTAGGTCATTTGCTCATTATATATAGCCTTGGAAGATATGGAGATTTATGGCATTAATTGTGTTAACCGAACGCACCATTTTTTTTGTTGGAATTAAAGAGATCCTTACTCATAGTCAAGGTAATGGTTATTAGCAATTACATTTTCTTTTACTGTTTTTGTTTTGAAGAGAGCTTTCTATAACTATAAATTCAGTTTTTGAAAGATTTGGAAGGAAGGATTTTAAGAAGTTATATTTTGAGTGATATTTAAAAGTTACATATTATTTTTATTTTATTTTTGAAAATATATTAAGTTTTGAAATTTGGTAACTTAAATTCTTTTTTGTTAATTTTAGTTTCTTAATAAAATTCATGTTGCATGTTTCGGTTGACTTTTTTAAATGACTTGTTATTCTTAATAATTAGAATAAGAAAAAATAGGAAATATATTTAAAATGTAAAGTATTTTTACACTGTCAATCAATGACGACCATGCAATTCATTAAATCAATTATAAAATTTTAAATTACTTACGTAATAAGGCCGAATAACATATTCTTATTGAATTACAGTGTAAAACTCTTTTATATTGTCACTGCATATTCATCAAACCTTTAGAATAACACGCTATATATACCTCAACTGTTATCGAATTTTACAACTACAAAGTTTTATGTCATTAAAATATTTTCACAACATAAAATTTATTTAGATTGACCATATTAGAGGTGGCAAAACGCGTTGTCCATCCGCCTCACTCCGTCTTAAGTCCGCCAAAAAAAAGCGGGATAGACAAGTCCGGAAAATAGAAATGGACATAAAAATCTAACTCGCCCCGCCAAGGTGGCGGAATGGCGGGCGGCGAGCTTGTCCGCCTATTTTTTTATTTATTTATTTTTCACATTTTTAATAGATTAATAGATTTTTTTTACATTTCAATTAGATTTTTCATTTATATTTTAGAACAATTTTTTATAAAGTATCTTTTAATAAATTTTACTTCAAATATTTATGGAGGGATTAAATGTTTCCAATGGTTTCAGCAATCTAAAGCCTAGTGGATTAAGGAGGGTGATAATAATTATGGCTTTGTTTATGCTTGTTTGAAGAGTATGAGCAGGAGGAATGCATTCTTGGTCGCTTGTTCATAAAATTTTTGGTATCGCTCAAAAATTTGAAAAATCTAATTGTCAATGTGAATTTGAAATCTGTGATGAATGATTTGGGTCTGAACAATTTGGTCTTTTCATACCATTTGGGGGAATGTCATGTATAATATGAGGGGTGGCAAGTTAACTTCTCAAAAAGGAGACATCTTTATTTTAGAAAAAGAAAATATCTTTCTGAACAAGAAATATTTAAAACTTGAAGTAACTCTTTCTAAAGCACATTCATCTTCTGAAACCATCTTATATAAATACGATAAGGCATTTCATAAATTCTTGAACAACAGCATAAATAGAAGCAAAATGGCTTCCATAATTTATGGTGTCAGTCATTATGGGAAAAGAAGAATTGGTTATGATTCTGATAAAGACATTCAAGAAAATAAACCATTATCTCCATTTTCTTATCTCTACCCTTCTACACATACATAAATTGTGAACATTGCACAGAAACCCAAGTTTGCAAGAAACTCTGGAAAAACTAATTTAAAAGGACTCAAAAGATTATGCGTACCAAAAGATAAAATAATGTATGTTGCAGATATCCTATGCAGCAAAGTTGAAACACCAGTCATGGTACCTGGACTCTGAATGCTCACGACACATGACAAAAAGAAAGCATATGTTATAAAGCATGGAACTTAAATATGTTAGATTCGTTGGTTTTGGTGGAGATCAGAAAGGAAGAATAAGAGGATCTAGAATAATCGGTAATGGATTTCTTCCTTCTATATCTAATGTACTTTATATTGAGGGTTTAATGCATAATATGTTATCCATAAGTCAACTAAGTGATAACGTTTACGACATTATTTTTAATCAAAAAGTATGCAAGGCTGTGAGTCACAAAGATGGCACAGTTCTCTTCGCTGGAAAGAGGAAGAACAATATTTATAAAATATGGCTTTCTGATCTTAAAAATCAAGATATAAAATGCATAATGTCTGTTAGTGAAGAGAAATGAATGTGGCGTAGACGCTTGGGTCACATTAGGATGAGAAGGATATCTCATCTAAATAAACTTGAGTTAGTCAGAGGCATGCCTAAGTTGAAGTTTGCTTCAGATACTCTTTGTGAAGCATGTCAGAAAGGCAACACTACGCCAAAAAGGCCTTTAGACAGCGTACATTAGATAGTGCTTTTATACAAAAGCGCTGCCATAAGTAAATTAAAAAATAAAACACGGAAACTGTATACGAAAATGAGTAAAAGCGCTACTAAAAGGCCGACCTTAGACAACGCTTCTGAAAAGCGCTGCTAAAAGGGTTGTTTTAAAAAGCGCTTAAAAAAAGCGTCGGTAAAGGACCACATTAGCCAGCGCTTCTCTGAAGTGCTGTTTAAAGTCATATAAATTTAAAAAAAAAATCTTAAAAGCGCTGTTAAAGGCCCATATTAGCCAGCGCTTATCAAAAGCGTTGTCTAAAGTCATATAATTAGAATTAAAAAATAGAATCCCTCCAGAACTCGTTTCTATTCACATACCTCCAGAAACGTAACACTTTTCTCTTCGTCCTTCCGTCGTTCCTCTGATACCGCCCTCCTTCTGCCGTTCCTCTGACCTCCCTTCTTCCGCCGTTCCTCCGACCTCCCTCCTTCCGTTGTCCCTCAGTTACCTTCCTCCACTATATATCAAGGTATGTTTCCCTTGTTCCTATCTCTATTGCTGCTATAGTTCTTTGGGTATTTGGTTTATAACATTTGATTTTTTGGACTCTCTTGTAGGACTTCTATCAACCATTTCACCAACATTTGGTTTTTTTAAGCTTGGATCAACATTTCCTTCTACATTTCTAGGTATTCATTTCCTTCTACATTTCTAGACATTTCCTTCTACATTTCTGCAAAACCTGTGACATGTTTATAAGTTCGATTAGTTAGTGATATAAACTATGTTAGGCTGTCCGGTTTTATTTAGTTTCAATGAATGTTGGATGTTGATGTCGCGTTTATTCGTGTATAAACTAACCGAGAACCTATTGGGGCTGCCCGTTTTGTTTTATTTGTTAGAGTTTTGGGTTTGAATTCAATGTTGTGTCACTTTGTGTGAGAAAATTTGAAAGAGATTTTGATGCATGTTGTTATGAATTCAAGGTTTAATTCGGTTACGGTTCCACTTTGTTGCGATAGTTTGATTTCATTTTGGTTTTGATGACGGCTTGATGTTTATGCCACGTTATTCACATAAGATATAGTCGAGAACCATTCATGGGGAAGGAATTCATCTTTTACCGTTGCTTTGAGATTCAGACAACTTTATTGTGTAATTTGATTTAAATTCGAAAGTTCGCATGGTTGTGACATCGGGTGCTTTCCCATTTTGTTTCGAATCTTCTTGAGTTGAAACTATCGAGCATTCATAACTTGTTATAGTTGCTGCCTGATTCTTGTTTAATCGAATAAATCATGTGTTGAAATCAATTTTCCATGTTCCGATTATTAAATTGTGTAACAAAATGAGTTCTTTGATTTTACTTTTATTTGAGGATTGGTATCATGATTTTATTCTCAACTCTATGCATTTTCAATGTTAGTGTGCTTACTAAAAAGTTGGTTAAGACTTTTTTGTATTGGTGTAGTTAGTCGAAGACCATCACCGATTCGAAGAACATCAAAGCAGCAGCATCCGCTGTCGGCACCAATAACCCATCTTCTTTCTTTGGTAAGTCAAGTTCAAATTCAACATTACCGACTCGTTTATTTATTTACTATCTGCTTCCTAAATTATAAAACATTCTATCTATATCAATTAAAAAGCACAATTAATTTTATACAGAAATAATTAATTTTAGTCTATATCGATCTAGAACTAATCCGATTAAATCTTACGAAATATTTTTGTATTAATATTATTTTTGTGTCGCAAACGTGTTTTTCTTTATGTTCTTTTGAAATAGTTGCGTGAATAATTATAGTGCTTTTGTTTACCTTAATTAGTAGTAATTTCATGGATAAAAAATGGATGTCAGTCGATCGATTGTCAAAAGAGTACGAGAATAGGGTATTGGAATTTGTTAAGTTTGCTGTTGAACACGCCAAAGACTCCAGTCGAATGAAATGTCCTTGCTTGGGTTGTTGTTATGTGGGTCCGGTTAACGCGGATGGATTGAAATCGCATTTACTGATGTGTAGGATTGATCAAAGTTATAAGTGTTGGATATATCATGGTGAGAAAATTAACGAGAATGTTAAACCGGGGGAGAAAAGTAATATGACAACCTATGCTCCAAACGACAATAACACGGATACATACGATTATGATCGAGTCGAAGAGATTGCAGAATCACTTGAAGAAGATCTTAAGGATTGTCCCAAAATGTTTGAGAGGTTGGTAAGCGATGTAGAGAAATCGTTGTATCAATGTTGCACTAAATTCACAAGACTGTCTACTGTATTAAATTTGTACAACTTAAAGGCGGGCAATGGATGGTCGGATAAAAGTTTCACAGAGTTATTAGCCCTTATGAGAGATATGCTTCCGGAGGATAATGTTCTTCCTAATTGAACCTATGAGGCCAAAAAAATGTTGCGCTCTATTGGCATGATCTATGATAAGATACATGCTTATCCAAACGATTGTATTTTATTTTGAAACGAATATGCATCGTTAAATGAGTGCCCTAAATGCGGTTTATCTCAATATAAGAAAAAATTATCTCCAGCAAAAGTCGTATGGTAATTTCCTATAATTCTGAGATTTAGGCGCATGTTTCATAGTGAAACCGATGCAAGAAACTTGACTTGGCATGTAGATGAAATAATTATTGATGGAAAGTATCGATGTCCAGCAGATTCAGCACAGTGGTCAAAAATTGATGATGATTATCCTGATTTGGGAGAAGAAGCAAGAAATCTTCGCTTGGCATTATCTACTGATGGAATGAACCCACATGGTCTTCAAAGTATCTCACTTAACACATGGCCTGTGATTCTTATGATTTATAACCTACCTCCATGGCTATGTATGAAGCGTAAGTACATGATGTTATATATGTTAATTTTTGGGCCTAAACAACCAGGGAATGACAGGTACCGTATTTAATGAAGTTCTAATTTGTTTTTAATGACGATTATGTCTTTAAATTACTTGTACTAATTCATTTTGTGTATGTTTTTCGTAGAGGTCTTTCAACAACATTGATGATACTAGAAGAACTTTTTGTCTCCGATTGGCCGGAAAACTACTAAGACGGTTTATGACTTTTTAAATATCAAGTTTCTTAGGGATGCGGATAAAATTTTTGTTGATCCGGAGCTTCCATCTGAATATGCAAGTTTGGTTTCACCTAAATAATAGGAAACGTTTAAAGCCAAACGAAAAACCCAAGAATTTCATAGTGTAAGTGAAACAAATCGACAAAGAGAATCAATTCCCGTGTATCCATACAGAAAAGGGCATATTGGATATGGATGCTTAGAACAGTCTATCGTAAGTATGTATAAATTGCAATGATATACGTGTTCATCATGAATTATATTTGATCATATTATTTGGCTTAATGTGTAGTTAACAAAGGAGAATAGTTCTGAAACATCTCTTCTGATACATGTTTTGTGGAAGGAAGCCCGTGTGGGTAAGGATGGAGTTGCCAAAGAAGATGTTCAAAAGGTTTTTGAGAAATGTGTAAGTATAGTATTATTTATTTAATTAAATCAAAAGTTTAGTAACATATAATTAAGACAAATTTTCAATATTCATATGAATTTCAGGAGACTCTATCTCAGTCTATATGTCCAGATGAAGACAATAATTACAGGAGCATACATAGTCGAGCATTAGATGTTTGTGAGTATTCTGGTTGGGTGAGGGGTAAGGGATTTGGAATCACTCCAAAATCCTTGAAGATGAAAACACAAAAGACTCCTAGCAATAAAGAACTGCAGGAAACCTTAGAAGCACTACAAGCTGAAGTCCGTGAATTGAGAAGGGAAAAAGAATTAAGAGAGAAAGCTTCAGGTTTTAAAGCTACTAGTGACAAAGGTAGCATCAGTTGTAATTTTCAACCGAATCTTCCAGAGGTAATTATATATATATATATATATATATATATATATATATATATATATATATATATATATATATATATATATATATATATATATATATATATATATATATATATATATATATATATATATATATATATATATATATATATGTATATATCACTATGAAATTAAAGTAGCTTAATTTATTTAATTGAAATATATACACAATAACAATTTGAAATTTATTATTGGCATGGAGGTTTTTGATCAAGTTTTACAACATACACAATTAGGCCACGGTGTTGTTAATACATACATAAGGTATATCCGATCTACTTTGTCTAATTAATTGATCAATTCATTTACTCATTTCAAATGTTAATGAGGTCTTTTATTTAAGGTTTTTGTATGAAAAATTGATGCGCACGAGTGGATTGGAGCAAAGATTTGATTTCTTATCTCCTTATAATACCAACTTAGGGTTAATCATGCATAAACCAGATGAAGTCACGGCGTGTGTACTCGAGTGCTTTATGTCCGACAAAGATACTGAAAAGTTGTTTTTTTTACCGCTCAATACCGGCAACGGGTTAGATTTTCATTCTAAATTCATCTATTATAATTTTTCATATTTTGATGTTGTGTAGAAAGTTTTCATCTCACATTTGTTTAATCTTACAGTGGACATTGGTTGTTGGTCGCGATTGATCCTATTAGAGAAGTTGTATATTATCTAGATTCTTTATGCAATGATCCAAGTACATACCAAGATATGAAGAATATGGTTGATATGTAACTGATATTGTTCTAAATATTCTTGTGTATATTTATTTATTTATTTATTTATGTGAATTGTTCTAAATATGCGTTTATATTTTATTTGCATTATACAAGTTTTTCGAGCACAAAGAGGTATTCAAGTACCAACGAGTAAAGCCAACAACATTACATGGATTATAGTGGAGGTATATTAATTAATTATCACAATTTTGATTATATTAATAGTGATGATACTTGATAAAACTTAGGCCTTATCCATATTTTATTTTCATGTGTAGTGTCCTCAGCAGCGTAATGAAGTAGATTGCGGTTTTTATATGTTGAGGTTTATGAGAGAAATCATTCTTTTAGATCGAATAGAGATTCCATCTAAGGTATGGATCTCTAACTTAGGAGTTATTTAAATATTTAACACATATTTCTCATATAATTAAATATTTTTAACTTAAACGTACTATGTTATATTATTATGTAGTACTTTGATGAATTCAAGTGTACTTATTACTCAAGTTCTTAGTTGGATGGACTTAAGGAGGATTAGTGTCAATACATTATTAAGACGAAAGCTATATAAGGTATATTGTAATCTTACTTTAATTGATGAAAATTTTGAGTATATTCAAGTGTTGCAATTTTGTTGTTGTTTGTCATGTGATAAATTATATATATTTTGTTTGTATCATGGTATGAATTACGATATTTTGGTGTTGTTTCGGGTTATATTTGCATATGTAGAAGATAAAGATGAATAGATTTTGTAATGGTATATAATGGTGTTGTTTTGGTGTTTTTTTTTGTATAAGTATAAATGTACAATAGTAATAGTATACATAAGTACATTGGTGCAAATGTATAGTATCTTTTGGTATTATTTTTTATTGGATTGAAGCTCCAATATTAGTGAAAATCTGGTGAAATTTGTAATGGTATATACAAGTGCAAAATATGATGAAAACCTGGTGCAAATATCGTTAAAATCTGTGCATATAAAATTATATATATCAAACAGCACTTTTTTCAAAAAGGTTATATAAAAAATTCTGTGGACATTAGACAGCGCTTTAAAAAATGTTGTCTAAAGCCCCCTTTAGACAGCGTTTTTACTGTAAAAGCGCTGCCTAAAGGGGCTCTTTTTTTAATTTTTTTTTGTTTCAGAAAAAACGCTGGCTAAAGGGGGCCTTTAGCAGCACTTTAAAAGTAAAAGCGCTGACTAAAGGGGGCCTTTAGCAGCGCTTTAAAAGTAAAAGTGCTGGCTAATGGGGGCCTTTAGCAGCGCTTTCAAAGTAAAAGGGTTGCCTAAAGGGGGGATTTGGCAGCACTTTTACTTTTAACAAAGTGATGTCTTTACCTACAGCAACGCTGGAATAGACTTCACTTTAAAGCGTTGTCTAAAGCCAAAAAAGCGTTGTCTAAAGTCTTGTTTGGCGTAGTGCAAGTTTTCTAAAACTACCTTCAAATCTAAAAATGCCATTTCCTCCTCTAGACCTTTGGAGCTTTTACACATTGACTTGTTTGGTCCAGTGAAAACTACATCAATCAATGATAAAAAGTATGGACTTGTCATTGTAGATGATTATAGTCATTGGACATGGGTAATATTTCTAAGCCACAAGGATGAGTCACATTCTGAATTCACTAGGTTCTACTCCAGAGTGCAAAATGAATTTAATTCTAAGATTATTAGGGTCAGAAGTTATATGGTGGCGAATTTGAAAATAAACAATTTGATGAATTATTTGATTCTAATGGCATATCCCATGATTTCTCATGTTCTAGAACTCCACAACAAAATAGAGTTGTAGAGAGGAAGAATAGAAGATTGCAAGAAATGGCCAGAACAATGATCAATGAAACTAATTCAGCTAATCATTTCTAGGCAGAAGCTATGAATACAACATGTTATATTTAGAATAGAATCTCTATAAGACCTATTCTATAAAATACTCCTTATGAATTGTGTAAAGGAAGAAAATCCAACATTTCATATTTTAATCCTTTTGGATGCTCTTGTTTTATTCTGAATATTAACAAGTTTGATCCCAAAGCACAGAAGTGTATTATGTTGGGATACTCAAAACGCTCTAAGGGCTACAAAGTATACAATACAAAGACACGTCTTATGGAGGAATCAATTCATGTTAGATTTGATGATATACTTGGCTTAGCAAAGTTAAATTTATTTGAGAATTTTACAGATTCAGAAATTAACCTCGCAAGTTCTGGAGAAAAGGATATATGTTCAGAGGATAAAGATTCTAATAAAAAAGACGATTCATCAGAAACAATTGAATGTCCATTAGTCCAGAAAAGGCAAAAGCCAAGTCAAGTTTTATCTGAGGATGTGATTCTAGGAGATAAAATTGAACTTGTCAGAACAAGATCCACTTTCAAGCAGTCTGAGGAAAGTCTTCTGGGTTTGATATCTTTAATGGAACCAACATCATGTCAAGAGGCTCTTAAATATAATGAATGGATTTTGGCAATGCAAGAAGAGCTAAATCAGTTCTCCATAAATTATGTATGGGATCTAGCCTAAAAGAACTCACGTGATTGGAACCAAGTGGGTATAGAGAAATAAGTTAAATGAGAAAGGAGAAGTCATCATAAACAAGGCACGACTGGTTGCACAAGGATATACTCAAAAAGAAGGTATTATCTATAATGAAACATTTTCCCTAGTCGCTAGGTTAGAATCTATCCTCCTTCTAATATTTTTTGTTGTCAATAATCATATAACATTATATCAAGTTGATGTCAAAAGCGCGTTTTTAAATGGTCACATTTTTGAAGAGGTTTATGTACATCAACCTCCTGATTTTGAATGTACCAAGTTCCCACAACATATTTTTAAACTTAAAAATTCATTGTATGGTATGAAACAAGCTCCTACAGCATGCTATAATAGACTAAGTGTTTTTCTTTTAGAGAACGGTTTTTCAAGAGGCATGGTGGATACTACTCTCTTCTGTAAAAACATTGGAAATAATCTTATGATTTTTTAGATATATGTTGATGACATGATTTTTGGTTCAGCTAATCCCTTTGTTGCAAAAGAATTTTCTAAGTTAATGCAGGTAGAATTTGAAATGAGTCTTATGCAATAGCTAAGATATTTCTTGGGAATTTAAATAAATCAAACTTATGAAGTTATTTACATTTATCAAAGCAAATATACAAAAGAACTTCTGAATAAATTTGATATGATAGATAGTAAACCAACAAAGACTAGAATGTATCCTACATACATTCTTGAGAAAGATGAGGTAAGCATAAAGGTCCATCAGAAGCTCTATCATGGTATGATAGGATCTCTTCTCTATCTAATTGCTTCTCGTCCAAATATTATGTTCAGTGTGTGTTTATGTGCTCGTTTTCATTCAAACCCAAGAGAAACTCATTTAACAGCTGTTAAGAGAATCCTAAGATATCTGAAGGGAACAACTAACCTTGGCTTGATGTATAAGAAAGTATTAGAATACAATCTATCAAGTTTGTGATGCAGACTATGTTGGAGATAAAATAGAATGAAAAAACATTTCTGGAAACTGTCAGTTTCTGGGTGATAATCTCATTTCCTGGTCTAGCAAAAGGAAGTCAACCATTACACTTTCAACCGCTGAAACAGAATATATTTCAACATCACTGTGTAGTACTCAGATGCTCTAGATGAAGAGTCAACTTGAAGATTTACAGATTTTCGAAGGTAACATTCCTATTTTCGGTGACAACATGGTGGCTATATTCTAAGTAAGAATCCTATTTTTCAATCTAGAGAAAAACACATAGAAATAAAATATCATTTTATTAGAAACTATGTGCATAAAGAGATTCTCATATTAAAATTTGGATATGGACCATCAATGGACTGATATTTTCACAAAACCCTTGACTGAGGATGTATTTCAGTCCATTCTGAAGAATTTAAACATGGAATCATGTCCAGAATAAAAAAAATTGTGTTCTACTTTTCATGAAAAAATTATTATTCTGAATATCATCTTTTTTTTTGTTTCTTAATACTTCTGCATGATAGAAGGTGTCTTGATAGTATACATCTCAAGTCAGGTTTGACTCTGAGAACATCAACCTCGAGCAGTGGAAATATTTTAAAATTAGATAAAATCCTTTCGTTATACCCCTATTTGTTATCTTTTTGTACCTTGTTTACTTTACCTATGAAATATCTATTTCAATCATATATGTTTGTTTCTTAACTTTAAGATAAGTATGCTACTTATTTTTTTCAACAACTGAATTTTTTATTCTTTTTTATTATGACAAAGAGGAGGAGAAAGAAAGTGATGATTTTTATATATCTAATTCTCTAAATCCCGTTTCTTACATTCTAACAAAATTCATATGCAAGATTGTTTTGAGAATGTTGTTTCAGGAACTATCTGTTAAGCAAATGAATTCGTAATTTAGAAGGTTCTGATAAAGAACATCTAATATCTCATGGATTCTAACAATCAAGGTCATGTGTAGAAAATCTATCGTTTAGAAGGTTTTGAGAAAACAAGCTCTTTTGAGAAGAATTTATGATTAAGTTAAGCCTTGATAAGTGTTAAGAAAGATCTTATGCTTTAACCAAGTAGCGAGAAAGATAACAATGCTCAGATATCTCTTTCATTTTTAAATATTGTTAAGTATTTATCTCATGGGGAGATTGTTTATCTCAAATAGAGTTTTTCTAAACTTACTCTAATACTTTGATTTATATTACTTTATAAAATTATTTCATCAAAATACATGGTTTTGTCATCACCAAAAAAGGAAAGATTGTTAGAACAAGATTTGGTTCTGAATATAATCTCTAAGTTTTGACAATAACAATACATATATTTTATGTGTAACAGTTTTAGTATCTAATAGTTCTTTAAGTGTGCAGATAAAACATTCAAATTGATTCAGGATTGTTGCCTGAAGAATCATCAGAAATGTGTTTAGCTCGCATCAGAAAGACTATCATACTATTTGTTGTACCCCAAAATTTTCCCTCCCATATTCTTCAAGATTTGCCAAGATCCAGGTTCAAAATCTCCTAAGGGTTGCACAGTCCAATTGCCTCCTAACAGTCAAAAATTAGGGTTTTGGTTCTGGCAAAGAAGTTGAGGTTTCCAAGGTTCCAAACAAGTCCCACATGCCTACATACATTGTCAAGCATCCCTATGCCAAGTTTCAACACTCACAGCATCAAATTGCACAGTCAAAAACCCTAAATGCTCCACAGTCAACTGCAGGGGCAAAATGGTCATTTGACAGTCAAAAGTCAAAAAATTTGGTCAACATCTTATTTTGAAGCCACAAATATCATTTGATCAATTATTGATCATGATTCTCAAGGCATGGCTCAAAAAGTCTCAAGATGCAAAAGTTTCTATTTTTGGACAGTTGTAAAAGTCAACTACAAATTGACCAAGGCATAACTTCCACATGGTTTATCAAAAAAATTCCATCCAAGGCTCATTTTGAATATAATGACATTTCCTACAACTCATCTTCACACTTCAAGTCCAAGAAATGCTCTCACAAAAAGTTATCAATCTCAACATTATAGGTCATTTTCAAAAGTCAACAAAAAGGCACTTTAAGTCAAAGACCATAACTTGAGATTGGTAAATCAAAATGACATGGGACCAAAGACATTGGTTAGAGGATTTCAAGACCTTTCCAAAATGTCCAAGAACATGACCAAAGCTTAAAAATTGAGCAACATATGCCTTGTGGAAGTTGGGAAAGTTTTGGGAATTTTGAAAAGTCAACTTTGCTTCAAATGCCTCAAAATTGCTAATGGGCCTCAATTTCTTCCATGAAACATTACCCAAAGGCTATGCAAGACCCATTGACATCCAAGGGAGTTATTTTCTCATTTTTGATTAATTATTTGAATTTTTTATTATTATTAATTCACTTAATTAAAATTAAATATGAAAAATATCAAATGACACCTTTCAAATCTTTTTGTGCAGCATATTCACTAGTTATGAGCTCAAGATTTCTTGCACATTCTAAAAGGAAAGAATCTCCCATGATTGGCATAAGAAAGGATTGAAAAAGATTGAAAAAAGATCATGAAAATCAAATATTCAAAATCATCAATGCAAAGGCTTTGGGCTTGATTTTTCTGACCTAATTCATTCACATACATAAGCATAAGTGAAACCTAATGCCAAGAACACAGAGGATGCACTGCAAGATCAAGAACACATTGCACCTTTCTTCACAAAATATCAAAACTGTTTTCATACTTAGAAGGCAATTCAAGGCTTAAGAAGTATTCCAAAAGCTTGCTGACATCTCTAGGAAACGATTCCAATCTAAACCAAGTCTCCACGCACAAGGAATTGCTATTGGTACCATCCAATTGAATTATAG
Source organism: Vicia faba (assembly GCA_948472305.1). NCBI lineage: Eukaryota > Viridiplantae > Streptophyta > Magnoliopsida > Fabales > Fabaceae > Vicia > Vicia faba. The sequence goes on from OX451738.1 coordinate 1,261,630,333, forward strand.
GCGCCTGTACACGAATCCACCATGAAAGCTGCTTAGGGTTTCAGAGCTCCAATTTTGGGGTTTCATTCATCTGGAAAAATTGGACCATAAGACCAGTACCATTGAAATCAGGAGATCCAAACGAATTGATCTCACACCTCGCGCCCTTTTTCTTTTTAACCATGCTCTAATCGCTATTTTGCAGGTTTGAGTTTAGTGGGGGTTTAAAACCCCCGCCATCTATTCGTTATTTTCAGGCAAAACGAAGAAACAAGGAAGAAGATGCTAGCGTGTTGGAACGTAATTGGAAGGTTTAAATAACTGGCGCGTTTTTTAATTGTTCAGTATGATGCTTATGTTTCACATATATTATTCCCATTCCATAATAATAACAAATGCGTTCAATGGTTCAATTGGCAAATGCGCTAACTTGTAGGTATTGGGACCTGGGTTCGATTCCCAGGTCCCCCATATTCTCTATAATTTTGCTTGTAACGTGATCAGGTGTAATTCCTACCCAGTGACCCACCATACATGCATATGCCTGTGCTTGCCACCTATGCATAAGGATCAATCCAAAGGCCAAGATGTGGAGACTATCATGCATGCTCAGTCAACCACAAGCACGTGATCACTGGAAAGTCAAAAAAGGCCAGATTTCTTGGGCCAAACTGCTTCAACAACACCTCCAAATTGGGTCAGAATACCCCCCTTGTTTGTATTTTCTTTCTCTTTTTTTTCTCTTTTTATTTATTCTAATTATTTTAATTGTTTCTTTTAATTCACAAAATAATTTTCATAATACAAAAAAAAAATCAGAAATCATAAAAATAAAAAATATGTTTTATTTAATATTTAGTTCATTAATATTTTGTAAATAAATTTTAATAATCAATTTAGGTTAATTTAGGTTTTCAATTTTAATGTTTTCTTAATAATTAAAAAATGTAGAAATTAGGGTTTTTAGCATTTTTATTCTTTTTCTCAATAAAATAATTTCCTCTTCTTATTATTATTATTAGCTATTAATTATTTTGTAAATAAATATGTAATTAAATAATTAGGATAAATTAGGTTAAAACTTTAATCTTTTTTCTTTAATAATTAAAAAATATTTAGAATTAGGGTTTCTTTTAATTAATTCTCTTTATTTTCATTAAATACAAAAAAATATAAAAAACAACAATTTCTTTTCTCATTAAATAATTAATTAACTTTCAATTCCAATTCAATTTCTTTAAAGGGTCCAACGCCCTCGAACACTCGATTCCAATTTCTTTGCGCACGCGTATTCTTATGTTTCTTTTAAATCTTATGTAATTGCCCCAAAGCCTTGTAATAGTAATTAGGAAATTTATTTATTTTCTGCATTTTATTAAAATCGGGTCTTTGTTAATTTGGCGATGTATAGACTCGCGCCTTGTAATAGCGTAGGACTTTATTTTTCCGCACTTTAATTTCCGCACCCTTTAAACTGCTAATCACATGAAAGAATGAATGGCCCAAATAAAATCAACGCGTAGCTCACCCAATGCATGATCAAGATAAAACATAACTGAAAACGATACACAAATTCACACACCACTCTTCGGGTACGCCTCACTGTTGCCTTGCCCCTCGAAACGTGGTCGTCGAGTATAGGACGTTTTAGTAAGTCCTTATGTCCATGATCTATGGCATAGGGGTAGCTTCTAAGGTGTCCTACTGTTGCTCTGGTGACCACACTGTCCCTTAAACAAATTGACCCAAACACCTCCAACGGTGGTGCTACCTACCTCTCAATGGTGGGATGGCACTACCTTAAGGACATTTACACAGCCTAATTCCTTAGGGTAGGTAGACAACTCATGGGTATTTGCTCTATTAAAAAACAAATCAAAAAACTCTTTTCACACGGACACTTTCTAAAAGATTTCAAAACAAACGCTTCACAACACTCTTGAGGACTGATACAAGAGTCGAATTGAAGTTTTCAATGAAACTTTTTCAAACCCACTCACATTTGAAAAGCAAACAAACATTTTGAAAACACAATGAGCAAGTACCTAAGAGCCCATGGATAACCATGGATAGAAAGGGTGCTAACACCTTCCCTTTCTATAAATCTACCTCCCGAACCGAGAAACTATCTCATAAGGAATTTTGTTGTGCTTTTGTCCTGTCCATGTTTGGAGAAAATAAAAGACGGTGGCGACTCTTGCTTACCGCGACATTTCGCGAACCAGCGTTAAACAGTCAGTTCCATATCCACCGATCACAGAACTGGCGACTCTGCTGGGGATAACTTATAGTGAGGTGTACCTTAGGATAGTTCATAACTGTGTTTTCAATTGTTGTGCTTTGTTTGCTTTACTATTGTGGGTTGCATCGGAGTTACATAGATCCTAACTCGGATCTGGGGATACCCTGTTTAGGTAGCATAAGCTGTGAGGGACCTGTCCGGCGTAGACCGACATGGGTGAAGCAGTGGCTACATTGGTGTGGCACCTTGGTCTGTACCGATATCCCTTGTGTTGCAACAAGGAGAATATGGGTCTTCTGAGGAGTCATTAAGCACCAACCGACCTTAGAACCTTAAATGACCCAACTTGGCCAATAGAACAGTAGCAGTATGCTACGCCCATTGAGGCTAAACTCTCGTGATGGTTCTGGCTGCAAGAAAAGATTGCGATGCTGGAGTTATGACCGATTGAGGGTAGTCAGTGATATTGGGATCCTCTAGAACCCGGTTACTTCTGATAGGACAGGTCTTAACCAACAAACTGAAAGAGTGTAATACCTAGACCCCATGCTGGCCTAAACTCTAAGGGCTTCTCTTGTGTGACTTGTGTGCCTTCCAACTTGACTATTTGCATGCTTGTTATCTGACACTTGAGTTTCTTGCAGGTTTTGTTTACAGTCCTTAATTGGGACTCATAATAGGATTTGCCTACGTTACCCCATGCATAACATAACATCATACCATTGCATACATCCTGCATAGGGACTAACCCATTTCAAGGATCTCAACAGTCTGTGATGCAGGTCATGATGAATCAAAATGCCTAGCAAGGGGCAAAGGGGATTTATTTTCCTCTAGCCAAGGTTGTCAGGGGCTATGACCCACTCGATATGGTGAGCCTTGACACTTGAAGAAGGACTCTCAATAATATGCAGTTCCTTCAATCAAGCTACCGGATTCAAATGTTAACAATTTTCTTGTTTACCCCGCGAGATCCTTGAAAACATTGCATGCATACATACACATCATTGCATAACGGGTACCTTTGTTGCAGGTCACTTACCCTTGTCGCTGTTTATTTCAGCAATGGCTTTCCAACCGGACAACCAAGATCTCCGGGCTCAAAACGCCCAACTGCAAGAAATGTTCTTAAACCTATCCCAGGGGCAAGAAGAAATAAAGGCTCTCCTCACAAGGAACTTGGTCCTAGGGAATGCAGGGGGTACCAGGAACGATCAGCTGGAAGGGCTACAAATTGAGTTAGCAACCATGAAGATCCAAATGATGGGACAGTTGATGGGCCAGATGACCCTCATTCAGGACTTAGCTCAAAAACAAGAAGAGCTCAGGGTCCTCGTCACCAAGTTGTTTCAAAATAATCAAGTGGGGCAAACAACTATGGTTGAAGTTCTAGTCAACACTCAACCACATGCGGGGCGAGAAGACAAGAGAAAATCTCCTCAGCCTGCTTCAGGGTCACGAGCCCAGCCTCAACGGGGTAGTCAGCGTAAACGAAATACGCCTGGAAGACACTTCTCTGAAACTGATATACCATCATCTTTTATACTAAAGCGCTTGTTAGAGGTCAATCTGATCACTCTAAGGGACCCTCCCCAGAATCCAAATATGACACCTTCAAGGTATAACCCCAACACCCGCTGCGCTTATCATTCTGACAGCCCGAGGCATGCCACAGACGACTGCTGGACCCTAAAAAACAAGATCCAAGACTTGATTGAAGAAGGGGTGCTAGAGTTCATGCCGGATGGCGAGATGAAAATCTTCCGCTGAGAATTCTCCATTTGAGATAACAAGCTCAAACTAGAAGATTTTTGTTCATTAGAATTTTTCAAGTTGTAATTTTCTATTGATTGTTCAAACATTTATTCATGTTAAACGTTGTTATTTCATCAATGCATCGCATATGTCTGTTTTGAATCAATATATTCGCATTCGCTATATTCAAACTGTTTTCATATTTTGTGATGATCAACTCTTGATTGAAAAATTCTAAGCCTCTTGAGGGAGGATGATGAAAACGATACCACGATCCTTACAGTATGTTTTTGAACAGACCCCGCTGATGAGGTACAGGCATTGTTTCAATCCCTAAACACTGGAGTTATAAGGAAGATAATCCCTCGTCAACCCCTCTGAGCCAAAGAAGTAGGAGTTTTTCGAAAATTAAAACCCTTTATCATAACCTGGGGCAGGGTAGTTCTCTCAGTTGATCCAAGTGCATAACAAATGGCACCAAAGAGGTCCTTACAAAAAAAAAGACAGTGATGATTCCGAATAATCATAAGGATAGGCAGTCATTATATCTCAAAAATAAAAACCCAATAAGTCAAAACCTATGAAGGAGACTTACAAAACTGGGGCATCCCGCTGACTGTAATCACAAAAGAAACAGTTCAGGCAAAATTTAGGGATAGCGAAATCAAAAAGAAAGAGGTCATACAAACCCTCAACAAAAACAAAAAATGACTGCCTATTCAGAATAAATCATCAATATCTGAACCATCATTGGAACATCAGGACAAAGACTCAAACAAGGTCTAACGCACGATCAATTGAGCTTAGGTTTGAAGAACATCACGAAGAATGGGTGGGTACAAATATTTCGAGCCTTTATCCTTTGTTTCTTAAACCGTGAACCAGGCCACGTTATAACCCTTAAAAAGTCCTAGCTGAAGCATGGGTTAGTTCGAAAGCATACTGTTACAAAAGGTATCCTGACTCCTTAAGGCTTGCGGTGAAATAACGAGTTGACATCGCAGTTTACAAAATTCACTTGTTTTTACTAAAAAATGCATTTTCAAAAAACTTCAAGACAGACATAAGCTTTGCATTTCTAATATAACATTGCTTGCATATGACTAGTTGTTTGAACAGCAGAGAAATTCGCATGACGAAAGTCTAATGAACAAGAGTATCTCCAATCAAAGGGCACGGCATGATCATGGTCTACCATCTGGGGCAGTTAAGTCAAGATCCAGAGAATCTCTCAACGATGCCAAGCAGCTAGGGGCAACTCTCCATCTGAGACACTTGGGGCATTGGACAGGAATTCCAGCAACAAATCTTGCATGATCAGACATCTTCTGGTAACATGGCAACACAAGCAGCCAGGGGCACCTCCCTGCATTTTAAGAGCGTGGGCATAGTCGAAAAAAATACTACGCACAATTAAAGACCCGCTAGGTCGACTGTCCTAGGCAAAAATAAGGGCTTCTCGGCGAACCAAAAGGGTTCGGGCAAAAATAAGGGATGAAAAATGAAAAATTTGTACACCCGGCAAGTCGAAAACCTGAAAAGGCGGCTTGGGCAAAAATGGGTATCCCGGTGGACTGAAAACCTGAAAGGGCGGTCCAGGCAAAAGTTAGGGATCAAAAGCGTACGACTATGTCTCGGCATCTCGTCACTTGCCTACCAAAGGAAGATTTGTCAATCGGTAGTCATCAAGCGCCTTCGCAAGGTATCTTCTCCCCTCACCTCCGAAACAAGGGCAATAATGAGTTGTCCAGGCGATCAAGTTGCGCTGTCAACCAAAGCACCAAGGAAAGGTCAATCAAAAGATGATTACCATCTACCTTTACAGCTTCAGATCAACATTGGTAACAAGCCAGGAAGATTCTATGGACGACTGATCGTGGGTTAATATCCGAAACCAAACAGGACAATTATCTACTTGATCATCCTCAGGCAACCCTACACCGGTTCCCTTTCTTTAAGAAGAAGTCTTACCCGGACTTATCATCAAAGTAACCCTACACCGGTTCCTTCTCAATTTTCAGACGAAGTCTTACACGGACTCACCCTCCACAAGTAACCTTACCCCGGTTCCTCCTAAAATCTTACACGGATTTATCCTAAGATAACCTTGCCCCGGTTCATCAAGAAGTTTTACGCGAACTTACCCTGCAGTAACCTTACCCCGGTTCCTCCAGAAGTCTTACACGGACTTACCCCAAGATAACCTTACCCCAGTTCATCAAGAAGTTTTACACGAACTTACCCTGAAGTAATCTTACCCCGGTTCCTCCAGAAATCTTACACGGATTTACCCCAAGATAACCTTACCCCGGTTCATCAAGAAGTTTTACACGAACTTATCCTGCAGTAACCTTACCCCGGTTCCTCCAGAAGTCTTACACGGACTTATCCCGAAGTAACCTTACCCCGGTTCCTCCAGAAGTTTTACATGAACTTATCCCAAAGTAACCCTACACAGGTTATCTCTTTCTAGACGTAGTTTTACACGGACTCGTCATCAGTAAACCCTACACAGGTTTCCTTTTCAACTCCAGATGAAGTTTTACACGGACTCGTCACCCAGAAACCCTACACAGGTTCTCTATTTTCAAAGATGAAGTTTTACATGGACTCGTCACCTAGAAACCCTACACAGGTTCCCTATTTTCAAGGATGCAGTTTTACATGGACTCGTCACCAGTAAACCCTACACAGGTTTCCTCCCTCCAAGGATGCAGTTTTACACGAGCTCATCATCAGGAAACCCTACACATACTCTCCCCAAGCAGAGTTAGCCTGCAGTCAGCCTTTAGGAGATGGTTATCCCCATCAGATCTCAACATTCCCCAGCGCAATGTACGAACCTTCTTAACAAGCATCCCCGGCAATCTTGATCTAAGATTTCTCCCCGGCGGTATACCAGACATTCAGCGGAGCAACTTCCCCAATATATCTCAAGGATTTCCCCAGGAGAGTCCAGTCTGAAGATTTCCCCAAGAAAGCTGAATCGTCTCCCCAGCAGGAAGCTCACCCCCAGTAGATTCTGAAAGCTTACCCCTGCAGAGCACGAACGCATCTCCCGGCTTTATTCAAAGGTTATTTCCCCACCAGGATATAACTGGGTTATCCTCAGCCAAAAGCCATGGAAAGATCGTCCTCGGCGAAGTCTTCTTATCCCCAGCGGAGTCTATTAAAACTTCCAACATAGCACATCAATGGTATCCCCAGTGGAGTTATCAACATCTCAACAGAGTACCTCTCTTCCCATAGAGTATTGTTCCCCAGCAAGGTCGCTAGAGTAATCACTCCCCACAGAGTAATCTCCAAGTTTATTCCCCAACGGAGTCGTCTTCTCCTACCGGTTCATTCTTGCAATCTTCATCCCCAGCGGAAACGAAGAACTCTCTGCAACCATCAACCCAGGATTTAACCCCCGGCATTCGTCAAGGATATATTTTCCTAGACGAAAATACGTTCAAAAACGTCATATTGTCATACATCATGATGCATGAATAAACGCATCATATCTTCCAATCTCATTTATGTTGAGAACATCATTGCTTGATCCATGGCATGCATTGCATACGACTGACTTTTACATTTCAGGAAAGATCCAGTTAAGTTCTCAGCTATTCCAAGACCTTGCCTGGTTCAGTTAAATCGACTCCTAAAGATTTTTCTGATGCCGATCCAGTCAAAGGCCTTCTCTGGTCCAGTTAAATCGATTCCTAAAGATTTTCCTGATGAAGACCCAGTTGAAGATTCCAAGACCTTGCCTGGTTCAGTTAAATCGACTCCTAAAGATTTTTCTGATGCCGATCCAGTCAAAGGCCTTCTCTGGTCCAGTTAAATTGATTCCTAAAGATTTTCCTGATGAAGACCCAGTTGAAGATTCCAAGACCTTGCCTGGTTCAGTTAAATCGATTCCTAAAGATTTTTCTGATGTCGATCCAGTCAAAGGCCTTCTCTGGTCCAGTTAAATCGATTCCTAAAGATTTTCCTAAAGCCGATCCAGTTGAAGTTATTCCAAGACCTCCTCTAGTCCAGCTAAATCGATTCCTAAAGATTTCTCTGAGACGAAACCTAAGATTCTCTCATCATTCTGCTGAGGTTGAAGTCGCCTAAGATTCTCTCATCATTCTGCTGAGGTTGAAGTCGCCTAAGATTCTCTCATCATTCTGCTGAGGTTGAAGTCGCCTAAGATTCTCTCATCATTCTGCTGAGGTTGAAGTCGCCTAAGATTCTCTCATCATTCTGCTGAGGTTGAAGTCGCCTAAGATTCTCTCATCATTCTGCTGAGGTTGAAGTCGCCTAAGATTCTCTCATCATTCTGCTGAGGTTGAAGTCGCCTAAGATTCTCTCATCATTCTGCTGAGGTTGAAGTCGCCCAAGATTCTCTCATCATTCTGCTGAGGTTGAAGTCTCCCAAGATTCTCTCATCATTCTGCTGAGGTTGAAGTCGCCTAAGATTCTCTCATCATTCTGCTGAGGTTGAAGTCACCTAAGATTCTCTCATCATTCTGCTGAGGTTGAAGTCGCCCAAGGTTCTCTCATCGTTCCTGTTGAGGTAGTAATCGCCCAAGATTCTCTCATCGTTACTGTTGAGGTACGCAGGTTCTCGCTAAGGAATCTCTTACGCGATCAACACCTAGATGGCATCTATAAGCCCATCCACATACTGACAGTCTCCGAATGGCATCTATAAGCCCATTCCCGACAAGACCCCGTCACCACACCAGATGGCATCTATAAGCCCATCCCCATATCCAGCATCTCTCCAAATGGCATCTATAAGCCCATTCCCGCATCACACTGTTGACACTCTACTATGTGAGTGCAAATTTCTGGGCACTCTAGTGTTCAATCATCTTCCACCTTCGGATTACAAAAGGCACGTCAACCAATCTACATCCTCAGGTTTAAGAAGATTGAACAGGGGCAACTGTTGTACCCCAAAATTTGCCCTCCCATATTCTTCAAGATTTGCCAAGATCCAGGTTCAAAATCTCCTAAGGGTTGCACAGTCCAATTGCCTCCTAACAGTCAAAAATTAGGGTTTTGGTTCTGGCAAAGAAGTTGAGGTTTCCAAGGGTCCAAACAAGTCCCACATGCCTACATACATTGTCAAGCATCCCTATGCCAAGTTTCAAGACTCACAGCATCAAATTGCACAGTCAAAAACCCTAAATGCTCCACAGTCAACTGCAGGGGCAAAATGGTCATTTGACAGTCAAAAGTCAAAATTTTTGGTCAACATCTTATTTTGAAGCCACAAACATAATTTGATCAATTCTTGATCATGATTCTCAAGGCATGGCTCAAAAAGTCTCAAGATGCAAAAGTTTCTATTTTTGGACAGTTGTAAAAGTCAACTGCAAATTGACCAAGGCATAACTTCCACATGGTTTATCAGAAAAATTCCATCCAAGGCTCATTTTTAAGAGAATGACATTTCCTACAACTCATATTCACACTTCAAGTCCAAGAAATGCTCTCACAAAAAGTTATCAATCTCAACATTATAGGTCATTTTCAAAAGTCAACAAAAAGGCACTTTAAGTCAAAGACCATAACTTAAGATTGGTTTATCAAAATGACATGGGACCAAATACATTGGTTAGAGGACTTCAAGACCTTTCCAAAATGTCTTATAACATGACAAAAGCTTAAAACTTGAGCAAGATATGCCTTGTGGAAGTTGGGAAAGTTTTGGGAATTTTGAAAAGTCAACTTTGCTTCAAATGCCTCAAAATTGCTAATGGGCCTCAATTTCTTCCATGAAACATTACCCAAAGGCTATGCACGACCCATTGACATCCAAGGGAGTTATTTTCTCATTTTTGATTAATTATTTGAATTTTTATTATTATTAATTCACTTAATTAAAATTAAATATGAAAAATATCAAATGACACCTTTCAAATCTTTTTGTGCAGCATATTCACTAGTTATGAGCTCAAGATTTCGTGCACATTCTAAAAGGAAAGAATCTCCCATGATTGGCATAAGAAAGGATTGAAAAAGTGAAAAAAGATCATGAAAATCAAATATTCAAAATCATCAATGCAAAGGCTTTGGGCTTGATTTTTCTGACCTAATTCATTCACATACATAAGCATAAGTGAAACCTAATGCCAAGAACACAGAGGCTGCGCTGCAAGATCAAGAACACATTGCACCTTTCTTCACAAAATATCAAAACTGTTTTCATACTTAGAAGGCAATTCAAGGCTTAAGAAGTATTCCAAAAGCTTGCTGACATCTCTAGGAAACGATTCCAATCGAAACCAAGTCTCCACGCACAAGGAATTGCTATTGGTACCATCCAATTGAATTATAGGCGCCTGTACACGAATCCACCATGAAAGCTGCTTAGGGTTTCAGAGCTCCAATTTTGGGGTTTCATTCATCTGGAAAAATTGGACCATAAGACCAGTACCATTGAAATCAGGAGATCCAAACGAATTGATCTCACACCTCGCGCCCTTTTTCTTTTTAACCATGCTCTAATCGCTATTTTGCAGGTTTGAGTTTAGTGGGGGTTTAAAACCCCCGCTATCTATTCGTTATTTTCAGGCAAAACGAAGAAACAAGGAAGAAGATGCTAGCGTGTTGGAACGTGATTGGAAGGTTTAAATAACTGGCGCGTTTTTTAATTGTTCAGTATGATGCTTATGTTTCACATATATTATTCCCATTCCATAATAATAATAAATGCGTTCAATGGTTCAATTGGCAAATGCGCTGGCTTGCAGGTATTGGGACCTGGGTTCGATTCCCAGGTCCCCCATATTCTCTATAATTTTGCTTGTAACGTGATCAGGTGTAATTCCTACCCAGTGACCCACCATACATGCATATGCCTGTGCTTGCCACCTATGCATAAGGATCAATCCAAAGGCCAAGATGTGGAGACTATCATGCATGCTCAGTCAACCACAAGCACGTGATCACTGGAAAGTCAAAAAAGGCCAGATTTCTTGGGCCAAACTGCTTCAACAACACCTCCAAATTGGGTCTGAATACCCCCCTTGTTTGTATTTTCTTTCTCTCTTTTTTCTCTTTTTATTTATTCTAATTATTTTAATTGTTTCTTTTAATTCACAAAATAATTTTCATAATACAAAAAAAAATCAGAAATCATAAAAATAAAAAATATGTTTTATTTAATATTTAGTTCATTAATATTTTGTAAATAAATTTTAATAATCAATTTAGGTTAATTTAGGTTTTCAATTTTAATGTTTTCTTAATAATTAAAAAATGTAGAAATTAAGGTTTTTAGCATTTTTATTCTTTTTCTTAATAAAATAATTTCCTCTTCTTATTATTATTATTATTAGCTATTAATTATTTTGTAAATAAATATGTAATTAAATAATTAGGATAAATTAGGTTAAAACTTTAATCTTTTTTCTTTAATAATTAAAAAATATTTAGAATTAGGGTTTCTTTTAATTAATTCTCTTTATTTCCATTAAATACAAAAAAATATAAAAAACAACAATTTTTTTTTCTCATTAAATAATTAATTAACTTTCAATTCCAATTCAATTTCTTTAAAGGGTCCAACGCCCTCGAACACTCGATTCCAATTTCTTTGCGCACGCGTATTCTTATGTTTCTTTTAAATCTTATGTAATTGCCCCAAAGCCTTGTAATAGTAATTAGGAAATTTATTTATTTTCTGCATTTTATTAAAATCGGGTCTTTGTTAATTTGGCGATGTATAGACCCGCGCCTTGTAATAGCGTAGGACTTTATTTTTCCGCACTTTAATTTCCGCACCCTTTAAACTGCTAATCACATGAAAGAATGAATGGCCCAAATAAAATCAACACGTAGCTCACCCAATGCATGATCAAGATAAAACATAACTGAAAACGATACACAAATTCACACACCACTCTTCGGGTACGCCTCACTGTTGCCTTGCCCCTCGAAACGTGGTCGTCAAGTATAGGACGTTTTAGTAAGTCCTTATGTCCATGATCTATGGCATAGGGGTAGCTTCTAAGGTGTCCTACTGTTGCTCTGGTGACCACACTGTCCCTTAAACGAATTGACCCGAACACCTCCAACGGTGGTGCTACCTACCTCTCAATGGTGGGATGACACTACCTTAAGGACATTTACACAGCCTAATTCCTTAGGGTAGGTAGACAACTCATGGGTACTTGCTCTATTAAAAAATAAATCAAAAAACTCTTTTCACACGGACACTTTCTAAAAGATTTCAAAACAAACGCTTCACAACACTCTTGAGGACTGATACAAGAGTCGAATTGAAGTTTTCAATGAAACTTTTTCAAACCCACTCACATTTGAAAAGCAAACAAACATTTTGAAAATACAATGAGCAAGTACCTAAGAGCCCATGGATAACCATGGATAGAAAGGGTGCTAACACCTTCCCTTTCTATAAATCTACCTCCCGAACCGAGAAACTATCTCATAAGGAATTTTGCTGTGCTTTTGTCCTGTCCATGTTTGGAGAAAATAAAAGACGGTGGCGACTCTTGCTTACCGCGACATTTCGCGAACCAGCGTTAAACAGTCAGTTCCAGATCCACCGATCACACTATGTTTTGAAGAAACATCAGTAGTTATAATGAATGTTGAATGTTTTCCAGAAATAGAATCCACGTGTACTTTTCCAGATAAGTTGTTGCTTCAGAAGTCAAGTGTGTCAAGAAAAGAATCTACAGTGAAGATAAGATATCATGCTTTTGCTTCAAAGATTAGATACCAAGTTTTTGCTTCAATGATCAGATATCAAGCTTTTGTTTCAATGATCAAAAATCAAGATAAAGTGTTTCTCAGATAAAGCTTTTGCTTCCAGCTCAGATATCAAGAAATTGTTTGTCAGGTAAGCTACTACTTCATATCTGAAGACTAGGTTCTGGTTCTGAAGACTCTGATACTTTTGAGAATACTACAAAGAAATATCTTCTGGAGTATTCATCTCTTCATATCTGAAATATTATATCGGAAGATTGAAGAACAAAGACATGGTCTCTTTTGTGCTCTCTTACTACTTCAGATCTAGAAGTATCTCATCAGAAGAAAAAAATCTAATAACTTACACTAGAAGTAAACAGTACAACACCTTTTTCGTTAGTTATGGTGAACTCAGTGTACGGAAGAAGCTTTTGTGTGCTCCTTGTTTCCCACGTTCATACGATAAAGTTGTAGCAGGTGGCTTGGTGAAAGTGAAGTTTTCCACAATCTTCTTTTCTTAGCCTATATAAAAGGGATAACTACTTCATTGGAATCAAATGAAAATATTCAAACGACCAAGGCATCGAAGTTACCGTGCAAACAAAGAAAACAAAGAGAGAATCTTCAAAAGAAATAAAATTACAAGAGTTGTTGCTCAAATTTATGTTAACTTCTATTCTCTAGAACACGAGAGTTTTTGCTCATTATTGTGTTAGTTTTATCATTATTGTATACACAAGAGTTGTTGCTCATATTTGTGTGTAAATATTTGTTCTTCATTGAAGTGTTAAATTTGCTTTTTAGAAGCAATCTTGTAAACATTGTTTGGTTGTAAATATTTCTATATTTGTTTCTCAAGTGACTAAATTGTAATCAGAATAACTTGAGAGGGCTAAGGAGTTTCTCTAAACACTTAGTCGTTGTTGAAAATCTTTTTAGACGTGTTTCCTCAAGTGATTAAGTTGTAGTCATAATTATTTGAGAAGGTTAAGGGGGTTTTCTAAACACTTAGACGCTGTTGTAATCTTTCTAGATTATTGGATTAATTCTTTTTCTAAGGCGAAATCACCTTAGCGGATAGATAAGAATAATCTTTTCTGAGGTAAACTCGTATAAATTAATTGTGTCACTTTTCCTTTCTACTTATTTATCATTGTTCATTTGTGAGAGCATTTACAAAATAAATTATTTTAAAAAACTCCAATTCAAACTTTCTATTTCTTGTATTTTTCTCGACCTTGATTAGATGATAAAATTCTCTCTTAAAAGTATTTAACATCGCTGCATTTTAGAATTGAATTAAAACCTAGAACCTTTAATTAATCTAAGAGACATCTCTTATTATTTCATCGAAATGTTCTTATGCCTTGATTTTAAACTTTCACCATTAGCTAAATAAAATCCGGTGAAAGTATATATGAAGAAATTAGGAGAGAAAAACTTCAAAAAAAATTTATAAGTAAATAAAATAGATACAAATCCACAAAGGGCTATTAAACCGATTTGCACCGCTTGACAGAGCCATAAACCGATTTGCACCGCTTGACAGAGCAATAAACCGATTTGCACCGCTTGACTGAGCCATAATATTTAGTTCACCGCAATAAAAATCCAAACATCTTCAAAATTATAATCACTTCTTCTCTTTTTATTCAATTAATTTAGTGAATTAAACAAGATACCTTAAATGTAAAAAGTAAAAAAAATCTTAAATTTAACCTCTTTTCAACTAGTTTTATAACTCAAAAATACATTATCCAAAAATAATATTAAATAAATAATTTTCTCCGAAGATTTTAATATGAGGCACTTTCACCAACAATAGTTGTAAGAGATATGTAGTATTTATGCTATGTTGTTGTATTGTATATGGAAGCTTAGTGTGTAGTTTGTGTTTAGATCTTCTGTTGTCCTTGTCTCCAGCTTTTTCTATTGCTCCATATCTCATGGTTAAGAAATAATGAAATATTAATGACAACTACCTTAATGCAGCCTTCTGCATTCACCCTGGAATACTCTCTCGCAGCTGATCTTGATTCTCAGACATGGTTTGTCGACTCAGGTGCTTCTCATCATCTTACACCTTTTGAAATTTTTTCGCATAATAGAAAACCCTATAAAGGCCATTTCCAAGTACATGTAGGAAATGGTCAAAGTTTACACATTGCAGCCATATGTACTTCTTATGTTAAAAACAAGCTAATTCTTAGTAAACTTTACATGCTCCCGCTATCACTAAGAACCTTCTGTCTGTCTCTAAGTTCTCTCTTGACAATCATTTTGTATTTTAATTCCACCCTAACAAGTGTTATGTCAAATGCCTGGGTTCTAAGGAATTCCTTCTTGAAGGGTTTCTTGAATCCAACAGACTGTACTGCTTCCCTAATCTCATACTGAATAAAGCTAGGTCTGCTAAAAACTTTACAAGTCATGGTTTATCTTTTACTGTCTCTAGTACTAGTAACTTAGGTAATTCTGATGTACTATGGCATTATAGGCTTGGACATGGCAACTTTAATATTTTTAAAAGCATACTCAAAATGTGTAATATTCCTTTTCATAATAAAGGTTCCCTTGATTTTTGAAAATCTTGTTGCTTAGGAAAATCTCATAGGTTGCATGCTCCTGCTTCTTTAAATACATATGATAAAAATTTTGAATTGGTGTACACTGATCTATGGGGCCCTTCCCCTTCTGCATATGTTTTTGGTTTTAATTACTCCATACCACTTGTTGATGCTATCACCAGGTACACTTGGATTTATTTACTCAAACAAAAGTCTGAAGCTTTAAGTGCTTTTAAACAGTTTCTTAAGTTTGTTCAAACACATTTCTAAACCACTATAAAAGTTGTCCAGTCTAACTTGTCCTCATGCATACTACCAATATGGGTCTGTTGAGAGAAAACACATGACCTTAGTTGAAATGTGGTTAACCCTACTGTCTCATCCTAAAGGTATTTGAGTGCTCCTGTTTTCCCTTGTTGAGACCTTATAATAAACATAAACTTGAGTTCAAGAGTACATAATGAGAATACCTAGGACCTTTTAATGAAAAACACTTTCCCTTTTCCTCTTTGTTTTCTGACAAACCTAACAATAACCAAAATACCTTATCCATGTCTTTACCCATTCCATTTTTCCAAGTGTCTAGTTTTAAAGATTTAACCACAAATGCATCATAAACACTGCTCCATTCATCCTCTAAACTACTCTCTACTCCACCTGAAAGTGACAACTCATTGTCTCATATGTCTCCATCAAACTCTCAAAGTAGGCTGCCAAATGATGCAACTTTATCTCCACAACCACAAACCTTTTCTCCACCTCACTTGGGAAACAATAATGACCAACATAACCCTTCCACCTCCTTATCCGCTGGTTTCAATAATGTAACCTTTTCTCCACCAAACTTTGGATAAAGTAATGAACAAAATATCCCCTCAAACTCCTTATCCACTTGATTCAATATTTTATCAAAAAACACCTTGGAAATCTTACCTGTTAAAACTACTAAAGTCTCACTGTCTCCATCTATACATAGCCTGCAGCTAAGTTCCTTTCCCCCATAAAATATCCACCCCATGCTCACTAGAGAAAAAATAGGTCACTCTAAACCAAAGGCTTTCCAAGCACATAAAGAACCAACTAGTGTAAAACTGGCTTTACTAAAACCAGAATAGGTTCAAGCCATAAAAAGTGAATATCGTAAGTTCTCTAGTTTTAAGATTGACATTAATTTTTTTTTATAAAAATAAAGCAGTTGTTGTACCCCAAAATTTTTCCTCTCATTTATCAAGTAATCTCTCACAAGATCTCCTTTGATTCAAGACTACACTAGGGTTGATCAACTCAAGACACCTCCTTAAACACTGATGACTGAAAATTAGGGTTTGAGATTGCACAAGGATAAATGGACTTTTAGTTCCTCATATGACTTTCTTGAATCATTTTGGACCCTCAATATTGCTCATGTCAAGTTTCAAGTCTTGGATCACATTTTTGCTCAGTCAATTGATCAGTTGATCTAAAAATCAACTATATTGGGAAAATGTCAACTGTGGTCAATTTACAGTCAAACTTCATAAATTTTGATTCATATCAACATTATGAACTCATATATGTCATTTGATCAAGTTTGGACCCAAATTCCTCAAGAAATTTGATCAGATAATCAAAAGGGCAAAATGGTCAAAATTAGGGTTTTGACTGAGGAAGTGCAATTTCTGATTTTTGACCTAGCAAATGGTTGATTGGTTGGAGACATGATATTAAGGATTCAATTGCATCATTTTTACCTAATGGCATGACTCAAAACTTCCCTCAAGATCAATTGATTGATAGTTGATTTTCAGTCAACTAATCAAAAATCAAATGTACACTGAAAAGTCAAACTTTGACTTTTTGGTCAAAATCAAGTGTAAAAAATCATAATTCATCAAAACATGTCAAAATATGAAACTTGTTCATCAAAAAATAAAAAAGTCAAGATTTCATTTTGAAAAGTCAAAATTTCTAAACTTAGAAATTTTTGTAAGTGTTGAAAACTTCATATTTTTTCACAACTTTGAGCTAACTTTTCACCATGATGCAAGATGATTCAAAGGAAAATTTCAACATGAAAGTTGTAGATCTCAATGAGATCTAAAACATTGTAGAACACAACTTCTCCTAGAAATACATGGATTTCAAGCTATGATTTTGTGAATACATGTTCATGAAACTTGGAAACTTAGTGAAATTTTGCCATAGTTTAGGCTGGATTTTGACCTAACTTCATGACAATTTTTCACATAGTTCCAAGAGGAATTTTAAAATTTTTTCAACATAGATGTTGTAGAGGATGTTCCAAGATTTCCAAAATGTCCAAGAACTCATTGAGATCATGTTTGAACTAAGAGAATCGAAGAGATGAAGTTAAGTTTTCATTCTTGATTTACAAGGCAGAATTTGTGATGAACACTTGACCAATTAATAGCTAGGCTGCATAATCTTTACTTTGTAGGTCTTAAACTTGTTTGTCACTTCATAATTAAATGTTTACACATATGTTAGAGCTTTGATCCAAGCATTTGAGCCATTATCCAAGTTGCATTTCCATTTATGGCACAAAGTTACCATTCCATTCTTGTAAAGAGGCTTTAATCACAAAGTCAATACATAGAGCTTTGCACTTGTTCCTTCTGATCACAAGCAATGTTAAAGGCAAAATCAACATGTCTAGAGCCTCCCATAAACTCAAGACATGCTTATACTATGCCTTGAAACCATGTTTTCACTTTTCTTCAAAATCAAGTAACATAGTCATAACTCTATATCTTGTATTTATGACCACCTCAAGTGCACTAACCTTTTCCATATAATTATACAAGTTGTTTGCAAGCTAACACACGAATACACAAGCTCCCAAACTCCCCCAAACTCATAACTGCATCACAAACCACCATTGTTGCACATTCTAACCAAGAACTTCAAACTTCTATTTCCCTCGTGCGTTTCTTGGTCTTTCAGTTTCAAAAGCTTCCTCGCATCAAATACAAACCATCACTGTCCCTGTTTACAGACTGTAACGTCATCTTCATCAACTTCCAAATTCAAAAACAGAGCATTGCAGTTAGACTTCTCCAGGCCATTTCAGTCATCCTTAATTCAAGCTAGCTATTGCATTAGCTTCCTAGAGGTTCAAGGAAGCTAACCTGATCATTAACATCACTTGAAACAAGCTCAAACTCATTTCACGATTTCCAGTTTTGAGGTATTTTTCTTGAACTTCTATTTCATTATTTAGGCATTGTTAGGCTTGCATTTGTGAAGATAAAATATAGACATCATTGCCTTGAAACTATACATGTCCATAGATTTGATTTATGTTGCTTGAGTAGGGAGAATTTTGAGTTTGAACTTGCTGAAACATTTAGGTCAAGTTTGGTACTTTCATAAATTCATCCTTATCTTTGAATGTTAGCTTAAGTTAGTTACATGTTTGGATTCGTGGTGGAAAAATGCACAAGTTTCATGTTTACACTTTTGAAAATGGTTAGGAAAGGAATAAGTTATAGATCCTTTGGCTGGAGGTTGAAGATGAAGTACATTTAGGACAAAACTTGTGTTATATATTTATTGTTGGGTATAAGTTAACAGATGTATCACCACCTCAGTGGTTAAAGCGCGCGTCTGTCACTCTTAGGACCTGTGTTCGAGCCTCAGCGTCCGTTTTGCCATTATTTTCTGTTTTCTCTCCTTTTTTGTTTGCAACAGGTGCTGGACTTTCCTCCTTTTGAACCTTTATTTTTGTTGACTTCCCCCCTGATTATGTTTCATACATCCTGGCCCTTTTATTTTTATTATTTCATTTTCTTTTTTTATTTTAGTTTCATATTATTATTATTATTATTATTATTATTATTATTAATAAAAATCCAAAAATATTTTTTTATTTTTTTATTTACATATTTAAAAAATGTTCATTAATATTTTATTTTTCTCCATAAAATAAAAAGACCAAAATATTTTCTTTTAACAAATTAATTCTTTTTTAATAATAATTAATGTTTAGACTTAGGTTAATTATCACATTATTTTCTTGTAAATTAACAATTAATTTAGAACTTAGATTTCTTTTTAATTAATCAATTCTCATGTTATTTTCATTATTTAAAACCTTTTCATAAAAAACCCTAAAAAATTATTTTTAAATTAATTTCTTTTCTAAATTAGTTTAAGTTCATTTTAGTTAATTTTTTATTAATTATTTTCTCAATTAGGTTTAGGTTAAAATCTTTCATAAAATCAAACAAAAATCATTTCTTTTTTCATTTTGCATTATTGTATTTTATCTTCAATTTTTGTACAATATTCAATATGGTTATAATAGTTAATTAGATTTAATTTTATTGCAAAATCCCCATTTTTAAATTTGTACACCCCTCCCCTAATGATGTAATAGCTTAGTATTTTTATTTTCCGCAATTTATCGCTTTATATAAATGCTAGTAAATTAGGGTTTGTATGAAAAGATTAAAATCAACAAGTTAGCAAATCCTAATTCAAGGCAAAACAATGCATGTAAATCAACACAATTGCACACTTGCACCCTTAGGGTAATTCCACTTTGTTGCCTTATTAAAATGGCCATGTTATACATGTGGGATATCTTAGCAAAAAGCAATCAAATACAAGATCATAGTCCCTCGATGACGCTATCAATATTGTCTTTCAAAATGATCTTAGTCCCTCAAAGAGAATTGCTAAGATATTTCACAACATTGCTATCATGGCTATACGATGACCCATGCCCGTCCCTTTACATCCAAAGATAGGGATTCTTACCAAATCAATGGTAAGATAGCAATATCAAAGGAAAGGAAGAAATGAACTAAGACTTTTGAGTAGGTAGATCATTCTTAGTTGCTTGCTCAATTTCAAATCAAACACTCTTGATTATTTTCAAAACAAACACCAACACTTTCAAAAACACTTTCAAAACATCTTCCAAACTTGAAACATTTACAAAAGCTTAACACTTTGTATACGTTCTTACGAATGAGAACTATTACAAAGTTTGCCTAAATAATGGCGCCTTTTCAAAATACTTTCGAAAACCACATAAAGCACATTTTCAAACAAAAGCAAGTGATCTAACAAGAAACTAAGAGCCCATAGATAACTATGGATGAAAAGGGTGCTAATACCTTCCCTTTTCATAATCTACCCCCCGAACTCAAGAAATAATCTCAAAGGTCTTTCCTGTTCTTTTCAGCCTATCCTTTTGGATAAAAGAAAAGTCGGTGATGACTCTTGCTAACCGTAAAATTTGCAATAAGACGCAAACATCCCAAGTCAATTCTCCCACCGTATCATAACAATAATATGTTAGATAGGCTAAATTAACCTGCTAACAGGAATAGGTTGAGAAATAAGTCTTATCTTATGTTTAGGACATGTTGAGTTAAAGTGTTTAAAAATCTGGAACAACATGTCGAATAAGATGTCCTATAAAAGAGCATACAACATCGCACCTAAGCTGAAGTGATTATGTTAAATTTGTTATGATTTGACAAGTGATGAATATTCAGGGAACATTATACAATCCTATGTGGAACTAAATTAAAGTTCAGGAGAATCAAGTCAGAATATTGAAGATTATGCAGTATCTAAATATGGAGATTATTTAGGAAACTAATGATTGAAGTTCTTGTTTGTAGCAGAAGTTACTGTTGGTTTGTAACAGCTGATTTGCTATTATTAGAAATCCCAAGTCCAGTTGGGTATAGGTTATAAATATAAGGGTTTGTAACCTAGTTTGGAACGGGTTCAAGATGCATAAGTCTAGGGCTTAGTCAAGGTGAACCACCCAGGTTGTGGGATGGTCACCATGTTCTCACTCAGAAACCTATAGGTATTGAGTTAAGTATTTTTCTTGGAGGAAGCTTTGTAGCAACTCCAAGTTGTTGTTCTTGGTTAGGATAAAGGTTGTAAACGTGGGAATTTAACCTTAAGTATTAACTAAGTAAGGTCATAGAAGTGTGTCTTCTAGTTTGTTTAGAATTGTGTTGATCTAACCACAATCTGTGATTGACGAGGGATTGAGGATAACCTCATATATAGGTGAGTCTTAGATAGAAATCTAGTGAGGGTAATGATTAAGTGATAAGTTGTAAATGGAGGAGTTTAGTTTTTAATTGATACTACTATTAGTGGATTTTTCCCTTACTTGCTATTCCCCCAGAGTATGAGAGTTGCTCCGAATTTGGTTAACAATTCTGGTGTGTTATTATTGCTTTTGAGTTCTGTTCTTAATGTTTATACCTTTCTTGTGTTATTTGTGTCAAAACAGATGTCTCGACATCCTATTAGGACATCTGAGTTCTGTCATACCAGAATTTCAATTGGTATCAGAGCAGACATTATGTTCTGTTCTGGGTGAGATCCCGGGATGATACTTTATGGTCATGGGCAAGGAAGCTATTACTGAAGTTGTTTGAACTTAGAGAGTTCATATTATGGTTTGAACGGTCCCTAGAAGTGGAGGATGGATTGTTCATGATAGGAGGTGTATTGGACCTGTCTATTGATTTCAGGCATGTAGCTTTGGAGGAGAGCTACTTTATTAAGGTTTTGATTTATTTTCAAACCTAGGTTAACCTGTTGCACCTGGATTTGGTGCGTTTGTGCAAAGGTTTATGTTTTGCCTGAATGTTGGTGAGGATCCTTTTGGTTTATGTTCTGTTGCATGTATATCTGATGGAAGACTCCTGGGGGTGTGTGTGTTGAGTATGCAACACTCTATACTCCTATGAAGATGTATCTCATGGTGTTGTGATACTTGAGGAGATATTCAACTAACTTGTTAGAGTTTCCAAAGATACTTGAGGTTTATCCCAAATCCACTCATAAAGGAACTCGTGTATGACTTTTTTGAAAAGAGATATGATAGAAGCAATTAATTTTGCTTCCCACCCTAAAAATCCAATCTTCAGGCTTTGATAAAGGATCTCTTGTTGTGTTCCTTGTAAATGGAACTGATGTCCTATCAAATGTTGGAACATCAAGCCAACAAATTATGTAGAGTCTTGTTGGATTAAGGTAGGGCATAACAGATGCTTGGGTAACAATCTGATATCACAACTAATTGGGAAACAAGGAGTGGTGTCAAAGGTTTCTTGGCTAAGTTCTTGTTTGAGAAATCTCAATATTGTTGGAACTCCTTGGACTTACAAGCTTTTGATGAAATTGTGGCCCTTCTCATCTATGGGATGGTTTTGTTTCCAAATCCTGACCAACTCATAGATGTAAACACCGTCAAAATCTTCATGTCTCGTAACCCGGTGCCTACTTTGTTAGGAGACATCATACATTCTTTTCACTCTCACACTATGAGGAAGAGAGGTATCCTCATGTGTTGCACTCCTCTCTTGGAAAGATGGTTTATTTTGCATCTTCCACAATCTGTATTGAAGAATGAGCAAGGTTCAAGGTGATCCTATAGGTTGATGGTGCTCAGACATTCAGATATTCATTGGTGTTTTCGATCCTTGGAGAATGCTACTATCACCGACCGTTGTGGAGAATTCTCTAATGTCCCCTTACTTGGCATTAGATGAGGTATCACTTACAACCCCTGCTTATCCTTACGACATTTTGGTTACGCTTGAAGGGATGGTCCACATGATATTCTTATCCAAGGAGTGGTATTCAAATACGAGAATGAAAATCAAGGTTACCGTCAGAGGTTTATCCGAGCTTGGATTCAGCTGAAGGAAGAACAAGATACTTTTGAAGTTTAATTCTATGCTAGTGAGAAGAGGGTCTTGGAGCTTACGAAGCAACTACAAGAAGAGCAAAGTGTGAACGCCTATCTCGCACTGAAGAGGATGCGTTCAGTCTTTTTATCTTAGAAATTTATTTTGTAAGCCCAAGAGGCATGGTGTAATCTTTCTTGATTTGTTTAATGAAAATTGATGTTTGTTCATTCTTTTGTATATACAAATTTAAATCTCATTAATCCTTGAAATCATTTACATATACATATTCCATGCATCATAACATGACAGGTTTTTGCATAACAGGCTTCCTTATCTTTCTGCTGTTTATTTCAGCAAGATGGATCTAGAGAAAACTGTGAAGGATCTCCAGGCACAAAACTCTCAATTCCAGGAGACTCTATTGGCCCTAGACAAGGGGCAGCAAGACATGATGGCATTGCTGGAAGTTAAGAAGAAGCTCAAGAAGAAAGCTCTACTCAACATGGGCAGAATGTTCAAGGAGACAGTCCGTCAGATCCCGATAGGAGAAGATTCATCTGAAGAAGACGAGAACCAGATTGGTGAGGTCAAGAGTACTCAGGCTGAATTTATTAATGATCAAGCATCTGATGATGATTATTTCGATGAGCAATATCCACCCGCTGATATCAAGTATAAGCAGTTAGAAGACAAATTGAAAGTTGTTGAAATCCAAGCCGTCCCCGATTTAGATTTCGATGATTTGGGTTTGATCTCTGGGGTGGTCATTCCCCACAAATTCAAAATACTAATCTTTGCAAAGTACGATGGAGTTTCTTGTTCAAAACTCTACTTGAAATCTTATGTGCGCAAGATACAGCCGCACACTGCTGATAAGAAGCTCTGGGTTCACTTTTTCCAAGAGAGCTTAGCTGGAACGCAACTTGAATGGTTTTATCAGTTAGATGGTTCTCGTATCAATAATTGGGAGGATTTAGCTACCACCTTCTACCATTAGTATCAATATAATGCTGACTTGGCGCCAACGAGGGTTCAGCTACAAGATATGACCATGGGAAAGAATTAAGGATTTAAAGAATATGTGCAAAAGTGGAGAGACCTCGCCAGTAGGGTTCAACCACCCCTAACTGATAGGGTGCACATTGACATGTTCATGGGCACTCTATATGGTCCTTTCTTTAATCTGTTGGTTGGCTGATCTTCTTATGATTTCACCGAATTAATCTTAACCGATGAAAGAGTTGAAAGTGGCATCAAAAGTGGGAAGATATCTGTGGCATCTACCTCCACTTCCAATCCTATCAAGAAACCTTTTGCTTTAAAGAAGGAAGCCAATATTGTGTACGGGGAAAGGGCCCGTATGAAGAAGAATGATCATCCGTCTGTAAATGCTGTATGAATCTCCAATCCAACTCCTACTCCAAGACCATCTGCAAATCATCAATGTTTTGAAACTCCAAGAAGACAATTTACGAGGTTAGGCATTTCACTATCTCAAGCCCTTCAACATTTTCTAAAGGCCAATTTAGTGACATTGTACGACCCACCTGCCAAGCGATATGCTAGTCGACACTGGTTCTTCTTTGAATGTATTACCCAAGGGGGCATTAAACCGTCTAGACTGTGAAGGTTTAGTCTTGAAGCCAAGCGATATCATTGTAAGGGCGTTCGATGGATCAAAGAGGACTTAATGGGGAAGTAGATCTTCCAATCAAAGTGGGCTCCCAAATCTTCAACTCCACCTTCTACATTATGGATATTCGTCCTTCCTATTCTTGTCTGTTAGGTCGCCCGTGGATCCATAAAGCTGGGGCAGTAACTTCAACTCTCCATCAGAAGCTTAAATATCCAGTCAAGGGAAGAATAGTCACGGTATGTGAAGAAGAAGAGTTTATGGTAAGCTACCTTAACTCGTTCAAATACGTAGAGATGGATGGAGAATTCATTGAGACCCCGTGTCAAGCCTTTGAGGCCATGCCACCAATTATTGCTGCTACCAAATGTTCCTCTGATGAGTCCAAAGATGTTAAGGCCGTGCCAAAGATGGTTTCTGTCAAAGATGCTCGTGCGGAAATTGAAGAAGGAAGTTGTGATACTTGGGGGAAACTCCTTGATATCCCATTCAAAGCAGACAAGTTTGGTTTGGGCTTCACCGTCAAAGCTCAGAAGGAAGTGAGGCGGGCTCGTGGTGGAAAGCCACCTCTTTGCATTAGAAGCCATGAAGTTAATGTCGTGGGTGATTCTGATGAAGAAGCTGCATTTGAAAATTGGGTGTATCCAACTACAACGAAGTTGAAGAATTGACATGCAAATAACTTTGTGCCCATTTCCTTCATTGAGGAGTAATCTACTTGCTATTGCTTTTATTTCAATTCAAGAACATTTTGTCTGTAATATTCAACAATGACTTTTAAGCCATGTGCCTGGCCCAGGGCACTTTGGTCCATTTGTCAAGGGTTTTATTTATGTTCATCTAATCATATGACCATTCAGTACATTGGACTCTTTTGCATTCAAATATTTGTGTTCATTGTCTTTCTTTTATTTCAAATACATTTTCAAAAATAACCATGTATCTTACATGCACACACACATTCTTGCAGGTTATCATCCGCTCTGGATCCTATTGCCATTGACTCTACTATTGCCGACTATGACTTTGAATGCCCAATCAACCAAGCCGAAGAAGAAGTCGAGGAAGATTGTGAAATACCGAGAGAACTAACCATACTTCTATTACAAGAGGAAAAGGCTATTCAACCGCACGAAGAGTCTGTTGAAGTCGTCAATCTGGGTACTGAGGCAGATAAAAAGGAAATCAAGATCCGCGCTAATTTGGAAATTAGTGTCAAGAGCAGGTTGGTTCAGATGTTTCATGATTATGTGGAAGTATTTGCTTGGTCTTATGAAGATATTCCTGGGTTAGATACCGACATCGTAGTTCATCGTCTGCCGACAAAAGAAGACTGCCCTCCCGTCAAACAAAAGGTACGTCGCATGAGGCCTGATATGTGTGAAAAGATCAAAGCTGAAGTGATGAAAAAATTTGATGCAGGATTCCTAGATGTGACATCCTATCCTCAATGGGTTGCCAATGTGGTGCCAGTGCCGAAAAAGGATGGAAATGTTCGCATGTGTGTAGACTATAAGGATCTGAATAGGGAAATCCCCAAGGATGACTTCCCTCTACCACACATTGACGTCTTGGTCGATAATACTGCTCATCATAAAGTCTTCTCATTCATGGATGGCTTCTCAGGCTATAATCAAATAAGGATGGCTCCCGAAGACATGGAGAAGACAACTTTCGTCACAAAATGGGGCACCTTTTGCTACAAGGTCATGCCGTTCGGATTAAAGAATGCAGGGGCAACGCATCAAAGAGCTATGGTAGTTTTGTTTCATGACATGATTCATCATAAAGTAGAGGTCTATGTGGACGATATGATTTCCAGATCACAAACTGAAGAAGAACATCTCGATCACCTGTACAAACTATTCGAAAGGCTGAAAAGGTACAAATTGAGGTTGAACCCTAACAAGTGAACATTTGGAGTACGATTTGGAAAGCTTCTAGGTTTTGTTGTCAGCAATAAAGGTATTGAAGTTGAACCTGCCAAGGTAAAGGCAATCCAAGAAATGCCAGTCCCTCATTCTGAAAAGGAAGTTATAGGATTCTTGGGTCGTCTCAATTACATTGCCCGTTTCATATCTCACTTGACTACTACTTGTGAGCCAATCTTCAAGCTCTTGAAGAAAGATCAGGTAGTCAGATGGAACGATGAACTCTACGCTGCCTTCGATAAAATCAAAGAATATCTATAAGAACCTCCTATTCTCATGCTTCCAGTTGAAGAAAGAACCTTGATCATGTACTTGACAGTACTAGAGAATTCTATGGGGTGTGTTTTGGGCCAACATGACGAGTCTGGCTGAAAAGAGCATGCTATTTATTACCTGAGCAAAAAGTTTACCGACTGTGAAACCAGATATTCACTGCTGGAGAAAACTTATTACGCTCTGGAATGGGCTGCTCGCCGGCTAAGACAGTATATGTTGACTCATACCACTCTATTGATTTCTAAGATGGACCCAATCAAGTACATCTTCGAGAAACCTGCCCTTTCCAGACGGATAGCCAGATGGAAAATGATCTTGACTGAGTACGACATTCAATACACTACACAAAAGACCATCAAAGTAAGCGTACTAGCAGATCATTTGGCCCATCAAGTCGTGGATGATTATCAGTCTATGAACTTCGACTTCCCTGATGAGAACATCATGTTGGTGACCGGCTGTGCGAAACCTGGACCATTTGACAGACCTAAACAAGGATCCCAATGGACTATGGTCTTTGATGGGGCTTTCAACGCCTTAGGTAACTGAATTGGTGATGTGATCATCTCTCCTGAAGGATGCCACACTCCTTTCACTGCTAGACTATGCTTTGACTACACGAACAATATGGCTGAATATGAAGCGTGTATCTTGGGTTTGTAAGCTGCCATTGATTTGAGGATCAAGCATTTGAATGTGTTTGGGGATTCTACTCTAGTGATTAGCCAAGTAAAAGGAGATTGGGACACTAAGCACCCTAACCTCATACCTTACAAGGAACTTGTGCTATCCCTAATTCCTTACTTCGAAGAGATCACCTTTGAGCACTTTCCTAGGGAAGAAAATCAGTTGGCTGACGCTTTGGCAACCATGTCTTCGATGTTCAAGGCCATATGGGATAATGAGGCCCCTATGATTACCATTGAAAGATTCGACGAACCTTCACATTGCTGTGAACTTGACACAGACGCGGAAAATCCATGGTACCATGAGGTGATGAGATACCTTGAAGCACAAGAATATCCAGAGGGAGCATCCATCAATGACAGAAAGTTCTTACAAAGATTTGCAGCTAAATTCTTCCTAAGCAACAAAATATCATACAAGCGCAACCATAAATCTATTCTTCTCCGATGTATGGACAAGAAGGAGGCATAGGAAATCATGGAAGACATGCATGATGGACTCTTTGGTACTCACTCAAGTGGACATACAATGACCAAGAAGATCTTGAGAGCTGGCTACTATTGGTAAAAAATGGAGACTGATTGCCATCAATGCTCTAGGACTTGTCACAAATGCCAAATCTATGCTGACAAGTTCCATGTGCCTCCTATCCCTCTGAACGTCATGACCGCTTCGTGGCCATTTGCAATGTGGGGCATTGATATGATTGAAGAAATCAAGCCAACCGCTTCCAACGGACATCGCTTCATTTTGGTCGCTATTGATTATTTCACCAAGTGGGTCGAAGCTGCATCTTTTGCCTCAGTCACCAAGAATGTGGTAGCCAGATTCATCAAACACAACCTCATCTGCCGCTATGGTATCCCCGAAAGGATCATCGCCGACAATGGGACTAACCTTAACAATGCTATGATTACTAGGCTTTGCACTTAGTTTAAGATCAAGCATCACAATTCTTCTCCATATAGACTGAAAATGAATGGCGCAGTCGAAGCGGCCAACAAAAATATCAAGAAGATTATGCAGAAAATGGTAGTAACCTATAAGGATTGGAATGAGATATTACCATTTTCTCTACATGGCTACCACACTTCGGCTAGAACATCAACTGGGGCAACTCCCTTTTCTCTAGTCTATGGCATGGAAGTTGTCCTGCCAGTGGAAGTTCAGATTACCTCGCTGAGAATTATGAATAAGGCAGGCCTATGCGAAGATGGGTGGATTCAAACGAGATTGGATCAACTGAACTTGATTGACGAAAAACGATTTGCTGCTGTTTGTCATGGTCAGACGTACCAAAAATGGATGATCAAGGCTTTCAACAAAAAGATCAAGCCTCGAGTATATCAAGCTGGTGACTTGGTGATAAAATACATCATTCTACCACAAGGAGACCCCGGAGGCAAATGGACTCCCACCTACGAAGGGCCATTTGTTGTCAAGAGAGTGTTCTCTGGCGGTGCCATGATGTTGACTACCATGGATGGTGAAGACTTCCCACATCCTATAAACGCGAACATAGTTAAAAAATATTACGCATAAGAGACCCGCTAGGTTGACACACCTAGGAAAAATAAGGGCATCCCGACAAACCAAAAGGTTTGGGCAAAAGTTAGGGATATATGCAAAAGATTGTACACCCGGCAAGTTGAAAACCCGAAATGGCGACTTGGGAAAAAATGGGTATCCTGGTGGGATGAAAACCTGAAAGGGAGGTCCAGGAAAAAGTTAAGGATTAAAAGCGTATGACTATGTCCCGTGGATTCACCATAGTCAACTTTATCACCAAGGTCCGAGTTCAAATGGTCCAATATTAATCCAATCAATTTCTGTCAACGGAAAGGGGCATTCGGAGACATTGGGGCAATAGTAGAGTTGGAAGGCAATGAGATCATTTCACATTGCTATTTGTTTTTGTTTTCAATTTTGTTTTCCTTTCGACGATTTCCTCATACTAGGATCTCCGTCTCTTTGTACAAAAAATTCCTATTCATGGGCAAAATATCAATACAAATATACTTTGAAGTGAAAACTTTCTGTTTTTGTTTTGAATGCAAAATTGTCCAATGACTAAAATTGAGCGAACGTATGCATATGAACATAATTAAAAACTGTTTGGTACATGTGACCTGCTAAGCAGTAACAAACATCTCTTTAATGTATATTGGAATATCCCCGCATAATTATTCCATTAACATCATCTCCAGCCAGAGTCTCAATCTCTTGGCAGCTCTCACCCCAGCTAAGTTGAATCTTACAAGTAGAAGCCTTGTGGATCTTTTCCTAAAAAAACTCACCTCTTCAGCAGTTTATCAACATGGTTTATTTCCCCAACAAACAACGAGTAGCACAACTCCCCAGCCGAGTATAAGATTCCCCAGCTTTAGTCTATCTTCTCCAGCTGAGCCTGTTACCCCCAACTGAGTATATCCTCCCCAAGCTGAGTCTGTCATCCCCGAATGAGTCTACACTCTCCAGCTTGAGTTTACCTTTCAGATTATTGGAAATCATAGGGTCTCAACTCCTAATCCCCAGTAAAGTCATCAACAAAACCTCTACTATCTCCGAAAGATACTATGAAGCCTGGACCCGACAAGATATTAACACAATTTTCAAGTTACTATGAAGCCTGGACCCGACCAGATAATAGTCAACTTCTCAAGTCACTATAGAGCCTGGATCCGACCAGATAATATTGTAATCTTTCAAATACTATGAAACCTGGACCCGACTAGATATTAGTTTAACTCTTCAAAATATAGAAGAACCTGGACTCAACCAGACCAAGGTTTAACTTCTTTTCCCCAGTAGAGTTTGGCTCTACCCCAACAAGTTGTTGTAAAGCCTGAATCCGACCAGATAGCAATTACCCTCAGAAATTCATTGTGAAACTTGGAATCTGACCAAATAACAACTAAATCCCCAGATAGTTTATTGTGAAACCTGGACCTGAACAGATAACAATTAACCTCATCAACCTTAGAAATATACAAAGCCTGGACCCGACCAGATGTTAGTTTTCAAGCAAGTTATTGTGAAGCCTGGATCCCGACCAGATAACATTTAACTACGATCCCCAGAGAGACACTGAAGCCTGGATCCGACCAGATAATAGTACAACTTTCCAAAAACCATGAAACCTAGACCCGACCAGATAATAGTTACCACTTAAAGTTACTGCAAAGCATGGATCCGACCAGATAACAGTTAACTTCCTTATCCCCAGCAAATTGTTGTGAAGCCTGGATCCGACGAGATAACTATTCAATTTCAAGAAAATTTCTAAAAAGCCTAGAATCCGACCAGATAACAGTTAATTTATCTCTTCCACTGTAAGTTACCGTGAAGCCTGGATCCGACCAGATATCAGTTGACTTCCTCATTCTCAGCAAGTTGTGAAGCCTGGATCCGACCAGATAAAAGCTAACATTCAAGAGATATTCCCCAGCGGAAGCATCTTTTCAACAAAGTTTGGAGATATATATATACTCTTCATCCCCAACGGAAATCCGGGAGTCAACTTCCCAAAACTCCTCAACAACAGTAAGGGATTTATTTTCCCTTAAAAAACATACATCTCACATTCATACATCATAGCATGTACATACAAAATGCATCTAGCATAATACCACATCTGGTGAACATCATGCATACATCTTCATTTTACTAACTCTTTTTCTCATAGGTAAAACATCAAGTTTTAGTATAAATCAACAAGAGATATGTGCTGATACATCTTCCAGTGTTTACAATCATTCCTCCAAATTGCATCTATAAGCCCATTCATAATCCATCTTCGAGTGCAAATTTCTGGGCACTCTAGTGTTCAATCATCTTTCACCTTCAAGTCACGAATGGCGGATCCGCTAGTCTAACTCTTCAGGTTTAAGAAGATTGAACATGGGCAGCTGTTTTACAGCAAAATTTTCCCTCTCATTTATCAAGTAATCTCTCATAATATATCCTTTGATTTAAGACTGCACTAGGGTTGATCAGCTCAAGACACCTCCTCAAGCACTGATGACTGAAAATTAGGGCTTGAGATTGCACAAAGATAAATGGACTTTTAGCGCCTCATATGACTTTCATGGATCATTTTGGAACCTCAATATTGTTCATGTAAAGTTTCAAGTCTTGGATCACATTTTTGCTCAGTCAATTGATCAGTTGATCTAAAAATCAACTGTATTGGGGAAAAAGTCAACTGTGGTCAATTTACAGTCAAACTTCATAAATTTTTATCCATATCAACAATATGAACTCATATATGTCATTTGATCAAGTTTGTACCATAATTCCTTAAGAAATTTGATTAGATCATCAAAAGGGCAAAATGGTCAAAATTAGGGTTTTGATTGAGAAAGTGTAATTTCTGATTTTTGAACGAGAAAATGGTTGATTGGTTGGAGACATGATCTTAAGGATTCAATTGCATGATTTTTACCTAATGTCATGACTCAAAACTTCCCTCAAGATCAATAGATTGATAGTTGATTTTCAGTCAACTGATCAAAAGTCAACTGTACACTGAAAAGTTAAACTTTGACTTTTTGGTCAAAATCAAGTGCCAAAAATCACAATTCATCAAAACATGTCAAAATATGAAACTTGTTCATCAAGAAATCAAAAAGACAAGATTTCATTTTGAAAAGTCAAAATTTATAAACTTAGAAATTTTTCTACGTGTTGAAAACTTCATATTTTTTCACAACTTTGAGCCAATTTTTCAACATGATTCAAAGGAAAATTTCAACATGAAAGTTGTAGATCTCAATGAGACCTAAAATATTGTAGAACACAACTTCTCCTAGAAATGCATGGATTTCAAGTTATGATTTTGTGAATACATGTTCATGAAACTTGGAAACTTAGTGAAATTTTGCCATAGTTTAGGCAGGTTTTTGACCTAACTTCATGATAATTTTTCACATCGTTCCAAGAGGAATTTTCAAAATTTTCAACATAGAGGTTGTATAGTATGTTACAAGCTTTCCAAAATGTCCAAGAACTCATCGAGATCATGTTTGAGCTAAGAGAATCGAAAAGATGAAGTTAGGGTTTCATTCTTGATTTACAAGGCAGAATTTGTGATGAACACTTGACCAATTCATAGCTAGGCTGCATAATCTTTGCTTTGAAGGCCTCAAACTTGTTTGCCACTCCATAATTAAATTTTTACACATCTGTTAGATCTTTGATCCAAGCATTTGAGCCATTATCCAAGTTGCATTTCCATTTATGGCACAAAGTTACCATTCCATTCTTGTAAAGAGGCTTTAATCACAAAGTCAACGCATAGAGATTTTCACTTGTTCCTTCTGATCACAAGTAATGTCAAAGGCAAAAGCAACATGTCTAGAGCCTCCCATAAACTCAGGCCATGCCCTTACTATGCCTTGAAACCATGTTTTCACTTTTCTTCAAAATCAAGTAACATAGCCATAACTCTATATCTTGTATTTCTGACCACCTCAAGTGCACTAACCTTTTCCATATAATTATACAAGTTGTTTGCAAGCTAACACACGAATACACAAGCTCCCAAACTCCCCAAACTTAGAACTGCATCACAAACCACCATTGTTGCACATTCTGACCAAGAACTTCAAACTTTCATTTCCCTCGTGCGTTTCTTGGCCTTTTAGTTTCAAAAGCTTCCTCACATCAAATACAAACCATCCATGTCCCTGTTTGCAGACTGTAACGTCATCTTCATCAACTTCCAAGTTCAAAAACAGATCATTACAGTTGGACTTCTCCAGGCCATTTCAGTCATCCTCAGTTTAAGCTAGCTATTGCATTAGCTTCCTAGAGGTTCAAGGAAGCTAATCTGATCATCACCATCACTTGAAACAAGCTCAAACTCATTTCACGATTTCCAGTTTTGAGGTATTTTTCTTGAACTTCTATTTTATTATTTAGGAATTGTTAGGCTTGTATTTGTGAAGATAAAATGTAGGCATCATTGTCATGAAACTATACATGTCCATAGATTTCATTTATGTTGCTTGAGTAGGGAGAATTTTGAGTTTGAACTTGCTGAAACATTTAGGTCAGAGTTTGGTACTTTCATAAATTCATCCTTATCTTTGAATGTTAGCTTAAGTTAGTTACATGGTTGGATTTGTGGTTGAAAAATGCACAAGTTTCATGTTTACACTTTTGAAAATGGTTGAGAAATGAATAAGTTACAGATCCTTTGGCTGGAGGTTGAAGATAAAGTACAGTCAGGGCAAAACTTGTGTTATATATTTATTGTTGTGTACAATTTAACGGATGTATCACCACCCCAGTGGTTAAAGCGTGCGCCTATCACCCTTAGGACCTGGGTTTGAGCCCCAACGTCCGTTTTGCCATTATTTTCTGTTTTCTCTCCTTTTTTGTTTGCAACAGGTGCTGGGCTTTCCTCCTTTTGGGTCTTTATTTTTGCTGACTTTCCCCCTGATTATGTTTCATACATCCTGGCCCTTTTATTTTTATTTTTTCTTTTTCTTTTTCTTTATTTTAGTTTCATATTATTATTATTATTTTTATTATTATCATTTTTATTAATAAAAATCCAAAAATATATTTTTATTTATTTATTTACATATTTAAAAAATGTTCATTAATATTTTATTTTTCTCCATAAAACAAAAAGACCAAAATATTTTCTTTTAACAAATTAATTCTTTTTTAATAATAATTAATGTTTAGACTTAGGTTAATTATCACATTATTTTCTTGTAAATTAAAAATTAGTTTAGAACTTAGGTTTCTTTTTAATTAATCAATTCTCATGTTATTTTCATTATTTAAAACCTTTTCATAAAAAACCCTAAAAATCATTTTTAAATTAATTTCTTTTCTTAATTAGTTTAAGTTCATTTTAGTTAATTTTTTATTAATTATTTTCTCAATTAGGTTTAGGTTAAAACCTTTCATAAAATCAAACAAAAATCATTTCTTTTTCCATTTTGCATTCTTGCATTTTATCTTCAATTTTTGTACAATATTCAATATGGTTGTAATAGTTAATTAGAATTAATTTTCTTGCAAACTTCCCATTTGTAAGTTTGTATACCCCCTCCCCTAATGATGTAATACCTTAGTATTTTTTCCCGCAATTTATCGCTTTATATAAATGCTAGTAAGTTAGGATTTGTATGGAAAGATTAAAATCTACAAGTTAGCAAGCCCTAATTTAAGACAAAACAATGCATGTAAATCAACACACTTGCACACTTGCACCCTTAGGGTAATTCCACTTTGTTGCCTTATAAAAATGGCCATGTTATGCATGTGGGATATCTTAGCAAAAAGCAATCAAATACAAGATCATAGTCCCTCGATGACGCTATCAATGTTGCCTTTCAAAATGATCTTAGTCCCTCAAAGAGAATTGCTAAGATATTTCACAACATTGCTATCATGGCTATATGATGACCCATGCCCGTCCCTTTACATCCAAAGATAGGGCTTCTTACCAAATCAATGGTAAGATAGCAATATCAAAGGAAAGGAAGAAATGAACTAAGACTTTTGAGTAGCTAGATTGTTCCTAGTTTCTTGCTCAATTTCAAATTAAACACTCTTGCTTATTTTCAAAACAAACACCAACACTTTCAAAAACACTTTCAAATCATCTTCCAAACTTGAAACATTTTCAAAATCTCAACACTTTTTATACGTTCTTACGATCGAGAACTATTACAAAGTTTGCCTAAACGATGGCACCTTTTCAAAATACATTCGAAAATCACACAAAACACATTTTCAAACAAAAGCAAGTGATCTAGCAAGAAACTAAGAGCCCATAGATAACTATGGATGAAAAGGGTGCTAATACCTTTCCTTTTCATAATCTACCCCCCGAACTTAAGAAATAATCTCAAAGGTCTTTCCTGTTCTTTTCAGCCTTTCCTTTTGGATAAAAGAAAAGTCGGTGATGACTCTTGCTAACCGTAAAATTTGCAATAAGACGCAAACATCCCAAGTCAGTTCTTCAACCGTATCACAACAACAATATGTTAGATATGCTAAATTAACTTGCTAATAGGAATAGGTTGAGCAATAAGTCTTATCTTTTGTTTGGGACATGTTGAGTTGAAGTGTTTAAACATCTGGAACAACATGTCGAATAAGATGTCCTATGAAGGAGCATACAACGTCGCACCTAAGCTGAAGTGATTATGTGAAATTTATTATGATTTGACAAGTGCTGAATATTCAGGGAATATTATACAATCCTATGTGGAACTAAATCAAAGGTCAAGAGAATCAAGTCAGAATATTAAATATTATGCAGTTTCTAAATATGGAGATTATTTAGGAAACTAATGATTGAAGTTCTTGTTTGTAGCAGAAGTTACTGCTGGTTTGTAACAGTTGATTTGCTATTATTAGAAAGCCCAAGTCCAGTTGGGTATAGGTTATAAATAGAAGGGTTTGTAACCTGGTTTGGCACGGGTTCAAGATGTAGAAGTCTAGGGCTTTGTTAAGGTGAACCACCCAGGTTGTGGGATGTCACCATGTTCTTAATCAGAAACTAGTAGGTAATGAGTTGAGTATTTTTCTTGGAGGAAGCTTTGAATAAACTCCAAGTTGTTGTTCTTGGTTAGGATAAAGGTTGTTAACGTGGGAGTTTAACCATAAGTATTAACTAAGTATGGTCATGGAAGTGTGTCTTCTGGTTTGTTTAGAATTATGTTGATCTAACCATTGTCTGTGATTGACGAGGGATTGAGGACAACCTCATATCTAGGTGAGTCTTAGATTGAAATCTAGCGAGGGTAATGATTAAGTGATAAGTTGTAAATGGAGGAGTTTAGTTTTGAATTGATACTACTGTTAGTGGATTTGTCCCTGACTTGCTATTCTCCCAGAGTAGGATAGTTGCTCCGAACTTGGTTAACAATTCAGGTATGTTATTATTGCTTTTGAGTATTGTTCTTAATGTTTATGACTTTCCTGTGTTATTTGTGTCAAAACAGATGTCTCGACATCCTGTTAGGACATTTGAGTTTTGTCATACCAAAATTTCAACTAGTTTCAGAGCAGACATTATGTTCTGTTCTGGGTGAGATCTTGGGATGATACTTTATGGTCATGGGCAAGGAAGTTATTACTGAAGTTGTTTGAACTTAGAGAGTTTATATTATGGTTTGAACAGTCCCTAGAAGTGGAGGATGGATTGTTCATGACAAGAGGTGTATTGAACCTGTCTGTTGATTTCAGGCATGTAGCTTTGGAGGAGAGCTACTTTATAAAGGTTTTGATTTATTTTCAAACCTAGGTTAACCTGTTGCACCTGGATTTGGTGTGTTTGTGCAAAGATTTGTGTTTTGCCTGAATGTTGGTGAGGATCCTTCTGGTTTATATTCTGTTACATGTATATCTGATGGAAGATTCCTGGTGGTGTGTGTGTTGAGTCTGCAAGACTCTATACTCCTATGAAGATGTATCTCATGGTGTTGTGATAATTGAGCAGATATTCAACTAACTTGTTAGAGTTGCCAAAGATATTTGAGTTTTATCCCAAATCCACTCATAAAGGTACTCGTGTATTACTTTTTTGAAAATAGATTTGATATAAGCAATTAATTTTGCTTCTAACCCTAAAAATCCAATCTTCAGGATTTGATAAAGGATCTCTTGTTGTGTTCCTTGTAAAGGGAACTGATATCTGATCAGATGTTGGAACATCAAGCCAACAGATTATGTAGAGTCTTGTTGGATTAAGGTAGGGCATAACATATGCTTGGGTGCTAAACAAATGTGTATAGATTACATGTGTTTGGAACATACTCCTGATCTAGAAGAGGAGGAATCTGTGTGTTGTGTCTATGAAGGGCCTATCTTAAACATGTATGTTGGTTAGGACACTATCAACATACTGGACACTCAGTAGGTCAGTTTATTTTTTTATCTAAGTGAGTTAGAGTGCAGTAGCTGTACTTTGTTTTTACTGTGGATGCTTGATAAAGGTATCTCATCTAGATTATTTATATATGGATTTCAAGGTCTAGTGTCGAGGACATTCTCTCTAAACATCTAGAAGATCCTTTTGATCAAAGGAGATAGATTTATGGAATCTTGGTATGGCCATAGAATAGATTTTGTTTGAGGGAAGTAATGGACAAATCAGAAGATGTGCAACTACTGTATGATTCTCAAAAAATTCTTAGCAGTTAATAAGGGGGAGTCCTTAATCTAAATCTAGAAGAACTTGAAAGATTGTTAGACATAATGTCTTGACATCTTTATATTGAGGATTTATTTTTCTCAATATGTCTGGTGGTACTTTTCATAGATAGGACGAAGGTTGTTTACTCTAACTTGGTACTCTTATCAACTCCATGAGAGCATGGAACTCTTGTTTTGTTGGAAAAGTCATCCAAGGGATGATGAGCATTGGAGATATATCAACTGGAGTTTTGTTATTGATTGTTGTCTGCACTATGGAGAGTCATCTGAATCACCTAGGATGAGCATCTCAATTGTCTAAAGCAAAGAGGAGTTATTATTTCTAGAGCCAAAGGATTATGGTTCCCTGATATCTACTTGAGAAGTTCCTCTCACTGCTTGGGTTCAATTATGTGGTGTCCTCGCATGATAGAACATTGGTGTTTGCAAGGATTGACGAGGATCCTTGTGTATTAGAAGAAGCAGACTCAGTCTGAACAGTGTACTTGTGGTATGAAGATCATTCAAGGCCATGGTTTTTGAGGCCTGCTTCAGATACCTGTTAGATGGAATCTCCTCTATAGGTGAAGATAGATGGCATCTATCACCTCAAAGTCAGACAGAAGGTATGAATTTTGTACTCAAAAGAAGAAGATTTTTGATGTGTGCATGCTCTGCATGTATGGATGATCCGGTTTGAAGGCTGATCAGCTCCTGCTGGTTGATCCTCTTATGCCTCTTGCAAGATTTATGTATTTCTATGGTGTCTCCAGATCATAGTTAAGGATGAAATCCATGTGTTTGAGATTGATGACAGATCCAATGTTGGAACATCATCTCAAGGTGTGAAAACTTCCTCCGCCACAGAAGTTTGTCCAGAGAAGAGCATAAGGTCAAGCCACTGACCTATTCTGGATTGTTTTATGAATCATCTAGTACCAAACGTATGCAGAAGAAGATTGTCAGATCATATGTTCTACCTTGTATGAGAAGGTAATCATTATCTGGCAAATGGTGAATACTTTGATGGAAGATGAGTATTTATCTATCCTCTAGAGAGATTATGCATAAGACTGATGGTGAATACTTTGACATGAGACTGAGTATTTGTATGAAGAAGTTATAAAGTTCTGCATTATGAACTTTATGGTTTAGAGGGTATGTGAGAGTTGATTTCTCTCCATAACATTCAGGTGTCTGGAAGAACTTGGATGAGGTGCACTTGTTGTATTCTATTGGGAGCTTCATAAAGGATCTCTATGCACAATGAGTCCTTTGGATAATAGGTTAAGAACCATGTATCTAGGTTCTATATTCAGAAGTTGATGTCCCAAATGATGTTGTAACATCATGATTGTTGTCGCTTATTTTTGTGCTTGGGATTGTGCAGTTGGATGCTCAAGCATTTTTGTCAGAAGTGGCATTTCTGACCTTATGGATAAGAGTTTGGAGATTTTAGTCTTGTTTACAGTAGCATGATTGATGAATTCATGACTACTTGGTTGAATACTCTACTAGTATCAACAACTACTAGTGGATAGAAGAGCATAAGAATGGTGTCAGGTACTGAGGTCTGATTAGTTATTTTATGGTTTCCCTATATAAGAACTCAAGGAGAGAGTATCTAGGAGGTGTTTGTTTTTCTTCCAATGCAAGTCACTCCAAAAAAGTAATGATTTGGATCTTAGTAAATCTTTTAAGCAAGCTAAGAATTTTTGGAGTTTTTGAGTGACTTTACACCTAATATGCATGACATTCTACCTATTCAAAAGGTCATGATATTTTGTATGGAACTACAAGGAATCAGAAGGCTTGGTTATATTCTCAATGAGTGAGAATATCTGACTCAGAATCAACTCTACTGAGGGAGCTAGTGTTCAACATGTAGAAGTGTTGGTCTTCCTCATGAAAGCATGGTGCTTTTCATGAATATTCATTGGGTGCTCAAGTTCTCATCTTCAACTGGAGCATCGTTTATCCATGATAAGGGGAGTCATGATGTTATATGTGAATTATTGTTGCAATGGTACAAATACCAGAAAGCTTTTTAATCTTGTGGAGATGTTAATGCCTCTCATGAGGTTATGATGTCAAACAACATGTTGTGACATTATGAATTTATTGGTGATCTTGACAAGGCATGGATGGTTCTATCCATGTGAAGCTGAATGAGTCAGAAGGTTACATATCTCTCTAGTGGTCAATAGTTGTCTCTGAGAATTTATTTTTTTCTACAGATCTTAAAGGACTCTCTAAGGGTTTGTATTATTGAGAGATGTCACAAATGTGATATTCTGATATCTTAGTGTATATCATTAAGACTAAGTGAAAGGAGAACACTTAGAATCCAGTGATAGATAGTATGTCTGGAGATGGTTGGTCAAAGTTCTTAAAAGAAGACAATGCCTGACTGGATGTTAGGACATTACTCAGGACATGTTTCATGCAAAACCAACAAGAGAGCTTGATCAATCATGTGTCAGAAAACGTGTTTGACCTTGCATTTGCAAGTATTGGGACTGGTTCTTTTCATAAGAAAGAGTCAGAATTAATTAAAGGCATTCAAAGATGCTTTGGATGATGCACATTGGTTTTAGCGGCAGTTTATTCCTCCTCAATTAACATTCTCTTTTACCAAAGGATTATATTTTCAAAGATCGTTAATTCCTAAGAAACTACTCAGCTATTTATAGAGGTTTCTCCTATCCTCTATCACCATGTGAATGTTTGATATCTTTCATCATCACTATGGGTTTTGTTTGGGTCTGGGTAAGTTGTGCCTGGGTCTGTGAAGGCCTCCTTTTTCAATTTTTGGTGAAAAATAGGGAGAAAGGGCGTACTCAAATGGTTAGTCTGGAATCTGCATTTCCAGATATTGCATTCAAATGTCAGACAAAATTTCCTATCTTATGGACGTGGCTTATTTTGGTCTTGTGACTTATAATCTGAGTTATGAACACAGTTGTGACCTGTGTTCTGAGTCACCAGGGGTGGTGGTTGATTTGTCTAGGTCGATTGGAGGTTGTTGATCAGAAAATGGTTAAGAAATCTCTTATGCCACCATTGGTCTACTATGACAAGAAAATATCCTTGGTTCGAGGGGGAGTGTCTGGTATCTTCTTACTCATGTGCACTAAAGAACTTCAGGACTTTCACGACTCCTTTTCTTGAAGGTTATACACTCTGGTGATGAGTTTGGTACTGCAATGAAGCTCATTCAAAATGCTGGAAAAAGAAGTCGAACAAAATTTTCCAAAGGGGGAGATTGTAAGTTCTCTAGTTTTAGGATTGGCAATAAATTTTGTAAAAAAAATAAAGCAGTAGTATGTTAGATAGGCTGAGTTAACTTGCTAACAGGAAAAAGTTGAGAAAGAAGTCCTATCTTATGTTTGGGACATGTTGAGTTGAAGTGTTTCAACATCTGGAACAACATGTCGAATAAGATGTCCTATGAAGGATCATACAACATCGCGCCCGAGCTGAAGGGATTCTGTTAAATCTGTTATGATTTGACAAGTGAAAAATATTTAGGGAATATTATGAAATCCTATGTGGAGTGAATTAAAGGTCAAGAGAATCAAGTCAAAATATTTAAGATTATGCAGTTTCTAAATATGGAGATTATTTAGGAAACTAATGATTGAAGTTCTTATTTGTAGAAGAAGTTAATGTTGGTTTGTGTGACACGGTGGCAGAACTGACTGTTATATTGGTTTGCGTTTTTTGTTACCAAATGTCGCAGTAAGCAAGAGTCGCCACCGACTTTTATTTCATCCAACAAAGGAAAAGGAAAAAGAACAGAAAAAAAACCTTTTTTCGAGATATTTCTGAGTACGGGGGGTAGATTATAGAAAGGGAAGGTGTTAGCACCCTTTCTATCTGTGGTTTTCCACGGGCTCTTAGGTACTTGCTCATTTTTAAATTGCTTGTGTGTGCTTGTTTTGAAAATTTTTATTTACTTCGTGATAACCCTTGTATCGGTCCTCAAGAGTGTGACGAAGTTGTTTTCAAAACTATTTTTTGAAAAGTGTTTGTCTGAAAAGTCTTTGTTTTGAGCAAGTACTTAAGGGTTTTCTACCTACTCGAAAAAAAAGTCTGTTCATTTTCGTTTCCTTTAGACAACACTATCCTACTATTAAGGAGTAGGTAGCTCCGTCGTTGGAATTTTAAAGGGACGTTCGAAGGGACGAAATGGTCTCTGAAGGCAACAAGTAAGGATACCTTAGTGTTTCGAAGGAACTATCTATGATACGGTGGCAGAACCGACTGTTAATACTGCTTTGCGTTTTACGTTTTTTGTTCGCAAAATGTCGCGGTAAGAAAGAGTCGCCACCGACTTTTATTTTATCCAACTGGAAAGGAAAAAAGTACAGAAAAAAAATCCTTTTTCGAGATTTTGAGTACGGGGGGTAGATTATAGAAAGGGAAGGTGTTAGCACCCTTTCCATCCATGGTTTTCCATGGGCTCTTAGGTACTTGCTCATTTTGAAATTGCTTGTGTGTGCTTTGTTTTGAAAAGTTTTACTTCGTGATAACCCTTGTATCAGTCCTCAAAGGTGTGATGAAGTTGTTTTTGAAAATTGTTTTGAAAGGTGTAAGTGTGAAAAGTTTTGATTTGAGCAAGTACCTACTAGCATCTACCTACTCGAAAAAAAGATCGTTTCTATTCTTGTTTCCTTTAGGCAACGCTATCCTATTATTAAGGAATAGGTAGCACCGTCGTTGGAGTTGCAAGGGTCAATTCGAAAGGGACGTACGATCACTAAAGCAATATTATGACACCTTAGTAATAACCCTAGAGTCTTAAGATCTTATTCAAGACAACATTTCCGAGGCAACATTCGAGTGGGACATTTTGATCTTTTTAGACTGGAGGGCAACCACTAAGACACCCTATGCTTAATGATCGTCTGCCGAAGGCAACCTAAGTGAGAGTATACCCTAAGAGTGATATGTGCGTGTGATTTGTTTAAGTTATTTATCTTTGCACATTAGGGTTTTCTAACCGTTTTAATTTGTCATGCATTCTTGTCATACAATCCTATTAGCATACATCTAGACAGTTAAATATTTGCAGGAATTAAAAATGCGCGAAAATAAACCTCCACTATTACAAGGCTTCGGGGAGGGTGATTAATTACATAGTCAAAACTCGGGGATTTAAACAGTAAATAAAAATCCTAAATTAACTATTACAAACCATGGACAGTTAATAAAATATTGGCAAAATAATTAACAAGCGCGCGACGAATTAAATGCGAGGCGATTAGGGTTTTGACCCTTTGACTTATCCTATTTGCGATTGATTAAAGAAAAAATGTTTTTTTTGTTATTTAAGAAAATAATGAAACAATTAAATTAAAAAGAAAATCCTAAGTTCTAATTAATTTTAAGTTAAGAAAAATAAATTAATTTATTCTAAAAACCTATTTTTGTATTTTTGTTTGAAAAAAAGAAAAGAATTAAATCAAGAACTAAAACCTAATTTTCTAATTAGTTTTAATTAAAAAAAACAAGTTAACATTTCCCTAAATTAAATTAAACTAATTAATTGAAAATTAAATTTGATAAAAAACCTAATTCTAATTTTTGTGAATTCTTGATTTTATGATTTTATAAAAAAATGATTAATGGTGTTAATTAAAATAATTAAATAAAATATTAAAAGAATTAAAAAAAGAAGAAATAAAAAAAGTGTAGAGATGGGCCTGTGTTGAATAGCAATTCTGGGGGGTTTGAAATTGAATTTCTGGGCCCAAAAACTCCAAGGCCTAGTCAACCTTTGAATCTGGCGCAATGTTGACTTTGTAGAACACCATGGATCTTCATTGCTGGCACGTTGGATTTGGCTAGCTAGGCATCCAATGGCCAGGCATTGAGGGTGTATGGAAGGCGTATGATGTTGTATTGCATGGGATTCACCTGAAACAATCAAGAAAATAATAAAATGCACAAGCCTGGGATCGAACCCAGGACTTGTGCATCAAAGGCATTCCCTCCAACCATCTGCGCTAGCGTGTTAACTTGTAAGTATAATAAAAACAAAACATAATATTCAAAACAAGCTAGTGGGGTCAGCCAAACGCGCGAAATTTCAAATGGGCCAGTCCCACGCTGCCACGCCTTCGTCTCCTTCCTTGAACCGTTGTTTTAGCAAACAAGACTTTTACCTACAGACGTTTACTGTAGGTATAACCCTGTTCTTCTCTAAAATTGCATATGATTAAGATAAATGACAAGTACCGGTACCAATCAACTCGTCTCATCCTCACGAGCATCATGGTACCAGAATCAA
Organism: Vicia faba; assembly: GCA_948472305.1. NCBI lineage: Eukaryota > Viridiplantae > Streptophyta > Magnoliopsida > Fabales > Fabaceae > Vicia > Vicia faba. The sequence continues at coordinate 1,261,674,238 of OX451738.1, forward strand.
GACCTAATTTTGCCTGTATAAAAACCCCTAAACAAGAACATGAAACCCTAACCATGGCAATATCACGTACATGCATCAAAAACGCAATTAAATGGCATGGTTAGCTTACAAACATGATGATAATCATAACTATGACAATTAAAAGTTATAAAGATGCAAGAATCATGCTAATCGAATTACAAAAATATGTCAAACCGTGGGGATCGTAACGCGCATTTCTAGGCGTGTTGAAGCTTGTAAATGATGTTGTTAGCTTCCTGAGATGCCTAGCAAGCGATTGGGATCACTAGGATGGCTTGAGATGGCCTGTAGAATGAAAACCAACTCACATTTTTCTTTGAATTTTGCAGTTTTGTTCCAAGCTTTTCACGACCTCTAACCTCTTTTTCTTGCCTTAGCTGCGTTATCTATTTGTACTAGAGTGAATTAGGGTTGTAAAAACCACTAGTATCTTTGAAAATTTTGAAGATTTGATTTGGTTTTCATGTTGTATGATATCCTTCCAAATTTGGCCTAATCATGCCATTCTCGTGCCAATTAGCTTTGATATGATTTGGTCTTGATATGTCAGCATAATGAGCTTGTGATTCTGTCCAAAAAATCCAATCAAAACAAATCTTTGCCATTATTTACCAATTATTTGATTTAATTCAATTTTTAATAAATGAAAAAATCAAAATCAAAATAAATAATGAATCAAATAACATATGAGTGAACATTTGGGTCGTGGACCATGTTATAAGTGAGGTGCAAGCATACAAAGTTAGGCCCATTTAGCAAACAAATGCAAATTTGAGCATATTTGACTTTTGGCAATTTTGCAAAAATAGTCAACTTGGCCAATGCATAACCCTCTCAATTTTGACCCTAGAGAGGTGTTCTTGGACTTTTTAGAAAGCTTAGGATGTCCACTAAGCAAACCTCTTAGTCTCATCTCAATTGATTCTTCCATGTTCATGTATGAAGTTTTGACCCAAAAGGTGTTTTTGTGACTTTTCAAAAGGACCTATAATGTTAAAATTCATATCTTTTTGTGAGTGCATATTCTGAACTTGGGAGCTGAAGATGAATGGTATGGAATTGCATCCTATTTAAAATGAGCTTTGGATGGGTCATTTATGATAAAGTATGAGAAAGTTATGCTTGGTCAAAGTTGAGTTGACTTTTCCTATAAAACCCTAATTTAGCAACTTTTGGGTTTTGATGAATTGTGTGCAATCCTTGAGGAATCATGATCAACCCTTGATCAAATAATGAATAATACTTCAAAATGAAGATGTTGACCAAAAATCTTGAAGTTTGGCTGTATGTGGGCCACAATTGACTTTTGACCTAGTATAGTTGATTTTCAGGCATTTGAGAAATTGACTGAGCAAACTTCTTCTGCAAGGCTTGAAACTTGACATGGATGATCTTGAGAACATATTAGGACAATGGTGAGAATTTGATTCCTTTGTGGTTCACACATCTTGATGAAGATGAAAACCCTAATTTGAGGTAGACTGCCTTAGGAGAGAGTTTGTATGGTCAACTCTTGGACTTCCTTGAGCAATTTGGAGACCTCACTCGACATTTATGGAGAAACATGGGAGGGAAAATTTTAGGGTACAACAGCTGCCCCTGTTCAATCTTCTTAAACCTGAAGATGTAGATTGGCTCATCCACCTTTCGTGATCTGAAGGTGGAAGATGATTGAACACTAGAGTGCCCAGAAATTTGCACTCGCATGAAGTGGCACTTGATTTGTGATATCGGGAATGGGCTTATAGATTCCATTTGGAAGTTACTGGAGAATCATCGGAGATGGGCTTAAAGATGCCATCCGAAGAGGTGTCGATCGCATAAGAGATTCCTTTGCGAGAACCCACATACTTGTTGTCGAGGAGGATTTCGCTGGGGAATGTTGGTCTCTGTCTTGGGAGAAATAGAGTTTAAGGAGCTTCAATTGTCCGTTACTCTACTGGGGAATAACTTCGGTTTGGGAAGCGGAAATGAACTGCATATCTGGTTGGGGTATATGCTGCACCGCGACTTTCTGGGGCAATGCGAAATCAATTGTGTTTGACCGGGTCCCTGTCTTACAGTGTTGTGGACTGCTGTCTGGGGATAAGAGAGGAAGAACCCAGATAGTAAAGTTATGATAAGGAACCTGGATAATAGGTTTAATTTGATGTGAAAGCCTGGATAGTAGGGCTGTGAGAAGGAACCTGGATAGTAGGGTTACTTCGAGATGAAAGCCTGGATAATAGGGTTGTGAGAAGGAACCTGAATGGTAGGGTTACTTCGATATGAAAGCCTGGATAGTAGGGCTGTGAGAAGGGACCTGGATGGTAGGGTTACTTCAATATGAAAGCCTGGATAGTAGGGCTGTGAGAAGGAACCTGGATAGTAGGGTTTCTTCGATATGAAAGCCTGGAAGTAGGGCTGCGAGAAGGAACCTGGATGGTAGGGTTACTTCGAGATGAAATCCTAGATGGTAGGGCTGTGAGAAGGAACCTGGATAATAGGGTTACTTTGAGATGAAAGCCTGGATGGTAGGTGTGATCGGTGGATTTAGATGTGACTGTTTAACGCTGGTTCGCGAAATGTCGCGGTAAGCAAGAGTCGCCACCGTCTTTTATTTTCTCCAACATGGACAGGACAAAAGCACAGCAAAATTCCTTATGAGAATGTTTCTCGGTTCGGGAGGTAGATTTATAGAAAGGGAAGGTATTAACACCCGGTTCGGGAGCTCATTGTGTTTTCAAAATGTTTGCTTTTCAATTGTGAGTGGGTTTTGAAAAAGTTTCTTTGAAAGATTTCAAAATAACTCTTGTATCAGTCCTCAAGAGTGTTTGAAAATTGTTTTGAAAGCTTTTTGAAAGTGTCGGTGTGAAAAGAGTTTTGATTTGTTTTTGAATAGAGCAAGTATCTATGAGTCGTCTACCTACCCTAAGGAATTAGGCTGTGTAAATGTCCTTAAGGTAGTGCCATCCCACCATTGAGAAGTAGGTAGCACCACCGTTGGAGGTGTTCGGCTCAATTCGAGTTTAGGGACAGTGTGGTCACCGAAGCAACGACAGGACACCTTAGAAGCTACCCTTATGTCCTTGATCCTTTTTTATTCCGAGGCAACTGTTTCGAGGCAACTATTTCGAGGCAACTGTTTCGAGGTAACCGTTTCGAGGCAACTATTTTGAGGCAACTGTTTCGAGGCAACTGGATCATGGACATAAGGACTTACTAAAACGTCCTATACTTGACGACCACGTTTCGAAGGCAACATGTGAGGCGTACCCTAGAAGTGGTGTGTGTATTTGTGTGTTATTTTCATGTCAATATTTATCTTTGATCAGGGTATTGTGAGCTACGCTTGTTTTTAATTAACCATACATTCTTTCATGCAATTTAGAATTTTAGAGTGCGGAAATATAAATGCGGAAAGATAAATCCTACGCTATTACAAGGCGCGAGTCTATACATCGCCAAAATACAAAGACCCGTTTGATAAAAATGCGGAAAGTAAATAAACCTAATTACTATTACAATCCTTGAGCAGTTACATAATATTCGAAAAGAAAAAGAATAACGTGCGAAAGAATAAAAGTTAGGACGTCCGAGGGTTTTGACCCTTTTGAAATTAAATTGAAATTAAAGTCTAATTATTATTTAATTAAAAGAAAAGAAGAAACTGTTTTTATGTTTTTGGTATTTATGAAATAAAGAAAATTAAAATTAAATGGAAACCCTAATTCTAGATTATTTTTAATTATTAAAGAAAATATCCAAGTTAACCTAATTTACTTAATCGATTAATATACATGTTTTATTTACAAAATTAACAATTAATAATAATAATAATAATAGATAAGAAATAATGAGGAAAAAGTTTAATTTATGAAAAAGATGAACATGTCAAAAAACCCTAATTTCTACATATTTTTTATTTATTAAGAAAAGATTAAAGTAAAACATAAATTAAACTGAATTAATTGCTAGAGTTTATTTACAAAAATAAATTAATGAGTAAATTAATAAATAATTAAACATATTTTTGTATTTTGATTTTCTGGTTTTATTATGAAAAGAAAATTATTTTAAGTGAATTAAATAAAAATAATTAAAAGAATTAGAAAAAAGAAAAGAAAAGAAAATTAAAAAATATACAAACCAAGGGGGTTTTCAGGCCCAAAGGGAGGTAAATTGCAGCAATTTTGGCCCATGAACACAAAGCCTATTTTGACTTTTCTGATCATGCGTGTGAGGCTTGACTGAGGTATATGATAGACCTCCTTTTGTAGCCTTCAGATTGATCATCATGAGTATGTGGCAAGCCTGAGCGTGAGTGCGTATGGTGAACCTTTGAGGATGTGCTGCTATAGAAGATATTGAAACAAAAATTATTAAGCATATGGGGGGACCTGGGAATCGAACCCAGGTCCCAACGCTGGAGGGACACATTGCCAGCCAACTGAGCTATTGCGTTTCTTTGTATATAATATAACAATGATTTATAATATGTGGAAAAAAAACAATTATACTGAAACAAAGAAAAACGCGCCAATATTTGAACCTCCCAGTAACATCAAGCCACATCCATCTTCTTCCTTGTTTTTCCTGTAAATAGAAAACAAATAGCGGGGGTTTTAAACCCCCAAAAATTGAAACTCATGAAAATAGAGATTACGCCTATGGATCAAATAAATTGGGCGCGAGGTGTTGGTTTGTTTCGTCTTGATGCCACGAATTCATCCATACAAGTTTGAAGGTCCAATTTTACAGTATATGGGAACCCCTAATTTTGAAGTTCTGAAACCCTAGGTTTCATCAATGGTGAATTTCGTTTCAAGGCATATTAATGGAATTTAATCATACAGAAAGCTTTGCCTGAGTGCTGTGAACACAAAACAATCAACCAAATGTATTAATAATGCATGAATCGTGATGTGCAACTTTGAAAAAAAAGGCAAACCGTGTGATCTGTATTCTTCAATTGTTTGTGTGTTTGGAATGATTCTTGATGCTACTAGACTCCTGGAAGGTCTAGCAATGTGTTAGAATTCTTTTTAGGCTTTGAAACGTGTTACAACTATGATTTCAGTTTCCAAATTTTTGATGAAAAGTTGCAATTTGTTCTGAATTTTGTGAGCAGTTTTTTCGTGTATGCTTGCATTAGGTTAGGTCTTGCATAAGTAAGTGAAGCATTCTAGGTCAAAAACAAGGCCCAAAAGTCCATGAATTGATGATTTCAATATTTTATTTTTTCATATCTTTTTCAATCTTTTTTCCATGCAAATCTTGCCAAATATGGATGATCTTGTCTTGTTGATTGGTGCACGAAATCTTTAGCATATAATGAGAATATTTGCTGCACAAAAAGATTTGAAAACCATTATTTGATATTTTTCTCATAATTAAATCTAATTAAATGAATTAATAATAATAAAAATTCAATTAATTAATTAAAAATAAGAAAATAAATCATTTTTAGCTCAATGGGTCGTGCATATGCTTTGGGTAATGATTCAAGGAAGAATTTGAGGCCCATTAGCATTTTTGAAGCTTTTGAAGCAAAGTTGACATTTCAAAGTTCCCAAAAACTTCCCAACTTCTCCAATGCATATCTTGCTCAATTTTGAAGCTATGAACATGTTATTGGACATTTTGGAAAGGTCTTGAAGTCCTCTAACAAATGCCTTTGGTCCCATGTCATTTTGATTTACCAATCTCAAGTTATGGTCTTTGACTTAAAGTACCCTTTTGTTGACTTTTGAAAATGACCTATAATGTTGAAATTGATAACTTTTTGTGAGAGCATTTCTTGGACTTGAAGTGTGAAGATGAGTTGTAGGAAATGTCATTATCTTCAAAATGAGCTTTGGATGGGATTTTTCTGATAAACCATGAAGAAGTTATGCCTTGGTCAATTTGCAATTGACTTTTCAACTGTCCAAAAATAGAAACTTTTGCATCTTGAGACTTTTTGAGCCATGCTTTGAGAATCATGATCAAGGATTGATCAAATGATGTCTGTGGCTTCAAAATGAGATGTTGACCAAAAATTTTGACTTTTGACTGTCAAATGACCATTTTGCCCCTACAGTTGACTGTGAAGCATTTAGGGTTTTTGACTGTGCAATTTGATGTTGTGAGTCTTGAAACTTGACATATAAATGCTTGACAATGTATGTAGGCATATGGGACTTGATTGGACCCTTGAAGACCTCAATTTCTTTGCAAGAACCAAAACCCTAATTTTGAATGTGTTAGGAGGCAATTGGACTGTGCAACCCTTGATGGATTTTGAATCATCTGGAGATTGATCTTGGCAAATCTTGAAGAATATGGGAGGGCAAATTTTGGGGTACAACAGTTGCCCCTGTTCAATCTTCTTAGACCTGAGGATGTAGATTGGCTGGCGAGCCTTTCGTAGTCCGAAGGTGGAGGATGATTGAACACTAGAGTGCCCAGAAATTTGCACTCACATAGTAGAGTATCGGCAGTGTGATGGTGGGAATGGGCTTACAGATGCCATTTGGAGACGGATGGATAGGGGGATAGGCTTATAGATGCCATCTGAAAGTGTGACAGTACCTTGTCGGGAATGGGCTTATAGATGCCATTTGGAGACTGTTGGTATGTGGATGGGCTTACAGATGCCATCTAGGTGTCGATCGCGTAAGAGATTCCTTAGAGAGAACTTACGTACCTGAGAAAGAAAATAATTACCTGGCCTGTTATAGGAGTTGATCTTCAAACTCTTTATGTAGATGTGTCCTGGCTGGATACAGGAATCGAATCTTTAAACTCTTCAGACGTGCCCTGACAAGATACAGGAATCGAGTCCGGAGAATAGTCGTCAATAGATACACCCTGGAAAGATAGAGGAATCAGATCTTCGAACTCTTCAGACGTGCCCTGGCAAGATACAAGAATCAAATCTGGAATATAGTCGTCAACAGATACACCCTGGCAAGATACAGGAATCAGATCTTCGAACTATTCAGACGTGCCCTGGCGGGATACAGGAATCGAGTCTGAAATTAGTTGTCAATAGATACACCCTGGCAAGATACAGGAATCAGATCTTCGAACTCTTCAGACGTGCCCTGGCAGGATACAGGAATCGAGTTTGGAATTAGTCGTCAACAAATACACCCTGGCGAGATACAGGAACCGAATCTTTAGTTGCGACCGTTGATAGTAATCATCTTTGTATTGAATTTTGTCCTGAAAAGACAAAACGTTAGTTGTATGCGATGTCATGATGTATGACATGCGTGATATTCTAAAAATGAATGAGATTGTATGTCCTTGATGCGTATGTGCATGCTGTAATGTGTGAAGATGTGATGTTTATGGATGTATTTTCGTCTAGGAAAGTAAATCCTTGACGTGTGCCGGGAAGTTAAATCCTGGGCTAATGTCGGAAGAGGAGAATTCTTTGTTTCCGCTGGGGATGATTGTTGCAAGAATACCGGTAGGAGAAGATGACTCTGTTGGGGACTAAACTTGGCGAATAGATTACTCTGCGGGGAGTGAACTCTGTGGGGAAAGAGAGGTACTTTGCTGAAGTCGATGATAACTCCGCTGGGGATACCATTGATGTGTTATGTTGAAGGAATTGATGAACTCCGCTGAGGGATAGGAAGACTTCGTCGGGGACGATCTTTCCGTGGCAATTGGCTGAGGATAAACCAGTTATATCCTGGTGGGGAAATAACCTTCTGAATAAAGCCGGGGGAGCGTTCGTACTATACGGGTGACAAGCTTCCAGAATCTACTGGGGATAAGCTTCCTGCTGGGGGGATGGATTCCACTTTCCTGGGGAAACTTTTCAGATTGGACTGGGAAATGGCTCCACTGGGTGTTCGTATTCCGCCGGGGAACAATCTTAGATCAAGACTGCTGGGGATGCTTGTTAAGAATGTTTGTATACTGCTGGGGAATGTTGAGATCTTCTGGGGATTCCCAACCTCCTTAAGGCTGACTGGATAACTCTGCTCGGGGAAAGTATTGCTGACTTGCTGGAGATACTCTCTGGGGAATTAAGATATCTTGGTTACATTCTTCATCTGAACTTACCTTGGTACCTTGGTGGACAGAGCAATTAGATCGCTTTAGACAACTCATTATTGCCCCTGTTTCTGATGTTACCTGTAATTAATCCTTCGTTTCGCATGAAAATATTTATGAGTTAGCAATTAGTGTCAAATGCATATATCACAAATGAACATTGGACGTTCATCGCAAAACAAAACAGAAGAAGGAAAAACAATTGGCAATTGGTCTGAAAAGTGAATTTGTATTGATTTTGAATTTGCCTGTAAATAGGCGTTTATGTACAAGAGGTTGACGTCCTAGTAAGAGAACGCCGCCGAACAACAGAGTTTATACAATTTGTGAAAAGGGAAAACAAAATAGCTATGTGAAGAAAGTAATCCCACTGGGTTCCAACTCTGCTATCGCCTTTATATCTTCGAGCGTCTCATCACTTGGCTGCTCGGTTGAAGATGAAGCTGATTGATCAATGCCGTCTGAACTTGATGTTGATACCGGATTCTGGATGCAAGGTGATCCAATGAGACATAGTATTACGCTTTATCCCTTACTTTTGCCTGGACCGCCCTTTCGGGTTTTCAGTCCACCGGGATACCCATTTTTGCCCAAGCCGCCTTTTAAGGTTTTCGACTTGCCGGGTGTATAGATTTTTTTCATTTCATCCCTTATTTTTGCCCGAACCCTTTTGGTTCACCGGGAAGCCCTAATTTTTGCCTAGGTATGTCAACCTAGCGGGTCTTTTATCATGCGTAGTATCTTTTTACTATGTCTGCATTGGCGGGGTGAGGAAGGTCGTCACCATCCATGGTGGTTAGAATCATGGCTCCTCCTGAGAACACATGTTTAACCACAAATGGCCCTTCGTATGTAGGGGTCCATTTGCCCCTGGGATCACTTTGAGGAAGAATGATGCGCTTGATTACCAGGTCCCCAACTTGATACTCTTGTGGTCTGACTTTCTTGTTAAATGCCCTGATCATCCGTTTTTGGTACGTCTGACCATGACAAATAGCAGTGAGTCTCTTTTCGTTGATTAGGTTTAATTGATCAAGTCGAGTCTGGATCCAGTCATCTTCGCTCAGATCTGCATCCTTCATTATCCGGAGAGAGGGTATCTGGACTTCAATCGGTAAGACTGCCTCCATGCCATAGACCAAAGAAAAAGGAGTTGCCCAGGTTGACGTCCTTGCTGAAGTACGGTATCCATGAAGAGCAAACGGTAACATCTCGTGCCAATCTTCTTGATATTCTTATTCGCTGCTTCTACAACCCCATTTATCTTCGGTCGGTAAGGAGAAGAGTTGTGGTGCTGTATCTTGAATTGCTCGCAGAGCTCAGTGATCATCTTGTTGTTAAGATTGGTACCATTGTCCGTAATGATCCTTTCCGGGATGCCGTATCGATAGATCAGGTTATGCCGAATGAACCGTGCCACAACATTCTTGGTTACAGTGGCATAGGAAGCTGCTTCAACCCACTTTGTAAAGTAATCGATCACTACTAGGATGAAGCGATGCCCGTTGGATGCCGTAGGTTTAATCTCGCCGATCATATCAATACCCCACATTGCAAAAGGCCAAGGTGCAGTCAGGACGTTCAGAGGAACTGGAGGAACGTGCACCTTATCAGTATAAATCTGGCACTTATGACATGTCCGAGAGTGTTGGTAACAATCAGCTTCCATTGTGGACCAGAAATATCCTTCCCGAAGGATCTTCTTTGTCATGGTGTGTCCACTGGAATGTGTTTCGAAGGTACCTTCATGCAGTTCTGCCATGATCCTTTCTGCTTCGGCTTTATCCACACAACGCAGTAAGGTTGAATCATGGTTTCGCTTGTATAGAATGCCATTGTTGAGGAAGAATTTTGCCGCGAACCTTCTCAGAAACTTCTTGTCATTGATGGATGCACCTTCCGGGTATTCTTGAGCTTCCAGATACCTCTTCACCTCATGATACCAGGGTTTTTTAGTTACCTCTTAAGCCTCAAGGTCACAACAATATGCAGGTTCGTCCAGTTTCCAGATAATGATCCGGGGAGCCTCATTGTCCCACTTGACTTTGAACATAGAAGACATCATAGCCATCGCGTCCGCCAACTGATTCTCCTCTCTTGGAAAGTGTTCAAAAGTTATCTCTGTGAAATGGGGGATCAATGTCAACATACACTCTTTGTAAGGAATGAGGTTTGGATGTTTCGTATCCCACTCGCCTTTGATCTGATTGATCACGAGAGCGGAATCTCCGAAGACACTCAGAAACTTGATCCTTAAGTCAATTGCAGCTTGAAGACCCATGATGCATGCCTCATACTCCACCATGTTGTTGGTGCAGTTGAAACATAGCCAGGCAGTAAGTGGAGTATGAGTGCCTTTAGGAGATATGATCACAGCGCCAATACCGTTACCCAAGGCGTTGGAGGCTCCGTCAAAGTGCATAGACCATCGGGATCCTTCCTCAGGTCCTTCATCCGGTCCAGGTACTTCACAATCAATCACTACCATGATGCTCTCGTCAGGAAATTCAAAGTTCATTGACTGGTAGTCATCTACTGCCTGGTGTGCCAAGTGGTCTGCCAATACACTTCCTTTGATGGCTTTCTGGGTCGTGTACTGGATGTCGTATTATGTCAAGATCATTTGCCATCTTGCTATTCTTCCAGACAGAGCAGGCTTTTCGAATATGTACTTTATTGGATCCATCTTTGAAATCAACAGAGTCATGTGAGTCAGCATATACTGTCTCAGCCGGCGAGCAGCCCATACCAAAGCGCAACAAGTTTTCTCGAGCAGTGAGTATCGGGTCTCACAGTCGGTAAACTTTTTGCTAAGGTAATAAATGGCGTGCTCTTTTCGGCTAGACTCGTCATGCTGCCCCAACACACACCCCATTGAGCTGTCCAGTACTGTCAGGTATAGTATTAGAGGTCTCCCTTCAACCAGTGGCATGAGAATGGGTGGTTCTTGGAGATACTCTTTGATTCTTTCGAAAGCGGCCTGACATTCATCATTCCAACGTACTACCTGATCTTTCTTCAGCAGCTTGAAGATTGGTTCACATGTAGCAGTTAGGTGCGAGATGAATCGGGCAATGTAATTCAGACGTCCTAGAAAGCCTCTGACTTCTTTCTCTGTCTTGGGAACTGGCATCTCTTGTATGGCTTTTACCTTGGCAGGGTCCACTTGAATACCTTTGTCGCTCACGACGAAGCCTAGCAACTTTCCAGATCTTACCCCAAATGTGCACTTATTTGGTTTCAACCTCAGCTTGTATAACTTCAGACGGTCAAACAGCTTTTGCAAATGGTCAAGGTGTTCCTCCCCAGTTTGGGATCTTGCAATCATATCATCGACATACACTTCAATCTCATGATGGATCATGTCATGAAATAAAGCAACCATGGCACGTTGGTAGGTTGCCCCAGCATTTTTCAGCCCGAATGGCATGACCTTGTAGCAGAAGGTGCCCCACTGAGTAACAAAGGTAGTCTTTTCCATATCTTCAGGAGCCATCTTGATCTGATTATAACCTGAAAAACCATCCATGAAGGAGAACACCTTGTGCTGAGCAGTATTGTCAACCAGAACGTCGATGTGAGGTAGGGGGAAGTCATCCTTGGGGCTCGCCCTATTCAAATTCCTGTAATCGACACACATTCTGACCTTACCATCTTTCTTTGGCACTGGAACCATGTTGGCAACCCATTGAGGGTAAGAAGTCACTGCAATAAAACCGGCATCAAATTGCTTCATAACCTCAGCTTTGATCTTCTCGGACATCTCTGGACGCATACGGCGGACCTTTTGTTTAACCGGAGGGCATTCTTTCTTGGTAGGCAGGTGATGGACCACAATGTCGATATCCAACCCAGGCATGTCTTCGTAAGACCAGGCGAAGATCTCCACATAATCATGCAACATCTGAACCAACCGTTGTTTCACGCTAAGCTCCAGATTGGCACCAATCTTGACTTCCCTTCTGTCTGTCTCAGTACCCAGATTTACCGTTTCCACTGGCTCTTCATGTGGCTGAATGGCCCTCTCTTCCTGGAGTAACAGTCTTGCAAGCTCACCAGGCACTTCGCAATCATCTTCACCTTCGTCTTCGGCTAAGTTGATCGGATTTTCGAAGTCATAACTGGCAGTAGCAGAGTCGTTACCAGTGAGATCCAGAGTGGATTAAAACCTGTATGGGTGAGTGTGTGTAAATATAGCTGTTTTGCAATATATAAAGAAAGAAAGAAAGAAAGGGAGCACAAGATTTGAAATGCGAAAAACGTCCAATGTCTTTATTCATGATATATGGAAATGACAAGTAATAAGCCCTCACAAATGAAGCCACGATGCCCCGGGTAAGACACTGGGCCATAAAGTCTCAATTTATTGTTTATTACAAATAAAAAACAAAGGAATTCATTACTGCGTAACAAAAGTAACAGGTATGTGGTCTTTTGCAGTCCAATTGTTCAGTCCACCGTCGGTCGTCGGGCAGATCCAGCTATCAAACTCAGCTTCTTCCACTTCGTCACCATCCCTGATAGCATTCACTCCATTGTCAGGGAGGGGAGCTGTCACCACATTAGGCTTCTCGGGTGTTTCGAACTGAACCTCTTTAGCATCGATAAGGTCTTGAACCTTATTTCTTAGGGCCCAGCAATCATCAGTAGAATGCCCCGGGCTATCAGAGTGATACGCACAGCAGGCATTGGGGTTGTACTTCAGAGAGGTTGTATTTACCACCTTCGGAGCTTCTCTGAAGGTTACCAAGTTGGTCGATAGCAATTGCGGCAAGATTTGTGACAAGGTCATACTAAGCCGAGTGTATTCTCTTCTGGGTCTCTCAACCCTTGGTTGGTTAGGTTGCCGAGGAGCGGCAGCAGGCTTTGCAATTACCACCGCGTTGGCAGCTTGGCGGCGCTCTGGTTTATTTTGCCTTCTAGGCCCATACACAACACTGGCTTCCTTTTTGAAAGGCTTTTTCTCAGAACTTGAGGACGCACCTTTCTATATTTTCCCTGATTTCATACCAGCCTCTATCCTTTCCCCAGTCAGAATGAGATCTGTAAACCCTGCAGACGAATTGCCAATGAGATGATTGAAGAATGGCCCGGATAGGGTCCCCAAGAACATGTCCATAAGTTCACGGTCGGTTAACGGTGGCTGCACCCTTCCGGCCAGGTCCCTCCACTTCTGCGCATACTCTTTAAAACCTTCTCCCGATCCTAACGACATACCCTGGAGTTGGGTACGTGTAGGGGCGAGGTCGGCATTATACTGATACTGCTTGTAAAAAGCAGTAGCCAATTCCTCCCAGTTACGAACCTTGGTTCCATCCAGCTGATAGAACCATTCGAGATGAGTCCCTGAAAGACTCTCCTGGAAGAAATGGATCCATAAGTTCTTGTCCACAGTATACGGCTGAATCTTCCACACATAAGATCTGAGATGTAGCTTAGGGCAGGACGCCCCGTCATACTTTGCGAAAGATGGTGCTTTGAACTTGTGTGGGATTACCACACCAGAAGATAGACCCAAGTCTCCAAAATCCAAACCAGGCACTTGTTGAATTTCCATGGCATTCAGACGATCCTCTAACTGCTTGTATTTGTCTTCAGCTGGAGGATACTTCAACTCATTAAAATCAGTCTCGTTGTCAGAGACCACCGGACTAGGAACCCTTCCCCCCTGGGGACTGCCTTTCCCTACAGAAGAACCAGCTTGATCAACTTCATTCTGCAGTGCATTACCAAACCTCCGGCCCGTGTTGAATAGTACAGTTCTCTTCTTCTTCTTATTGACCAGCAGAGCCTTCAATTCCTCCTGTCCTTGGGCTAAACTCATGATCAGCTCTTGGAATTGGGCGTTCTGAGACTGGAGGGCCTTGATGGATTGCTCGGTAGATGATTCAGGGTTCATGATGCTGAAATAAACAGCGAAGAACATTAAGCAACCTGAAAAGAAGAGTACCTGCTATGCACATGATGCATGATATGCTGTGTATGCAATGCATTCAAGGGTTCGAAGGTTCAAATTTGTTGTAGACAAAAAAGGAACACACGTTATCATTAGGAAATAATTGTTCAGTACATCAAGGCCTCATGGGCAAACATTACAAAGTAAATCAATCCCAAAAGACACTGCGCATCCTCTTTGGAGCAATGTAAGTGTTGAGAGTCTTTTCCTCGTGCAGTAGGCGGGTTAGCTCCAAGACCTTCTTCTCACTAGCATGTAGACTGGACTCAAGCGAATTCCGTTCTTCCTTAAGCTGGACCCAGCTCTTCTACATTTCTTCCCAGGATGTAGGCATGTCAGGATGTTGAATGGTGTAGGACACCTCTCCTTCCAAGACTGGCTCTTTGATCACAGGGAGAACATGAGGATATGGCATCACTAACTTCTGGGAGCGGGCTCGTACCCACTTGAGATAAGGTTCCAACGGGATGGAATTCCTGTGTCCCAGGGTCTTGCTGTCCACCTTGCTGGGCATCCTCCACGCTCTGATAAATCTCTGGCGAAGTCCTTGTGCATCGTTGTCGAAGTCAAAAACTATGTCAGGAATTAACATGTCATGAGGGCCGTCCCTCCGAGCATAACCAAACTGTCTCCAAGCCAGACATGGGTTGTAAGTAATACCTCCTCTGATTCCAAGTAAAGGAACATTAGGAAACTCCCCGCAATGATCGATCATAGTGACATCCTCTCTGGACCGAGAGCACCAATGTATATCTGCATGTGTAAGAGTCATTAATCGTTGTGACCATCTCAGACCCCGCCCATTCTTCAAAACTGATTGTGGAAGGTGCGAAATAAACAACCTTCCCAGGAGGGGAGTACAACACATAAGAACACCTCTTTTTCTCATGGTTCGAGTGTAACATGAGTGAAGGATGTCTCCAAGCAACGTAGGTATAGGATTCCTGGACATGAAGATCTGGACAACACTGATATCTATAAGCTGATCTAGATTCGGGAACAACACCAACCCATAGACAAGGAGGGCCACAACTTCTTCAAAGGCTTGTAGGTCAAGGGAATTCCAACATTCTTGGGCCTTCTCAAACAGAAACCTGGCCAAGAACCCTTTGATACCACTTTTAACTTCCCAATGTCCCTTGATGTCAGATGGTTGTAGGCGTAGTGCTTTAGCAATCTCTTCCAGTTTGGGTTCCTTTTCCGTACCGTTGTAGGGTAGTTGACTAAGGATAGGGATCTTCAGAAGCCGGGAGAACTCTTCCAATGTAGGCACCAGTTGATAATCCAGGAAAGTAAAGCAATGGTGCAGAGGGTCAAAGAACTGGAAGAGGACCTTCATCATATCTTCCTCAATGTTGGTGTAGACCAAACTGATGAGTCTTCCATGCCTCTCACTGAAAGAAGAGTTCTCAGGAATCCTGGATATAAGTTCCTTAAGCTGAGGAGGGATCCTTACAAGGCTGATCTAAATTGTCTTTCTGCGGATAGTTTCCATGTCCTACAAAACAAGAACAAAGATGAAGATTCGAACCCCTGAAATGGTTAGTCAATGCATATGATGCTGTATGATGTTATGATGCTATGATAAAACACACCACAAATATTCACAAGGAGCAAACATGATAAGGCACACAAGTCACACCACAACCCTTAGAGTTTAGGCTAGCATGGGGTCTGGGTATTACCCTCTTGAAGTTGGTGGGCTCAAAACCTGTCCTATCAGAAGTAACCGGGTTCTAAGGGTCCCAATATCATTGGATTGCTTTCATTGTTCATCATTTCGATTTAGCCACTGAACTGGCGACCGAAATATTCCAAGAAAACAACCCTCAATTGAGTGTAGTATCGAGTATCAACCAACCTCGGACTGCACCAAAGTCAGTTATCTCACTACCCTAAAGAGGCCAAGATGGTTCAATTAAGGTTCCTAAGGTCAGTTGATGCTTCACGACACCACGCAGCGGCCCCGTACTCTCCTTGACTGGACTAAAGGGTTACCGGTACTCACCAAAGTGCCACATCAACGTAGCAGACTGCTTCAACCATGTCGGTATACCCTGCACAGTTCCCTCACAACCTTGTTGCTGCTTTCTAAGTAGGTATCCCTAGATCCGGGTTAGGATCTATATAACTCCCAAGACAGGCCCCACAATAATAAAGCAAACAATTCAGACAATTGAAAACACAAGTGATGTTAGTCCTAAGGTACACCTCACTTTTATAATTGTCCCCAGCAGAGTCGCCAGTTCTGTGATCGGTGGATTTAGAACTGACTGTTTAACGCTGGTTCGCGAAATGTCGCGGTAAGCAAGAGTCTCCACCGTCTTTTATTTTCTCCAACATGGATAGGACAAAAGCACATCAAAATTCCTTATGAGAACGTTTCTCGATTCGGGAGGTAGATTTATAGAAAGGGAAGGTGTTAGCACCCTTTCTATTCGTGGTTATCCACGGGCTCTTAGATACTTGCTCATTGTGTTTTCAAAATGTTTGCTTTTCAATTGTGAGTGGGTTTTGAAAAAGTTTCTTTGAAAGATTTCAGAATAAATCTTGTATCAGTCCTCAAGAGTGTTTGAAAAATTGTTTTGAAAGCTTTTTGAAAGTGTCGGTGTGAAAAGAGTTTTGATTTGTTTTTGAATAGAGCAAGTATCTATGAGTCGTCTACCTACCCTAAGGAATTAGGCTGTGTAAATGTCCTTAAGGTAGTGCCATCCCACCATTGAGAGGTAGGTAGCACCACCGTTGGAGGTGTTCGGGTCAATTCGAGTTTAGGGACAGTGTGGTCACCGAAGCAACGACAGGACACCTTAGAAGCTACCCTTATGTCCTTGATCCTTTTTTATTCCGAGGCAACTGTTTCGAGGCAACTATTTCGAGGCAACTGTTTCGAGGCAACCGTTTTGAGGCAACTATTTCGAGGCAACTGTTTCGAGGCAACTGGATCATGGACATAAGGACTTACTAAAACGTCCTATACTTGACGACCACGTTTCGAAGGCAACAGGTGAGGCGTACCCTAGAAGTGGTGTGTGTATTTGTGTGTTATTTTCATGTCAATATTTATCTTTGATCAGGGTATTGTGAGCTACGCTTGTTTTTAATTAACCATACATTCTTTCATGCAATTTAGAATTTTAGAGTGCGGAAATATAAATGCGGAAAGATAAATCCTACGCTATTACAAGGCGCGGGTCTATACATCGCCAAAATACAAAGACCCGTTTGATAAAAATGCGGAAAGTAAATAAACCTAATTACTATTACAATCCTTGAGCAGTTACATAATATTCAAAAAGAAAAAAGAATAAAGTGCGAAAGAATAAAAGTTAGGACGTCCGAGGGTTTTGACCCTTTTGAAATTAAATTGAAATTAAAGTCTAATTATTATTTAATTAAAAGAAAAGAAGAAACTGTTTTTATGTTTTTGGTATTTATGAAATAAAGAAAATTAAAATTAAATGGAAACCCTAATTCTAGATTATTTTTAATTATTAAAGAAAATATCCAAGTTAACCTAATTTACTTAATTGATTAATATACATGTTTTATTTACAAAATTAACAATTAATAATAATAATAATAATAATAGATAAGAAATAATGAGGAAAAAGTTTAATTTATGAAAAAGATGAACATGTCAAAAAACCCTAATTTCTACATATTTTTTATTTATTAAGAAAAGATTAAAGTAAAACCTAAATTAAACTAAATTAATTGCTAGAGTTTATTTACAAAAATAAATTAATGAGTAAATTAATAAATAATTAAACATATTTTTGTATTTTGATTTTCTGGTTTTATTATGAAAAGAAAATTATTTTAAGTGAATTAAATAAAAATAATTAAAAGAATTAGAAAAAAGAAAAGAAAAGAAAATTAAAAAAATATACAAACCAAGGGGGTTTTCAGGCCCAAAGGGAGGTAAATTGCAGCAATTTTGGCCCATGAACACAAAGCCTATTTTGACTTTTCTGATCATGCGTGTGAGGCTTGACTGAGGTATATGATAGACCTCCTTTTGTAGCCTTCAAATTGATCATCATGAGTATGTGGCAAGCCTGAGCGTGAGTGCGTATGGTGAACCTTTGAGGATGTGCTGCGCTAGAAGATATTGAAACAAAAATTATTAAGCATATGGGGGGACCTGGGAATCGAACCCAGGTCCCAACGCTGGAGGGACACGTTGCCAACCAACTGAGCTATTGCGTTTCTTTGTATATAATATAACAATGATTTATATTATGTGAAAAAAAAGCAATTATACTGAAACAAAGAAAAACGCGCCAATATTTGAACCTCCCAGTAACATCAAGCCACATCCATCTTCTTCCTTGTTTTCCCTGTAAATAGAAAACAAATAGCGGGGGTTTTAAACCCCCACAAATTGAAACTCATGAAAATAGCGATTACGCCTATGGATCAAATAAATTGGGCGCGAGGTGTTGGTTTGTTTCGTCTTGATGCCACAAATTCATCCATACAAGTTTGAAGGTCCAATTTTACAGTATATGGGAACCCCTAATTTTGAAGTTCTGAAACCCTAGGTTTCATCAATGGTGAATTTTGTTTCAAGGCATATTAATGGAATTGAATCATACAGAAAGCTTTGCCTGAGTGCTGTGAACACAAAACAATCAACCAAATGTATTAATAATGCATGAATCGTGATGTGCAACTTTGAAAAAAAAGGCAAACCGTGTGATATGTATTCTTCAATTCTTTGTGCATTTGGAATGATTCTTGATGCTACTAGACTCCTGGAAGGTCTAGCAATGTGTTAGAATTCTTTTTAGGCTTTGAAACGTGTTGCAACTATGATTTCAGTTTCCAAATTTTTGATGAAAAGTTGCAACTTTGTTCTGAATTTTGTGAGAAGTTTTTCGTGTATGCTTGCATTAGGTTAGGTCTTGCATAAGTAAGTGAAGCATTCTAGGTCAAAAACAAGGCCCAAAAGTCCATGAATTGATGATTTCAATATTTGATGTTTTCATATCTTTTTCAATCTTTTTTCCATGCAAATCTTGCCAAATATGGATGATCTTGTCTTGTTGATTGGTGCACGAAATCTTTAGCATATAATGAGAATATTTGCTGCACAAAAAGATTTGAAAACCATTATTTGATATTTTTCTCATAATTAAATCTAATTAAATGAATTAATAATAATAAAAATTCAATTAATTAATTAAAAATAAGAAAATAAATCATTTTTAGCTCAATTGGTCGTGCATATGCTTTGGGTAATGATTCAAGGAAGAATTTGAGGCCCATTAGCATTTTTGAAGCTTTTGAAGCAAAGTTGACTTTTCAAAGTTCCCAAAAATTTCCCAACTTCTCCAATGCATATCTTGCTCAATTTTGAAGCTATGAACATGTTCTTGGACATTTTGGAAAGGTCTTGAAGTCCTATAACAAATGCCTTTGGTCCCATGTCATTTTTATTTACCAATCTCAAGTTATGGTCTTTGACTTAAAGTGCCCTTTTGTTGACTTTTGAAAATGACCTATAATGTTGAAATTGATAACTTTTTGTGAGAGCATTTATTGGACTTGAAGTGTGAAGATGAGTTGTAGGCAATGTCATTATCTTCAAAATGAGCTTTGGATGGTATTTTTCTGATAAACCATTAAGAAGTTATGCCTTGGTCAATTTGCAGTTGACTTTTCAGCTGTCCAAAAATAGAAACTTTTGCATCTTGAGACTTTTTAAGCCATGATTTGAGAATCATGATCAAGGATTGATCAAATGATGTTTGTGACTTCAAAATGAGATGTTGACCAAAAATTTTGACTTTTGACTGTCAAATGACCATTTTGCCCCTGCAGTTGACTATGAAGCATTTAGGGTTTTTGACTGTGCAATTTGATGTTGTGAGTCTTGAAACTTGACATATAAATGCTTGACAATGTATGTAGGCATATGGGACTTGGTTGGACCGTTGAAGACCTCAATTTTTTTGCAAGAACCATAACCCTAATTTTGACTGTGTTAGGAGGCAATTGGACTGTGCAACCCTTGAGGGATTTTGAATCATCTGGAGATTGATCTTGGCAAATCTTGAATAATATGGGAGGGAAAATTTTGGGGTGCGGAAAGTAAATTGCGGAAATGTAAATCTTGAAGGCATATTAGCAGTTAGGGGTGCGGAAAGTAAATTGCGGAAATGTAAATCTAGCTATTACAGGGCGCGGGTCTATACATCGCCAAAAAACAAAACCCGTTTGGAAATAAAGTGCGAGAAAAGTAAATAAAGTAGTAAAAAATCTAATTAACTATTACATATCTGGAGACAGTTACATAAATAATCAAAATAAATAAATGCGCGCGAGTAGAAATTTAATCGGGAACGTCCTAAGGGTTTTAACCCTTTTAAGAAAAGAACTGAATTTTTGTCACTTTTTGTAATTAATGAAATTAAAACTAATAACTAACTAATTAATTTAATTAAAAGAAAAATAATTTTGTGTTTTTATGTTTTTTAATGAAAATAAAATAAAAGACTTAAAATTAAAAGTTAACCTAATTCTAAATTATTTTTATTTATTGTAAAGAAAAAGAGATTAAAATTGACCTAATTAAACTATTTTATTTGTTAGTATTTTATTTACAAAAATAACATGAAATTAATAATAATAATAATAATAATATTAGTTCTTTTTTGATTTTTTTATAAAAAATATTAGCTTATGAGGTAATTAAATAATAATAATGGTTAAAAGAAAAATAAAAAAAAGAAAAGGAAAAGAAAACAAAAGAAAATGAAATAGAACCATAGGGGTGTTGGGCCAAAATTAAGGGTTTGTTTAGCATTGTTGTGGCCCATTAAGCACAAAGTCACGTTGACTCCTGGAATCATGTGCGTATGGTTGACTGAAAAGCATGGTGCTCATCATTTCCTGGCCACTGGATTGTTGTTTGTAGACACTTGGCATACTGAAGCGCCAGGGCACATGGTGTACCACCTTTAGAAGCCTGCACAGGAATACATTGAGAAAAATGGAAACAAGGAAATTTGGGGACCTGGGAATCGAACCCAGGTCCCAATGATTACCAAGCACATTGCCAGCCACTCCACCACTTTGTTTCAGTCATCAATAAAACAAACATGAATTAATATATGCATAAATCATTTCCAATGCTGCCAAACTAAAAACGCGTGCATCTCATTTGAATGGACCAACCATGTTCTTCCACGTAATCATCTTCTTCGCGTTTCCTGAAACAAAAACAAACAAATAACGGGGGTTTTAAACCCCCACAAAATGCAAACGTCCAAAATAGCGATTAGGGCTACAGGTAATATAAAAAAGGCACGATGGTTGGGTTGAATTCGTCTGGCCTTGACGAATTCAACCATATAAGTCTCAAGGTCCAATTTTTCTGTATGTGCAAAGCCCTAAAATCCAAGCTTCGAAACCCTAGGTTGCTTCAATGGTGTTTTTTAATTCAGAGCACCATAATCAAATTGAATCATACCAATAGCTTCAGAATGGTCCTATTAACACAAATCAATCCAAAAAAAAGGTTAAAAATGCATGAATAAGGATGTGCGATTATGGAAAAATATTAAAACCGTGGGACTTGTTATGGATGATTCTTTGAGTATTGGAACTTGTTTATGATTGCAATAGGTTCTTGGCAATGCTGGCAACGTGTTAGAATCAAGAAAAGTGTTTGAATTGTGCTGGAATATGGATTTCAGTTTTCAACTTTTCTTCAAGTTTTTGGAATTTGGTTCTGCCGTTTTAGAGAGCTCTAGCCCGTGAATACTGTATGGAACACTTGCATATGTATGTATCAATGACAATAAGTCAACATTAAGAGCCTTAACCTTGTGCATTGAAGTTTTGGATTTCTTCTTAACCACCATTAAAGGCCTTTCAAAGCTTTGTCCAAATTTTGAATTTTCATGCCTAAATGAGCCTTACACGAATTTGGAAACTAGAATATGCTTCATGAAGGCTAATCAAACCACAAGATACCATTTAATCAATTTTTCTGATTTTACTTGAATTATTATGGATTAAAATGAATTAAATCCATAAAAATTAAATAAAAATAGAAAAATAATTATTTGGTCTTGAAATTGATCATGGGACACGTGGGTGGCATGACAAGGCTGAATCAAGTGGAAACAAGTGGGCCCTTTTGTCAAAAATTGAAGTTTCAAGGATAGTTGACTTTTGCCATTTCACCAAAATTTCCCAACTTCGCCAATGCATATCTTGCTCAATTTTGATCATATGAACATGTTCTTGGACATTTTGGAAAGGTCTTGAAGTCCTCTAACCAATGCCATTGGTCCCATGTCATTTGAATATACCAATCTCAAGTTATGGTCTTTGACTTAAAGTGCCTTTTTGTTGACTTTTGAAAATGACCTATAATGTTGAAATTGATAACTTTTTGTGAGAGCATTTCTTGGACTTGGAATGTGAAGATGAGTTGTAGGAAATGTTATCCCCTTAAAAATGAGCATTGGATGGGATTTTTCTGATGAACCATGAAAAAGTTATGCCTTGGTCAAGTTACAATTGACTTTTTAGCTGTCCAAAAATAGAAACTTTTGCATCTTGATGATTTTTGAGCCATGCTTGTGGAATCATGATCAAGACTTGATCAAATGAGGATTGTGGCTTCAAAATAAGATGTTGACCAAAAAATTTTGACTTTTGACTGCCAAATGACCATTTTGCCCCTACAGTTGATTTTGAAGCAATTAGGGTTTTTGACTGTGCAACTTGACCTTGTGAGCCTTGAAACTTGACATGTAGGTGCTTGACAATGTATATGAGCATATGGGACTTGATTGAGCCCTTGAAAAACTCAACTTCCTTGCAAGAACCAAAACCCTAATTTGACTGGCTTAGGAGGGTGTTTGAACTGTGCAACCCTTGAGTAGACTTGAACAAATTGAGATGATGCTTGTCAAAACTTTGAAGAATATGGGAGGGAAAATTTTGGGGTACAACAGTTGCCCCTGTTCAATCTTCTTAGACCTGAGGATGTAGATTGGCTTGTGTGCCTTTCGTGATCCGAAGGTGGAAGATGATTGAACACTAGAGTGCCCAGAAATTTGCACTCGCATAGTAGAATATTAGCAACGTGATGTCGGGAATGGGCTTACAGATGCCATTTGAAGAGATGGTGGATAGGAGGATGGGCTTATAGATGCCATCTGGAAGTGTGACAGAACCTTGTCGGGAATGGGCTTGTAGATGCCATTTGGAAGTGTAATATATAGTTGTGGAGATGGGCTTATAGATGCCATCGGGAGGTGTTGATCGCGTAAGAGATTCCTTAGCGAGAACTTGCGTACTTGAGGAAGAAAGATGGTTTCCTGGCCTGTTACAGGTGTTGATCTTCAATCTCTTCATGTAGATATGCCCCGGCTAGATACAGGTATCGAATCTACAATTGGTTGCTCACAGATGTGCCCTGGCTAGATAAAGGAATCGAATCTGGAACTTCAAAAGGTTGCTTACAGACGTGCCCTGGCTGGATACAAGTATCGAATCTACAAACAATCATCTGCAGATATGCCCTGGCTAGATACAGGAATCGAATCTTCAAACTCTTCAGACGTGCCCTGGCTAGATACAGGAATCGAATCCGGAATTAGTCGTCAACAGATATGCCCTGGCTGGATACAGGAATCGAATCTTCAAACTCTTCAGATGTGCCCTGGCTGGATACAGGAATCGAATATGGAATTAGTCGTCAATAGATATGCCCTGGATGGATACAGGAATCGAATCTTCAAACTCTTCAGACGTGCCCTGGCTGGATACAGGAATCGAATCTGGAATTAGTCGTCAACAGATATGCCCTGGATGGATACAGGAATCGAATCTTCAAACTCTTCAGATGTGCCCTGGCTGGATACAGGAATCGAATTTGGAATTAGTCGTCAACAGATATGCCCTGGCTGGATACAGGAATCGAATCTTCAAACTCTTCAGATGTGCCCTGGCTGGATACAGGAATTGAATCTGGAATTAGTCGTCAACAGATATGCCCTGGCTGGATACAGGAATCGAATCTTCAAACTCTTCAGACGTGCCCTGGCTGGATACAGGAATCGAATCTGGAATTAGTCGTCAACAAATATGCCCTGGTTGGATACAGGTATCGAATCTTCAAACTCTTCAGATATGCCCTGGCTAGATACAGGAATCGAATCTGGAATTGCGACAGTTGATAGTAATTATCTTTGGATTGACCTTTTCCCTGAAAAGGCAAGACGTCAGTTGTATGCAATGTCATGATGTATGAAATGCATGATGTCATGATGTTCTCAAAAATAAACGAGATTGTGTGTTTATGATGCGTATATGCATGCGTCATGGTGTATGATAATGTAATGTTTATGAATGTATTTTCGTCGAGGAAAATAAATCCTTGACGAATGCCGGGAAGTTGAATCCTGGGATGATGTTGAAGAGTAGCGTTCTTCGTTTTTGCTGGGGAGGATGGTTGCAAGAATAAACCGGTAGGAGAAGATGACTCCGTTGGGGAATAAATTTCTTGGAGAGATTACTCTGCGGGGAATACTCTGTGGGAAGAGACACTTCGCTGAGGTTTTGTTGATAACTCCGCTGGGGATTCCGTTGATATGTTGTGTTAGGGAATTTGATGAACTCCGCTGGGGAATGGGAAGAATTTCGCCGAGGATGATCCTTCTGTTGCAATTAGATGAGGATAACCCAGTTATAAGCTCTGGTGGAGAATAACCTTTGAATAGAGCCGGGGAGACGCGTTCGTACTCTGCAGGTGATAAGCTTCCAAAATCTACTGGGGATAAGCTTCCTACTGGGGAGATTGATTCAACTCTCCTGGGGAGACTTTTTGGACTGCACTGGGGAATGGCTCCACTGGGGTGTCTGGTATTCCACCGGGGAACAATCTTATATTAAGACTGCCGGGGATGCTTGCTTAGGAACATATGTATACTCCGCTGGGGAATATTGAGATCTTCTGGGGATACCCAACTTCCTTAAGGCTTGACAGTAGACTAACTCTGCTTGGGGAGAGTGTTGCTGACTTGCTGGAGATATTGTGCCTTTTCAGGGCTGATGGGAGACCAACTCTGCTCGGGGAGAGTAATGCTGAGTCTTGCCTTACTCTGCGGGGAGTGAAGGTATCTTGGTCATATTCTTCAGCCGAACCTACCTTAGTACCTTGGTGGACAGAGCAACTAGATCGCTTAGACAACTCATTATTGCCCCTGTTTCTAATGTCACCTGTAATTAATCCTTTGTTTCGTATGCAAATATTTATGAGTTAGCAATTAGTGTCAAGTGCATATATCAAAAATGAACATTGGACGTTCTTTGCAAAACAAAACAGAAAAAGAAAAACAATTGGCAATTTGTCTGAAAAAGTGAATTTGTATTGATTTTTGAATTGGCCTGTAAATAGGCGTTTATGTACAAGAGGCTGACGTCCTAGTAAGAGAACACCGTCGAACAACAGAGTTTATACAATTTTGTGAAAGGAAAACAAAACAGCTATGTGAAAAATAATCCCACTGGGTTTCAACTCTGCTATCGCCTTTATGTCTTCAAGCGTCTCATCACTTTGCTGCTTAGTTGAAGATGAAGCTGATTGATTGATGCCGTCTGAACCTGATAGTTGATACCGGATTCTGGATGCAAGGTGATCCAATGAGACATAGTATTACGCTTATCCCTAACTTTTGCCTGGACCGCCCTTTCGGGTTTTCAGTCCACCGGGATACCCATTTTTGCCCAAGCCGCCATTTCAGGTTTTCGACTTGCCGGGTATACAGATTTTTTTTCATTTCATCCCTTATTTTTGCCCGAACCCTTTTGGTTCGCCGGGAAGCCCTTATTTTTTCCTAGGTGTGTCAACCTAGCGGGTCTTTAGTTCATGCATAGTATCTTTTTACTATGTCTGCATTGGCGGGGTGAGGAAGGTCGTCACCATCCATAGTGGTTAGAATCATGGCCCCTCATGAGAAGACATGTTTAACCACAAATGGCCCTTCGTACATAGGGGTCCATTTGCCCCTGGGATCACTTTGAGGAAGAATGATGCGCTTGATTACCAGGTCTCCGACTTGATACTCTTGGCGTCTGACTTTCTTGTTAAATGCCCTGATCATCCGTTTTTGGTACGTCTGACCATGACAAATAGCAGTGAGTCTCTTTTCGTCAATTAGGTTTAATTGATCAAGCCGAGTCTGGATCCAATAATCTTTGTTCAAACCTGCATCCTTCATTATCCAGAGAGAGGGTATTTGGACTTCAATAGGCAAGACTGCCTCCATGCCATAGACCAAGGAAAAGGGAGTTGCCCCTGTTGACGTTCTTGCTGAGGTACGATACCCATGAAGAGCGAATGGTAACATCTCGTGCCAATCTTTGTAGGTCACTGTCATCTTCTGCACAATCTTCTTGATATTCTTATTCGCTGCTTCTACAGCCCCATTCATCTTCGGTCGGTAGGGAGAAGAGTTATGGTGCTGTATCTTGAATTGCTCGCAGAGCTCAGTGATCATCTTATTATTAAGATTGGTACCATTGTTCGTAATGATCCTTTCCGGTACACCGTATCGACAGACCAGGTTGTGCCGAATGAACCGTGCCACGACGTTCTTGGTTACGGTAGCATAGGAAGCTGCTTCAACCCACTTTGTAAAGTAATCAATCGCTACCAGGATGAAGCGGTGACCGTTGGATGTCGTAGGTCTGATCTCACCGATCATATCAATGCCCCACATTGTAAAAGGCCAAGGTGCTGTCAAGACATTCAGAGGTACTGGAGGAACGTGCACCTTATCAGCATATATCTGGCATTTATGACATGTCCGAGAATGTTGGTAACAGTCAGCTTCCATTGTGGACCAGAAATATCCTGCCCGAAGGATTTTCTTTGCCATAGTATGTCCACTGGAGTGTGTTCCGAAGGCACCTTCATGCAGCTCTGCCATGATCTTTTCTGCTTCAGTCTTATCCACACAATGTAGTAAGGTTGAATCATGGTTTCGCTTGTAAAGAATGTTGTTACTGAGGAAGAACTTTGCAGCGAACCTTCTCAGGAACTTTTTGTCGTTGACTGATGCACCCTCGGGGTATTCTTGAGCTTCCAGGTACCTCTTTACTTCATGATACCAAGGTTTCTCAGTTACCTCTTCAGCCTCGAGATCACAGCAATGTGCAGGTTCATCTAATTTCCAAATAATGATCCGGGTAGCCTCGTTGTCCCATTTGACTTTGAACATAGAAGACAGCGTAGCCAGCGCGTCCGCCAACTGATTCTCTTCTCTTGGGAAGTGTTCAAAAGTTATCTCCATGAAATGGGGGATTAATGTCAACACACACTCTTTGTAAGGAATAAGATTCGGGTGTTTCGTATCCCACTCGCCTTTGATCTGATTGATCACGAGAGCGGAATCTCCGAAGACACTCAGAAACTTGATCCTTAAATCGATTGCAGCTTGAAGACCCATGATACATGCTTCATACTCTGCCATGTTGTTGGTGCAGTTGAAACATAGCCGGGAAGTGAGTGGAGTATGAGTGCCTTTTGGGGATATGATCACAGAGCCGACACCGTTACCCAAAGCGTTTGAGGCTCCGTCAAAGTGCATAGACCATCGGGATCCTTCCTCAGGTCCTTCATCCGGTCCAAGTACTTCACAATCAGTCACTACCATGATATTCTCGTCCGGAAATTCAAAGTTCATGGACTGGTAGTCATCCACTGCCTGGTGTGCCAAATGGTCTTCCAATACACTTCCCTTGATTGCTTTTTGAGTCGTGTACTGGATGTCGTATTCTGTCAAGATCATATGCCATCTTGCTATTCTTCCAGACAAGGCAGGCTTTTCGAATATGTACTTTATTGGATCCATTTTTGAAATCAACAGAGTAGTGTGAGTCAACATATACTGTCTCAGCCGGCGAGCAGCCCATACCAAAGCGCAACAAGTTTTCTCGAGCAGTGAGTATCGGGTCTCACAGTCGGTAAACTTTTTGCTAAGGTAATAAATAGCGTGCTCTTTTCGGCCAGACTCGTCATGCTGCCCCATCACACACCCCATTGAGCTGTCAAGTACTGTTAAGTATAATATTAGAGGTCTCCCTTCAACCGGTGGCATAAGGATGGGTGGTTCTTGGAGATACTCTTTGATTCTGTCGAAAGCGGCCTGACATTCATCGTTCCAACATACTACTTGATCTTTCTTCAGCAGCTTGAAGATTGGTTCACAGGTAGCAGTTAGGTGTGAGATGAATCGGGCAATGTAGTTCAGTCGTCCTAGAAATCCTCTGACTTCTTTTTCTGTCTTGGGAGCTGGCATCTCTTGTATGGCTTTCACCTTGGCAGGGTCCACTTGAATACCTTTGTCGCTTACGACGAAGCCTATTAGTTTTCCAGATCTCACCCTGAAGGTGCACTTGTTTGGGTTCAACCTCAGCTTGTACAATTTTAGACGGTCAAACAGCTTCTGTAGATGGTCAAGGTGCTCTTCCTCAGTTTGGGATCTTGCAATCATATCGTCGACATATACTTCGATCTCGTGATGGATCATGTCATGAAATAAAGCAACCATGGCACGTTGGTAGGTTGCCCCAACATTTTTCAACCCAAAAGGCATGACCTTGTAGCAAAAGGTGCCCCACTGAGTAACAAAAGTGGTCTTCTCCATGTCTTCAGGGGCCATCTTGATTTGGTTATATCCGGAGAAACCGTCCATGAAGGAGAACACCTTGTGCTAAGCAGTATTGTCAACCAGAACGTCGATATGAGGCAGAGGGAAATCATCCTTAGGGCTGCCCTGTTCAAATCCCTGTAATCAACACACATTCTGACCTTACCATCTTTCTTCGGCACTGGAACCACATTGGCAACCCACTGAGGGTAAGAAGTCACTGCTAGAAACCCGGCGTCAAATTGCTTCATAACCTCAGCTTTGATTTTCTTGGACATCTCTGGACGCATACGGCGGACCTTCTGTTTAACCGGAGGGCAGTCTTCCTTAGTAGGCAGGTGATGAACCACAATGTCGGTATCCAACCCAGGCATGTCTTCGTAGGACCAGGCAAATATTTCCACATAATTATGCAGCATCTGAATCAACCGTTATTTCACACTAGCCTTCAGATTGGCACAAATCTTGACTTCCTTTCTGTCCGTCTCAGTACCCAGATTTACCGTTTCCACTAGATCTTCATGTGGCTGAATGGCCCTCTCTTCCTGGAGTAGCAGTCTTGCAAGCTCACCAGGCACTTCACAATCATCTTCACCTTCGTCTTCGGCTAAGTTGATTGGATTTTCGAAGTCATAACTGGCAGTAGCAGAGTCGTTACCGGTGGGATCCAGAGTGGATTGGAACCTGTATAAGTGAGTGTGTGTAAATATAGCTGTTTTGCAATATATAAAGAAAGAAAGGGAGCGCAAGATTTGAAATGCGAAAAACGTCCAATACTTTTATTCATGATATATGAAAGTGACACACAAAAGCCCTCACAAATGAAACCATGGTGCCCCGGGCCATAAAGTTTAGTAATATTGTTTGTTACAACTTTAAAACAAAGGAATTCATTACTGAGTGACAAAAGTAACAGGCATGGAGTCTTTGGCAGTCCAGTTGCTTGGTCCACCATCGGTTGTTGGGTAGATCCAGCTGTTGAATTGGGATTCTCCCACTTCATCATCCATCCTGATAGCATTTACTCCATGATTGGGCATGGGAGCTGTCACCATATTAGGCCTCTCGGGCGCCTCAAACTGTACCTCTTTAGCATCAATAAGGTCTTGAACCTTATTCCTTAGAGCCCAACAATCATCAGTAGAATTCCCCGGGCTGTCAGAGTGATAAGCGCAGCGGGCTTTGGGATTGTACTTCGAAGATGCTGTGTTTACCACCTTCGGAGCTTCCTTGATAGTTACCAGATTGGTTGACAGCAGTTGCAGCAATATCTGAGAGAGAGTAATGCTGAGCCGAGTATACTGTCTTTTGGGCCTCTCAACTCTTGCCTGGTTATATTGCTGAGGAGCAGCAGCAGGCTTTGAAATAACCACCGCGTTGACAGCTTGGCGGCGTTCCGGTTTGTTTTGCCTTCTGGGACCATACACAACACTAGCTTCCTTCTTGAAGGGCTTCTTTTCAGAACTTGAGGATGCACCTTTCTGTATCTTCCCCGACTTAATACCAGCTTCGATCCTCTCACCAGTCAGGATCAGGTCTGTAAACCCAGCAGAGGAATTACCAATTAGGTGGTTGAAAAATGGACCAGACAGGGTCCCTAAGAACATGTCCATGAGTTCACGATCATTCAACGGTGGCTGCACCCTGCCAGCCAGGTCTCTCCATTTCTGCGCGTACTCCTTAAAACCTTCACCCGTTCCTAGAGACATACCCTGGAGTTGGGTACGCGTAGGAGCGAGGTCGGAATTGTACTGATACTGCTTATAAAAAGCAGTAGCCAAGTCCTCCCAGTTACGAATATTGGTTCCATCCAGCTGATAGAACCATTCGAGTTGAGTCCCTGAAAGACTCTCCTAGAAGAAATGGATCCATAAGTTCTTGTCTGCAGTGTAAGGCTGGATCTTCCTTACATAAGATCTGAGGTGCATCTTAGGACAAGAAGCCCCGTCGTACTTCACAAAGGCAGGTGCCTTGAACTTGTGTGGAATCACCACCCCAGAAGATAACCCTAAGTCTCCAAAATCCAACCCAGGCACACGTTGAATCTCCATAGCATTTAACCGGTCCTCCAGCTGTTTGTACCGGTCCTCGGCAGGAGGGTATTGTTCATCATTGAAATCTGTCTCGGTGTCAGAGACCACGGGACTAGGGACCCCTCCCTCCTGGTGACTGCCTTCCCCAACAGATGGAGTAGTCAGCTCAGCTTCATTTTGTAGTGTATTCCCGAGTCTGCACCCAGTGTTGAATAGCACAGTCCTCTTCTTCTTCTTCTTCAGGAGCAAAGCCTTCAACTCCTGTTGTCCCTGGGCTAAGTTCATGACCATCTCTTGAAACTGGGCGTTCTGGGCCTGGAGGGCCTTGATAGCTTGTTCAGTAGTTAGTTCAGGATTCATGATGATCGAGTGAGTGCTGAAATAAACAGCGAAGAAGATTAAGCAACCTATAGGAAAAGGGTACTTGTTATGCACATGATGCATGATATTCTATTTATGCAATGCATTCAAGGGTTCGAAAGTTCAAATTCGTCGTAGACAAAAAAGGGAACACACATTGTATTAGGAAATAATATGTTCAGTACATCAGGGCCTCATGGGCAAAACATTACAAAATAATTAATCCCAAAAGACACTGCGCATCCTCTTTGGAGCTATGTAAGTGTTGATAGTCTTTTCCTCGTGAAGCAGACGGGTGAGTTCCAAGACCTTCTTCTCACTGACATGTAGACTGGTTTCAAGAGAATTACGTTCTTCCTTGAGTTGGATCCAGCTCTTTTGCATTTCTTCCCAAGATGTTGGCATGTCTGGATGTTGAATGGTGTAGGGCACCTCTCCTTCCAAAACTGGCTCTTTGATCACAGGGAGAACATGAGGATATGGCATCACCAGCTTCTGGGAGCGGGCTCGTACCCACTTGAGATAAGGCTCAAGGGGGATGGAGTTCTTGTGCCCCAGTGTCTTGCTATCTACCCTGTTGGGCATCCTCCAAGCTCTAATGAATCTCTGGCGGAGTCCTTGCGTATTGTTGTTGAAGTCAAAAACTATGTCAGGAAGCAACATGTCATGAGGGCCATCCCTCCGAGCATATCCAAACTGTCTCAAAGCCAGACATGGGTTGTAAGTAATGCCCGCTCTAATTCCAAGTAAAGGAACATTAGGAAACTCTCCGCAACGATCAATGATAGTGACATTCTCTCTGGACCGAGAACACCAATGTATATCAGCATGTGTAAGGGTCATCAATCATTGTGACCATCTCAAACCCCGCTCGTTCTTTAAAACTGATTGTGGAAGGTGCGAAATAAACCACCTTGCCAGGAGAGGAGTGCAGCACATAAGAACACCTCTTTTTCTCATGGTTCGAGTGTAACATGAGTGAAGGATGTCCCCAAGCAACGTAGGTATGGGATTCCTGGACATGAAGACCTTGACAACATTGATATCTATAAGCTGATCTGGATTCGGGAACAAAACCAACCCATAGACAAGAAGTGCCACAACTTCTTCAAAGGCTTGTAGGTCAAGGGAATTCCAACATTCTTGGGCCTTCTCAAACAGAAACCTTGCTAAGAATCCTTTGATACCACTTCTGGTTTCCCAATGTCCCTTGATGTCAGATGGTTGTAGGTGTAATGCTTTAGCAACCTCTTCAAGTTTTGGCTCCTTTTCTGTACCGTTGTAGGGTAGTTGACTGAGAATGGGAACCTTCAGAAGCTGAGAAAACTCTTCCAAAGTAGGCACTAGTTGATAATCTGGGAAAGTAAAACAGTGGTGCAGAGGGTCAAAGAACTGGAACAACACTTCACCATATCCTCTTCAATGTTGGTATTGACCAAGCTGATGAGTCTACCATGCCTTTCACTGAAGGAAGAGTTCTCGGGAATCCTGGATATAAGCTCCTTAAGCTGAGGAGGTATCCTTACAAGGTTGATCTGAATTGTCTTTCTGTGGATAGTTTCCATGTCCTACAAAACAAGAACAAAGATGAAGATTCGAACCCTTGAAGTGGTTAGTGGATGCATATGATGCGGTATGATGTTATACTGTTATGATAGAAACACACCACAAGTATTCACAAAAAGCAAACATGATAAGGCACACAAGTCACACCACAACCCTTAGAGTTTAGGCCAGCATGAAGTTTGGGGTACTACCCTCTTGAAGTTGGTGGGCTCAAAAACCTATCCTATCAAAAGTAACCGGGTTCTAAGGAACTCAATATCATTGGGTTGTTTTCTGTGTTCATTGTTTTGATTTAGCCACTGAACTGGCGATCAAAATATTCCAAGAAAACAACCCTCAATGAGTGTAGTATCGAGTATCAACCAACTTCGGACTGCACCAAAGTCAGTCATCTCACTACCCCTAAAGAGGCCAGGATGGTCAAGTAAGGTTCCTAAGGTCAGTTGATGCTTCACGACACCACGCGGCGGCCTCGTACTCTCCTTGACTTGACTCAAGGGTTACCGATACTCACCAAAGTGTCACATCAACGTAGCAAACTGCTTCAACCGTGTCGGTATACCCCGCACAGTTCCCTCACAGTTTGTTGCTACTTTCTAAAAGGTATCCCCCAGATCCGGGTTAGGATCTATGAAACTC
Source organism: Vicia faba (assembly GCA_948472305.1). NCBI lineage: Eukaryota > Viridiplantae > Streptophyta > Magnoliopsida > Fabales > Fabaceae > Vicia > Vicia faba. The sequence continues at coordinate 1,261,707,525 of OX451738.1, forward strand.
CCAAGACAAGCCCAACAACATTAAAGCAAACAAATCAGGCAATTGAAAACACAAGTGATCTTAGTCCTAAGGTACACCTCACTTTTAAGCATTCCCCAGCAGAGTCGCCAGTTCTGTGATCGGTGGAAATAGAACTGACTGTTTTTTAGCTGGTTTAGCAAAATGTCGCGGTAAGCAAGAGTCGCCACCGTCTTTTATGTTCTCCAGTATGGAAAGGACAAAAGCACAACAAAATTCCTTTTTTGAGAATGTTTCTCGGTTCGGGAGGTAGATTTATAGAAAGGGAAGGTGTTAGCACCCTTTCTATCCATGGTTATCCATGGGCTCTTAGGTACTTTCTCTTATGTTTTCAAAATTTGTTTGCTTTTCAAGTGTGTGTGGGTTTTGAAGAAAGTTTCGTTTGAAAAATTTTCTAAGTAACTCTTGTATCTGTCCTCAAGAGTGTATGAAAAATTTGTTTGAAAACTTTTGAAAGTGTGGGTGCGAAAAGTTGTTTTGTTTGTTTTTTTTTAAAAGAGCAAGTACTTAAGAGAAATCTACCTACCCTAAGGAATTAAGCTGTGTAAGAGTCCTTTAGATAGTGCTATCCCACCATTGAGAGGTAGGTAGCACCGTCGTTGGAGGTGTTCGGGTCAATTCGATTATTAGGGACATGTGTGGTCACTGAAGCAATAGTAGGATGCCTTAGAAGTAACCCTAATGTCCTAGATCCTTTTTTATCCGAGGCAACCGTTTCGAGGCAACTGGATCTTTAGACAAGAGGGCGACCTCTAAAACACTCTATACTTGACGACCACGTCGAGGCAACCAGTGAGGCGTACCCTAGGAGTGGCATGTGCATGTGTGTTGCTTTTCAGTTAATTGTTTTTGTACATGTTATTTGTGAGCTACGGATTAATTTTATTTACATACATTCTTGCAGGCATATTAGCAGTTAGGGGTGCAGAAAGTAAATTGCGGAAATGTAAATCTAGCTATTACAGGGCGCAGGTCTATACATCGCCAAAAAACAAAACCCGTTTGGAAATAAAGTGCGAGAAAAGTAAATAAAGTAGTAAAAAACCTAATTAACTATTACATATCTTGAGACAGTTACATAAATAATCAAAATAAATAAATGCGCGCGAGTAGACATTTAATCGGGAACGTCCTAAGGGTTTTAACCCTTTTAAGAAAAGAATTGAATTTTTGTCACTTTTTGTAATTAATGAAATTAAAACAAATAACTAACTAATTAATTTAATTAAAAGAAAAATATTTTTGTGTTTTTATGTTTTTTAATGAAAATAAAATAAAAGACTTAAAATTAAAAGTTAACCTAATTCTAAATTATTTTTATTTATTGTAAAGAAAAAGAGATTAAAATTGACCTAATTAAACTATTTTATTTGTTAGTATTTTATTTACAAAAATAACATGAAATTAATAATAATAATAATAATAATATTAGTTCTTTTTTGATTTTTTTATAAAAAATATTAGTTTATGAGGTAATTAAATAATAATAATGGTTAAAAGAAAAATAAAAAAAAAAGAAAAGGAAAAGAAAACAAAAGAAAATGAAATAGAACCATAGGGGTGTTGGACCAGAATTGAGGGTTTGTTTAGCATTGCTGTGGCCCATTAAGCACAAAGTCACGTTGACTCCTGGAATCATGTGCGTATGGTTGACTGAAAAGCATGGTGCTCATCATTTCCTGGCCACTGGATTATTGTTTGTAGACACTTGACATACTGAAGCGCCAGAGCACATGGTGTACCACCTTTAGAAGCCTGCACAGGAATACATTGAGAAAAATGGAAACAAGGAAATTGGGGGACCTGGGAATCGGACCCAGGTCCCAATGATTACCAAGCACGTTGCCAGCCACTCCACCACTTTGTTTCAATCATCAATAAAACAAACATGAATTAATATATGCAATAATCATTTCCAATGCTACCAAACTAAAAACGCGCGCATCTCATTTGAATGGACCAACCATGTTCTTCCACGTAATCATCTTCTTCGCGTTTCCTGAAACAAAAACAAACAAATAACGGGGGTTTTAAACCCCCACAAAATGCAAACGTCCAAAATAGTGATTAGGGCTACAGGTAATATAAAAAAGGCGCGATGGCTGGGTTGAATTCGCCTGGCCTTGACGAATTCAACCATATACGTCTCAAGGTCCAATTTTTCTGTATGTGCAAAGCCCTAAAATCCAAGCTTCGAAACCCTAGGTTGCTTCAATGGTGTTTTTTAATTCAGAGCACCATAATCAAATTGAATCATACCAATAGCTTCAGAATGGTCCTATTAACACAAATCAATCCAAAAAAAAGGTTAAAAATGCATGAATAAGGATGTGCGATTATGGAAAAATATTAAAACCGTGGGACTTGTTGTGGATGATTCTTTGAGTATTGGAACTTGTTTATGATTGCAATAGGTTCCTGGCAATGCTGGCAACATGTTAGAATCAAGAAAAGTGTTTGAATTGTGCTGGAATATGGATTTCAGTTTTCAACTTTTCTTCAAGTTTTTGGAATTTGGTTCTGCCGTTTTAGAGAGCTCTAGCCCGTGAATACTATATGGAACACTTGCATATGTATGTATCAATGACAATAAGTCAACATGAAGAGCCTTAACCTTGTGCATTGAAGTTTTGGATTTCTTCTTAACCACCATTAAAGGCCTTTCAAAGCTTTGTCCAAATCTTAAATTTTCATGCCTAAATGAGCCTTACACGAATTTGGCAACTAGAATATGCTTCATGAAGGCTAATCAAACCACAAGATACCATTTAATCAATTTTTCTGATTTTACTTGAATTATTATGGATTAAAATGAATTAAATCCATAAAAATTAAATAAAAATAGAAAAATAATTATTTGGTCTTGAGATTGATCATGGGACACGTGGGTGGCATGACAAGGCTGAATCAAGTGGAAAAAAGTGGGCCCTTTTGTCAAAAATTGAAGTTTCAAGGATAGTTGACTTTTGCCATTTCACCAAAATTTCCCAACTTCTCCAATGCATATCTTGCTCAATTTTGATCATATGAACATGTTCTTGGACATTTTGGAAAGGTCTTGAAGTCCTCTAACCAATTCCATTGGTCCCATGTCATTTTAATATACCAATCTCAAGTTATGGTCTTTGACTTAAAGTGCGTTTTTGTTAACTTTTGAAAATGACCTATAATGTTGAAATTGATAACTTTTTGTGAGAGCATTTCTTGGACTTGGAATGTGAAGATGAGTTGTAGGAAATGTTATCCCCTTCAAAATGAGCATTGTATGGGATTTTTCTGATGAACCATGGAAAATTTATGCCTTGGTCAAGTTACAGTTGACTTTTCAGCTGTCCAAAAATATAAACTTTTGCATCTTGATGATTTTTGAGCCATGCTTGTGGAATCATGATCAAGACTTGATCAAATGAGGATTGTGGCTTCAAAATAAGATGTTGACCAAATTTTTTTGACTTTTGACTGCCAAATGACCATTTTGCCCTTACAGTTGATTGTGAAGCAATTAGGGTTTTTGACTGTGCAACTTGACCTTGTGAGCCTTGAAACTTGACATGTAGGGGCTTGACAATGTATATGAGCATATGGGACTTGATTGAGCCCTTGAAAACCTCAACTTCCTTGCAAGAACCAAAACCCTAATTTGGCTGGCTTAGGAGGGTGTTTGAACTGTGCAACCCTTGAGTAGACTTGAGCAAATTGAGATGATGCTTGTCAAAACTTTGAAGAATATGGGAGGGAAAATTTTGGGGTACAACAGTTACGGTTATAGAGGATTCCATTACTGATGAAGAACTTTGCAGCGAACCTTCTCAGAAACTTCTTATCATTAACAGATGCCCCCTCGGGGTATTCTTGAGCCTTAAGATACCTCATCACCTCGTGAAACCAGGGTTTATTTGCTACCTCTTCAGTCTCAATGTCACAACAATGTGCGGGTTCATCCAACCTCTCAATGGTAATCTGGGGAGCTTCATTGTCCCACCTGACTTTGAAAATAGAAGACATGGTAGCTAGCGCGTCCGCCAACTGGTTCTCTTCTTGTGGGAAATGTTCAAAGGTTATCTCCTCAAAGTGTGGGAGCAATGTCAGTACATATTCTCGATAAGGAATGAGATTCGGGTGCTTTGTATCCCACTCGCCTTTGATCTGACTTATCACCAGAGTGGAATCCCCGAATACACTCAAGAATTTAATCCTCAGGTCAATAGCAGCTCGAAGACCCATGATACACGCTTCATACTCTCCCATATTGTTGGTGCAGTTAAAACATAATCGGGCGGTGAACGGAGTATGACAGCCCTCAGAAGATATAATTACAACGCCAATGACATTACCCAATGTGTTCGAGGCTCCATCAAAATACATAGACCATCAGGATCCCTCCTCGGGTCCTTCATCTGGTCCATGTTCTTCGTAGTCGGTTACCAACATGATGTTCTCATCTAGGAACTCAAAATTCATGGACTGGTAGTCATCCACGGCCTGATGCGCCAAATGATCTGCCAATACACTCCCCTTGATTTCTTTTTGGGTTTTGTATTCGATGTCGTACTCGATTAAGATCATCTTCCATCTTGCTATTCTTCCGGATAAGGCGGGCTTCTCGAAAATATACTTGATCGGATCCATATTTTATATCAACAAGGTAGTGTGAGTCAGCATATACTGTCTCAGTCGGGGAGTAGCCCATGCCAAAGCGCAACAAGTTTTCTCGATCGATGAGTATCGAGTCTCACAGTCGGTAAACTTTTTGCTAAGGTAATAAATGGCATGCTCTTTTCGACCAGACTCGTCATACTGCCCTAGCACACACCCCATTGAATTGTCTAGCACTGTCAAGTATAATATCAAAGTTCTTCCTTCAACTGGAGGCATCAAAGTTGGTGGTTCTTGAAGGTATTCCTTGATTATTTCGAAAGCGGTATGGCATTCATCATTCCACTTTACCACTTGATCTTTCTTCAGCAGTTTGAAGATTGGCTCACAAGTAGCAGTCAGATGTGAAATGAACCTGGTGATATAATTCAGACGTCCCAAGAAACCTCTAACTTCCTTCTCTGTGCAGGGAGCCGACATCTCTTGTATGGCTTTACCTTTGCAGGGTCCACCTGAATACCTTTGTCACTGACAACAAAACCCAAAAGCTTACCAGACCTTACCCCGAAGGTACACTTGTTCAGATTCAACCTCAGCTTATACGTCATCGACCTGTCAAATAGTTTCTGGAGATGATCAAGGTGCTCTTCCTCAGTCTGGGACCTGGCTATCATTTCATCAACATAAACCTCGATCTCATGGTGAATCATATCGTGGAACTAACCGACCATGGCGTGCTGATAAGTTTCCCCAGCATTCTTCAACCCAAAAGTCATTACCTTGTAACAGAAGGTGCCCCACTGTGTGACGAAGGTTGTCCTCTCCATGTCCTCGGGAGCCATCTTGATCTGGTTGTAGCCAGAAAAACCATCCATGAAGGAGAAGATCTTGTGTTACGCGGTGTTGTCGGCTAGAACATCAATGTGAGGAAGTGGGAAGTCATCTTTGGGGCTTGCCTTGTTCAAATCTCTGTAGTCCACACACATCCGTACCTTACCATCCTTCTTAGGTACCAGAACGACTTTGGAAACCCACTGCGGATAAGAAGTGACAGCTAAGAATCCTACGTCGAACTGTTTCATGACCTCTGCCTTGATTTTCTATGACATTTCAGGGCGCATACGACGGACCTTCTACTTTACCGAAGGGCAATCCTCTTTAGTCGGCAGGCGATGTACCACAATATCAGTGTCTAAACCAGGCATGTCTTCATAAGACCAGGAGAAGGTCTCAACATAGTCATGTAGCATCTGTATTAACCGTTGTTTGACACTAGGCTCCAGATTCGCACCTATCTTAACCTCTTTCCTGTCTTCCTCTGTACCCAAATTCACTGACTTAACTGGCTCTTCATGAGGCTGTATGGTCCTTTCTTCCTATTGTAATAGTCTAGCAAGTTCTCCAGGCACCTCACAATCATCCTCACCTTCGTCCTTGGCTTGGTTGATCGGATTTTTGAAGTCATAACTGGAAGTATCAGAGTTGTTATCAATGGGTTCCAGAGTGGATATGGATCTGCAGTATGATACGTGAGTGTGTGTAAGAGCATAACTGTTTTGATAAAGTGAGAGACAGAAAAGAAAAACAAGGATCGAAAAATTTGTAATGAAAGAAACGTCCAATGCTTTATTAATGATATATGAAATGATAAATAATAAGCCCTCACAAGCAAATCCAAGGTGCCTCAGGCAAGGCACCGGGTCGTAAAGTTTCAAATTGTTTATTACAAATCTTAAAACAAAAGAGTCAATTACTGCGGAATAAAAGAAACATGTATGAAGTCCCTAGCCGTCCAGTTATTCGGTCCACCGTTGGTTGTTGGGTAGATCTAGCTATCGACATCTGGGTTCTTATCATCAACATCCTCTGTGATGAAGACAACCTCGATAGCATTGATTCCCGAGCCATGCTTGGGCATGGGTGCAATTATGACGTTGGGCTTCTCCGGAGCGTCAAACTCAATTTATTTGGCTTCGATCAGGTCCTGCACCTTATTTTTAGGGCCCAACAGTCGTTTGTATCATGACCTGGACTTTCGAAGTGATAAGCGCAACGGGCATTTGGGTTATAGCGGGGAGATGTGGTGTTGGGGTTCTTCGGGGCTTCCCTCAGAGTTACCAGATTGGTCTTCAACAATTGTGGTAAAATTTGAGACAAATTCATATTGAGCCGGGTGAACTGCCTCTGTGGTCTTTCCGCTCTTTGTGGATTGTTGCATTGTGGAGCAACTGCAGGTCTTGATATCACTACTGCATTTACCGTTGGACGGTGTTTAGATCTGCTTTGGCCCCTCGGGCTATAGACTGCACTGGCTTCCTTCTTACCAGTGAAAGGCTTCTTTGCTGAACTTGAAGAGGTATCCTTCTGTATTCTACCACTCCGAATCCCAGCTTCTACTCTTTCTCCAGTTAAAATCAGCTCCGTGAATCCAACTGATGAACTACATATCAAGTGATTGAAAAATGGACCAGACAGCGTCCCCAAAAACATATCAACCAACTCCCTATTAGACAAAGGGGGTTGAACTCTCCCAGCCAAGTCTCTCCATCTTTGAGCATAATCTTTAAAACCTTCACCTTCACCCATGGACATACTCTGGAGTTGAGTACGAGTGGGAGCAAGTTCGGCATTGTACCGATTTTTCTTGTAGAAAGAAGCAACAAGATCTTCCCAGTTTCGGACATTGGCTCCTTCCAATTGGTAGAACCATTCAAGCTGAGTCCCCGACAGACTATCTTGAAAAAGTGTACCCACAAATTTCTATCAGTTGTGTGGGGTTGAATCTTCCTGACATAAGAACGGAGATGGAGTTTTGGGCAGGACACTCCATCATACTTGGCGAAAACCAGAGCTTTGAATTTATGAGGGATGACTACTCCCGATACCAGTCCCAATTCTCCGAAATCCAAACCAGGTATCTTCTGAACTTCCATAGCACTCAGACGGTCTTCTAACTGCTAGTATCTATCCTCAGCAGGAGGATATTACTCATCGTCATAATCAGTATCATTGTCGGAGACTGCATGACTAGGGTCCTTTTCCCCTTCTTGGTTCTCCCCTTCCTTGGATGAAGAGGTCAGATCAGTTTGATGCTTCAACCTTTCTCCAAACCTTCTACCCATATTCAGAATACCAATCTTCTTCTTCTTCTTCTTCTCTTTCAGAATAAGGGCCTTCAGATCCTCTTGCCCCTTTGCCAGACTGATGAACATCTGTTGGAACTGGGTGTTCTATGCCTGAAGATCCTTGATGACTTGATCAGAAGACATTTTTACTGAAATAAACAGCGAAGAAGATGAGAAACCTGTAGTGGTACCTGTAATGATGTGTGTTGTACCCCAAAATTTTCCTTCCCATTTTTCATAGAAAACACAACCCTAGGGTTTCTCAAATATTCAAGACTGACTCAGGAATCGATCAGACAAATTTTCTCCTATGGTAGTAAACCAGGAATTAGGGTTCTTCTCGCATTTCTCAGAAGAAACTGAATTCTCAGAAAGTCAATTGGCTGTCACATATTTTCAGGCTCTCTCAAATTTACTGGAAATATGCAGTGTTTGTTTGATCCAGGTTAACCAGTTAATTTGCGTCTTTTAAAACATCTGCTTGTTTATGGAATAAACATTTTCCTGTTTATTAGAATACACAGTGAGTGTTCTGATTGGAATACTGTTGCAAGGTTACAAGATTACAAAATTATTGGATTACTTGGAGTTTAAGTTATCTGGATTGGAATTATTGGAATGCAGTTTCAGTTATTTTAATCAGGAATCTTAAAGAATCAGTGAAGACATAAAGAGAGAATTACAAGTTACTAACAGTAAGGGATTTTATTGGACATCAGATTATCTCATAAAGACTTTTTCATTTATTTCAGATGTTGATACAAAAACAATTTATTATTCAAATGCTGTAGGTTTTACAACTTATCGTACTTGAAAAATAAATTAATACAACTGATTGAAAATCTCTCTAAATTACAAAGAATTGAATCTAAGCCCAAGCTTCCATTGCTCCCATGCTCGCCACAAAGTCTCCTGCTTCCTCTGCTTTATCACCATCCAATTTTCACTCACATGAAAGAAAGACTAAAAAAAAAGATTAGTACAGTTAATTGAACATGAATAAAAATTTCAAAAAAAGAAAAAAAATGTTCATCATTAAAGTTTTCCGTTTGGAATCAGAGGGCTATTTTCATCACGTTTTTATTTTTCTCTTTGCAAATCACAAGAAGGTTTCTCTTCTTAGTTCACAAAAATAAAAATAAAAATGAAAGATGTCCAAGTAAAAGAGAATGCAAAGCAAATGGTCCAATTGCAGCATGATGTCCAAACAATTTCCCAAAACAAACTTTCAAACATTGAAACATTTTTCAAAAGACAAACACCTTTGTATACATTCAAACAAGAATCATTACAAAGGTTGCCACAACGATGGCCTCTTTTCAAAATATTTTCAAAACCACACACAAAGCATCATTTCAAACAATTGAAAAGCAAAAGCAAGTGATCTAAAACAAATAACTAAGAGCCCATGGAAAACCATGGATGAAAAGGGTGCTAGCACCTTCCCTTTTCATAATCTACCCCCCGAACCCAAGAAAACATCTCAAAGGTCTTTCCTATGCTTTTTGACCTTTCCTTTGGATAAAATAAAAAGTCGGTGGCGACTCTTGCTAAACCGCACAAGTGCGAACACAAACGCAAAACCTCAAGTCAGTTCTCCCACTGTATCACAAAACTGGAGACTCTGCTGGGGATAACACTAAAAAAAGTGGGGTTACCTTAGGGTTTTAGATCACCTTTACATGCTTATTTTGCTTGAATTGATTACTTTACATTTGGTTCTATTGTTTGGGTTTGAATCCTCTACCCGGATTTGGGAAACATTCATAGGTAAATAGCAATACGTTGTGGAAACTGTGCGTGGTATATCGACATGGTTGAAGCAATAGCTATATTAGTGCAACATATTTGTGGGAACCGGTAGCCTTTGAGTTAATCAAAGAGAATACGGGGCCGTTGAGTGATGTTATGAAGCACTAATGGACTTTTAGAACCTTTACTTGACCATCTTGGCCTTTTTAGGGGTAGTGAGATGATCGGATTTGGTGCTGTCCGAAGTTGGTAGATACTCGATACTACACTCATTAAGGGTTGCTTTCTTGGAATATTTCAGTCGCCAGTTAAGTGGCTAAACTAAAACAATGAACACAGAAACAATCCAGTGATATTGAGCTCCTTAGAACCCGGTTACTATTTATAGGACAGGTTGAGCCAACTAAACTTCAAGAGGGTACTTACCTATGAAACCCCATGCAAGCCTGAAACTAGGATCTTGTGTGACTGGTTTGTACCTATATACTTGTGCATAACATCATAACATCATGAAGCATCATATGCATCTACTAACCATTTCAAGGGTTTGGATCTTCATCTTTGTTCCTGTTTTGTAGGTAATGGATTCACTCCGCAGGAAAACAATTCAGGTCAACCTTGTGAGAATTCCTCCTCAACTCAAGGAGCTTGCTTCCAAGATTCCTAAGAACTCTCCATTCACCGAGAGGCATGGTCGTCTTCTCAACTTAGTCAACACCAACACTGAGGAAGACATGGTGAAAGTTCTCTTCCAGTTCTTTGACCCCCTACACCACTGCTTCACATTTCCTGATTACCATCTTGTGCCTACTTTGGAGGAATTTTCTCAACTCCTGAGGATTCCTATTCTCCATCAAATACCCTACAACGGTACGAAAAGAGATCCAAAGCCTGAAGATGTTGCTCAAGCCCTACACTTGCAACCATATGATGTCCAAGGTCATTGGGAAACCAGAAGTGGTGTCAAGGGTTTATTGGCAAAGTTCCTGTTTGAGAAAGCTCAAGAATGCTGGAATTCATTGGATTTACAAGCTTTTAAGGAGATCGTGGCTCTTCTCATCTATGGGTTAGTCTTGTTCCCAAACCCTGATCAGCTTATAGATGTGAATGCCGTCAAGATTTTCATATCTCGGAATCATGTGCCTATATTTCTTGGGGACATCCTACACTCATTTCACACACGAACAATGAGGAAAAGAGGTGTTCTCATGTGCTGTATTCCTCTAATAGCAAGGTGATTTATTTCTCACCTTCCCCAATCAGTCTTGAAGAATGAGCAAGGCTTGAGGTGGTCACAACGGTTGATGACCCTTACACATTTAGATGTTCATTGGTGTTCTCGGTCCCGAGAAAATGTTATCATCATTGATAATTATGGGGAATTCCCTAATGTCCCTCTACTTGGCATTAGGGGAGGCATCACCTACAACCCCTGCTTGGCTTTGAGACAATTTGGGTATGCCCGAAGGGATGGCCCTCATGACATGCTGATTCCGGACTTGGTTTTTGACTTTGACAACAACGACCAAGGACTTCGACAGAGGTTTATCCGAGCTTGGAGGATGCCCAACAAAGTGGACAGTAAGACCTTGGGACACAAGAATTCCATCCCCCTTGAGCCTTACCTCAAGTGGGTATGAACCTGCGCCCAAAGTCTTATGATACCTTACCCCTACATTCTGCCTGTGATCAAAGAGCCTGTTATGGAAGGAGAGGTTCCATACACCCTCCTACATCCTGAAATGCCAACATCACTAGAAGATTTGCAAAGGAGTTGGATACAACTCAAGGGAGAGCGTGATACTTTTGAAGCCCAATTCTACGCCAGTGAAAAGAAGGTTTTGGAACTTACTCACCAACTTCATGAAGAGCAGACTCTCAACACCTATATTGCACCAAAGAGGATGCACAATGTCTTTTTACATTAGAATTTTGTATTATTTTGCCCATGGGGAATTTAATGTACTAACAAATTCTTCTTATTAATATGACGTGTGTTCTTTTTGTCTACAACAATTGAAATTCTGAATCCTTGAATGCATTACATGAATACATCTCATTTATCATATGCATAAGCAGGTCATCACACCAGGTTTCCTTATCGCTCTGCTGTTTATTTCAGCCAGATGGATATAGAGCAGACGGTTAAAGACTTACAAGCGCAAAATTCACAGTTCCAGCAACTACTCATGACCTTGGCTAAGGGTCAGGAGGATCTCAAAACCTTGTTGGAGAAGGAAAAGGAGAAAAAGAAAAAGAAGAGGGTTGGTGTGGCTACTCTGGGCAGAAGATTTAAAGGCCAAGCTAAAAGGGTCCTGGATTTCCCTGCAACGTCTGATGAAGGGGTGAGAAAAGGTAAAGAGACTGCAGTGAAACCTGAGTCTGAGGAAGAAGAAGAAGAAGAGGATGAAGACTATTTTGAGCAGTAGTACCCACATGCAGATGACAAATATAAGAATCTGGAAGAGCGTATGGCAGCCATGGAGGTACAGAGGGTGCCTGGGCTGGACTTTGAAGATCCAGGGCTGGTTTCTGGGATTGTCATTCCCCCTAAGTTCAAGGTGCCTATATTTGCTAAGTACGATGGTTTGTCTTTTCCAAAGATGCATCTGCGATCTTACGTTAAAAAAATCCAACCGCATTCTTCTGATAAGGATATGTGGGTTCATTTCTTCCAAGACAGTCTTTCGGGGACACAATTAGATTGGTTCTACCAGCTAGAGAGGTCTGATGTGCACAATTGGAAGGATTTGGCTGCTGCCTTCTACAAACAATATCAATATAATACGGACTTAGCACCTACTCGTACTCAATTAGAGTATGGGTATGGTCTCTAATGAAGGCTTTAAGGAGTATGCCCAGAAGTGGAGGGACTTGGCTGGAAGGGTGCAGCCACCATTGTCTGAGAGAGAGCTTGTGGATATGTTTTTAGGGACCCTGTCAGGTCCATTCTTTAATCACTTGATCGGAAGTTCGTCCGCGGGGTTCACCGAGTTAATTCTGACTGGTGAAAGAGTTGAAGCCGGAATCAAGAGCGGGAAAATTCAAAAGGATGCATCTGCTTCCGCTGCCATCAAAAAGACCTTTCCAGCTAAGAAAGAGGTATCAACTATCTACTCTCAGAGAAGTCAAGGAAGAGTTGAGCGCCGACCAGCGGTGGGGGCTGTAATGATTCAGAAGTCTGCAGCTGATCAGCCTAGAAGCAATCAACCAAGAACCAACCAAGCAAGGGTGGAAAGGCCTGCACGGCAATTCACCCGGATCAATAAGACACCTGCTCAAGTTCTCCCTCATCTTTTGAAGTTAAACCTTGCCAGTTTAAAAGAAGCGCCGAAGAATCTGAATACATCCTCTCCTTACTACCATGCTAATGTGAAGTGTGCTTATCATTCAGACAGTATAGGGCATGACACCAACAATTGTTGGGCCCTCAAAAACAAGATTCAGGATTTAATAGACGCTAAAGAGGTGGAATTCGACGCCCCCTAAAATCCGAATGTGATCTCTACTCCAATTCCAAAGCATGGCCATAATGCCCATGCTATTGAAGAAGATCTTTTTGTTGCTGCTGTTGATGATTTGATGACTCCATTACTAATAATCAATATGAATCTGTTGAAAGCCGGGATTTTCCCTGGCTGTGAAAAATATTGCTACCTTTGTTCGTCCTTACAATCCGACTGTCCGTTATTGAAGTTAGGCATCCAACGCCTAATGGGTAATCAAGAAATCCTCTTTGAGAAAACTCCTGTTACTCCGACTCCTGTCAAAGATGTTGCTATAATTACCATTTCCGCCAATCTTTCCAAGGTCTCCAAAAGACCTGTTAAGATTACATCTGATCCAAAGATTGTACCTCTGAAGATAACTATGCTGGGGCCTATCCCATACAAGTTTAACAAATCAATACCGTGGAACTATGGAGGAGAGATCTTCTACCACGGTATTAATCAGATTGAATCAGTTGAAGAAAGTTCCGATGAAGAGACTCCTGACATTGGGAACATTGCTGGGACGAGTAAAATCACCCGCAACGGAAGAATTTTCTCTCCAGAGATTGCTCCTCCAAGGGAAATCTTCGGACCCTCAAATGCTCCTAAGGTTACTCCTGTGCCGGTCAACATATCCGCAAGAACTCCAGTTATTGAAGAAGTTGTGACTCCTGAAGTTGTCCCCTCTGCTGTTGCTGATGATAGAGGAAAAGGGATCCAAGAAGAGCCTGTCAGGACGAGGGCTCATCCGATGGTCATCCCTGAAACGTCTCAGAAAGAAATGGAAGAGATTTTGAAAATAATCAAGAAAAGTGATTATAATGTTGTGGAGCAACTGGGGCAAGCCCCCTCAAAAATCTCTATGCTGGCCTTGCTCCTTTGTTCAGAAGCTCATGCCAAAGCTTTGATCAAATTCTTGAAGACGACCCATGTGCCCCAGGAAACCTCTGCGGACTAGTTCCAAGAATGTGTAGCTAGCCTGACAGCAGACAACGGTTTAGGGTTCTCCGATGCTGATCTAACAATAAAAGGGAGAACGCATAATGACGCCCTGCATGTCTTGGTGGAATGCAGAGGGACTACTCCGGAACATGTTCTGGTAGACACTGGTTCATCACTGAACGTCCTACCAAAGAAGGCATTGGATAGGCTAGATTGTGAAGTTTTAACCTTGAAGCCCAGCAACATCGTTGTCAAAGCCTTTGATGGTTCTAAACGGATGGTCCACGGGGAGGTGGACATCCCGATTAAAGTGGGTACTAAAACTTTCAACTCCATATTCTATGTCATAGACATCCGTCCCTCCTATTCTTGCTTTTTAGGAAGACCCTGGATTCATCATGCTGAAGCCGTTACTTCAACTCTGCATCAGAAGCTCAAGTACCCTGTTCAGGGGAAAATTGTGACAGTTCACGGTGAAGAGGAATACATGATAAGCCATCTTAATTCATTCCGCTATATGGAATTGGATGGTGAGTTCATTGAGACCCCCTTTCAACACTTCGAGCAAGTTTCTGAAGAGATTGCATCAACCAAGACAGTGCCTTCTGTACCCATGATTACCCGACCTCCGCCTCGGATGTCGTCACTCAAAGATGCAAAGGCTGTGTGTTGTACCCCAAAATTTGCCCTCCCATATTCTTCAAGATTTGTCAAGATTGATCTTCAAATTATTCAAATTAGCTCAAGAGATTGCACAGTCAAACTACCTCATAAGATACAGCACCACAATTCCTCTCCTTACCGACCGAAGATGAATGGGGCTGTCGAAGCCGCAAACAAGAACATCAAGAAGATTGTGCAGAAGATGACAGTGACCTACAAAGATTGGCACGAGATGTTACCGTTTGCTCTTCATGGGTACCGTACCTCAGCACGGACGTCAACAGGGGCAACACCCTATTCCTTGGTATACGGCATGGAGGCAGTCTTGCCCATTGAAGTTCAGATACCCTCTCTCCGGATAATGAAGGATGCAGGTTTGAGCAAAGATGACTGGATCCAGACTCGGCTTGATCAACTAAACCTAATCGACGAAAAGACTCACTGCTATTTGTCATGGTCAGACGTACCAAAAACGAATGATCAAGGCATTTAACAAAGAAAGTCAGACGACAAGAGTGTCAAGTCGGAGACCTGGTAATTAAGCGCATCATTCTACCTCAAGGTTATCCCAGGGGAAAATGGACCCCTACATACGAAGGGCCATTTGTGGTTAAGAACATATTCTCAGGAGGTGCGATGATTCTAACCACCATGGATGGTGACGACCTTCCTCACCCCGCCAATGCAGACATAGTAAAAAGATACTACGCATTATTAAAGATCCGCTAGGTCGACTGGCCTAGGCAAAAATAAGGGCTTTCTGGCGAACCAAAAGGGTTCGGGCAAAAATAAGGGATGAAAATAAAAAAATATGTACACCCGGCAAGTCGAAAACCTGAAAAGGCGGCTTGGGCAAAAATGGGTATCCCGGTGGACTGAAAACCCGAAAGGGCAGTCCAGGAAAAAGTTAGGGATAAGTGTAATACTATGTCTCATTGGATCACCCTGCATCCAGACTTCGGTATCGACCATCAGGCTCGGACGGCACCAATCAATCAGCTTCATCTCCAACTAAGCAGCAAAGTGATGAGACGCTCAAAGACATAAAGGCGATAGCAGAGTTGGAACCCAGTGGGATTTTTCACATAGCTGTTTTGTTTTTCTTTTCACAAATTGTATAAACTCTATTTTGTTCGGCGGTGTTCTCTTACTAGGACGTCAGCCTCTTGTACACAAAACGCCTATTTACAGGCAAATCAATACAAGCTCACTTTTCAGACAAATTACAAATTGTTTTTCCTTTATCTGTTTTGTTTTGCAAAGAACGTCCAATGTTCATTTTTGATATATGCATTTGACATTAATTGCTGTTCATAAATATTTGCATGCGAAACAAAGGACTAATTACAGGTGATAGCAGAAACAGGGGCAATAAGCATTGTCTAAGCGATCTAGTTGCTTTGTCCACCGAGGTACCAAGGTAAGTTCAGCTGAAGCATATGCGCAAGATACCTTCACTCTCCGCAGAGTAAGACAAGAATCAGCAATATCTCTCCCCACACAGAGTTGGTCTCCCATCAGCCTTAAAAAGGGCACAGTATCCCCAGCAAGTCAGTAATACTCTCCCCAAGCAGAGTTGGTCTGCCATCAGTCCTGAAAAGTTTGGTATCCCCAGAAGATCTTAATATTCCCTAGCAGAGTATACAAATATTCCTCAGCAAGCATCCCCGGCAGTCTTAATATTCCTCGACAGAAATATAAGATTGTTCCCCGGCGGAATACAAGATACCCCCAATGGAGCTATTTCCTCAAAAGTTTCCCCAGGAGAGTTGAATCATCTCCTCAGTAGATTCTGGAAGCTTGTCCCCTGCAGAGTTAAAATATCTCTCCCCAGCCATATTCAAAGGTTATTCCCCACCAGAGTCTAACTGGGTTATCCTCAGCAAATTACAACGGAAAGACGTCCTCAACGAAGTCCTTCCTATCCCCCAGCGAAGTTCATCAAATTCCCCAACAAAGTTATCAACGGAGTCCCCAGCGGAGTTATCATTAAAATCTCAGCGAAGCATCTCTTCCCACAGAGTATTTCCCTGCAGAGTAATCTCTTCGCCACGTTTATTCCCCAACAAAGTCATCTTCTCCTACCGGTTATTCTTGCAAATCATCTTCGTTCATTATCCCCAGCGGAAACGAAGAACTCTACTCTTCAAATATCAGCCCAGGATTTAACAAGCTCTCGACATTCGTCAAGGATTTATTTTCCCAGACGAAAATACATTCATAAACATATCACATCTCATACCTCCTATTTACATACATGATAAAGTGCACACGACACAATCTCATTTATTTTGAGAACATCATGACATCATGCATTTCATACATCATGACGTTGCATACAACTAATGTTTTGCCTTTTCAGGAAAAGGTCAATCAAAAGATGATTACCATCAACTTTTGTAGTTCCAAATCAACACTTGTAACTAGCCAGGAAATATCTGTGAACGACTGATTGTAGATCTATACCTGTAACTAGCCAAGAAAGTATCTACATGAAGAGATTGAAGATCAATACCTGTAGCAAGCCAGGAAGACAATCTTTCTTTCTCAAGTCAGAGATTAATACCTGTATCCAGCCAGGAAAGTTATCTCGACCAACCTTTCTTAAGTTCCAGATTAATACCTGTATCTAGCCAGGAAATATCTGTGAGCGACTGATTGTAGATCTACACCTGAAACCAGACAGGAAAGTTATCTACATGAAGAGATTGAAGATTAACACCTGTAACAGGCCAGGAAATTATCTTTCTTTCTCCGGTCAGAGATTAATACCTGAAACCAGCCAGGACAACTATCTCCTTGACCCACCTTTCTTAAGTTCCAGATCAATACCTGTAACTAGCCAGGAAATATCTGTGAACGATTGATTGTAGATCTATACCTGTAACTATCCAGGAAAGTTATCTACATGAAGAGATTGAAGATTAACACCTGAAACCAGACAGAAAAACTATCTCATCGGCTAGCCTTCTTAAGTTCCAGATTAACCCCTGTAACTAGCCAGGAAATATCTGTGGACGACGGATTGTAGATTAATACCTAAAACCAGACAGGACAACTATCTACTTGACCATCATCAGGCAACCCTACACCGGTTCCTTCTCTTTCAGATGCAGTTTTACACAGACTCATCATCAGGCAACCCTACACAGGTTCCTTCTTTCAACCTACCAAGTTACAATTCAGCGAACAATCTCCAGATGGCATCTATAAGCCCATCCTTGACAAGATTCTGCCACATCTCCAGATGGCATCTATAAGCCCATCCTCCCATCCATCATATCTCCAAATGGCATCTGTAAGCCCATTCCCGACATCACATTGCTGATACTACACCATGCGAGTGCAAATTTTTGGGCACTTTAGTGTTCAATCATCTTTCACCTTCGGATCACGAAAGGCACGCAAGCCAATCTACATCCTAAGGTTTCAGAAGATTGAACAGGGGCAACTGTTGTACCCCAAAATTTTCCCTCCCATATTCTTCAATATTTGTCAAGATTGATCTTCAAATTATTCAAATTAGCTCAAGAGATTGCACAGTCAAACTACCTCCTAAGACAGCTGAAATTAGGGTTTTGGTTCTTGCAAGGAATTTTGGGTTTTCAATAATTCAATCAAGTCTCATAGGCCTATATGCATCCTCAAGCACCTACATGCCAAGTTTCAAGACTCACAGTGCCAATTTGCATAGTCAAATGCTCCATTTGACCTACAGTCAACTACAAGGGCAAAATGGTCATTTTGCAGTCAAAAGTCAAAATTTTTGGTCAACATCTTACTTTGAGTACAAAATCATCATTTGATCAAGTCTTGATCATGATTCCTCAAGGATAGCTCAAAAATCATCAAGATGCAAAAAGTTACTATTTTTGGACATCAGAAAAGTCAACTGTATCTTGACCAGGGCATAACGTTTTCATGGTTCATCAGAAAAATCCCATCCAATGCTCATTTTTAAGTGGATGACATTTCCTACAATCCATCTTCACATTCCAAGTCCAAGAAATGCTCTCATAAAAAGTTATCAATTTCTACATTATAGGTCAAATTCAAAAGTCAACAAAAGTGCACTTTAAGTCAAAGACCATAACTTGAGATTGGTAAATCCAAATGACATGAGACTAAAGGCATTGGTTAAAGGACTTCAAGACCTTTCCAAAATGTCCAAGAACATGTTCATATGATCAAAATTGAGCAAGATATGCATTGGAGAAGTTGGGAAATTTTTGTGAATTTGCAAAAGTCAACTTTGCTCAAAACACTTTGTTTTTGCTAATGGGCCTCAAATTTCTTCTTGAAACTTTATCCTTGGCCTATGCACGACCCATCAAGCTTAATTGAATTATTTTCTTATTTTTTATTAATTAATTGGATTTTTAATTGATATTAATTCATTTAATTAATTTAAATTGTAGGAAAATACAAAGATTTGGTTTTTCAATCTTTTTGTGAAGCAAACATGGTCAAGATATGCTGGCAATTTCGTGTACAAATCAAATATGCAAGAATCTCCAAAATTGGCAACTTTCTTCAATCATGAAAATGCAAAAAGATTTGATTTTCAATCAAATATTCAATCATCATTCCAATGGATTTTTGTGCAAGATTCTGACCTAATTCCATTCCTCTATAAATATGCAAGCTAACCCTAATGCCATACACGTGAGAAAGCTGCAGAAAATAGGCCATAGCATATTGCAAAATTCAAAGAAAAGTCAAAACTGATTCTTGTGTTCCAAGCCAATTCAAGGCATTATATTGATTCAAACACGTTGCTGGAAGTGTCAGGAGTGATTTACAATTGAAATCACACGCTAAGGCTCAAAGAATCACTAAGAACAGAATCACGGTTTGCACATTTTTTCCAGAATCGTAACTCATTATTCATGCGCATTTGACATATTTTTTTGATTGTTTTGTGTTAATATGGACTGTACAAAGCTAATGGTATAGTTTAATTGCATTGAAACGCCCTAAATCAAACATTGCCATGGACGATTTCTAGGGTTCTTGAACTCTGGAATTGGGGCTTTCTAAACCCAGAAAAATCAGGACTTGTAAGGCACATGGTTGGATTCGTGAGAACCAGACGAATTCAAATCAACCCTCGCGAAACATATATATAAAACACAGCCCTAATCGCTATTTTTCGTCACCATGTTTAGTGGGGGTTAAAAACCCCCGCTATCTAATGTTTGTTTTACAGGGACAAGCGAAGAAGACGAGGACGTGGTGATACATGGTTGGCTGATTTGAAAACACGCGCGCTTATTTTTGTTTTATTGCACATTATTTGATTTATCAATATATTAATTGCTGGCTATTATAGAATCAATTGAAACGCGTTGGTTGGAGTGGTTAAGGCACGCATCCAATGAGCTTTGGGACCTGTGTTCGAATCCCAGGTCCCCCCAAAACGCTTATATTGTTTTTCCTAACATTTTCACATGCATGCTTCCCAAAGTGTTCCACCATGTACCTCAAATATCTAGGCGCCAAGTGGCCACAGGCATGAATCCAAGGGTCATGAGATGATGACCAGCAAATGCTCAGTCAACGAACCCATAGCTAATCCAGAAAGTCAACATGGTTGGGGAAACGAATGGGCCTGGAAATTGCTAACAAACCTCCTAATGGGCCAGCACCCCCCTGGTTCATTCATTCTTTTTTTCCTTTTCTTTTATAATTTCCATTTTATTATTTTACTATTAATTATTATTATTATTATTTAATTAACTCAATTAATTATTTTCATAATAAAATCAGAAAACTAAAATATTTTTATTATTATTAATTTCACTTTTAATTTATTATTTTTGTAAATAAATACTAACAAATTAATTTAGTTTAATTAGGGTTTAATTTTACCTTTTTTTTCCATATTTTAAAATAAATTAGAATTAGGGTTTGTACTAATTTTTGACTATTTTTTTATTTACTTCCTTGAGACATTAAAAAACTAAAAAATATTTTTCCTTTTTTTTTAATTAATTAATTAGTTAATTAGGTTTAATTTAATTTAATAATCAAATTTCTTTCTTTCTCAAAAAGGGTCAAAACCCTAAGGACTTCTCCGATTCAATTTCTCTCGCGCGCATACTAATTTTGATCCATATTTATGTAATTGCTCCGAGAATGTAATAGCGTAATTAGGACTTTTATCGCTTTCTTTATTTTCCGCAATTTACTTTTTCAAAGGGTTTGTTTTTGGCGATGTAAATACCCGACGCCTTGTAATAGTTTAGACTTACTTTCCGCAAATTATTAACTGTTAGATGTATGTTAATTAGGCTATGCATGACAAGACTTATCTCTGAAATTAAAATCAACTCGTAGCTCACCATAACATGTGCAAAGATAACTTAACTGAAACCTGACACACTCGCACATGCCACTCCTAGGGTACGCCTCACTTGGTTGCCTCGACGTGGTCATTGAGTATAGGGTGTTTTAGAGGTCGCCCTCCTGTCTAAAGATCCAAGTTGCCTCGAAACGGTTGCCTTGGATAAAAAAGGATCTAGGACATTAGGGTTACCGCTAAGGCGTCCTACTATTGCTTTAGTGACCACATGTCCCTATAATTGAATCGACCCGAAAACTCCAACGACGGTGCTAGATACTTCTCAATAGTGGGATAGTACTGTCTAAAGGACATTTACACAGCTTAATTTCTTTTGAGTAGGTAGAGGATCTCAGGTACTTGCTCTTTCAAAACAAAAACACTTTTCGCACTTACACTTTTCTGACAAAAGTTTTCAAACAAACGCTTCATACACTCTTGAGGACAGATACAAGAGTTAAATCGAAGTTTTCAAACAAACTTTTTTCAAAACCCACAAACACAGGAAAAGCAAACATTTTTTGAAAACATAGTGAGCAAGTACCTAAGAGCCCGTGGATAACCACGGATAGAGAGGGTGCTAACACCTTCCCTTTCTATAATCTACCTCCCGAACCGAGAAACATCTCGAAAAGGAATTTTGCTGTGCTTTTGTCCTTTCCTTGTTGGAGAAAATAAAAGACGGTGGAGACTCTTGCTTACCGCGACATTTCGCGAACCAGCATTCCAAAACAGTCAGTTCTATTTCCACCGATCACAGAACTGGCGACTCTGCTGGGGACTTTATGAGTGAGGTGTACCTTAGGATTAGATCATTCTATGTTTTCAATTATATGCCTTGTTTGCTTTAATATTGTGGGCTTGCATTGGAGTTTTATGGATCCTAACCCGGATCTGGGGAATACCCTTTAGGTAGCAATAAACTGTGAGGGACCTGTCCGGCATAGACCGACACGGGTGAAGCAGTAGCTACGTTGGTGTGACACCTTGGTCTGTACCGATATCCCTTGTGTTGGAACGAGGAGAATATGGGTCTTCTGAGGAGTCATTAAGCACCAACTGACCTTAGAACCTTAAATTGACCCAACTTGGCCATAGAACAGTAGCAGTATGCTACACTCATTGAGGCTAAACTCTCGCGATGGTTCCGGCCGTAAGAAAAGGTTGCGAAGCTGGAGTTATGACTGATTGAGGGTAGTCAGTGATATTGAGATCCTCTAGAACCCGGTTACTATTTTCTAGGACAGGTCTTAACCAACTGAAACTGAAAGAGGGTAGTACCTAAACTTCATGCTGGCCTGAACTCTAAGGGCTGTCTTGTGTGACTTGTGTGCTTTACCATGTTTGCCTTTTGTGAATACTTGTGGTGTGCCTTTATCATAACATCATACCATCATAACATTGCATGCATCCTGCATAAGGACTAACCCATTTCAAAGACAAGAGGGTTTCATCTTTGCTCTGTTTTTTAGGACATCATGATGCCTATGGGAAGGAACACTATCCGGCTCAACTTTGTTCAACCACCTGATTTGCTTAAAGAATTGGTTGATAGGATTACAAACACTACTTCCTTCATTAAGAGGCACGGTTCTCTTCTCGGTTTAGTCACTTTAAAGTGGGACCAACAATTGATGAGCGTCCTGGCACAATTTTATGATCCTCTATACCATTGCTTCACCTTTCAAGACTTCCAGCTGGTCCCTACCCTGGAAGAATTCTCTGATTTGCTTGGTATCCCTGTTTGGAACAAACTCCATTCACCGGTTGGGAAAAGACTCTTAGGCCTGAGGAGATTGCTGCAGCCCTTCCTTTGACCAAAGAAGAGGTAACGGCTAACTGGGAGACTAGAAGTGGAGTTAAGGGATTTTTGG
Organism: Vicia faba; assembly: GCA_948472305.1. Taxonomy (NCBI): domain Eukaryota; kingdom Viridiplantae; phylum Streptophyta; class Magnoliopsida; order Fabales; family Fabaceae; genus Vicia; species Vicia faba. The sequence continues at coordinate 1,261,730,329 of OX451738.1, forward strand.
CTAAGTTTCTGATTGGCAAAGCTAATAGTTTCTGGAATGACTTAGACTTCAGGGCGTACGAAGACATCCTGGCTCTCTTAAATCTATGGTCTATTATTGTTTCCAAATCCTGATACCTTTGTTAATGTCAATGCCATAAGGATCTTCATCTCTCGGAACCCTGTACCCACTCTCTTGGGTGATATCCTGCAACAACTCTATGCTCGTACTGCCCGAAGACGGGGAACTTTGTGGTGTTGTGCTCCTTTATTGGCGAGGTGGTTTATTTCGCACCTCCCTAAGTTCGTGCTGAAGAACAAAGAAGGAAGAGGCTGGGCTCATAGGATAATGTCTCTCACTGATAATAACATCATTTGGAATCTCAGAGGTTTAGATGAGGTGGCTGTTATTGATCGTTGTAGAGAGTATCCTAATGTTCCTTTGATCGGAACCCAGGGAGGAATCTCTTATAATCCATGTTTAGCTCTCCGTCACTTTGGAAGAGCCAGAAGAGAAGGGCCTCATGAGATGTTGATACCTCACATCAGTTTTGAGTTTCAGGTAGATAGTGACGAGCTACGTCGTAGATTCATCAGGACTTGGGATAGAATTCACAAAGCTGGCCCACATGAGTTGGGACCAAAGACTTCTCTACCAATGGAATCCTACTTCAGATGGGTCCGCATCCGTGCTCAGAAGTTAGGTATGCCATACGAAGCTGTCAGACCTATTACTCTTGAAGTTCCTGATAAAGACGGGGTTCCTCCAACTGTTCTCCATCCTCAGATACCCACTGATATTGGTACACTAAAGAGGTCTTGGGCGCAACTGCAGGAAGAACAGGATTCTTATTGGGAAAGGTTCAATGAATAAGAACAAAAGATCCAGAAGCTGACTAAGCAACTGGAGAACGAGCGGATCCTGAATGACTATATCCGCACTGAGAAGAAGAGGCCATGGGAGCATTGATGCACACTTGAATGTTTCTTTTACAGCTTTTATTTACTTTTCAGTATTTTCCATTTTTGTAACGCCTAAGGGCAATTTGTTGAACAATTTAAATTCCAAAGTTTAATCTAATAAAGTTTGTTTCCTTTCTTGTCTACAAAGTTAAATCCCGATTGTCTTCGAAAACATAAATCATACGCATTTCATTCCATCATATGCATAACAGGTACCCTTTTTACAAGTCACTTATCTTCTTCGCTGTTTATTTCAGCAATCATCATGTCTTCTGAACCTACTACTGAACAAGCTATCAAGGCCCTCCAGGCCCAGAATGCCCAGTTCCAAGAGTTGGTTATGAGCCTAGCCCAGGGTCAACAGGAGTTGAAGACTCTGATTCTGAAGAAGAAGAAGAAGAGGACTGTCTTGTTCAACACTGGACGCAGATTTGGGAATGGACTACAAAATGAGGTTGATCTGACTACTTCCTCTGTAGGGAAAGACAGTCCCCAAGAGAGAAGGGTTCCTAGTCTCGTGGTCTCTGACAACGAGACAGATTATAATGATGAACAGTACCCTCCTGCTGAGGACAGGTACAAACAGCTAGAGGACCGCTTAAGTGTTATGGAGATTCAGAATGCGCCCGGGTTGGACTTTGGAGACCTAGGCTTATCCTCTGGGGTGGTGATTCCCCATAAGTTCAAGGCGCCTGTTTTTGCGAAATACGATGGAGCTTTCTGTCCTAAGCTGCACCTCCGATCGTATGTAAGGAAGATCCAACCTTATACAGCTGACAAGAATTTGTGGATCCATTTCTTCCAGGATAGTCTTTCAGGGACTCAACTCGAATGGTTCTATCAACTGGATGGAGCCAGTATTCGTAACTAGGAGGATTTAGCTACCGCGTTTTATAAGCAGTATCAGTATAATTTCGACCTCGCTCCTACGCGTACCCAACTCCAGGGTATGTCACTAGGGACGGGTGAAGGATTTAAGGAGTATGCTCAAAAGTGGAGAGACCTGGCTGGAAGGGTGCAGCCACCTCTGACTGACCGTGAGCTTGTTGATATGTTCTTGGGGACCCTGTCTGGTCCGTTCTTCAACCATTTGATTGGAAATTCTTCTGCCGGGTTTACAGACCTTATCCTGACTGGTGAGAGAATAGAAGCTGGTATCAAGTCTGGGAAGATACAGAAGGGTGCCTCCTCGAGCACTGAAAAGAAACCGTTCAAGAAGGAATCCAGTGCTGTCTATGGTTCAAGGAGACAGAATAAATCGGAACGCTGCCAAGCTGTCAACGCGGTGGTTATTTCAAAGCCTGCTGTTGCTCCTCAACAATATAACCAACAAATGGGTGAGAGACCTAGAAGGAAGTTCACTCGGCTCAGTATGACCTTGTCCCGGATATTGCCGCAACTACTGACAACCAATCTGGTAACTATAAAAGAAGCTCCGAAGGTTGTAAACACGACATCTCCAAAGTACAATCCTAACGCCCGCTGTGCTTATCACTCTGACAGCCTGGGGCATACTATGAATGACTGTTGGGCTCTGAAGAATAAGGTTCAGGACCTTATTGATGCTAAAGAGATAGAGTTCAAGGCACCCGAAAGGCCCAATGTTGTGAGTGCTCCCATGCCCAAGCATGGAGTGAATGCTGTAGAGGAAGACCTGTATGTAGCCTCTGTGGATGATATTGTTACTCTGCTGTTAACTGTCAAAAGGAACCTGTTGCTAGCCGGTTTATTTCCGGGATATAGTAAAGGTTGCCATCTATGTTCTGTTTCACCTGCTGGTTGTCCTTTGTTGAAGTCAGGCATCCAAAACCTGATGGATAATAAATAGATCTTGTTTGAGAAGGTTACTGTTCCTGCTACCCCTACTGAAGAAGTTTCCATTGTTACCATTTTCAACAACTCTCCTAAGGCTCCCTCAAGGAAGCCTGTCAAAATTATGCCTGTTCAGAAGATTGCTCCCATAATCATCACTGTTCCGGGGCCTATTCCCTACACATCTGACAAAGCTGTCCCGTGGCACTATGGGGAAGATGTTTATGTTCTGGGAGTTAAACAAGAGTTTGATACTAGTACCAGCGTTAGCAACATCACCGGGCCCGCTAAAGTCACCCGCAGTGGCAGACTTTTCTCACCAGACATTGCACCGCCAACAATCCAGAGACCTATTGTCATCACACCTGCAAGTGTGCCTGCTTCTCTTCCTGATCAAGTTCCTATTTCTACCCCTGCTGCCGAGTCATCTGACGCTCGGGGTAAAGGGATCGCTACTGATATGCCTACCCAGATGGAGGCACCAAAGACAACCAATGTTGAAGCTTCCAAGCAGGAGATGGAAGAGATCCTCAAGATCATCAAGAAGAGTGATTTCAATGTAGTTAAGCAGCTGGGGCACACCCCATCTAAAATTTCTATGCTATCACTGTTGTTGTGTTCAGAGGCCCATGCCAAGGCCCTGATTACCTTCCTGAAGACTGCCCACGTGCCACAAGAGACATCAGCTGATCAATTTACCGATTGTGTGGCCAACTTAAGGCTGATAATGGTTTGGGTTTCTCCGACGCCGATCTAACTTCTAAGGGGAAGAACCATAACGATGCCCTACATGTATCCATCGAATGCAGGGGCACTACTCTTGCACATGTGTTGGTTGACACTGAGTCCTCATTGAACGTCCTGCCCAAGAAAGCTCTAGACAGGCTGGATTGCGAGGGTTTGGAGCTGAAGCCAAGTAACATTGTTGTCCGGGCCTTTGATGGGTCTAAGAGAATGGTGCATGGCGAGGTTGATATTCCAATCAGAGTTGGTTCTCAGGTCCTCGACTCTACATTCTACGTTATGGACATCCGACCATCCTACTCTTGTTTGCTGGGTCGTCCATGGATCCACAAGGCTGGAGTTGTGACTTCCACACTACATCAGAAGCTGAAGTACCCTGTCAGAGGGAAGATTGTGACAGTTCAAGGGGAGGAAGAATACATGGTCAGCCACCTCAACTCGTTCCGGTACATAGAGATGGATGGGGAGTTCATTGAGACCCCATTTCAACACTTCGAAGAGGTTCCTCAGACACTGGCATCAACTGAGACTGTGATTGAAGATTCTCCTTTGAAGATGGCTTCCTTCAAGGATGCCCGGGCTGTTATTGAGAAGGAAGCTTAGAAGGTTGTTCGTAGGACAAGGATTGGAAGACCTCTTGTGTTCATCAGCAACTCATGAGTAAATGCCATTGAAGACGACGTGGAGGAATTTGAATTCGACAACTGGATCTACCCTACGACTGACGGTGGACCAAGCAACTGGACGGCGAAAGACTTCATACCTATTACTTTTGTCACTCAATAATGAACTCCTTTGTTTTGAATTTGTAACAGACAATAATTTGAAACTTTATGGCCCAGTGTCTTACCCGGGGCACCGTGGCTTCATTTGTGAGGGCTTTTGTGTGTCATTTTCATATATCATTAATAAAAGTATTGGACGGTTTTTGCATTTCAAATCTTGCGCTCCTTGTCTTTCTTTATTATATATTACAAAACATCTATTTACACACACTAACATATACAGGTCTCAATCCACTCTGGATCTCACTGGTAACGACTCTGCTACTGCCAATTATGACTTCGAAAATCCGATCAACTTAGCCGAAGACGAAGGTGAAGATGATTGCGAAGTGCCTGGTGAGCTTGCAAGACTGTTACTCCAGGAAGAGAGGGCCATTCAACCACATGAAGAGCCAGTGGAAATGGTAAATCTGGGTACTGAGACAGATAGAAAGGAAGTCAAGATTGGTGTCAATCTGGAGTCTAGTGTGAAACAACGGTTGATTCAGATGTTGCATGACTACATGGAAATCTTTGCCTGGTCTTACAAAGACATGCCTGGGTTGGATACTGACATTGTGGTTCATCATTTGCCTACCAAGGAAGACTGCCCTCCGGTAAAACAGAAGGTCCGCCGTATGCGTCCAGAGATGTCCGAGAAAATCAAGGCTGAGGTTATGAAACAATTTGACGCCGGTTTTCTAGCAGTGACTTCTTACCCTCAGTGGGTCACCAATGTGGTTCCAGTGCCGAAGAAAGATGGTAAGGTCCGAATGTGTGTTGATTACATGGATTTGAACAGGGCGAGCCCTAAGGATGACTTCCCTCTGCCTTACATCGACGTTCTGGTTGACAACACTGCTCATCATAAGGTATTCTCCTTCATGGACGGTTTCTCCGGTTATAATCAAATCAAGATGGCTCCTAAAGACATGGAGAAGACCACTTTTGTTACTCAGTGGGGTACCTTTTGCTACAAGGTCATGCCTTTTGGGTTGAAAAATGCTGGGGCAACGTATCAGCATGCCATGGTTGCTTTGTTTCATGACATGATCCATCATGAGATTGAAGTATACGTTGACGATATGATCGCAAGGTCCCAAACTGAGGAGGAACACCTTGACCATCTACAGAAGCTGTTAGACCGGTTGAAGTTATACAAGCTGAGGTTGAACCCGAACAAGTGCACCTTTGGGGTGAGATCTAGAAAGCTACTAGGTTTCGTCGTGAGCGATAAAGGTATTCAAGTGGACCCTGATAAGGTGAAAGCCATACAAGAGATGCCAGTTCCCAAGACAGAGAAAGAAGTCAGAGGCTTTCTAGGACGGTTGAACTACATTGCCCGATTCATCTCACATCTAATTGCTATCTGTGAACCAATCTTCAAGCTACTGAAGAAAGATCAAGTAGTACGTTGGAATGATGAATGTCAGACCGCTTTCGAAAGAATCAAAGAGTATCTCCAAGAACCACCCATTCTTGTGCCGCCAGTTGAAAGGAGACCTCTAATCTTATACTTGACAGTACTTGACAACTCAATGGGGTGTGTGCTAGGTCAGCATGACGAGTCTGACCGAAAAGAGCACGCTATTTATTACCTTAGCAAAAAGTTTACCGACTGTGAGACCCGATACTCACTGCTCGAGAAAACTTGCTGCGCTTTGGTATGGGCTGCTCGCCGGCTGAGACAGTATATGTTGACTCACACTACTCTGTTGATTTCAAAAATGGATCCAATCAAGTACATCTTCGAAAAGCCTGCCTTGTCCGGAAGAATAGCAAGATGGCAGATGATCTTGACCGAATATGACATCCAGTACACGACTCAAAAAGAAATCAAGGGAAGTGTGTTGGCAGATCATTTGGCACATCAGGCAGTGTACGATTACCAGTCTATGAACTTTAAATTTCCAGACGAGAATATCATGGTAGTGACTGATTGTGAAGTGCCTGGACCGGATGAAGGACCTGAGGAAGGATCCCGATGGTCTATGCACTTTTATGGATCCTCAAATGCTTTAGGTAATGGTATTGGCGCTGTGATCATATCTCCTAAAGGCTCTCATACTCCACTTACCGCCCGACTATGTTTCAACTGCACCAACAACATGGCGGAGTATGAAGCATGCATCATGGGTCTGCGAGCTGCAATTGACCTAAGGATCAAGTTTCTGAGTGTCTTCGGAGATTCCGCTCTCGTGATCAGTCAGATCAAAGGCGAGTGGGATACGAAACACCCAAATCTTATTCCTTACAAGGAGTATGTATTGACGTTGCTTCCCCATTTCGAGGAGATAACCTTTGAACACTTCCCAAGAGAGGAGAATCAGTTGACGTACGCGTTAGCTACAATGTCTTCTATGTTGAAAGTCAAATGGGACAACGAAGCTCCCCGGATCATTATTTGTAAATTGGATGAACCTGCACATTGCTGTGATCTTGAGACTGAGGAAGTAACAGAAAAGCCTTGGTATCATGAAGTGAAGAGGTACTTGGAAGCTCAAGAATACCCCGAGGGCACATCTGTTAATGACAAGAAGTTTCTAAAAGGTTTGCAGAAAAGTTATTCCTCAGCAACGACATTCTGTACAAACGAAACTATGATTCAACCTTACTGCGTTGTGTGGATAAAACTGAAGCAGAAAGGGTCATGGCAGAGCTACATGAAGGTACCTTCGGAACTCATTCCAGTGGACATACCATGGCAAAGAAAATCCTTCGGGAAGGATATTACTGGTCAACGATGGAAGTCGACTATTATCAACATTCTCGGAGGTGTCACAAATGCCAGATCTATGCTGATAAGGTGCACATTCCTCCGGTTCCTTTGAACGCCTTGACAGCACCTTGGCCTTTTGCAATGTGGGGCATTGATATGATTGGCGAGATCAGACCTACGGCATCCAACGGACATCGCTTCATCCTGGTAGCAATCGATTACTTTACGAAGTGGGTTGAAGCAGCTTCCTTTGCCACCATAACCAAGAACGTCATGGCACGGTTCATTCGGCACAACCTGATCTGTCGTTACGGTGTATCTGAGAGGATCATTACGGATAATGGTACCAATATTAACAACAAGATGATCACTGAGCTCTGCGAGCAATTCAAGATACAACACCACAATTCCTCTCCTTACCGACCAAAGATGAATGGGGCTGTCGAAGCGGCAAACAAGAACATCAAGAAGATTGTGCAGAAGATGACAGTGACCTACAAAGATTGGCACGAGATGTTACCGTTTGCTCTTCATGGGTACCGTACCTCAGCACGGACGTCAACAAGGGCAACACCCTATTCCTTGGTATACGGCATGGAGGCAGTCTTGACCATTGAAGTTCAGATACCCTCTCTCCGGATAATGAAGGATGCAGGTTTGAGCGAAGATGACTGGATCCAGACTCGACTTGATCAACTAAACCTAATCGACGGAAAAAGACTCACTGCTATTTGTCATGGTCAGACGTACCAAAAACGAATGATCAAGGCATTTAACAAGAAAGTTAGACGACATGAGTGTCAAGTCGGAGATCTGGTAATCAAGCACATCATTCTACCTCAAGGTTATCCCAGGGGAAAATGGACCCCTACGTACGAAGGGCCATTTGTGGTTAAGAACATATTCTCAGGAGGTGCGATGATTCTAACCACCATGGATGGTGATGACCTTCCTCACCCCGCCAATGCAGACATAGTAAAAAGATACTACGCATGATTAAAGACCCGCTAGGTCGACTGGCCTAGGCAAAAATAAGGGCTTCCTGGAGAACCAAAAGGGTTCGGGCAAAAATAAGGGATGAAAATAAAAAAATCTGTACACTCGGCAAGTCGAAAACCTGAAAAGGCGGCTTGGGCAAAAATGGGTATCCCGGTGGACTGAAAACCCGAAAGGGCAGTCCAGGAAAAATTTAGGGATAAGCGTAATACTATGTCTCATTGGATCACCCTGCATCCAGACTTCGGTATCGACCATCAGGCTAGGACGGCACAAATCAATCAGCTTCATCTCCAACTAAGCAGCAAAGTGATGAGACGCTCGAAGACATAAAGGCGATAGCAGAGTTGGAACCCAGTGGGATTTTTCACGTAGCTGTTTTGTTTTTCTTTTCACAAATTGTATAAACTCTATTTTGTTCGGTGGCGTTCTCTTACTAGGACGTCAGCCTCTTGTACACAAAACGCCTATTTACAGGCAAATCAATACAAGCTCACTTTTCAGACAAATTACAAATTGTTTTTCCTTTATCTGTTTTGTTTTGCAAAGAACGTCCAATGTTCATTTTTGATATATGCATTTGACATTAATTGTTGTTCATAAATATTTGCATGCGAAACAAAGGACTAATTACAGGTGATAGCAGAAACAGGGGCAATAAGCATTGTCTAAGTGATCTAGTTGCTTTGTCCACCGAGGTACCAAGGTAAGTTCAGCTGAAACATATGACCAATATACCTTCACTCTCCGCAGAGTAAGACAAGAATCAGCAATATCTCTCCCCAAACAGAGTTGGTCTCCCATCAGCCTTAAAAAGGGCACAATATCCCCAGCAAGTCAGCAATACTCTCCCCAAGCGGAGTTGGTCTACCATCAGTCCTGAAAAGTTGGGTATCCCCAGAAGATCTTAATATTCCCTAGCAGAGTATACAGATATTCCTCAGCAAGCATCCCCGGCAGTCTTAATATTCCTCGACAAAAATATAAGATTGTTCCCCGACGGAATAAAAGATACCCCCAGTGGAGCCATTTCCTCAAAAGTTTCCCCAGGAGAGTTGAATCATCTCCCCAGTAGATTCTGGAAGCTTGTCCCCTGCAGAGTACAAATATATCTCCTCAGCCATATTCAAAGGTTATTCCCCACTAGAGTCTAACTGGGTTATCCTCAGCAAATTACAACGGAAAGACGTCCTCAGCGAAGTCCTTCCTATCCCCCAGCAAAGTTCATCAAATTCCCCAACAAAGCTTATCAACGGAGTCTCCAGCGGAGTTATCATTAAAATCTCAGCGAAGCATCTCTTCCCACAGAGTATTTCCCTGCAGAGTAATCTCTTCGCCACGTTTATTCCCCAACGGAGTCATCTTCTCTTACCGGTTATTCTTGCAAATCATCTTCGTTCATTATCCCCAGCGGAAACGAAGAACTCTACTCTTCAAATATCAGCCCAGGATTTAGCAAGCTCCCGACATTCGTCAAGGATTTATTTTCCCAGACGAAAATACATTCATAAACATATCACATCTCATACCACCTATTTACATACATGATAAAGTGCACACGACACAATCTCATTAATTTTGAGAACATCATGACATCATGCATTTCATACATCATGACGTTGCATACAACTAATATTTTGCCTTTTCAAGAAAAGGTCAATCAAAAGATGATTACCATCAACTTTTGCAGTTCCATATCAACACATGTAACTAGCCAGGAAATATCTATGAACGACTGATTGTAGATCTATACCTGTAACTAGCCAAGAAAGTATCTACATGAAGAGATTGAAGATTAATACCTGTAGCAAGCCAGGAAGACAATCTTTCTTTCTCAAGTCAGAGATTAATACCTGTATCCAGCCAGGAAAGATATCTCGACCAACCTTTCTTAAGTTCCATATTAATACCTGTATCTAGCCAGGAAATATCTGTGAGCGACTGATTGTAGACCTACACCTGAAACCAGACAGGAAAGTTATCTACATGAAGAGATTGAAGATTAACACCTGTAACAGGCCATGAAATTATCTTTCTTTCTCCGGTCAGATATTAATACTTGAAACCAGCCAGGACAACTATCTCCTTGACCCACCTTTCTTAAGTTCCAGATCAACACCTGTAACTAGCCAGGAAATATCTGTGAACGATTGATTGTAGATCTATACCTGTAACTAGCCAGGAAAGTTATCTACATGAAGATATTGAAGATCAACACCTGAAACTAGACAGGAAAACTATCTCATCGGCCAACCTTCTTAAGTTCCAGATCAACACCTGTAACTAGCCAGGAAATATCTGTGGACGACGGATTGTAGATTAATACCTGAAACCAGACAGGACAACTATCTACTTGACCATCATCAGGAAAACTTACACCGGTTCCTTCTCTTTCAGATGCAGTTTTACATGGACTCATCATCAGACAACCCTACACAGGTTCCTTCTTTCAACCTGCCAAGTTACAATTCAGCGAACAATCTCCAGATGGCATCTATAAGCCCATCCCTGACAAGATTCTGTCACATCTCCAGATGGCATCTATAAGCCCATCCTCCCATCCATCATATCTCCAAATGGCATCTGTAAGCCCATTCCTGACATCACATTGCTGATACTACACCATGCGAGTGCAAATTTCTGGGCACTTTAGTGTTCAATCATCTTCCACCTTCGGATCACGAAAGGCACGCAAGCCAATCTACATCCTCAGGTTTAATAAGATTGAACATGGGCAACTGTTGTACCCCAAAATTTTCCCTCCCATATTCTTCAAGATTAGTCAAGATTGATCTTCAAATTATTCAAATTAGCTCAAGAGATTGCACAGTCAAACTACCTCCTAAGACAGCTGAAATTAGGGTTTTGGTTCTTGCAAGGAATTTGGGGTTTTAAATGATTCAATCAAGTCTCATAGGCCTATATGCATCCTCAAGCACCTACATGCCAAGTTTCAAGACTCACAGTGCCAATTTGCACAGTCAAATGCTCCATTTGACCTACAGTCAACTACAAGGGCAAAATGGTCATTTTGCAGTCAAAAGTCAAAAATTTTGGTCAACATCTTATTTTGAGTACACAATCATCATTTGATCAAGTCTTGATCATGATTCCTCAAGGATAGCTCAAAAATCATCAAGATGCAAAAAGTTACTATTTTTGGACAGAAGAAAAGTCAACTGTATCTTGACCAGGGCATAACTTTTTCATGGTTCATCATAAAAATCCCATCCAATGCTCATTTTGAAGGGGATGACATTTCCTACAATCCATCTTCACATTCCAAGTCCAAGAAATGCTCTCATAAAAAGTTATCAATTTCTACATTATAGGTCAAATTCAAAAGTCAACAAAAGTGCACTTTAAGTCAAAGACCATAACTTGAGATTGGTAAATCCAAATGACATGAGACCAAAGGCATTGGTTAAAGGACTTAAAGACCTTTCCAAAATGTCCAATAACATGTTCATATGATAACAATTGAGCAAGATATGCATTGGAGAAGTTGGGAAATTTTTGTGAATTTGCAAAAGTCAACTTTGCTCAAAACACTTTGTTTTTGCTAATGGGCCTTAAATTTCTTCTTGAAACTTTATCCTTGGCCTATGCACGACCCATCAAGCTTAATTGAATTATTTTCTTATTTTTTATTAATTAATTGGATTTTTAATTGATATTAATTCATTTAATTAATTTAAATTGTAGGAAAATACAAAGATTTGGTTTTTCAATCTTTTTGTGAAGCAAACATGGTCAAGATATGCTGGCAATTTCGTGTACAAATCAAATATGCAAGAATCTCCAAAATTGGCAACTTTCTTCAATCATGAAAATGCAAAAAGATTTGATTTTCAATCAAATATTCAATCATCATTCCAATGGATTTTTGTGCAAGATTCTGACCTAATTCCATTCCTCTATAAAAATGCGAGCTAACCCTAATGCCATACACGTGAGAAAGCTGCAGAAAACAGGCCATAGCATATTGCAAAATTCAAAGAAAAGTCAAAACTGATTCTTGTGTTCCAAGCCAATTCAAGGCATTATATTGATTCAAACACGTTGCTGGAAGTGTCAGGAGTGATTTACAATTGAAATCACACGCTAAGGCTCAAAGAATCACTAAGAACAGAATCACGGTTTGCACATTTTTTCCAGAATCGTAACTCATTATTCATGCGCATTTGACATATTTTTTTGATTGTTTTGTGTTAATATCGACTGTACAAAGCTAATGGTATAGTTTAATTGCATTGAAACGCCCTAAATCAAACATTGCCATGGACGATTTCTAGGGTTCTTGAACTCTGGAATTGGGGCTTTCTAAACCCAGAAAAATCAGGACTTGTAAGGCACATGGTTGGATTCGTGAGAACCAGACGAATTCAAATCAACCCTCGCGAAACATTTATATAAAACACAGCCCTAATCGCTATTTTTCATCACCATGTTTAGTGGGGGTTTAAAACCCCCGCTATCTAATGTTTGTTTTACAGGGACAAGCGAAGAAGACGAGGACGTGGTGATACATGGTTGGCTGATTTGAAAACACGCGCGCTTATTTTTGTTTTATTGCACATTATTTGATTTATCAATATATTAATTGCTGGCTATTATAGAATCAATTGAAACGCGTTGGTTGGAGTGGTTAAGGCACGCATCCAATGAGCTTTGGGACCTGGGTTCGAATCCCAGGTCCCCCCAAAACGCTTATGTTGTTTTTCCTAACATATTCACATGCAGGCTTCCCAAAGTGTTCCACCATGTACCTCAAATATCCAGGCGCCAAGTGGCCACAGGCATGAATCCAAGGGTCATGAGATGATGACCACCATACGCTCAGTCAACGAACCCATAGCTAATCCAGAAAGTCAACATGGCTGGGGAAACGAATGGGCCTGGAAATTGCTAACAAACCTCCTAATGGGCCAGCACCCCCCCTGGTTCATTCATTCTTTTTTTCCTTTTCTTTTATAATTTCCATTTTATTATTTTACTATTAATTATTATTATTATTATTATTTAATTAACTCAATTAATTATTTTCATAATAAAATCAGAAAACTAAAATATTTTTATTATTATTAATTTCACCTTTAATTTATTATTTTTGTAAATAAATACTAACAAATTAATTTAGTTTAATTAGGGTTTAATTTTAACTTTTTTTTCCATATTTTAAAATAAATTAGAATTAGGGTTTGTACTAATTTTTGACTATTTTTTTATTTACTTCCTTGAGACATTAAAAAACTAAAAAATATTTTTCCTTTTTTTTAATTAATTAATTAGTTAATTAGGTTTAATTTAATTTAATAATCAAATTTCTTTCTTTCTCAAAAAGGGTCAAAACCCTAAGGACTTCTCCGATTCAATTTCTCTCGCGCGCATATTAATTTTGATCCATATTTATGTAATTGCTCCGAGAATGTAATAGCGTAATTAGGACTTTTATCGCTTTCTTTATTTTCCGCAATTTACTTTTTCAAAGGGTTTGTTTTTGGCGATGTAAATACCCGACGCCTTGTAATAGTTTAGATTTACTTTCCGCAAATTATTAACTGTTAGATGTATGTTAATTAGGCTATGCATGACAAGACTTATCTCTGAAATTAAAATCAACTCGTAGCTCACCATAACATGTGCAAAGATAACTTAACTGAAACCTGACACACTCGCACATGCCACTCCTAGGGTACGCCTCACTTGGTTGCCTCGACGTGGTCATTGAGTATAGGGTGTTTTAGAGGTCGCCCTCCTGTCTAAAGATCCAAGTTGCCTCGAAACGGTTGCCTCGGATAAAAAAGGATCTAGGACATTAGGGTTACCGCTAAGGCGTCCTACTATTGCTTTAGTGACCACATGTCCCTATAATCGAATTGACCTGAAAACTCCAACGACGGTGCTACCTACTTCTCAATAGTGGGATAGTACTGCCTAAAGGACATTTACACAGCTTAATTTCTTTTGAGTAGGTAGAGGATCTCAGGTACTTGCTCTTTCAAAACAAAAACACTTTTCGCACTTACACTTTTCTGACAAAATCTTTCAAACACGCTTCATACACTCTTGAGGACAGATACAAGAGTTAAATCGAAGTTTTCAAACATACTTTTTTCAAAACCCACAAACACAAGAAAAGAAAACATTTTTGAAAACATAGTGAGCAAGTACCTAAGAGCCCGTGGATAACCACGGATAGAGAGGGTGCTAACACCTTCCCTTTCTATAATCTACCTCCCGAACCGAGAAACATCTCGAAAAGGAATTTTTCTGTGCTTTTGTCCTTTCCTTGTTGGAGAAAATAAAAGACGGTGGCGACTCTTGCTTACCGCGACATTTCGCGAACCAGCATTCCAAAATAGTCAGTTCTATTTCCACCGATCACACTGTGATTGAAGAAGAAGGAAGCACAATCTGGGGGAAACTTCCCGATTTTCCTTTCAAGTTTGATAAATTCGGCTTGGGTTTCACTACTGCTAGTCAGAAGGCTGTGCGTCGCTCCCGGGCTGGAGGACCACCAGTAAAGATCACTCATCATGGAGTAAGTACTTTGGAGGATGGTGAGGAGGAGAGAAACCTAGTAGACTAGATTTTCCCTACCGTTGAAGGAGGCTTATGCAATTGGGAGGCAAAGGATTTTGTTCCCATTACTTTCATCAATCAGTAATTTATCTTTCGAACATTTCTGTTGGTTTGTAATAATTCTTAAATAATTCGTAAACTTTTAACCTTGTGCCTTACCCGAGGTACATAGGTCCATTTGTAAGGGTTTGATTTTTCATCTTCATATGCCATTTTAATGAATCATGGATGTTTTCACGTATAAACTTTTGTGTTCATTTTATTTCTTTTTGCATTTCATTTGTTTAAAGGTGGCTATCCCTTACACACACACACACTCACCAATGAAGGTACCCATCCACCTTGGATTCCATGGGTAACAATTCTTCTATGGCCTTCAGTGACTCTGAAGATCTGGCCAATCATGCCGAATACGAAGGTGATGAAGACTGTGAAGTGCCTGGAGAATTTGCTAGACTGCTACAACAAGAAGAAAGGGCTATTCTACCTCACGAGGAGTTGTTAGAGACAATCAACCTGGGAACAGAGGAAGACAGAAAAGAAGTTAGAGTGGGTGCCAACCTAGAGCCAAGTGTCAAGGAGCGCTTAGTTCAACTGTTGAATGAGTATGTTGAGATCTTCGCCTGGTCATACGAAGACATGTCGGCACTTTGGTTATCAGTAAAATCAAAGGAGAGTGGGACACTAAACATCCTAACCTCATCCCATATAAAGAGCATGTGCTGACATTGTTACCTCATTTCGAGCAGATTACCTTTGAGCATTTCCTGCGAGAAGAGAACCAGCTAGCAGATGCTCTAGCTACAATGTCTTCCATGTTTAAACTTAACTGGGATAATGAGGCTCCCCAAATCACCATCGAGCGAATGGACGAACCTGCTCATTTTCACGAGATTAATACCGAAGAAGTAGTGGACCAACCTTGGTTTCATGAAGTCAAAAGGTATCTCGAGACTCGAGAATACCCTGAAGGAGCTTCAGTCAACGACAAAAAGTTCTTGAGGAGATTCTCTGCCAAGTTCTTCCTCAGCAATGGTATCCTATACAAGCGCAATCATGATTGCATTCTGCTTCGTTGTATGGACAAGGTTGAAGTTGAGCAGATCATGGTTGAACTGCACAATGGTACATTTGGCACCCACTCGAGCGGACATACGATGGCTAAGAAGATTCTACGGGAAGGCTATTACTGGTCTACCATGGAAGCTAATTGTGATCAACATTCCCGTACTTGTCACAAATGTCAAATCTATGCTGACAAGGTACACATACCTCTAGTTCCTCTCAATGTCTTAACAACTCCTTGGTCGTTCACTATGTGGGGAATCGACATGATTGGAGAGATCAAGCCTACAACATCCAATGGACACCGCTTCATCCTGGTGGCCATTGATTACTTCACCAAGTGGGTCGAAGTAGCTTCCTTCGCCTCCGTTACAAAGAATGTGGTTGCCCGCTTCATCAAGTAGAACCTCATTTTCCGGTATGGTATCCCTGACAGGATTATCACTGATAACGGTACAAACCTGAACAACACTATGATCACCGCTCTGTGCGAGCAGTTCCAGATTTAACATCATAATTCATCTCCCTATCGGCCAAAGATGAACGGTGATGTCGAAGCTGTGAATAAAAATATCAAGAAGATCATACAAAAGATGATAGTCACCTACAAGGACTGGCATGAGATGTTACCGTTTGCCCTGCACGGATACCGTACTACGGTGCGAACATCAACTGGGGAAACACCCTATTCTTTGGTATACAGCATGGAAGCTATTTTACCTATCGAGGTTCAGATTCCCTCCTTGAGAATCATGAAGGATTCTGGTTTGAGTGAAGACGATTGGATTCAGACCCGGCTTGATCAACTTAAATTGATTGATGAAAAGTGACTTACTGCTATTTTCCATGGCCAGGCGTATCAAAAACGGATGATCAAGGCATTCAACAAGAAAGTCAGACGCCAGACATATCAAGTCGGGGATCTTGTAATCAAGCGGATCATCTTGCCGCAAAGTGATCCCAGGGGCAAGTTGACTCCTACTTACGAAGGACCATTTGTGATCAAAAACATCTTTTCTGGTGGGGCAATGATCCTGACCACCATGGACGGCGACGACCTGCCGCACCCTGTGAACGCTGACATAGTCAAAAGATACTACGCATAAATGACCCGACAAGTTAAAAACCCGAAAGGGCGACTTGGGAAAAAATGGGCAACCCGGTAAATCGAAAACCCGAAAGGACGGTTCAGGAAAAAATTAGGAATAAAATCAAAAAAATCTATACACCCGACAAGTTGAAAACCTGAAAGGGCGACTTGGGCAAAAAAGGGTTTCCCAGTGGACTGAAAACCCGAAAGGGCGTTCTAGGCAAAAGATAGGGAATTAAAGCGTATGATTATGTCTCGTTGGATCACTTTAAGGACAATCTTTTCACCATACAAACTCCGGGCTTCTGATCAATCTAATCATCATCGGACGAAGCAACGAATGGACAAGATATCCAGAGTTACGAAGGCTATAGCAGAATGGGAACCCCGTGGAATTTTTACACATAACCATCTTTATTTGTATAAATTTTTCTCAATTCTTACGACAACATTCTCTTACTAGGATGTCTGCCTCCTTTGTACAAAATACTTACACAAAGTTAATACAAAGATACTTCAAAGTGTAGAAAACTACTTGCCTTTTCCTTTTTCTTTATACTTGTGTTTTATTTGAAAACGTCCAATGGTTTATTAAATGAGCATATGCATTTGAATATAATCACTGTTTACAAATAAACAAAATATGAAAGAATGATTACTGACAGGTTAAAAGTATAGGGAAACGTCTTTAGGCTATTCCAAGAGAAATCCCATGCAGCACATCATCTGGATCCCCAGTGGAGCTAAACCTTGAAAACATATCCCCAGCGGAATTAAATTTCAAAATCCTCGCCAGAGTTGAAACTTCAAACTCCCAATCCCCGGCGGAGTCATATTTTAAACCTTTAATTCTCATCAGAGTTAAAATCCTCAATGGAGCAAAAACTTTGGGTCATAAATCCCCAGCAAAGATGAAACCTTCTTCCCCAGCGGAGTCAAATTTCCAACTATCAATCTACAACGGAAACTATCCAGTTTCCCCAGATTCCCCAGCAAGTTGTCTTAAAATCCGAGAATCAACCAGATGACAATTAACTTTTATCCCCAACTAAGGATAATTCCCCAGTAGATTGGCATACAACCCAAACTCCTGAACTTTTTCCAAACGGGAATAAATCTCTTCCCCCAGAGTCCTGATCTCCCTAGAAGAGTAGCTACTCTCCAGCAGTATAGCTATTCCCCACAGAGTTCTTCATCCTCAATAGAATGAAGATTCTCATTCTTAACTCTCCAGTTTAAAGTCCCCAGGGATTTATTTTCCCCTAGCAGATTGAAGATTCTCAGTCTGGATTCCCCAGTGAAGTTGGCAGAGTCTTCATCACTCCCCAGCTTGAGTTTATCAGGATTTTTAGCCCCCTACAGATCGAAGATTCTCATTCTCTCTTTCTCCAGTGAAGCCCCCAAGGTTTCAATTTCCCCAGAAGGTTGAAGTTTCTCATTTTTAATTCTCCGCAGAAGCCATTAGAGTTTTTCTTATTCTTCAACAGATCAAGTTTTTTTCCTTTGCTTAATCCCCAATAGAGATCATCAGAGTTTCCTTATTCCCCAGCCGAGTAAGGATTCCCATGGTATAATCTCCAGCCATAGTCATCAAAGTTCTTTGGATTCCCCAAGCAGGTTTCTCAAGCAGACTTAATGGATTCCCACATCCCCGCAGAGTTTGTCAAAGTTCTTTTTAACCCCCACAAGTTGCCAAGGGTTTTCTATCCCCAACAGTGGTCCAAAGATTTCTCATCCTCAGCAGTCAAAGACTTTGAAATCCCCGGCAACAGTCAAGGATTTTATTATCTCCAGCTATCAAGGATTTATTTTCCTCAGCAAGGCAGCTAATCAGCTTACATGCGCATAGATTACATTCATATATCATAAACATTGATAAAACACATTTTATTGCATCATACATGTCATGCAACATAACTTTGTGTTTCAGCTAACATTTTACCCTTTTCAGGATAAGATTAAAAGCTACCTTTAACAAATATTCAAAGATTTCAGATACAGTACAGATACACTCCAGACGTGGAAGTCATTTTGTTACTCATTCAGATCTCTTATTCAGATACAGTATGGATACACCCTAGACACGGAGGTCATTCTATTACTCATTCAGAATTCAAAGTCAAGATACAGTATGGATACACTCCAAACACAAAGGTCATTCTATCACTTATTCAGATTTCAACAATCAGATACAGATTAGATATGCTCCAGACGCGGAAGCCGTTCTATTTCCCATTCAGATTCAACTATCAATTTCGAGTCCAGATACACTCCAAACACGGATGTCATTCTGTCACTTATTCAGATCCCAGTTACAGTTTAGATACACTCCAGACACGGAAGTTATTCTACTACTCATACATATCTCAACTTCAGATACAGTCCAGATACGCTCCAGACATGGTAGCCATTATGTCACTCATTCAAACATTTCCCCAGCCCAGAGATGCTCTATACATGGATGTCATTCTGTCGTTTATTCAGAGTTCAAATTCAGATACAATACAGATACGCTTCAGACACGGTAGTCATTCTAATATTCATTCAAGAATCAAATACAGTTACAACTCGAATACGCTACAGACACGGACGCCATTCCATTGCTCATACAAATTCAATCTCCTGATACAACTCAGATACGTTCCAGATACGAATACCATTTTGATGTTCAGTATCCTGATTTTCAACAAACAGTCTTGGATGGCATCTCTAAGCCCATTTCCAGCAAGATTCTACCATCTCCAAATGGCATCTTTAAGCCCATTTCCTCAGCTACATTTTTGACAAGTGAAAATTTACGGGCACTCTAGTGTCCAATCATCTTTTACCTTTGAGTCACGAAAGGCAAACTCGTAAATCTAACTCTTCAGGTTCAAGAAGATTGAAGAGGGGCAGCTGTTGTACCCCCAAATTTGCCCTCCCATTTTTCATAGAAAACACAACCCTAGGGTTTC
Source organism: Vicia faba (assembly GCA_948472305.1). NCBI lineage: Eukaryota > Viridiplantae > Streptophyta > Magnoliopsida > Fabales > Fabaceae > Vicia > Vicia faba. Next base: position 1,261,749,999 of record OX451738.1, read on the forward strand.
TCAAATATTCAAGACTGACTCAGGAATCGATCAGACAGATTTTCGCCTATGGCAGTAAATCAGGAATTAGGGTTATTCTCGCATTTCTCAAAAGAAACTGAATTCTCAGAAAGTCAATTGGCTGTCACATATTTTCAGGCTCTCTCAAATTTACTGGAAATAGGCAGTGTTTGTTTGATCCATGTTAACCAGTTAATTTGCGTCTTTTAAAACATCTGCTAGTTTATGGAATAAACATTTTCCTGTTTATTGGAATACATAGTGCATGTTCTGATTGGAATACTGTTGCAAGGTTACAAGATTACAAACTTATTGGATTACTTAGAGTTTAAGTTATCTGGATTGGAATTATTGGAATGCAGTTTTAGTTATTTTAATCAGGAATCTTAAAGAATCGGTGAAGAAATAAAGAGAGAATTACAAGTTACTAACAATAAGGGATTTTATTGGACATCAAATTATCTCATAAAGACTTTTTTCATTTATTTTAGATGTTGATACAAAAACAATTTATTATTCAAATGTTGTAGGTTTTACAACTTATCGTACTTGAAAAATAAATTAATACAACTGATTGAAAATCTCTCTAAATTACAAAGAATTGAATCTAAGGCCAAGCTTCCATTGCTCTTATGCTCACCACAAAGTCTCCTGCTTCCCCTGCTTTGTCACCATCCAATTTGCGCTCACATGAAAGAAAGACAAAAAAAAAAGATTAGTACAGTTAATTGAACATGAATAAAAATTTCAAAAAAAAGAAAGAAAAATGTTCATCATTAAAGTTTGCCGTTTGGAATCAGAGGGCTATTTTCATCACGTTTTTATTTTTCTCTTTGCAAATCACAAGAAGATTGCTCTTCTTGGTTCACAAAAATAAACATAAAAATGCAAGTTGTCCAAGTAAAAGAGAATGCAAAGCAAATGGTCCAACTACAGCATGCTGTCCAAACAATTTCCCAAAACAAACTTTCAAACATTGAAACATTTTTCAAAAGACAAACACCTTTGTATACATTCAAACAAGAATCATTACAAAGGTTTCCACAATGATGGCCTCTTTTCAAAATATTTTCAAAACCACACACAAAGCATCATTTCAAACAATTGAAAAGCAAAAGCAAGTGATCTAAAACAAGTAACTAAGAGCCCATGGAAAACCATGGATGAAAAAGGTGCTAGCACCTTCCCTTTTCATAATCTACCCCCCGAACCCAAGAAAACATCTCAAAGGTCTTTCATGTGCTTTTTGACCTTTCCTTTGGATAAAATAAAAAGTCGGTGGCGACTCTTGCTAAACCGCACAAGTGCGAACACAAACGCAAAACCTCAAGTCAGTTCTCCCACCGTATCATAATGTGTATGATAATGGGATGTGCATGTAATGATTTCAAAGACTTTGGGAAATTTAAATTTGAAAACCAAAATAAACAAGAACTTTATTAGCTTAAAATTGAAGGTTTAAAATGCCTTTAAGGCGTTACAAATAAGTAAATAAAACAAATCTAAAACTAGAAAAGAAAAATCAAAAGTCCCATAGACGCTTTCTCTTTGTGCTGATATAATCATTGAGTACTCTTTCTTCCTCGAGCTTCCTGGTGAGCTTTAAAACCTTCCTCTCTTGATCATGTAACTGTTCCCTGTAAGTATCTCGCTCATTCTTCAGCTGAATCCAAGACCTCTGTAACTCCCCAAGATCAGTGGGCATGTAGGGATAGAGAACCGTATAAGGAACGCCTTCTTTAGTAGTGGGCTCCACAATCACTGGTAATACGGCCACATAAGGCACCATAAGCTTCTGGGGACGAGCTCGGACCCATTGGAGGTAAGGCTGCATATGAATGGAAGTCTTTGGTCCCAACTCTTTGGGGTCAGATCTGTTTACCATGCCCCAAGCTCGTATGAATCTCCGGCGATATTCTTTAACATCATCCTCATAGTCGAATACAATGTCCTCGAGAAGTAACTCATGGGGACCATCCCTTCGAGCACGACTAAATTGTCGCAATTCTAGACAAGGATTGTAAGTTATACCCCCTCTGATACTAAGTAATGGGCCATTAGGGTACCCCCCCACAGCGGTCAATAACGGCAGTGTCTTCCATAGCTCGGGAACACCAAAGAATATTCGTATGAGCGAGTGACATTATTATGTGCGACAAACCCAATCTTCTTCGTTCATCAGTACAGACCTATGGGGGTGATAAAAAAACCACCTCGACAACAAAGACATGCAGCACATAAGAGTCCCTCTTCTCTTCATGGTACGAGTATGGAGAGCGTGCAAAATATCTCCAAGCAAGGTAGGCACAGGGTTGCAAGAAAGGAAAATATTGATAGCATTCACATCTACGAAGGTGTCTGGATTAGGGAAGAGAACTAATCTATAGATAAGAAGAGCCAAGACATCCTCAAAAGCCTGAAACTCCATATCATCCCAAAATAGTTGAGCTTGGTCTATCAGAAATTTGGCTAGAAAACCCTCGACTCCGCTTCGAGTTTCCCAATTGGATACCACGTCAGCCCGTTTCAAATACAAAGCTGAGGCAATGACTTCTGGCTTAGGAACTTCTTCCATACCTGTGAAGGGTACCTGTTCAAGAATGGATATGCCCAATAGATGAGAGAATTCTTCCAAGGTGGGTACCAACTGATAATCTGGAAAGGTGAAGCAGTGATGCTTGGGATCGAAGAACTGAAAAAGTAAGCTCATCATCTATTCATCAAGGTTTGAAGTAACCAAGATGAGAAGTTGACCGTGCCTCTTAATAAACATAGACATTTTCGAAACTCTTGATACTAGCTCTTTGAGTTGGGAAGGTATCTGCACAAAGCTGACTCAGATAGTATTTCTACGCACGGAAGCCATGATCTGCAAAACAAAACAAAGATAAATTCCCTTGGTCTTTGAAATGGTTAGTGTAATGAAGCATGAATGCCATGTTATGATGCATGATGTCATGATAAACCACAAGTATAGCAAACACAAGTATTGCAAACACAGTCAAATCATACAAAGCCCTTAGGTTTAAGGCTTGCCTGAGGTCACAGGTAATACCCTCTTGAAGTTAAGTTGGTTCAACCTGTCCTAGAAAAGTAATCGGGTTCTAGAGGATCTCAATATCACTGACCATCCTCCATCGGTCATGGTTTCGGCTCACACAATCTTTTCTTGCGGCCGAAAAATTATGATCTCAATGAGTGCAGCATCGAGTATCAACCAGTTCTCAGCTCTACACCGAGGCCGTCTATCTCACTACTTTCTAATGGCCAAGTTGGGCAATTAAAGGTTCTAATGCCAGTTGATGCTTAACGACACCACGCGGCGGCCTCGTATTCTCCTCGTTTCTCCACAAGGGATATCGGTACCAACCAAAGTGCCACACCAACGTAGCTACTGCTTCAACCGTATCGGTCTACGTCGTACAGTTCCCTCACAGTTTATTGCTACTTAGCTAAAAGGTGTTCCCCAGATCCGGGTGTAGGATCTATAGTAACCCCAGACAAAACCCTCAAAAATAAAGCAAACAAAGCAATCAACAAAAGCAATTTTAATGACCTAGATCCTAAGGTATACCCCACTTATTATTTCCCCAGCAGATTCGCCAGTTCTATGATACGGTGGCAGAACCGACTGTTAATACTGGTTTGTGTTTTGCGTTTTTTTGTTCGCAAAATGTCACGGTAAGCAAGAGTCACCACCGACTTTTATTTTATCCAACCGGAAAGGAAAAAAGTACAGAAAAAAAAATCCTTTTTCGAGATTTTGAGTACGGGGGGTAGATTATAGAAAGGGAAGGTGTTAGCACCCTTTCCATCCATGGTTTTCCATGCGCTCTTAGGTACTTGCTCATTTTGAAATTGCTTGTGTGTGCTTTGTTTTGAAAAGTTTTACTTCGTGATAACCCTTGTATCAGTCCTCAAAGGTGTGACGAAGTTGTTTTTGAAAATTGTTTTGAAAGGTGTAAGTGTGAAAAGTTTTGATTTGAGCAAGTACCTACTAGCATCTACCTACTCGAGAAAAAGATCTTTTCTATTCTTGTTTCCTTTAGACAGCGCTATCCTATTATTAAGGAATAGGTAGCACCGTCGTTGGAGTGGCAAGGGTCAATTCGAAAGGGACGTACGATCACTAAAGCAATATTAGGACACCTTAGTAATAACCCTAGAGTCTTAAGATCTTATTCGAGGCAACATTTCCGAGGTAACATTTCCGAGGCAACATTCTAGTGGGACATTTTGATCTTTTTAGACTGGAGGGAAACCACTAAGACATCCTATGCTTAATGATCGTTTACCGAAGGCAACCGAAGTGAGAGTATACCCTAAGAGTGATATGTGCGAGTGATTTGTTTCAATTATTTATCTTTGCACATTAGGGTTTTCTAATCGTTTTAATTTGTCATGAATTCTTGTCATACAATCCTATTAGCATACATCTAGACAGTTAAATATTTGCAGGAATTAAAAATGCACAAAAATAAACCTAAGCTTTTACAAGGCTTCGGGGAGGGGGATTAATTACATAGCCAAAACCTGGGGATTTAAACAGTAAATAAAAACCCTAAATTAACTATTACAAACTATGAACAGTTACAAAAATATTGGCAAAATAATTAACAAGCGCGCAACGAATTAAATGCGAGGTTATTAGGGTTTTGACCCTTTGAGTTATCCTATTTGCGATTGATTAAAGAAAACTTGTTTTTTTGTTATTTAAGAAAATAATGAAACTATTGAATTAAAAAGAAAACCCTAAGTTCTAATTAATTTTAAATTAAGAAAAATAAATTAATTTATTCTAATAACCTATTTTTTATATTTTTGTTTGAAAAAAAGAAAAGAATTAAATCAAGAACTAAAACCTAATTTTCTAATTAGTTTTAATTAAAAAAACAAGTTAACATTTTCCTAAATTAAATTAAACTAATTAATTGAAAATTAAATTTGATAAAAAAACATAATTCTAATTTTTGTGAATTCTTGATTTTATGATTTTATAAAAAAAATGATTAGTGGTGTTAATTAAAATAATTAAAGAAAATATTAAAAGAATTAAAAAAAAAAGAAATAAAAAAGTGTAGAGACGGGCCTGTGTTGAATAGCAATTCTGGGGGGTTTGAAATTGAATTTCTGGGCCCAAAAACTCCAAGGCCTGTTCAACCTTTGAATCTGGCGCAATGTTGACTTTGTAGAACACCATGGATCTTCATTGCTGGCACGTTAGATTTGGCTAGCTAGGCATCCAGTGGCTAGACATTAAGGGTGTATGGAAGGTGTATGATGCTGGATTGCATGGGATTCACCTGAAACAATCAAGAAAATAATAAAATGCACACGCCTGGGATCGAACCCAGGACGTGTGCATCAAAGGCATTCCCTCTAACCATTTGCGCTAGTGTGTTAACTTGTAAGTATAATAAAAACAAAACATAATATTCAAAACAAGCTAGTGGGGTCAGCCAAACGCGTGAAATTTCAAACGGGCCAGTCCCACGCTGCCACGCCTTCGTCTCTTTCCTTGAACCGTCGTTTTAGCAAACAAGACTTTTACCCACAGACGTTTATTGTAGGTATAACCCTGTTCATCTCCAAAATTGCATATGATCAAGATAAATGACAAGTACTGGCACCAATCAACTCGTCTCATCCTCACGAGCATCATCGTACCAGAATCAAGACCTAATTTTGCCTGTGTAAAAAACCCCTAAATAAGAACATGAAACCCTAACCATGGCAATATCACGTACATGCATAAAAAATGCAATTAAATGGCATGGTTAGCTTGCAAACATGATGATAATCATAACTATGACAATTAAAAGTGCTAAAGATGCAAGAATCCTGCTAATCAAATTACAAAAATATGTCAAACCGTGGGGATCGTAGCACGCGTTTCTGGGCATGTTGAAGCTTACAAAGGATGTTGTTAGCTTCCTAAGATGCCTAGCAAGCAATTGACATCACTAGGATGGCTTGAGATGGCCTGTAGAATGAAAACCAACTCACACTTTTCTTTGAGTTTTGCAGTTTTGTTCCAAGCTTTTCACGACCTCTAACCTCTTTTTCTTACCTTGGTTGCGTTATCTATTTGTACTAGAGTGAATTAGGGTTGTAAAAACCACTAGTACCTTTGCAAATTTTGAAGATTTGATTTGGTTTTCATGTTGTATGATATCCTTCCAAATTTGGCCTAATCATACCATTCTCGTGCCAATTAGCTTTGATATGATTTGATCTTGATATGCCAGCATAATGAGCTTCTGATTTTGTCCAAAAAATCCAATCAAAACAAATCTTTGCCATTATTTACCAATTATTTGATTTAATTCAATTTTTCATAAATAAAAAATCAAAATAAAATAAATAATGAAGAAAATAACATGTGAGTGAACATTTGGGTCATGGACCATGTTATAAGTGAGGTGCAAGCATAAAAAGTTAGGCCCATTTAGCAAAAAAAATGCAAATTTGAGCACATTTGACTTTTGGCAATTTTGCAAAAATGGTCAACTTGGCCAATTCATAACTCTCTTAATTTTTACCCTAGAGAGGTGTTCTTTGACTTTTTAGAAAGCTTAGGATGTCCTCTAAGCAACCCTTTTGTATCATCTCAATTGAGTCTTCCATGTTCATGTATGAAGCTTTGACCCAAAAGGTGTTTTTGTTGACTTTTCAAAAGGACCTATAATGTCAAAATTCATATATTTTTGTGAGTGCATATTCTGAACTTTGTAGATGAAGATGAATTGTAGGGAATTGCATCCTATACAAAATGAGCTTTGGATGCGTCATTTTTGATAAAGTATGAGAAAGTTATGTTTGGTCAAAGTTGAGTTGACTTTTCCTGTAAAACCCTAATTTAGCAACTTTTGGGTTTTGATGAATTGTGAGAAATCCTTGAGGAATCATGATCAACCCTTGATCAAATAATGAATAATACTTCAAAATGAGTATGTTGACCAAAAATCTTGAAGTTTGACTGTATGTGGGCCACAATTGACTTTTGACCTAGTATAGTTGATTTTCAGGCATTTGAGCAATTGACTAAGCAAACTTCTTCTGCAAGGCTTAAAACTTGACATGGATGATCTTGAGAACATATTAGGACAATAGTGAGAATTTGAGTCCTTTGTGGTTTACACATCTTGATGAATATGGAAACCCTAATTTGAGGTATACTGCCTTAGGAGAGAGTTTGTCTGGTCAACTCTTGGACTTCCTTGAGCAATTTGGAGACCTCACTTGACATTTGTGGAGAAATATGGGAGGGAAAATTTTGGGGTACAACACTATCGTCTTAAGATAAACTCGTAGGCAACTCGAGGGACAAGATTGGACTATGATCTTTATGACGATTTTGAATCACGGGTCATTGCTAAGGTATCCATACATTCGAGGGACATAACCATTATTTCCGAGGCAACCAAGTGGGGATAAATCCTAGGAGTGAGCATGTGCAAGTGTGTTTTTTTCTAGTTAATTATCTTCGCACGATTAGGTTTTTCTACTGTATTAATTTGACTTATCTTTTGTATGCAAGCCTATTGTCCATACATCTAACAGTTTAATAGTTGCAGAAATTAAAAGCGAGAAATAAAAACCCTAAATATTACAAGGCTTTGGGGAAGGGAATTACATAATCAAAAACCGGGGAAAATGATAAATGCGAAACAGTAAACCTAATTAACTATTACATACTCGGAACATTTACAATAGTCAATAAAAATAGCGAAAGTAAAACGCGCGCGAAAGTTAAAATGGGAACAAATTAGAACCTAAAAAATCTAATTAATTAAAAATGTTTTTGTATATTTTTTTTATTGAGAGAAAAATAATTACAAATTGCAAAACCTAATTTACTAATTAATTCTATTTAGCAAAATAACCAATGTTGAAACAATTAAAAATAATACATTTTTTTAAAAATTAATTTCAATTATAAAAACAAACCTAATTCTATTTAACTTTAATTATGGAAGAAAAATAAAGTAATTAAATTAACCAAATTTCTATTAAATTTTAATTACAAAAATGTTTAGGTTAATCTAATTAAATTAATTAAGAAAGTGCAAATAAATATTTTATGAAAAAAAGACTAAACCTAATATTTTTGTAGTTTTCTGATTTTATGATTTAATAATAAAAACGATTTTTGTAAAAAAAACAATTAAAACAAATAATAAAATAAAAGAAATGAAAAAAGAAAGGAAAAGATTTGGGCCTGATTGTGAGAAACAAATTAGGGGGGTATGAACTGGAATTTTCAAGCCCAGATTCCCTTGCAAGCCCATCCTGCGTTTAGATCCAGTGCTGGCCATGTTTGAGGGTGCATCATGGATTTCTTCCCCACTGGACGTTAGATCTGGATCTGAGGATGATCCACTGGCTGGATTTGGAAGGTGTATGGTAGACATGCTGGAGTCCAAGGCACAGGATCTGCAAGAAAATATTATGAAAAATAAAATGTAGGAGTCAAGGATCGAACCCCTGACCTCCTACACATGAACACCTCAAGACCATTCGCTTCACCAACTGAGCCAACTTCCTATTTGTTAACATAAACACACAATAAGCAATATATTGAATAATGGTCAGTAATGTTAACCAAAACGCGCGTAAATTTCAACTTGCCCACTCAGGTCGTGACACACATTTGTCTTCTCCAGGGGACTGTCGTCTTAGGTCCAAAGCTTTTACCCACGGACATTGGCCAAAGCTACAAAACTGCAATGCTCAATTATCTTATCCAGGCAACATAAATTAGATTCAAGATCATGGATTGATTGGGTTTGATCCTCTGATCATGATAGTATCCATCTTGAGATCCAATTATTCCTGCATTTTAAAGCCCTAAAACGGCCTTGTAAACCCTAGCAATGGCATTTCATCCAACAGGCACAAAAACATGCAATTAAGTATGCAAAAACATTCTAAATGATGATATAAACATGAACATATACTTATAACTTATTTATCATGCGTGAATTGTAAAAACCAATTTCAAAAATATGAACAAACCGTGTTATGGCTAGCGCTCGTTTCTTGATGCTTCAGGCCTTGATGATGCTTGCTATCTCCCTAATGACCACCCAGGAACAAGATTTGACCTTCAGAACGTCTTGAATTAGCTTGTGGAAGAAGATATGTCTTGCACTTTTGGACAAAAATTTTGATTTTTGTTACTTGCTTTGGAGGCAGGCTACGCACGAAAATTCTCTCCCTCTATGGTTAGAATAATCTTGTATATATGTGAGAATCAAATTAGGTCCATAAAATTGGAATGAATCCAAAGAATAATTCTTGAATCAAATCTTTCCAAATATAGAGATTTCTTCTCTTTTCAATCTTGCACATTTTTCTTGGCTATTGACAGCATATAAGATCCCAATTCAATACAAAAATTTATTCCTAAAACAAATTATATGATTTATTTGGATTTATTTGATTTTATTTGATTTTTAAATAAATTAAAATCAAAATAAATTAAATAAACAAATAAATAAATCATGGAGGGTCCCATAGGTCGTGGACCATGCTAGGACTGAGATTCAATCTTGAAAAGATGGGCCCATGTGGAAAAAAAATGCAATTTTGGTCATTGTTGAGTTTGTGCAAATTTCCAAAAATGGCCAACTTTAACAATGCATATCTCATTCTCTTTTGACCCTAAGAGGGTGTTCTGGGACTTTTTAGAAATCTTAGGATGTCCCCTAAGAAACCTCTTTGGTTTCATCTCAATTGGATCTTCCATGGTCATGTAAGGAGCTTTGACCTAAAAGGTGTTTTTGTTGACTTAACTTGATGACTGAAGATGAGTTGTAAGGAATTGAATTCCCATCAAAATGATCCTTGGATGGGAAATTTCTGATAAAGTATGAGAAAGTTATGCTTGGTCAAAATTTGGTTGACTTTTCTTGAGAAACCCTAATTTAGCAATTTTTTAGTTTTGATGAATTAGGAGCATTCCTTGGGGAATCATGGTCAAACCTTGATCAAATGATGGATATCACTTAAAAATGTTGGTGTTGACCAAAAATCTTGAAGTTTGACTGTATGTGGGCCACAATTGAATTTTGACCTAGTATAGTTGATTTTCCAACACTTGAGCAATTGACTGAGCAAACTTCTTGTGCACGACATAAAACCTGGCATGAATGGTCTTGAGAACATATTAGGACTATGTAGAGCATATGAGGCCCTTGGTACTCAACCATATTGATGAAAATGGAAACCCTAGTTGGAGGTTCATTGCTTTAGGAGAGAGTTTGTCTGGTCAACTCTTGGGCATCTTTGAGCAAGTTGAGTATCTTAATGAACATATGTTGAGTAAAATGAGAGAGAAAATTTTGGGGTACAACAGTTGCCCCTGTTTAATCTTCTTAAGCCTGAGGATGTAGATTGGTTGGTCTGTCTTTCGTGATCTGAAGGTGGAAGATGATTGAACAATAGAGTTCCCAGAAATTTGCACTCGCCTGAAGCAACACTAATTGGTGATATTGGGAATGGGCTTATAGATGCAATTTGGAGGTCGATAAAGAATAGTCGGAGATGGGCTTAAAGATGCCATCCATAAAAGATATTGGTTATATAAGATATTCCTTTGCGAGAATTCCTGTACCCGCTGTTGAGGAGGAATTTGTCGGGGAATGTTAATTTACGCCTAGGAAAATAGAGTATAGGAGCTTCGGTTGTTCATTACTCTACTAGGGAGTTAACTCATGATTGAGGAGGTGAAAGTGAACTGCATATCTGGTCAGGGTCCAAGCTGCATAATGGCTTACTGGGGAATTTTGAAATTGACTGTATCTGGTGTGGTCTGGGTCTTACAGTGTTGTAAACTGTTATTTAGAGGTAACAAAGAAAGAAACTGGATGGTAGGGTTACTTCCAAATGAAATCCTGGATAGTAGGGCTATGAGAAGGAACCTGGATAGTAGGGTTACTTCGGGATAAAAGCCTGGATAGTAGGGCTATGAGAAGGAACCTGGATGGTAGGGTTACTTCGAGATGAAAGCCTAGATAGTATGGCTATAAGAAGGAACCTGGGTCATAGGGTTACTTCGAGATGAAAGCCTGGATAGTAGGGCTATGAGAATGAACCTGGATGGTAGGGTTACTTCGAGATGAAAGCCTGGATAGTAGGGCTATGAGAAGGAACCTGGGTTGTAGGGTTACTTCGAGATGAAAGCCTAGATAGTAGGGAAATGAGAAGGAACCTGGGTCGTAGGGTTACTTTGAGATGAGAGCCTGGATAACATGGCTTTGAGAAGGAACCTGGGTCGTAGTGTTACTTCAGGATGAAAGCCTGGATAGTAGGGCTATGAGAAGGAACTTGGGTCGTTGGGTTACTTTGGGATGAAAGCATGGATAGTAGGGCTATGAGAAGGAACCTAGATGGTAGGGTTACTTCGAGATGAAAGCCTGGATATTAGGGCTATGAGAAGGAACTTGGTTCGTAGGGTTACTTCATTTGGTTATGCAGATTAGTCGACCTGTTTGATCTTCGGGAACTGATTTTCCACTAGCTGTATGTGTAACTGCTGGAATTGTTGGTGATAATTGTCTTTCCTGAAAAGATAACACGGTTAATTATATATGTGATGCATGAAATACCTTGTGAGATGATGTTCTCAACATAAATGAGATTCTGCTGTATATGATGTGTATGCGCATGTCATGATGTATGTACATGAAATGTTATTGGGGACATGTCAGAGTCTAGGAAAATAAATCCCTGACTTCTGCTGGTGAGTATAGCATTCCTGACTGTTGTAGAGAATTGTGGTTCTTCTATTTCCGCTAGAGATGGTGAGTGGAAATGATTGTGCTTAAGATTTACTCTTTATTGCTTGTGAATATTCTGTCAGGGAGTGTTGTACCCCAAAATTTTCCCTCCCATATTCTTCAAAGTTTTGACAAGCATCATCTCAATTTGCTCAAGTCTACTCAAGGGTTGCACAACCCAAAGGCCTCCTAAGCCAGTCAAAATTAGGGTTTTGGATCCTGCAAAGAATTTGAGGTTTTCAAGGGCTAAAACAAGTCTCATAGGCCTATATACATTGTCAAGCATCTACATGTCAAGTCTCAAGACTCACAGGGTCAAATTGCACAGTCAAAAGCTTCATTTGGTTCACAATCAACTGCAGGGGCAAAATGGTCATTTTGCAGTCAAAAGTCAATTTTTTTTGTCAACATCTTATTTTGAGCACACAATCATCATTTGATCAAGTCTTGATCATGATTCCACAAGCATGGCTCAAAAATCATCAAGATGCAAAAGTTTCCATTTTTGGACAGTTGAAAAGTCAACTGTAACTTGACCAAGGATTAACTTTTTCATGGTTCATCAGAAAAATCCCATCCAATGCTCATTTTGAAGGGGATGACATTTCCTACAACTCATCTTCACATTCCAAGTCCAATAAATGCCCTCACAAAAAGTTATCAATTTCAACATTATAGGTCAATTTCAAAAGTCAACAAAAAGACATTTTAAGTAAAAGACCATAACTTGAGATTGGTAAATCCAAATTACATGGGACCAAAGGAATTGGTTAGAGGACTTCAAGACCTTTCCAAAATGTCCAAGAACATGTCCATATGATCAAAATTGAGCAAGATATGCATTGGAGAAGTTGGGAAATTTTTGTGAAATGGCAAAAGTCAACTATCCTTAAAACTTCAATTTTTGAGAAAAGGGCCCACTTTCTTCCACTTGATTCAGCCTTGTCATGCCATACACGTGTCCCATGATTAATTTCAAGACCAAACATTTATTTTTCTATTTTATTTAATTTTTATTGATTTAATTCATTTTAAATCCATAATAATTCAAATAAAATCTAAAAATTAATGGAAGGGCTCTTTTTGATTTAGACAACTTTCATATACCACATGCCAGCTACCAAATTCGTGCCAAGCCATTTTGTGCATAAAATCTTGAATTTGAACCAAGTTTGGAAAGTCCTTTAATGGTGGTCAACAAGAATCTCCAAACTTCAATAGACCAAGATACAAGCTCAGCTGCTGACCTAATTTCATTCATACCTACATAAGCAAGCGTGACAAACCTAATTCAGAAGCTAGAGATCACTGAAACAGCCAGAGCAAAAGTGCAAAGTTGTCAAAAAAGTGTTAGATCAAAAAGGGTGTTGCAAGCATTTTCAGATCAAAAGGAGAGCGTGACATCCTTCCTTGCCATCCTCTGAAGCCAAAGCAACCACAAACGCATCCTAAGACCACCTATCAAGCACTGTAAGTTCTTCCAAACTCACCCCTGTACACGAAACTTGAACTCTCTATTCTTGCATTGTTTCTCAAAAATATTGGCATAATCATGTTGCTTGTTTGATTTCTGACGTAACTGCATTATCCAATTTGGTTTTTAGGCCCTGAATCGTGGTGCCCGATTCTAGGGTTCATCTTTTTGCGTTTTAGGTATTTTGACTACAGGTGAAATTGGGACAAACCATAAGCATAGACGTGATCAGGAGACAGGACGATCACAACCATGGGCTTAGATGGAGTTTCTGAAGCCTAGGGATGGGTTTAGGAAAGGCCTGCGAAGCTTCCTGCGGATAGAAATCCGCAGGTAAAAAACCAGTAACAAAAGAAGAAGACGCTGACGTGTCTCCCTCTGATTTGCCCATTTCAAAAAATCGCGCGTTATATTTTTTTTTCCAGGGCATTGTTTGATTCACCAATATAATATTAACTCATTATTATTATTTCAATTAAGACAATTGGCTCAGTGGCTAAGGCGTGCAGGCATGAAACGTTGGGACCTTGGTTCGATTCCCAGGTCCCCCAAACAATTATTTCTCTTTTTTTCCAATGCGTTCATATGCAGGATGCTGAATGATGTCCACCCTACGCCTCACCCAGATGTACGCCATGTGGCCCCTATCACAGATCCAATGGCTTAGAGCAGATGACCACCATGTATCCAGTCAACACGTGCCATAGAGGGGTCAGAAAGTCCAACGCAGGCTTGGCAACCATTGGGCCTGGAAATTGCTAAGAGACCTTTAAATCTGGCCCAACCCCCCCCCCCCCCCCCCCTTGGGTTTGCATTTCATTTTTTTTATTATTATTTTCTCTCTTTCATTTACTTTATTTATATTTATTGTTTTTTTTTAAATTAATTATTAACCAGTAAATTAATTAACCTTTTCACAATAAAATCAGAAAAAAAACTAATATTATTATTATTTATTAATTTCATATTATTTTTTTGTAAATAAATTATAATTAATTAATTAGTTTAATTAGGCAATTTTAATCTTTTTCTTAATAAATAAAATTAGTCTAGAATTAGGGTTTTGAAAATTTTAATTCCTTTTATTTTATTTTCATTAAAACATAAAAAACACAAAAACATTTTTTTCTTTTATTAAATTAATTAATTAGTAATTAGGCTTAATTTGATTAATAAAAAAAAAGAGGACAAAATTACTTTCTTTTCTCAAAAAAAGGGTCAAAACCCTAAGGGCGTCCCATTTCATTCTTTCGCGCGTATGTTATTTTCAATTCGTTATTTTGACTATTTATGTATCTGCTCAGAAATGTAATAGTTGATTAGGTTTTATCGCTTTATTTACTTTTCTCGCACTTTATTTTCCAAACGGGTTTTTGTTTTTTTGGCGATGTATAGACCCGCGCCTTGTAATAGTTAGATTTACCTTTTCCACAATTTATTTTCCGCACTCCTAACTGTTAAAAAATGCATGAAAGACTTGTATGACAAATAAAATCAATCCGTAGCTCACAAATAACATGCAAAGACAAATTAACTGAAAAACAACACACATGCACATGCCACTCCTAGGGTACGCCTCACTAGTTGCCTCGACGTGGTCATCAAGTATAGGGTGTCTTAGAGGTCGCCCTCCTGTCTAAGATCCAGTTGCCTCGAAACGGTTGCCTCGGATAAAAGGATCTAGGACATTAGGGTTATCGCTAAGTATCCTACTATTGCTTCGGTGACCACACATGTCCCTTAATCGAATTGACCCGAACACCTCCAACGATGGTGCTACCTACCTCTCAATGGTGGGATAGCACTATCTAAAGGACACTTACACAGCCTAATTCCTTAGAGTAGGTAGATTTCTCTTAAGTACTTGCTCTTTTCAAAACAAACAAAAATACTTTTCGCACCCACACTTTCAAAAAGTTTTCAAACAAACTTTTCATACACTCTTGAGGACATATACAAGAGTTACTCAGAAATTTTTCAAACGAAACTTTTTTTTTTCAAAACCCACACACACTTGGAAAGCAAACAAATTTTGAAAACATAGAGCAAGTACCTAAGAGCCCATGGATAACTGTGATCGGTGGAAATAGAACTGACTGTTTTAAAGCTGGTTTCACGAAATGTCGCGGTAAGCTAGAGTCGCCACCGTCTTTTATGTTCTCCAACATGGAAAGGAAAAAAGCACAGCAAAATTCCTTATTCGAGAATGTTTCTCGGTTCGGGAGGTAGATTTATAGAAAGGGAAGGTTTTAGCACCCTTTCTATCCGTGGTTATCCACGGGCTCTTAGGTACTTGCTCTTATGTTTTCAAAATCGTTTTCTTTTCAAGTGTGAGTGGGTTTTGAAAAAGTTTCGTTGGAAAAATTTCTAAGTAACTCTTGTATCTGTCCTCAAGAGTGTATGAAAAATTTGTTTGAAAACCTTTTGAAAGTGTGAGGTGTGAAAAGTTGTTTTGTTTGTTTTGAAAAGAGCAAGTACTTAAGAGAAATCTACCTACTCTAAGGAATTAAGCTGTGTAAATGTCCTTTAGAAAGTACTAGCCCACTATTGAGAAGTAGGTAGCACCGTCGTTGGAGTTATTCGGGTCAATTCGATTATCGGGACAATGTGGTCACCGAAGCAATGGTAGGACATCTTAGAAGTAACCCTAATGTCCTAGATCCTTTTATCCGAGGCAACCGTTTCGAGGCAACTGGATCTTTAGACAAAGGGCGACCTCTAAGACACTCTATACTTGATGACCACGTTCGAGGCAACCAGTGAGGTGTACCCTAGAAGTGGCATGTGCTTTATGTGTTGTGTTTCAGTTAAGGTTATCTTGTACATGTTATTTGTGAGCTACGGATTAATTTTATTTACATACATTCTTTCATGCATTTAACAGTTAGGGGTGCAGAAAGTAAATTGCAGAAATGTAAATTCTAACTATTACAAGGCGCGGGTCTATACATCGCCAAAAACAAAAACCCGTTTTGGTAAATAAATGCGAGAAATTAAATAAAGCGGTAAAATTCCTATTTAACTATTACATATCTGGAGACAGTTACATAAATAATCAAAATAAATAGATGCGCGCGAGAAGAAATTTAATCGGGAACGTCCTAAGGGTTTTGACCCTTTTAAGAAAAGAATTGAATTTTTTGTCCTTTTTTGTGATTAATGAAATTAAAACTAATTATTTAATTTATTAAAAGAAAAATGTTTTTGTATTTTTATGTTTTTAATGAAATGAAATAGAAGGAATTAAAATTAAAAGTTAATAAAAACCTAATTCTAAATTTATTTTAGTTATTAAGAAAAAAAGGTTAAAGTTGCCTAATTAAAACTAATTCAATTTATTAGTATTTATTTACAAAAATAACATGAAATTAATAATAATAATAATAATATTAGTTCTTTTTTGGTTTTTTTATTGTGTAAAGGGTTAAATAATTTGTTAATGAGTAATTAATAAAAAAAACAATAGAATAAAACAAAACAATTAAATAAGAAAGAAAATAAAAAATGCAAACCCAAAGGGGGGTATGGGCCAGAATTGGATGTTTGATTTAGAAATTCTAGCCCAAGAACACTCCAAGCCTTGTTGACTTTGGGAATCGCGTATGCCTGCTTTGACCTGAGAACATGATGCTCTTTCCCTTGTAGCCATTGGATTTGCATTAGGAGACACATGGCTGGCTGATATGTGAGGTTTATGGTGGATGCTATTTGAAGGCCTGCATAAGAACATAATAGAAAAAATAATGTTGAGTTTTGGGGGGACCTGGGAAGAACTTACAACGCGGTATGATGGATCTTAGGACGTGGCAAGGGTTGCTTTAGCTTCAGGGGATGGCAAAGAAGAGAGTCACGTTCTCCTTTTGGCCTGAAAATGCTTGCAATACTCCTTTTGATCTGACACTTTTTTTGACACTTTTTGGATTTTGCTCTGGCCGTTTGTGTAATGTCCAGGTTGTGAATGAGGCTTGCAAGGCTTGCATATGTAGTAATGAGTGAGAATAAGTCACATTTAGGAGCCTTTAACCATTGCAATTAAGCTTTGGATTTTGTCTTAACCACCATTAAAGGCCTTTCAAAGCTAGTTCAAAATTTGAATTTTCATGCCTAAATGAGCTTAGAACGAAATTGGTAGGTTGCAAATGCTTCATGAAGGCTATTCAAACCATAAGATACCATATAATTAATTTTTTTAGATTTACTTGAATTATTATGGATTAAAATGAATTAAATCCATAAAAATTAAATAAAAATAGAAAAATAATTATTTGATCTTGAAATTGATCATGGGACACGTGGGTGGCATGACAAGGCTGAATCAAGTGGAAAAAAGTGGGCCCTTTTGTCAAAAATTGAAGTTTCAAGGATAGTTGACTTTTGCCATTTCACAAAAATTTCCCAACTTCTCCAATGCATATCTTTCTCAATTTTGATCATATGAACATGTTCTTGGACATTTTGGAAAGGTATTGAAGTCTTATAACCAATGCCTTTGGTCCCATGTTGTTTTGAGTTACCAATCTCAAGTTATGGTCTTTGACTTAAAATGCCTTTTTGTTGACTTTTGAAAATGACCTATAATGTTGAAATTGATAACTTTTTGTGAGAGCATTTCTTGGACTTGGAATGTGAAGATGAGTTGTAAGAAATGTCATCCCCTTCAAAATGAGCATTGGATGGGATTTTTTTGATGAACCATGAAAAAGTTATGCCTTGGTCAAGTTACAGTTGACTTTTCAACTGTCCAAAAATGGAAACTTTTGCATCTTGATGATTTTTGAGCCATGCTTGTGGAATCATGATCAAGACTTGATAAAATGATGATTGTGGATTCAAAATAAGATGTTGACCAAAAAGTTTGACTTTTGACTGCCAAATGACCATTTTACCCCTACAGTTGATTGTGAAGCAATTAGGGCTTTTGACTGTGCAACTTGACCTTGTGAGCCTTGAAACTTGGCATGTACATGCTTGACAATGTGTATAGGCATATGTGACTTGATTGAGCCCTTGAAAACCTCAACTTCCTTGCAGGAACCAAAACCCTAATTTGACTGGCTTAGGAGGGTGTTTGAACTGTGCAACCCTTGAGTAGACTTGAGCAAATTGAAATGATGCTTGTCAAAACTTTGAAGAATATGGGAGGGCAAATTTTGGGGTACAACAGTTGCCCCTATTCAATCTTCTTAGACCTGAGGATGTAGATTGGCTTGCGTGCCTTTCGTGATCCGAAGGTGGAAGATGATTGAACACTAGAGTGCCCAGAAATTTGCACTCACATAGTGAGGTATCAGTAATGTGATGTCGGGAATGGGCTTACAGATGCCATTTGGAGAGATGGTGGATAGGAGGATGGGCTTATAGATGCCATCTGGAGATGTGACAGAACCTTGTCGGGAATGGGCTTATAGATGCCATTTGGAAAGATGGTATGGGAGGATGGGCTTATAGATGCCATTTGGAGATGTGACAGAACCTTGTCGGGAATGGGCTTGTAGATGCCATTTGGAAAGATGGTATGGGAGGATGGGCTTATAGATTCCATCTGGAGGTGTAACAGGACCTTGTCGGGAATGGGCTTATAGATGCCATTTGGAGACTGTTGATAGGTGGATGGGCTTATAGATGCCATCTGGAGGTGGTCTGTTGAACTGTAATTTTTGTAAGTTGAAAGAGGGAACCTGTGTAGGGTTGCCTGATGATGAGCTCGTGTAAAGCTGCATCTTGGAAAGAAGGACACCTGTGTAGGGTTGACTGATGATGAGCTCGTGTAAAACTGCATCTTTGGAGGAAGGAAACCTGTGTAGGGTTTCTTCGGAATAAGTTAGTGTAAAACTTCTGGAGGAACCGGGGTAAGGTTACTTAGGGATAAGTCCGTGTAAGACTTCTGGAGGAACCGGGGTAAGGTTACTTCGGGATAAGTCCGTGTAAGACTTCTTCTGAAAGAAAAAGTAACCGATGTAGGGTTACTTTGATGATAAGTCCGTGTAAGACTTCTGGAGGAACCGGGGTAAGGTTACTTCGGGATAAGTCCGTGTAATACTTCTAGAGGACCCGGGGTAAGGTTACTGCAGGATAAGTTCGTGTAAAACTTCTGGATGAACCGGGGTAATCTCATCTTGAGATAAGTCCGTGTAAGACTTCTGGAGGAACCGGGGTAAGGTTACTGCAGGATAAGTTCGTGTAAAACTTCTGGATGAACCGGGGTAAGGTCATCTTGAGATAAGTCCGTGTAAGACTTCTGGAGGAACCGGGGTAAGGTTACTGCAGGATAAGTTCGTGTAAAACTTCTGGATGAACCGGGGTAAGGTCATCTTGAGATAAGTCCGTGTAAGACTTCTGGAGGAACCGGGGTAAGGTTACTGCAGGATAAGTTCGTGTAAAAATTCTGGATGAACCGGGGTAAGGTCATCTTGAGATAAGTCCGTGTAAGACTTATGGAGGAACCGGGGTAAGGTTACTGCAGGATAAGTTCGTGTAAAACTTCTGGATGAACCGGGGTAAGGTCATCTTGAGATAAGTCCGTGTAAGACTTCTGGAGGAACCGGGGTAAGGTTACTGCAGGATAAGTTCGTGTAAAACTTCTTGATGAACCAGGGTAAGGTCATCTTGAGATAAGTCTGTGTAAGACTTCTTCTGAAAGAAAAGGAACCGGTGTAGGGTTACTTTGATGATAAGTCCGTGTAAGACTTCGTCTGAAAATTGAGAAGGAACCGGTGTAGGGTTGCCTGATGATGAGTTCGTGTAAAACTACATCTGAGGTTGAGAAGGAACCGGTGTAGGGTTTCCTGTTGATGATCAAGTAGATAATTGTCCTGTTTGGTTTCGGATATTAACCCACGATCAATCGTCCACAGAATTTTCCTGGCTTGTTACCGGTGTTGATCTGGAACTGTAAAGGTAGATGGTAATCATCTTTTGATTGACTTTTTTCTGAAAAGGCAAAGTATTAGTCGTATGCAATGTCATGATGCATGAACTGCATGATTTTAAGATGTTCTCAAAAATAAATGAGATTTGTGTTGTATGATGCGTATGCATGCTATAATGTATGAAGATGTGATGTTTATGAATGTATTCTCGTATGGGAAAATAAATCCTTGACGAATGCCGGGAGTTTGAATCCTGGGTTGATGTTGAAGAGTAGAGTTCTTCATTTCCGCTGGGGATGATGGTTGCAAGAATAAACCGGTAGGAGAGGATGACTCCGTTGGGGAATAAACTTGATGAAGATATTACTCTGCGGGGAATTACTCTGTGGGAAGAGATACTTCGCTGAGGTTTGAATGAGAACTCCGCTGGGGATTCCATTGATAAGTTATGTTGGGGAATTTTGGTGAACTCCACTAGGGGTAGAAAGAACTTCGCCGAGGACGATCTTTCCGTGGTAATTAGCTGAGGATAACCCAGTTATACCCTGGTGGGGAATAACCTTTGAATAAAACCGGGGAGACGCGTTCGTGCTCTGCAGGGGATAAGCTTCCAGAATCTAGTAGGGATGAGCTCCCAGAATCTACTGGGGAGACTGATTCAACTCTCCTAGGGAGACTTTTGAACTGCACTGGGGAATGGCTCCACTGGGGTGTCTTGTATTCTACCGGGGAACGATCTTAGATCAAGACTGCCGGGGATGCTTGCTTAGGAGCATCTGTATACTCCGCTGGGGAATATTGAGATTTTCTAGGGACACCCAACCTCCTTAAGGATGACAGTAGACTAACTCTGCTTGGGGAGAGTGTCGCTGACTTGCTAGAGATACTGTGCCTTGTCAGGGCTGACGGGAGACCAACTCTGCTCGGGGGAGGGTATTGTTGAACTTTGTCTTACTCCCGGGGAGTGGAGACCTCTTGGTTATGTTCTTCAGCCGAACCTACCTTGGTACCTTGGTTGACAGAGCAACTAGATCGCTTGGACAACTCATTATTGCCCCTGTTTCTGATGTGGGAGAAGAAGATACCTTGGGGAGGTGCTTGATAACCGCCGATTGACAAATATTCTTCTGGTAGGCAAATGACGAGATGATAGGACATAGTCGCACACTTTTGATCCCTAACTTTTGCCTGG
Organism: Vicia faba; assembly: GCA_948472305.1. NCBI lineage: Eukaryota > Viridiplantae > Streptophyta > Magnoliopsida > Fabales > Fabaceae > Vicia > Vicia faba. The sequence goes on from OX451738.1 coordinate 1,261,771,317, forward strand.
ACCGCCCTTTCGGGTTTTCAGTCCATCGGGATACCCATTTTTGCCCAAGCCGCCTTTTCAGGTTTTCGACTTGCCGGGTGTATAGATTTTTTCATTTCATCCCTTATTTTTTCCCGAACCCTTTTGGTTCACCGGGAAGCCCTTGTTTTCTCCTAGGTGTGTCAACCTAGCGGGTCTTTGATTAGGTGTAGTATTTTTTCGACTATGTCCGTGCTCTCAGGATGTAGGGAGTTGTCATTGTCAGTAGTGTTGCGTTGCCCTACTACCAGAAGATCTTCGTTTGATCGTCCAATGCCCCAAGTGATCCAGATGGAGATTTGCCCCAAGCTGGTTGGCCTATTGAGAGATTCTCTGAATCTTGACTTAACTGCCCCAGATAATGGACAATGATCATGCCATGCCCCTTGCTTGGAGGTGCTTTTGTTCATTAGACATTCGTCGTGCGAACTTCTAAGTTGTTCAAACAAATAGTCATATGCAAGCAATGTTATATTAAAAATGCAAAGCTTATGTCTGTCTTGAAGTTTTTGAAAATGCATTTTTTCAGTAAAACAAGCAAATAATGTAACACGTGATGTCAACTCAAGATTTTACAGCGAGCCTTAAGGAGTCAGGATACCTTTGTAACAGTATGCTCTCGAATTAACCATGCTTCAGCTAGGACTTTGAGGGTTATAACGTGGCCTGGTTCACGGTTTAAGAAACAAAGGATAAAGGCTCAAATTTATCTGTACCCACCCGCTCTTCGTGATGTTCTTCGAACCTAAACTCAGCTAATCGCGCGTTAGACCTTGTTTGAGTATTTGCTTTGATATACCAGTGATGGTTTGGATACTGACAGTTTATTTTGAATAGGCAGTCATTTCCTTTTGTGTTGAGGGTTTGTAGGACCTCTTTCTTTTTTGATTTCGTTATCCCTGTTTTTTGCCTGAACTGTTTCTTTCATGATCACAGTCAGCGAGATGCCCCAATTTTGTAAGTCTCCTTCATAGGTTTTGGCTTAATGGGCTTTTATTTTTGGGAGATAATGACTGCCTGTCTTTATGATTATTCGGAGCCATCACTGTCTTTTGTTTTGTAAGGATTCCTTTGGTTCCAATCGTTGTGCACTTGGACCAATTGAGAGAACTACCCTGCCCCAGGTTATGATAAAGGGTTGTAATTTTCGAAAAGAAAAACTTCTACTTCTTTGGCTCAAAAGGGGTTGACGAGGGATTATCTTCCTTATAACTCCGGTGTTTAGGAATTGAAACAATGCCTGTACCTCATCAGCAGGGTCTGTTCAAAAGCATACTGTAGATTATGGTATCGTTTTCGTCATCCTCCCTCAAGAGGCTTAGAATTATTAATCGAGCGTTGAACATTAAGAAAAATAAAAGCAATTTTGAATATAGAGAACACAATTACTTCAAAACAGACACGTGTAATGCATTAATGAAATAATAGAGTTTGACATGATAATTGTTTGAATAAGCATAGAAAAATACAATATCAGAATTTAAATGAACAAGAGTCTCTCAATCCTAGCCATGTTTTGGAAAGGGAGCAGCGATCACGTTGGGAGTCTCGGCAGGCTCGAATTCGATCTCTTTGGCGTCAATCATGTTCTGAATCTTGTATTTCAACGCCCAACAATCCTCAGTATCGTACCCCGGGCTACCGGAATGATAATCACACCTCGCATCTGGGTTGTAGCTTGGAGAAGAAGTCTTGGGATTTGCAGGAGGGTTGATCACCGCAATCAGGTTCATCTTCAACATGTGCTGCAATGCTTGTGACAATGGCATGTTGATGTTGGTGAATTTTCTTTTAGGCTCGTCTGGCCTTCGCTGATTTCCATTTGGCGGTTGTCGGCGTGACGCAGAACCTGAGATCATGACTGCCCCTACGTGTTGGTCACGACGATCCTTCTGACTGTACGCAGCATTGGACTCTTTCTTGAATGGTTTCTTCTCAGCGTTCGAGGAGTCACCCTTTTGTATCTTCCCAGACTTGATACCAGCTTCTATCCTCTCACCAGTCAGGATCAGGTCTGTAAACCCAACAGAGGAATTACGAATCAGATGGTTGAAGAACGGACCAGACAGGGTCCCTAAGAACATGTCAACAAGCTCACGGTCAGTCAACGGTGGCTGCACCCTGCCAGCCAGGTCTCTCCACTTTTGCGCGTACTCCTTAAAACCTTCACCCGTCCCCAGTGACATACCCTGGAGTTGGGTACGCGTAGGAGCGAGGTCGGCATTATACTGATACTGTTTATAAAAAGCAGTTGCCAGGTCCTCCCAGTTACGAATACTGGTTCCATTCAGCTGATAGAACCATTCGAGCTGAGTCCCTGAAAGACTTTCCTGGAAGAAATGGATCCATAGATTCTTGTCTGCCGTGTAGGGCTGGATCTTCCTTGCGTATGAACGGAGGTGCAACTTAGGACAGGAAGCCCCGTCGTATTTTGCAAAGGCAGGTGCCTTGAACTTGTGAGGGATCACCACCCCAGAAGATAAGCCTAGGTCTCCAAAGTCCAACCCGGGCACCTGTTGAATCTCCATGGCATTTAGACGGTCCTCTAGTTGCTTGTACCTGTCCTCAGCAGGAGGGTACTGTTCATCATTGAAATCTGTCTCGTTGTCGGAGACCACGAGACTAGGAACCCTTCCCTTCTGGTGACTGCCTTCCCCAACAGATGGAGTAGTCCTCTCAGCTTCATTCTGCAGTGTATTCTCGAGTCTGCGTCCAGTGTTGAACAGCACAGTCCTCTTCTTCTTCTTCTTCTTCAGGAGCAAAGCCTTCAACTCCTGTTGTCCCTGGGCTAAGTTCATAACCATCTCTTGAAACTGGGCGTTCTGGGCCTGGAGGGTCTTGAGAGCTTGTTCAGTAGTTGGTTCAGGATTCATGATGATTGAATGCTGAAATAAACAGCGAAGAAGATTAAGCAACCTGTAGAAAAAGGGTACCTGTGATGCGTATGATGAATGAAATGCGTATGAATTATGTTTTCAAAGACAATCGGGAATCAACTTTGTAGACAAAAGGAACACACTTTATTAGATTTAAACTTTGGAATTTAAATTGTTCAACAAATTACCCTTAGGCGTTACAGGAATGAAAATACTGAAAAGGAAATAAAAGCTGTAAAGGAAACATCCAAAGCCCATCAGTGCTCCCATGGCCTCCTCTTCTCAGTACGGATGTAGTCATTCATGATCCGCTCGTTCTCCAATTGCTTGGTTAGCTTCTGGATCTTCTGTTCCTGTTCGTTGAACTTTTCCCGATAATAATCCCGCTCTTCCTGTAGTTGCACCCAAGACCTCTTTAGTGTATCAACATCAGTGGGTATCTGAGGAGGGAGTATGGTTGGAGGAACCCCGTCTCCATCAGGAATTTCAAGAATGATAGGCCTGACAGCTTCATATGGCATACCTAACTTCTGAGCACGGATGCGGACCCATCTGTAATAGGGTTCCATTGGTAGAGAAGTCTTCGGTCCCAACTCATGTGGGTCAGCTTTGTGAATTCTGTCCCAAGCTTTGACGAATCTACGGCGCAGTTCGTCACTATCTACCTGAAACTCAAAACGGATGTGAGGCACCAACATCTCATGAGGCCCTGCTCTTTTGGCTCTTCCGAACTGACAGAGAGATAAACATGGATTAACAGAGATTCCGCCCTGAGTACCAATCAATGGAACATTAGGATATTCTCCACAACGATCAATAACAACCACCTCATCTAAACCTCTAAGAGTCCAAATGATGTCATTATTAGTGAGAGACATTAACCTATGAGCCCAACCTCTTCCTTCTTGGTTCTTCAGCACGAACTTGGGGAGGTGCGAAATAAACCACCTCACTAACAAAGGAGTACAACACCACAGGGTTCCTCGTCTTCGGGCAGTACGAGCATAAAGTTGTTGCAGGATATCACCCAAGAGAGTGGGTACAGGGTTCCGAGACATGAAGATCCTTATGGCATTGATATTGACAAAGTTATCAGGATTTGGAAACAATACTAGACCATAGATTAAGAGAGCCAGAATGTCCTCGTACGCCCTGAAGTCTAAGTCATTCCAGAAACTGTTAGCTTTACCAATCAGAAACTTAGCCAAGAAGCCCTTAACTCCGCTTCTAGTCACCCAGTTGTCCATTACCTCCTTGTTGGTCAAGGGAAGGGCTGCAGCAATCTCCTCAAGCCTAAGAGTCTTTTCCTAACCAGTGAATGGGGTCTGATCTAAGATAGGGATACCAAGCAAATCAGAGAATTCTTCCAGGGTAGGGACCAGCTGGAAGTCTTGAAAGGTGAAGCAATTGTACAAGGGATCATAAAACTGGGTCAAGACACTCATCAGTTGTTGGTCCCACTTTGAAGTGACTAAACCGAGAAGAGAACCATGCATCTGGATGAAGGAAGCAGTGTTTGGAATTCTGTCAACCAACTCTTTAAGCAAATCAGGTGGGTGAACAAAGTTGAGCCGGATAGTGTTCCTTCGCACAGGCATCATGATGTCCTACAAAACAGAGCAAAGGTGAAACCCTCTTGTCTTTGAAATAGGTCAGTCCTTATGCAGGATGCATGCAATGGTATGATGGTATGATGTTATGGTAAAGCACACCACAAGTATTCACAAAGGCAAACATGATAAGGCACACAAGTCACACCAGACAACCCTTAGAGTTTAGGCCAACATGAAGTTCAGGTACTACCCTCTTTCAGTTTCGTTGGTTAAGACCTGTCCTATCAAAAGTAACCGGGTTCTAGAGGATCCCAATATCACTGACTACCCTCAATCGGTCATAACTCCAGCGTCGCAATCTTTTCTTGTAGCCAGAACCATCGCGAGAGTTTAGCCTCAATGGGTGTAGCATACTGCTACTGTTCTATGGCCAAGTTGGGTCACATTAGGGTTTTAAGGTCGGTTGGTGCTTAATGACTCCTCAGAAGACCCATATTCTCCTCGTTGCAACACAAGGGATATCGGTACAGACCAAGGTGCCACACCAACGTAGCCACTGCTTCACCCGTGTCGGTCTACGCCAGACAGGTCCCTCACAACTTATGCTACCGAAAAGGGTATCCTCAGATCCGGGTTAGGATCTATGAAACTCCGATGCAAAGCCCACAAATATAAAGCAATCAAAGCAAAGCAATTGAAAACATAAGTATGATCTAATCCTAAGGTACACCTCACTTCAATATTCTCCCCAGCAGAGTCGCCAGTTCTGTGATCGGTGGAAATAGAACTGACTGTTTTAAAGCTGGTTTCGCGAAATCCCGCGGTAAGCAAGAGTCGCCACCGTCTTTTATGTTCTCCAACATGGAAAGGACAAAAGCACAGCAAAATTCCTTATTCGAGAATGTTTCTCGGTTCGGGAGGTAGATTTATAGAAAGGGAAGGTTTTAGCACCCTTTCTATCCGTGGTTATCCACGGGCTCTTAGGTACTTGCTCTTATGTTTTCAAAATTGTTTGCTTTTCAAGTGTGAGTGGGTTTTGAAAAAGTTTCGTTGGAAAAATTTCTAAGTAACTCTTGTATCTGTCCTCAAGAGTGTATGAAAAATTTGTTTGAAAACCTTTTGAAAGTGTGAGGTGTGAAAAGTTGTTTTGTTTGTTTTGAAAAGAGCAAGTACTTAAGAGAAATCTACCTACTCTAAGGAATTAAGCTGTGTAAATGTCCTTTAGACAATACTAGCCCACTATTGAGAAGTAGGTAGCACCGTCGTTGGAGTTATTCGGTTCAATTCGATTATCGGGACAATGTGGTCATCGAAGCAATGGTAGGACATCTTAGAAGTAACCCTAATGTCCTAGATCCTTTTATCCGAGGCAACCGTTTCGAGACAACTGGATCTTTAGACAAAGGGCGACCTCTAAGACACTCTATACTTGATGACCACGTTCGAGGCAACCAGTGAGGTGTACCCTAGAAGTGGCATGTGCTTTATGTGTTGTGTTTCAGTTAAGGTTATCTTGTACATGTTATTTGTGAGCTACGGATTAATTTTATTTACATACATTCTTTCATGCATTTAACAGTTAGGGGTGCGGAAAGTAAATTGCAGAAATGTAAATTCTAACTATTACAAGGCGCGCGTCTATACATCGCCAAAAACAAAAACCCGTTTTGGTAAATAAATGCGAGAAATTAAATAAAGCGGTAAAATTCCTATTTAACTATTACATATCTGGAGACAGTTACATAAATAATCAAAATAAATAGATGCGCGCGAGAAGAAATTTAATCGGGAACGTCCTAAGGGTTTTGACCCTTTTAAGAAAAGAATTGAATTTTTTGTCCTTTTTTGTGATTAATGAAATTAAAACTAATTATTTAATTTATTAAAAGAAAAATGTTTTTGTATTTTTATGTTTTTAATGAAATGAAATAGAAGGAATTAAAATTAAAAGTTAATAAAAACCTAATTCTAAATTTATTTTAGTTATTAAGAAAAAAAGGTTAAAGTTGCCTAATTAAAACTAATTCAATTTATTAGTATTTATTTACAAAAATAACATGAAATTAATAATAATAATAATATTAGTTCTTTTTTGGTTTTTTTATTGTGTAAAGGGTTAAATAATTTGTTAATGAGTAATTAATAAAAAAAACAATAGAATAAAACAAAACAATTAAATAAGAAAGAAAATAAAAAATGCAAACCCAAAGGGGGGTATGGGCCAGAATTGGATGTTTGATTTAGAAATTCTAGCCCAAGAACACTCCAAGCCTTGTTGACTTTGGGAATCGCCTATGCCTGCTTTGACCTGAGAACATGATGCTCTTTCCCTTGTAGCCATTGGATTTGAATTAGGAGACACATGGCTGGATGATATGTGAGGTTTATGGTGGATGCTATTTGAAGGCCTGCATAAGAACATAATAGAAAAAATAATGTTGAGTTTTGGGGGGACCTGGGAAGAACTTACAGCGCGGTATGATGGATCTTAGGACGTGGCAAGGGTTGCTTTAGCTTCAGGGGATGGCAAAGAAGAGAGTCACGTTCTCCTTTTGGCCTGAAAATGCTTGCAATACTCCTTTTGATCTGACACTTTTTTTTGACACTTTTTGGATTTTGCTCTGGCCGTTTGTGTAATGTCCAGGTTGTGAATGAGGCTTGCAAGGCTTGCATATGTAGTAATGAGTGAGAATAAGTCACATTTAGGAGCCTTTAACCATTGCAATTAAGCTTTGGATTTTGTCTTAACCACCATTAAAGGCCTTTCAAAGCTAGTTCAAAATTTGAATTTTCATGCCTAAATGAGCTTAGAACGAAATTGGTAGGTTGCAAATGCTTCATGAAGGCTATTCAAACCATAAGATACCATATAATTAATTTTTTTAGATTTACTTGAATTATTATGGATTAAAATGAATTAAATCCATAAAAATTAAATAAAAATAGAAAAATAATTATTTGATCTTGAAATTGATCATGGGACACGTGGGTGGCATGACAAGGCTGAATCAAGTGGAAAAAAGTGGGCCCTTTTGTCAAAAATTGAAGTTTCAAGGATAGTTGACTTTTGCCATTTCACAAAAATTTCCCAACTTCTCCAATGCATATCTTTCTCAATTTTGATCATATGAACATGTTCTTGGACATTTTGGAAAGGTATTGAAGTCTTATAACCAATGCCTTTGGTCCCATGTCATTTTGAGTTACCAATCTCAAGTTATGGTCTTTGACTTAAAATGCCTTTTTGTTGACTTTTGAAAATGACCTATAATGTTGAAATTGATAACTTTTTGTGAGAGCATTTCTTGGACTTGGAATGTGAAGATGAGTTGTAGGAAATGTCATCCCCTTAAAAATGAGCATTGGATGGGATTTTTATGATGAACCATGAAAAAGTTATGCCTTGGTCAAGTTACAGTTGACTTTTCAACTGTCCAAAAATGGAAACTTTTGCATCTTGATGATTTTTGAGCCATGCTTGTGGAATCATGATCAAGACTTGATCAAATGATGATTGTGGCTTCAAAATAAGATGTTGACCAAAAATTTTGACTTTTGACTGCCAAATGACCATTTTACCCCTATAGTTGATTGTGAAGCAATTAGGGCTTTTGACTGTGCAACTTGACCTTGTGAGCCTTGAAACTTGGCATGTAGATGCTTGACAATATGTATAGGCATATGTGACTTGATTGAGCCCTTGAAAACCTCAACTTCCTTGCAGGAACCAAAACCCTAATTTGACTGGCTTAGGAGGGTGTTTGAACTGTGCAACCCTTCAGTAGACTTGAGCAAATTGAAATGATGCTTGTCAAAACTTTGAAGAATGTGGGAGGGCAAATTTTGGGGTACAACAATAACCATGGATATAAAGGGTGCTAACACCTTCCCTTTCTATAAATCTAGCTCCTGAACCGAGAGACATCTCGAATAAGGAATTTTACTATGCTTTTGTCCTTTCCATGTTGGAGAACATAAAAGACGGTGGCGACTCTTGCTTACCGCGACATTTTCGCGAACCAACTTAAAAAACAGTCAGTTCTATTTCCACCGATCACAGAACTGGCGACTCTGCTGGGGAGATATATAAAAGTGAGGTGTACCTTAGGATTAGATCATACTTATGTTTTCAATTGCTTGCTTTGATTGTTTTAATATTGTGGGCCTGTCTTGGAAGTTTCATAGATCCTAACCCGGATCTGGGGGATACCTCTTAGAAAGTAGCAACAAAACTGTGAGGGAACTGTGCGGGGTATACCGACACGGTTGAAGCAGTTTGCTATGTTGATATGGCACTTTGGTGAGTACCGGTAACCCTTGAGTCAAGTCAAGGAGAGTACGGGGCCGCCGCGTGGTGTCGTGAAGCATCAACTGACCTTAGGAACCTTACTTGACCATCCTAGCCTCTTTAGGGGTAGTGAGATGACCGACTTTGGTGCAGTCCGAAGTTGGTAGATACTCGATACTACACTCATTGAGGGTTGTTTTCTTGGAATATTTTGATCGCCAGTTCAGTGGCTAAATCAAAACAATGAACACAGAAAATAACCCAATGATATTGAGCTCCTTAGAACCCGGTTACTTTTGATAGGACAGGTTTTGAGCCCACCAACTTCAAGAGGGTAGTACTTGAACTTCATGCTGGCCTGAACTCTAAGGGCTGTCTTGCGTGACTTGTGTGCCTTCAAACTTGACTACTTGCATGCTTGTTACCTGACACTTGAGTTTCTTGCAGGTTTTGTTTACAGTCCGTAATCTGGGCTTATAACACGGTTCACTTACATCACTCCACGCATAGCATAACATCATACCATCATACCATTGCATACAACCTGCATAAGTACTAATCCATTTCAAGGATCTCAAGGGTCTGTGATGCAGGTCATGATGAACCAACATGTCTAGCAGGGGAAAAGGTGATTTATTTTCCTCTATCCAAGGTTGATAACTTGAGTCAGGGGCTATGACCCACTCGATATGGTGAGCCTTGACTCTTGAAGAAGGGCTCTCAACAACCTGAAATTCCTTCAATCAAGCTACCTGATTCTAACGATGTTTTTTTCTTGTTTACCCCGCGAGATCCTTAAAAACATTGCATGCATACATATACATCATTGCATAACAGGTACCCTTGTTACAGGTCACTTACCTTCTTCGCTGTTTATTTCAGCAATCATCATGAATCCTGAATCATCCAATGAACAAGCTATCAAGGCCCTCCAGGCCCAGAATGCCCAGTTCCAGGAGTTGGTTATGAGCCTAGCCCAGGGTCAACAGGAGTTGAAGACTCTGATACAGAAGAAGAAGAAGAAGAGGACTATTTTGTTCAACCCTAGACGCAGATCTGGGAATGGATTACCAAATGAGGCTGAGCTGACTACTTCATCTGTGGGCAAAGACAGTCCCCAAGTGAGAAGGGTTCCTAGTCCCGTGGTCTCCGACAACGAGACAGATTACAATGATGAACATTACCCTCCTGCTGAGGACAGGTACAAACAGCTAGAAGACCGGCTAAGTGTTATGGAGATACAAAAGGTACCCGGTCTGGATTTCGAAGATCTAGGTTTATCCTCTGGGGTGGTGATCCCTCACAAGTTCAAAGAACCTGCTTTTGCAAAATACGACAGGGCATCCTGTCCTAAGCTGCATCTCAGATCATATGTAAGGAAGATCCAACCTTACACTATTGACAAGAATCTATGGATCCATTTCTTCCAGGAAAGTCTTTCAGGGACTCAACTCGAATGGTTCTATCAGCTGGATGGAGCCAGTATTCGTAACTGGGAGGACTTGGCTACTGCATTCTACAAGCAGTATCAGTACAATTCCGACCTCGCTACCACGCGTACCCAACTCTAGGGTATGTCACTTGGGATGGGTGAAGGTTTTAAGGAGTACGCGCAAAAGTTGAGAGACCTTGCTGGAAGGGTGCAGCCACCTTTGACTGACCGTGAACTAGTCGACATGTTCTTGGGGACCCTGTCTGGTCCTTTCTTCAACCATCTGATTGGGAATTCTTCTGCTGGGTTCACATATCTGGTCTTAACTGGTGAGAGGATAGAAGCTGGTATCAAGTCTGGGAAGATACAAAAGGGTGACTCCTCGAACACTGAGAACAAACCATTCAAGAAAGAGTCCAATGCCGCGTACAGTCAGAAGGGTCGTCGTGACCAACACGTAGGGGCAGTCATGATCTCTGGTTCTGCATCACACCGACAACCGCCAAAGGGAAATCAGTGAAGGCCAGACGAGCCTAAAAGACAATTCACCAACATCAACATGCCATTTTCACAAGCACTGCAGCACATGTTGAAGATGAATCTGATTGCGGTGATCAACCCTCCTGCAAATCCCAAGACCTCTTCTCCAAACTACAACCTAGATGCGAGGTGTGCTTATCATTCCGGTAGCCCGAGGCACGATACTGAGGATTGTTGGGCGCTGAAATACAAGATCTAGAATATGATCGATGCTAAGGAGATCGAATTCGAGCCTGCTGAGACTCCTAATGTGATCACTGCTCCCTTGCCAAAACATGGCTAGGATTGGAAAAACTTTTGTTCATTCGAATGTTCAAGTTGTATTTTTCTTTGATTGTTCGAACAATTATCATGTCAAACTTTCTTATTTCATTAATGCATTACACGTGTTTGTTTTGAAGTAATTGTGTTTACTATGCTTAAAATTGCTTTCATTTTTTGATGTCAACTCTCGATATAATTCTAAGCCTCTTGAGGGAGGATGACGAAAACGATACCACGATCTTTACAGTATGCTTTTGAACAGACCCCACTGATGAGGTACAGGCATTGTTTCAAATCCTAAACACTGGAGTTATAAGGAAGATAATCCCTCGTCAACCCCTTTGAGCCAAAGAAGTAGGAGTTTTTCTTTTCGCATAAATTAAAACCCTTAATTATAACCTGGGGCAGGGTAGTTCTCTCAGTTGATCCAGGTGCACAAAATGACATCAAAGGAGTCCTTCCGAAACAAAAGACAGGGATGGTTCCCTATAGTCGTAAAGACAGGCAGTCATTATCTCTCAGAAATAAAAGCCCATTAAGTCAAAACCTATGAAGGAGACTTACAAAAAACTGGGGCATCCCGCTGACTGTGATCACAAAAGAAACAGTCAGGCAAAAAACAGGGATAATAAAATCGAAAAGAAAGAGGTCCTACAAACCCTCAACAAAAAAGAAATGACTGCCTATTTAAAATAAATTGTCAACATCCGAACCATCACCGGAATATCAGAGCAAAGACTCAAACAAGGTCTAACGCACGATCAACTGAGTTTAGGTTTGAAGAACATCACGAAGAACGGGTGGGTACAAATAAATTTTGAGCCTTTATCCTTTGTTTCTTAAACCATGAACCAGGCCACGTTATAACCCTTAAAAGTCCTAGCTAAAGCACGGGTTAGTTCGAAAGCATACTGTTACGAAAGGTATCCTGACTCCTTAAGGCTTGCGGTAAAATAACGAGTTGACATCACAGTTTACAAAAAAATTCACTTGTTTTTATGAAAAAATGCATTTTCAAAAAACTTCAAGACAGACATAAGCTTTGCATTTTTTGAAATAATATTGTTTGCATATGACTTTTTGTTCGAACAATAGAGAAATTCACACAAAGAATATCTAGTGAACAAAATCACTTCCAGCCAAGGGGGCAGGCATGATCATTGTCCATCATCTGGGGCAGTTAAGTCAAGATTTGGAGAATCTCTCAAATGCCAAATAGCCAGGGGCAGATCTCCATCTGAATCACTTGGGGCATTGGACATGAATTCCAGCGACGAATCTGGTCCGATCAAACATCTTCTGGTAGTATGGCAACACTACTGACAGTGACAACTCCCTACATTCTGAGAGCACAGACATAGTCGAAAAAATACTATGCATAATCAAAGACCCGCTAGGTTGACACACCTAGGCAAAAATAAGGGGCTTCCCGGCGAACCAAAAGGGTTCGGGCAAAATAAGGGACGAAAATGAAAAAATATGTACACCCGGCAAGTCGAAAACCTGAAAAGGCGGCTTGGGCAAAAAAGGATATCCCGGTGGACTGAAAACCCGAAAGGGCGGTCCAGGCAAAATTTAGGGATCAAAGCGTACGACTATGTCTCGTCATCTCGTCACTTGCCTACACGAAGAAGGTTTGTCAATCGGCAGTCATCAAGCACCTCCAGAGGTACCTTCTCCCGCAGAAACTGGGGCAATACAAATTGTCTAAGCGATCCGGTTGCTTTGTCCACCGAGGTGCCAAGGTATGTTCAGCTGAAGAATGTAACCAAGATATCTCCACTCCCCGTAGAGTAAGACAAGACTCAACAATACTCTCCCCCGAGCAGATTTGGTCTCCCGTCAGCCCTAAAAAAGGCATAACATCTCCAGCAAGTCAGTGATACTCTCCCCAAGCAGAGTTAGTCTGCTGTCAGCCTTAAGGAAGTTGGGTATCCTCAGAAGATCTCAATATTCCCCAGCGGAGTATACAAATGTTCCTAAGCGAGCATCGCCGACAGTCTTGATATAAGATTGTTCCCCGGTGGAATATAGACACCCCAGTGGAGCCACTCCCCAGTGCAGTCCAAAAGTTTCCCCAGGAGAATTGAATCATTATCCCCAGTAGATTTCAGAAGCTTATCCCCAGTAGATTCTGGAAGCTTGTCCCCCGCAGAGTGCAAAAGCCTCTCCCCGACTTTATTCAGAAGGTTATTCCCCACCAGGGACTAACTGGGTTATCCTCAGCTAATTACCACGGAAAGATCGTCCTCGGCGAAGTTCTTCCTATCCCCCAGCGGAGTTCATCAAATTCCCCAACATAACTTATCAACGGAATCCCCAGCGGAGTTATCTTCAAAACCTCAGCGAAGTATCTCTCCCCATAGAGTAATTCCCCGCAGAGTAATCTCTCCAACAAGTTTATTCCCCAACGGAGTCATCTTCTCCTACCGGTTTATTCTTACAACCATTATCCCCAGCGGAAACGAAGAATTCTACTCTTCAACATCAGCCCAGGATTCAACAAACTTCCCGGCAATCGTCAAGGATTTATTTTCCCAGACGAAGATACATTCATAAATATCACATCTTCATACATTATGACATGCATACGCATCATACAACACAAATCTCATTTATTCTTGAGAACATCTTAATATCATGCAGTTCATGCATCATGACACTGCATACAACTAACGTTTGGCCTTTTCAGGAAAAGGTCAATCAAAAGATGATTACCATCTACCTCTGCAGTTCCAGATCAACACTGGTAACAAGCCAGGAAAATTCTGTGGACGATTGTTCGTGGGTTAATATCTGAAACCAGACAGGACAATCATCTACTTGATCATCATGAAGCAACCCCACACCGGTTCCTTCTCAACTTCAGATGTAGTTTTACAAAAACTCATCATCAGGCAACCCCACACCGGTTCCTTCTCAATTATCAGACGAAGTCTTACACGGACCCATCACAAAGTAACCCTACACCGGTTCCTTTTCTTTCAGAAGAAGTCTTACACGGACTTATCATCAAAGTAACCCTATACCGGTTCCTTTTCTTTCAGAATACGTCTTACACGGACTTATCATCAAAGTAACCATACACCGGTTCCTTTTCTTTCAGAAAAAGTCTTACACGGACCTATCTCAAGATGACCTTACCCCGGTTCATCAAGAAGTCTTACACGAACTTATCTCAAGACGACCTTACCCCGGTTCATCAAGAAGTTTTACACGAACTTACCCTGCAGTAACCTTACCCTAGTTCCTCCAGAAGTCTTACACGGACTTATCTCAAGATGACCTTACCTCGGTTCATCAAGAAGTTTTACATGAACTTACCCTGCAGTAACCTTACCCCAGTTCCTCCAGAAGTCTTACACGGACTTATCTCAATATGACCTTACCCCGGTTCATCAAGAAGTTTTACACGAACTTACCCTATAGTAACCTTACCCCGGTTCCTCCAGAAGTCTTACACGGATTTATCCCAAGGTAACCTTACCCCGGTTCCTTAAGAAGTTTTACACGAACTTATCCCAAAGAAACCCTACACAGGTTCTCTCTCTCCAGACGTAGTTTTACACGGACTCGTTATCAAGAAACCCTACACAGGTTCTCTCTCTCCAGACGTAGCTTTACACGGACTCGTCATCAAGAAGCCCTACACAGGTTCTCTCTTTCCAAAGATGAAGTTTTACACAGACTCGTCATTAAGAAACCCTACATATGTTCTCTCTTTCCAAAGATGAAGTTTTACACGGACTCGTCACCCAGAAACCCTACACAGGTTCTATATTTCCAAGGATGCAGTTTTACACGGACTTGTCATCAGTAAACCCTACACAGGTTTCCTTCTCAGCTCTAGATGCAGTTTCACACGGGCTCATCATCAAAGTAACCCCACACGGGTTTCTTCTCCATTTCAGATGCAGCTTCACACGGGCTCATCATCAGTCAACCCTACATAGATTTCCTTATTTCCAAGATGCAGTTTTACACGAGCTCATCATCAGGCAACCCTACACAGGTTCCCTCTTTCAACTTACAAAAGATTACAATTCAACAGACAATCTCCAGATGGCATCTATAAGCCCATCCACCTACCAACAGTCTCCAAATGGCATCTATAAGCCCATTCCCGACAAGACTCTGTCACATCTCCAAATGGCATCGATAAGCCCATTCCTGCCATCACATTGTTGATACTCCACTATGCGAGTGCAAATTTCTGGGCACTTTAGTGTTCAATCATCTTCCACCTTCGGATCACGAAAGGCACGCAAGCCAATCTACATCCTCAGGTCTAAGAAGATTGAACAGGGGAAATTATTGTACCCTAAAATTTGCCCTCCCATATTCTTCAAAGTTTTGACAAGCATCATCTCAATTTGCTCAAGTCTACTCAAGGGTTGCACAACCCAAAGGCCTCCTAAGCCAGTCAAAATTAGGGTTTTGGTTCCTGCAAAGAATTTGAGGTTTTCAAGGGCTCAAACAAGTCTCATAGGCCTATATACATTGTAAAGCATCTACATGTCAAGTCTCAAGACTCACAGGGTCAAATTGCACAGTCAAAAGCTTCATTTGGTTCACAATCAACTGCAGGGGCAAAATGGTCATTTTGCAGTCAAAAGTCAAAAAATTTGGTCAACATCTTATTTTGAGCACACAATCATCATTTGATCAAGTCTTGATCATGATTCCACAAGCATGGCTCAAAAATCATCAAGATGCAAAAGTTTCCATTTTTGGACAGTTGAAAAGTCAACTGTAACTTGACCAAGGCATAACTTTTTCATGGTTCATCAGAAAAATCCCATCAAATTCTCATTTTGAAGGGGATGACATTTCCTACAACTCATCTTCACATTCCAAGTCCAAGAAATGCCCTCACAAAAAGTTATCAATTTCAACATTATAGGTCAATTTCAAAAGTCAACAAAAAGGCATTTTAAGTCAAAGACCATAACTTGAGATTGGTAAGTCCAAATTACATGGGACCAAAGGCATTGGTTAGAGGACTTCAAGACCTTTCCAAAATGTCCAAGAACATGTCCATATGATCAAAATTGAGCAAGATATGCATTGGAGAAGTTGGGAAAGTTTTGTGAAATGGCAAAAGTCAACTATCCTTAAAACTTCAATTTTTGACAAAAGGGCCCACTTTCTTCCACTTGATTCAGCCTTGTCATGCCATACACGTGTCCCATGATTAATTTCAAGACCAAACATTTATTTTTCTATTTTATTTAATTTTTATTGATTTAATTCATTTTAAATCCATAATAATTCAAATAAAATCTAAAAATTAATGGAAGGGCATCTTTTTGATTTGGACAACTTTCATATACCACATGCCAGCTACCAAATTCGTGCCAAGCCATTTTATGCATAAAATCTTGAATTTGAACCAAGTTTGGAAAGTCCTTTAATGGTGGTCAACAAGAATCTCCAAAATTCAATAGACCAAGATACAAGCTCAGCTGCTGACCTAATTTCATTCATACCTACATAAGCAAGCGTGACAAACCTAATTTAGAAGCTAGAGATCACTGAAACGGATAGAGCAAAAGTGCAAAGTTGTCAAAAAAGTGTGAGATCAAAAAGGGTGTTGCAAGCATTTTCAGATCAAAAGGAGAGCGTGACATACTTCCTTGCCATCCTCTGAAGCCAAAGCGACCATAAACGCATCCTAAGACCACCTATCAAGCACTATAAGTTCTTCCAAACTCACCCCTGTGCACGAAACTTGAACTCTCTATTCTTGCATTGTTTCTCAAAAATATTGGCATAATCATGTTGCTTGTTTGATTTTTGACGTAACTGCATTATCCAATTTGGTTTTTAGGCCCTGAATCGTGGTGCCCGATTCTAGGGTTCATCTTTTTGCGTTTTAGGTATTTTGACTACAGGTGAAATTGGGACAAACCATAAGCATGGACGTGATCAGGAGACATGGACGATCACAACCATGGGCTTAGATGAAGTTTCTGAAGCCTAGGGATGGGTTTAGGAAAGGCCTGCGAAGCTTCCTGCGGATAGAAATCCGCAGGTAAAAAACCAGTAACAAACGAAGAAGACGCTGACGCGTCTCCCTCTGATTTGCCTATTTCAAAAAATCACGCGTTATATTTTTTTTCCATGGCATTGTTTGATTCACCAATATAATATTAACTCATTATTATTATTTCAATTAAGACAATTGGCTCAGTGGCTAAGGCGTGCAGGCATGAAACGTTGGGACCTGGATTCGATTCCCAGGTCCCCCAAACAATTATTTCTCTTTTTTTCCAATGCGTTCATATGCAGGATGCTGAATGATGTCCACCCTACGCCTCACCCAGATGCACGCCATGTGGCCCCTATCACATATCCAATGGCTTAGAGAAGATGACCACCATGTATCCAGTCAACACGTGCCATATAGAGGTCAGAAAGTCAAACGCAGGCTTGGCAACCATTGGGCCTGCAAATTGCTAAGAGACCTTCAAATCTGGCCCAACCCCCCCCCCCCCCCCCCCCCCTTGGGTTTACATTTCATTTTTTTTTATTATTATTTTCTCTCTTTCATTTGCTTTATTTATATTTATTGTTTTTTTAAAATTAATTATTAACAAGTAAATTAATTAACCTTTTCACAATAAAATCAGAAAAAAAAACTAATATTATTATTATTTATTAATTTCATATTATTTTTTTGTAAATAAATTATAATTAATTAATTAATTTAATTAGGCAATTTTAATCTTTTTCTTAATAAATAAAATTAGTCTAGAATTAGGGTTTTGAAAATTTTAATTCCTTTTATTTTATTTTCATTAAAACATAAAAAGCACAAAAACATTTTTTTCTTTTATTAAATTAATTAATTAGTAATTATGCTTAATTTCATTAATAAAAAAAAAAGAGGACAAAATCACTTTCTTTTCTCAAAAAAAGGGTCAAAACCCTAAGGGCGTCCCGGTTCATTCTTTCGCGCGTATGTTATTTTCAATTCGTTATTTTGACTATTTATGTATCTGCTCAGAAATGTAATAGTTGATTAGGTTTTATCGCTTTATTTACTTTTCTCGCACTTTATTTTCCAAACGGGTTTTTGTTTTTTTTGGCGATGTATAGACCCGCGCCTTGTAATAGTTAGATTTACCTTTTCCGCAATTTATTTTCCGCACTCCTAACTGTTAAAAAATGCATGAAAGACTTGTATGACAAATAAAATCAATCCGTAGCTCACAAATAACATGCAAAGACAATTTAACTGAAAAACAACACACATGCACATGCCACTCCTAGGGTACGCCTCACTGGTTGCCTCGACGTGGTCATCAAGTATAGGGTGTCTTAGAGGTCGCCCTCCTGTCTAAGATCCAGTTGCCTCGAAACGGTTGCCTCGGATAAAAGGATCTAGGACATTAGGGTTATCGCTAAGGTATCCTACTATTGCTTCGGTGACCACACATGTCCCTTAATCGAATTGACCCGAACACCTCCAACGATGGTGCTACCTACCTCTCAATGGTGGGATAACACTATCTAAAGGAGTCTTACACAGCCTAATTCCTTAGAGTAGGTAGATTTCTCTTAAGTACTTGCTCTTTTCAAAACAAACAAAAATACTTTTCGCACCCACACTTTCAAAAAGTTTTCAAACAAACTTTTCATACACTCTTGAGGACAAATACAAGAGTTACTCAGAAATTTTTCAAATGAAACTTTTTTTTTTTTCAAAAACCACACACACTTGAAAAGCAAACAAATTTTGAAAACATAGAGCAAGTACCTAAGAGCCCATGGATAACCATGGATAGAAAGGGTGCTAACACCTTCCCTTTCTATAAATCTACCTCCCAAACCGAGAGACATCTCGAATAAGGAATTTTGCTGTGCTTTTGTCCTTTCCATGTTGGAGAACATAAAAGACGGTGGCGACTCTTGCTTACCGCGACATTTTCGCGAACCAGCTTAAAAAACAGTCTGTTTTATTTCCACCGATCACAGGGAGAGACTATGTTTGAGAGTAGCCCTGCAGGGAATAATTTGGAAGGTGAATTTCCGTAGTTGAAGTGATAAGCTATGTCGGGGATTGAGCTTTTGTATTCAGAGAAATAAACTCTGCTTGGGGAAAAAGAAAAAAATTAAGATGATCTGCTCGCGATTATGAAATTCGGCTGGAGGGATATAGCTGTCAGGTTTCTGAAAGACCCTGGCTGGGGAGATTACTCCCTGTTGTAGGAAAGTTGATATTAATGCTTTGATTACTTTTACTCTTTGGGGAGTGTAGATGTTACAAAGTCGTATATATTGATGGTTGTTCTCCACAGCTGTCTCTGCCCTGGTACCTGCGGGACATAGTAACTGTCAGGTTTGACATTTCTTATTTTTGCCCCTGTTTCTTAAGTTACGAGCAATTGTCTTTTTGTTTCTTATGTAAATGTTTATGAGCAGCAATCATATTCAAATGCATATGTCAAGAATAAACCATTGGACGTTCTTGCAAAATAAAAAAAAGAGAAACAAATAGCTTTGTAAAAATGATTTGTATTATTTTCGAAGTTGGCCTGTAATAGGCGTTTTTGTACAAGGGGACTGACGCTCTAGTAAGAGAATGCTGCCGTAAAAATAGAAGCTGTACAATTTTGTGTTAAAATAAAAGAAAACAGATATGTGCAAAAATCCCATTGGGTTCCAACTCTGCTATTGCCCCTATGTCTTCTCCCGTCTCACCACTTTGCTTACTGTCCGAAGTTGATTAGGTTGATCGATGCCGTTCGAGCTTGATAATTGATAATGAGGTATGATCGCAAGGTGATTCAATGGTACATAGTGATACGCTTTATATCCCTAACTTTTTCCTGGACTACCCTTTCAGGTTTTCAGTCCACCGGGATACCCTTTGTTGCCCAAGCTTCCTTTTTAGGTTTTCGACTTGCCAGGTGTACATATTTTTTCATTTCCATCCCTTATTTTTGCCCGAACCCTTTTGGTTCACCGGGAAGCCCTTATTTTTCCTAGGCCAGTCAACCAAGCGGGTCTTTGATCAGGCGTAGTATCTTTTCACTATGTCTGCATTGACAGGGTGAGAAAGGTTGTCACCGTCCATGGTGGTTAGAATCATAGCTCCACCCGAGAAAATGTTTTTAACCACAAATGGCCCTTCGTATGTGGGGGTCCATTTTCCCCTAGGATCACCTTGCGGCAGTATGATACGCTTTACTACCAGATCCCCGACTTGATATTCTTGTCTTCTGAATTTCTTGTTAAAAGCCCTAATCATTCGCTTTTGATACATCTGACCATGACAAATAGCAGTAAGTCTCTTCTCGTCGATTAGGTTTAGTTGATCAAGTCGAGTCTGGATCCAATCGTCTTCTTTCAAACCCACATCCTTCATAATCCTGAGAGAAGGTATCTGGACCTCGATGGGTAGGACTTCCTCCATGCCATATACCAGAGAGTAGGGTGTTGCCCCTGTTTATGTCTGTGCTGAGGTACGGTACCCATGAAGAGCGAATGGTAACATCGCATGCCAATCTTTGTATGTCACCGTCATCTTCTGTATAATTTTCTTGATATTCTTGTTAGCTGCTTCAACAGCTCCATTCATCTTCGGCCGGTAAGGAGAAGAGTTATGATGATGTATCTTGAATTTCTTACAGAGCTCGGTGATCATCGTGTTGTTGAGATTTGTTCCATTGTCAGTGATAATTCTCTCTGGCACACCATACCGACAAATCAGATTATGCCTGATAAACTGCGCCACAACATTCTTGGTAACAGTAGCAAAGGAGGCCGCCTCAACCCACTTTGTGAAGTAATCTATGGCCACCGAGATGAAGTGATGTCCATTGGAAGAGGTAGGCCTGATTTCTCCAATCATGTCAATGCCCCACATTTCAAAGGGCCACAGAGCTGTCAAGACGTTCAAAGAAACCAGAGGCACATGCACCTTATCAGCGTATACTTGGCACTTATGACAAGTTCGGAAGTGCTGATAACAATCTGCTTCCATAGTGGACCAGTAGTATCCTGCCCGTAGGATCTTCTTAGCCATGGTATGTTCACTTGAATGGGTTCTGAAGGTACCTTCATGTACACCTGCCATGATCCTCTCTGCTTCGCTCTTGTCTACACACCGCAGTAAGGTAGAGTCCTGGTTGTGCTTGTAGAGGGTTCCATTACTGAGGAAGAATTTCACAGCGAACCTTCTCAGAAACTTCTTATTATCGACAGATGCCCCTTCAGGATACTCTTGAATCTCGAGGTACCTTTTTACTTCATGGAACTAGGGTTTGTTTATCACCTTTTCAGTATCAATTTCACAACAGTGTGCTGGTTCATCCAACCTCTCAATGGTAAATCGGGGATCTTCGTTGTCCCAACTGACCTTGAACATAGAAGACACGGTAGCTAGCGCGTCCGCTAACTAATTTTCCTCTCGCGGGAAATGTTCAAAGGTTACCTCCTCAAAGTGTGGGAGCAATGTCAGCACATTCTCTTTGTATGGGATGAGATTCGGATGCTTCATATCCCATTCACCTTTGATCTGACTTATCACCAAGGTTGAATTCCTGAAGACATTTAAGAACTTGATCCTGAGGTCAATAGCGGCTTTGAGACCCATGATGCAGGCTTCATATTCCGCCATCTTATTAGTGCAGTTGAAACATAGTCTGGCGGTGAAAGGAGTATGACATCCCTCAGGAGATATGATTACAATGCCAATTCCATTACCGAGTGCGTTTGAAGCTCCATCAAGAACCATAGTCCATCGGGATCCTTCTTCAGGTCCTTCATTGGGCCTAGGTTCTTCATAGTCATTTACCAGTATAATGTTCTCGTCCGGGAACTCGAAATTTATGGAATGGTAGTCATCCACGGCCTGATGATCCAAATGATCAGCCAATAAAGTTCCCTTGATTGCCTTTTGGGTTATATATTGTATATCGTATTCAGTTAAGATCATCTGCCATCTTGCTATTCTTCCGGAGAGAGCGGGCTTCTCGAAGATGTATTTGATTGGATCCATCTTAGATATCAACAAAGTAGTGTGGGTCAGCATATACTGTCTTAGTCGGCAAGTAGCCCATGCCAAAGCGCAGCAAGTTTTCTCGAGCAGTGAGTATCGTGTCTCACAGTCGGTAAACTTTTTTCTAAGGTAGTATATTGCATGCTCTTTTCGACCAGACTTGTCATGCTGCCCCAGCACACACCCCATTGAATTGTCTAGCACTGTTAAGTATAATATTAAAGGTCTTCCTTCAACCATAGGCATCAGAATTGGCGGTTCTTGAAGGTATTACTTGATTCTTTCGAAAGTTGTCTGGCACTCGTCATTCCACTTTACCACTTGATCTTTCTTCAGACGTTTGAAGATGGGCTCACAAGTAGCAGTCAGATGTGAAATGAACCTGGCGATATATTTCAGGCGTCCCAAGAAACCTCTAACTTCTTTCCCTGTACGGGGATCCGCATCTCTTGTATAGCCTTTACCTTTGTGGGGTCCACTTGAATACCTTTGTCACTGTAGATGAAACTCAAAAGCTTACCAGACCTTACCCAGAAGGTGCACTTGTTCGGATTCAACCTCAGCTTGTACGTCTTCAACCTGTCGAACAACTTTTGTAGATGATCAAGGTGCTCTTCCTCAATTTGAGACCTGGCAATCATGTCACCAACATAAACTTTTATCTCGTGGTGAATCATATCGTGGAACAAGGCGACCATGGCTCGCTGATAAGTTTCCCCATCATTCTTCAACCCAAAAGGCATCACCTTGTAACAGAAGGTGCCCCACTGTGTGACGAAGGTTGTCTTCTCCATGTCTTCAGGAGCCATCTTGATCTGGTTGTAGCCAGAGAAACCATCCATGAAGGAGAAGATTTTGTGTTGAGCGGTGTTGTCAACCAGAACATCAATATGGGGAAGCGGGAAGTCACCCTTGGGGCTTTCCCTGTTCAGATCTCTGTAGTCCATACACATCCGTACCTTACTGTCTTTCTTTGGCACCAGAACAACATTAGCCACCCACTATGGATAGGAGGTGATAGCTAAGATCCCTGCGTCGAACTGTTTCATGACCTCTTCCTTGATCTTCTCTGACATTTCAGGGCGCATACAGCGGACCTTCTGTTTAACCGGGGGACAATATTCCTTGGTTGGCAGACGATGTACCACAATATCAGTGTCTAAACTAAGCATGTCTTCATATGACCAGGCAAAGATCTCAACATAGTTGCACAACATCTGTATTAACTGCTGTTTGATCTTAGCTTCTAGATTTGTGCTTATCTTCACTTCTCTTATGTCCTCCTCCATTCCCAAGTTTATCGTCTCAACTGGTTCTTCATGGGGCTGTATAGCCCTCACCTCCTGCTGTAACAGTATAGCAAGTTCTCCAGGCACCTCACAATCGTCCTCACCTTCATCCTCGGCTTGGTTGATCGGATTTTCGAAGTCATAACCTATAGTAGAAAATTTGTTATCAATGGGATCCAGAGTGGATATGGATCTGCAGTATGATACGTGAGTGTGTGTAAGAGCATAGTTGTTTTGATAAAGTGAAGACAGAAAAGAAAAAACAGAGAGCGCAAAATTTGTATGCAAGGAACATCCAATGTTTTATTGATGATATAGGAAATGAAACATAATAGCCCTCACAAACAAAGCCAATGTGCTTCGGGCAAGACACAAGGCTGTAGAGTTTAAATTGTTTATTAAAAATTCAGAAAACAAGTAAGACAATTACTGCGGAATAAAAGAAACCGGTATAAAATCCCTATCCGTCCAGTTACTCGGTCCACCGTTGGTAGTTGGGTAGATCCAGCTGTCAATGTCAGAGTCTTCCTCACTGTCTTCAATGGAATTAATTCCCTGATTGCTGATGCGTAGGGGAGGTCCTCCAGCTCGAGCGCGTCGAATAACCCTTTGAGCTCCTGAAGTAAAGCCCAAACCAAACTTGTCAGTTTTTTGAGTAAAATCAGGGAGTTGTCCCATGTTGGTATACCCATCTTCTTCAACCACTCTTCTGGCATCCTTGAGAGAAGCCATCTTCAGAGGAGGTTTGGTGCCAGTAGTAGTCTCGGTCGATGCCAAGATCTGGGGAACCTCTTCAAAGTTTTGGTAAGGAGTCTCTATGAATTCCCCGTCCATCTCTATGTACCTGAAGGAGTTGAGGTGGCTCACCATATACTCCTCTTCGCCACGTACAGTGACAATCTTCCCCTTCACTGGATACTTCAGCATTTGGTGCAGTGTAGAAGTAACTGCCCCAACTTCATTGATCCAGGGATGACCCAACAAACAAGAATATGACGGCCTGATATCCATCACATAGAAGGTGGACTCAAAGGTTTGAGAGCCTATCTTGACAGGGATGTCCACCTCCCCATGCACTATTCTCTTTGACCCGTCAAAAGCCCTTACCACAATGTTACTAGGCTTTAAGGTCAAGCCCTCACAATCTAGTCGATTGAGAGCCTTCTTTGGCAGGACATTCAGTGAAGACCCAGTATCTACCATCACATGAGCCATAGTGGTGTCCCTGCATTCGATCGAGACATGCAGAGCATCATTATGCTTCCTCCATTTTGGTGTCAAATCGGCATTTGAAAAACCCAGCCAATTGTCAACAGTCAGGCTAACCATACAGTCTTTGAATTGATCAGCGGAGGTCTCCTGCGGCACATGCAGTCTTGAGGAATGCGATCAAAGCCTTCGCATGGGCCTCAGAACACAATAACAAAGACAACATGGATATCTTTGAGGGGGTCTGCCCCAGCTGCTCGACCATATTTTAGTCGCTCCTTTTAATTATTTTTAATATTTCCTCTATCTCTTGCTTAGAGGCTTCTACGACAATTTTTCTAGGTGTCTCTATCCGGGCAGGCTCACCTATGGCTTCTTTGCCTCGGGTACCAGATGACTCGATGATAGGGGTAACAATTGGAGTAAGAACACGAGTAGTAGTTGAAGCACCAATAGGAATAGCAGGCAAAATAACGATAGGTTTATTGACAGTTTTTAAGGAATTCTCGGGAAAGAAAACCCTTCCACTTATGGTTATCTTACTGGTCCCGACAATGTTACTGACATCAGGATCAGCTTCTTCATTCTTCATGTCTTGTTTAATGCCATGATAGTAGACATCAGCGCCATAATGCCAAGGGACAACTTTGTCTGAGGCGTATGGGACAAGACCAGGAAGGGTGATTATTAACGGAGCGACTCTTGGAGCAGATGTAATCCTAACAGGTCGTCTCGATGAGACCTTTGAAGGATTAGCGGAAATGGTTATAATTGCAATATCTTCACATGGAACAATTTGAATCAAAGATTTTTTGAACAAAATTTCTCTGCTGTCCATCAGGCGTTGGACACCTGTTTTTAGCAAATGGCAACCAGAAGGCAGAGATGAACACACGTGGCAACCTTCACCACAACCCGGAAATAAACCGGCGAACAAAAAATTCTTCTTAATAGTTATAAGAGGAGTAGAAACTTCATTAACTGAAGTCACAAACAGATCGGTATCAACAACATTAACTCCACGATTATCCTTAGGCATGGGAGCAGCTATGACATTGGGCTTCTCCGGAGCATCGAACTCAATCTCTTTGGCTACAATAAGGTCTTGTACCTTATTTCTCAGAGCCCAAAAATCATTTGTATCGTGGCCAACACTCTCAGAATGGTAGGTGTTGTACCCCAAAATTTTCCCTCCCATATTCTTCAAGATTTGTCAAGATCAATCTTCAAATGCTTCAAGATCTCTCAAGGATTGCACAGTCCAAAGGCCTCCTAAGCCAGCTAAAATTAGGGTTTTGGTTCTTGCAAGGAAGTTGAGGTTTTCAAGGGCTCAATCAAGTCCCACATGCCTATAAACATTGTCAAGCATCTACATGCCAAGTTTCAAGACTCACAGCATCAAGTTGCACAGTCAAAAACCCTAATTACTTCACAATCAACTACAGGGGCAAAATGGTCATTTGGCAGTCAAAAGTCAAAATTTTTGGTCAACATCTTATTTTGAAGCCACAATCATCATTTGGTCAAGTCTTGACCATGATTCCACAAGAGTGGCTCAAAAATCATCAAGATGCAAAAGTTTCCATTTTTGGACAGCTGAAAAGTAAACTGTAACTTGACCAAGGCATAACTTTTTCATGGTTCATCATAAAAATCCCATCCAATTCTCATTTTGAAGGGGATGATATTTCCTACAACTCATCTTCACATTCCAAGTCCAAGCAATGCTCTCACAAAAAGTTATCAATTTCAACATTATAGGTCATTTTCAAAAGTCAACAAAAAGGCACTTTAAGTCAAAGACCATAACTTGAGATTGGTAAATCAAAATGACATGGGACTAAAGGCATTGGTTAGAGGACTTCAAGAGCTTTCCAAAATGTCCAAGAACATGTTCATATGATCAAAATTGAGCAAGATGTGCATTGGAGAAGTTGGGAAATTTTTGTGAAATGGCAAAAGTTAACTATCCTTGAAACTTCAATTTTTGACAAAAGGGCCCACTTTATTCCACTTGATTCAGCCTTGTCATGCCACCCACGTGTCCCATGATTAATTTCAAGACCAAACATTTATTTTTTCATTTTTATTTAATTTTTATGGATTTAATTCATTTTAATCCATAATAATTCAAATAAAATCAAAAAAATTATTAAATGGTATCTTTGTGGTTTGAATGGCTTTCATACAGCATATTCTAGTTTCCAAATTCGTGCCAAGCTCAATTATGCATAAAAATTCAAAATTTGAACAAACTTGGAAAGTCCTTTAATGGTGGTTATGAAGAATCTCAAAACTTCAATACAAGGGATCATGGGCTGATAATCTGACCAAAATGCATTCCCATACATATGCTGAACACAACCCTAATACATTACACGCACAAGCTGCTGCAGAAACACCCCAACCATATTCAAAAAATCAAGCAAAAAAGTCAAAATTGATCTTGATACTCCAGGCCTTTTCAAAGCGATTTAAGGACTCTAATACATTGCTAGCATTTCCAGGAACACATTTCAATTGAAAACAAGCCTCAAAGCTCAAGAACACGTGCTACACAGACCCACGGTTTGTCAATTTTTTTTGTAATCACATACATTGATTCATGCACATACCACTCCTAGGGTACGCCTCACTGGTTGCCTCGAACGTGGTCATCAAGTATAGGGTGTCTTAGAGGTTGCCCTCCTGTCTAAAGATCCTGTTGCCTCGAAACAGTTGCCTCGGATAAAAAAGGATCTAGGACATTAGGGTTACTTCTAATGTGTCCTACCATTGCTTCGGTGACCACACTGTCCCTATAATCGAATTGACCCGAATAACTCCAACGATGATGCTACCTACCTCTCAATGGTAGGATAGCACTATCTAAAGGACTCTTACACAGCCTAATTCCTTAGAGTAGGTAGATCTCATGGGTACTTGCTCTTTTCAAAACAAACAAAAATACTTTTTGCACCTACACTTTCAAAAGTTTTCAAACAAATTTTTCATACACTCTTGAGGACATATACAAGAGTTACTTAGAAATATTTCAAACGAGACTTTTTTAAAACCCACCCACACTTGAAAAGCAAACAAATTTTTGAAAACATAAGAACAAGTACCTAAGAGCCCGTGGATAACCACAGATAGAAAGGGTGCTAACACCTTCCCTTTCTATAAATCTACCTCCCGAACCGAGAAACATGCTCGAATAAGGAATTTTGATGTGATTTTGTCCTTTCCATGTTGGAGAACATAAAAGACGGTGGCGACTCTTGCTTACCGCGACATTTCGCGAACCAGCTTACAAAAAACAGTCAGTTCTATTTCCACCGATCACAGAACTGGCGACTCTGCTGGGGAACATAATAAGTGGGGTGTACCTTAGGAATAGTTCATCATCATGTTTTCAATTGCTTGATCTGTTTGCTTTAAAATTGTGGGCCTGTTTTGGGAGTTTCATAGATCCTAACTCGGATCTGGGGGATACCTCTTAGAAAGTAGCAACAAACTGTGAGGGAACTATGCGAGGTATACTGATACGGTTGAAACAGTTTGCTACGTTGATGTGGCACTTTGGTGAGTACTGGTAACCCTTGAGTCAAGTCAAGGAGAGTACGGGGATGCAGCGTGGTGTCGTGAAGCATCAACTGACCTTAGGAACCTTACTTGACCATCCTGGCCTCTTTAGGGGTAGTGAGATGACCGACTTTGGTGCAGTCCGAAGTTGGTAGATACTCGATACTACACTCATTGAGGGTTGTTTTCTTGGAATATTTTGATCGCCAGTTCAGTGGCTAAATCAAAACAATGAACATAGAAAAACAACCCAATGATATTGAGCTCCTTAGAACCCGGTTACTTTTGATAGGACAGGTTTTGAGCCCACCAACTTCAAGAGGGTAGTACCCAAACTTCATGCTGGCCTGAACTCTAAGGGTTGTCTTGTGTGACTTGTGTGACTTCAAACTCGACTACTTGCATGCTTGTTATCTTACACTTGAGTTCCTTGCAGGTTTTGTTTACAGTCCTTAATTGGGACTCATTACAGGGCCCACTTACATCACTCCATGCATAGCATAACCTCATACCATTGCATACATCCTACATAAGGACTAATCCATTTCAAGGATCTCAAGGGTTTGTGATGCGGGTCATGATGAATCAAATGTCTAGCAAGGGGCAAAGGGGATTTATTTTCCCCTAGCCAAGGTTGATAACTTGGGTCAGGGGCTATGACCCACTCGATATGGTGAGCCTTGACTCTTGAAGAAGGACTCTCAACAACATGAAGTTCCTTCAATCAAGCTACCGGATGCAAATTCTAACAAATTTTCTTGTCTACCCCACGAGGTCCTTGAAAACATTGCATGCATATCATACATATCATTGCATAACAGGTACCCTTGTTACAGGTCACTTACCTTCTTCGCTGTTTATTTCAGCAGTCATCATGAATCCTGAATCATCCAATGAACAAGCTATCAAGGCCCTCTAGGCCCAGAATGCCCAGTTCCAGGAGCTGGTCATGAGCTTAGCCCAAGGACAACAGGAATTGAAGACTCTGCTTTTGAAAAGAAAAGAAGAAGAGGACTGTTTTGTTCAACCCTAGACGCAGATCTGGGAATGGATCACAAAATGAGGCTGAGCTGACCACCCCATCTGCTGGGAAAGACAGCCCACAAGGGAGAGAGGTACCTAGTCCCGTGGTCTCCGACAACGAGACAAATTTCAATAATGAACAGTACCCTCCTACTGAGGACAGGTACAAGCAGCTGGAGGACCGATTAAATGCTATGGAGATTCAACATGTACCTGGGTTGGATTTTGGAGATCTAGGTTTATCTTCTGGGGTGGTGATCCCTCACAAGTTCAAGGCGCCTGCCTTTGCGAAATACGACGGGGCTTCCTGTCCTAAGCTGCATCTCAGATCCTATGTAAGGAAGATCCAACCTTACATTGTTGACAAGAATCTATGGATCCATTTCTTCCAGGAAAGTCTTTCAGGGACTCAACTCGAATGGTTCTATCAACTGGATGGAACCAGTATTCGTAACTGGGAGGACTTGGCTACTGCATTTTACAAGCAGTATCAATATAATTCTGACCTTGCTCCCACGCGTACCCAACTCCAGGGTATGTCACTTGGGACGGGTGAAGGTTTTAAGGAGTATGCGCAAAGGTGGAGAGACCTGGCTGGAAGGGTGCAGCCGCCTTTGACTGACCGTGAACTCGTCGACATGTTCTTGGGGACCCTGTCTGGTCCTTTCATCAACCATCTGATTGGGAATTCTTCTGCTGGGTTCACAGATTTGATCTTAACTGGTGAGAGGATAGAAGCTGGTATCAAGTCCGGGAAGATACAAAAGGGTGACTCCTCGAACGTTGAGAAGAAACCATTCAAGAAAGAGTCCAATGCTGCATACAGTCAGAAGGGTCGTCGTGACCAACACGTAGGGGCAGTCATGATCTTAGGTTCTGCGTTACACCGACAACCTCCAAAGGGAAATCAGCGAAGGCCAGACGAGCCTAAAAGACAATTCACCAACATCAACATGCCATTGTCACAAGCATTGCAGGACATGTTAAAAATGAATCTGATTGCGGTGATCAACCCTCCTGCAAATCCCAAGACCTCTTCTCCAAACTACAACCCAGATGCGAGGTGTGCTTATCATTCCGGAAGCCCGGGGCACGATACTGAGGATTGTTGGGCGCTAAAATACAAGATTCAGAACATGATTGACGCCAAGGAGATCGAATTCGAGCCTGTTGAGACTCCCGATGTGATCACTGCTCCCTTGCCAAAACATGTCTAGGATTGAGAGACTCTTGTTCATTTAAATTCTGATGTTGTATTTTTATATGCTTATTCAAACAATTATCATGTCAAACTCTATTATTTCATTAATGCATTACACGTGTCTGTTTTGAAGTAATTGTGTTCTCTATATTCAAAATTGCTTTTATTTTTTCTTGATGTTCAACTCTCGATTGAAAATTCTAAGCCTCTTGAGGGAGGATGACGAAAACGATACCACAATCTACAGTATGTTTTTGAACAGACCCCGCTGATGAGGTACGGGCATTGTTTCAATTCCTAAGCACTGGAGTTATAAGGATGATAATCCCTCGTCAACCCCTTTGAGCCAAAGAAGTAGGAGTTTTCTTTTCAAAAATTAAAACCCTTAATCATAACCTGGGGCAGGGTAGTTCTCTCAGCTGATCCAAGTGCACAACGAATGGCAACAAAGGAATCCTTACAAAACAAAAGACAGTGATGGCTCCGAATAATCATAAAGACAGGCGGTCATTATCTCCTAAAAATAAAAGCCCGTTAAGTCAAAACCTATGAAGGAGACTTACAAAACTGGGGCATCCCGCTGACTGTGATCATGAAAGAAATAGTTCAGGCAAAAAACAGGGATAACGAAATTAAAAAAGAAAGAGGTCCTACAAACCCTCAACACAAAAATGACTGCCTATTCAAAATAAATCGTCAGTATCCGAACCATCACTGGTATATCAAAGGAAAGACTCAAACAAGGTCTAACACACGATCAGCTGAGTTTAGGTTTGAAGAACATCACGAAGAGCGGGTGGGTACAGATAAATTTGAGCCTTTATCCTTTGTTTCTTAAACCGTGAACCAGTCCATGTTATAACCCTCAAAAGTCCTAGCTAAAGCATGGGTTAATTCGAAAGCATACTGTTGCAAAGGTATCCTGACTCCTTAAGGCTCGCCGTAAAATCTTGAGGTGACATCACAATTTACAAAAAAAAAATCCACTTGTTTTTATGAAAAAATGCATTTTCAAGAAAACTTCAAGACAGACATAAGCTTTGCATTTTTAATATAACATTGCTTGCATATGACTATTTGTTTGAACAGCATAGAAGTTCGCACGAAGAACATCCAGTGAACAAGAATCTTCCCAACAACGAGGTCATCTCAAATGGAAGAAACACTTCCAATCAAGGGGCACAACACGATCATTGTCCGTCATCTGGGGCAGTTAGGTCAAGATTCAGAGAATCTCTCAAAAGGCCAACCAGCTTGGGGCAAATCTCTACCTGGATCACTTGGGGCATTGGACGATCAAACGAAGATCTTATGGTGGTATGACGACACAACACTACTGACAGTGACAACTCCCTGCATCCTGAGAGCACAGACATAGTCGAAAAAACACTACGCATAAGCAAAGACCCGCTAGGTTGACACACCTAGGCAAAAATAAGGGATGAAATGAAAAAATCTGTACACCCGGCAAGTCGAAAACCTGAAAAGGCGGCTTGGGCAAAAATGGGTATCCCGGTGGACTGAAAACCCGAAAGGGCGGTCCAGGCAAAAGTTAGGGATCAAAAGCGTACGACTATGTTCTGTCATCTCGTCACTTGCCTACCAGAAGAAGATTTGTCAACCGGCAGCCATCAAGCGCCTCCACAGGTATCTTCTCCCACAGAAACAGGGGCAATATGAGTTGTCTAAGCGATCTAGTTGCTCTGTCCACCAAGGTACTAAGATAGGTTCAGCTGAAGAACGTGACCAAGATACCTTCACTCCCCGCGGAGTAAGATAAGATTCAGCAATACTCTCCCCCGAGCAAAGTTGGTCTCCCGTCAGCCCTGACAAGGTACAGTATCTCCAGTAAGTTAACAATACTCTCCCCAAGCAGAGTTAGTCTACTGTCGGCCTTAAGAAAGTTGGACATCCCCGGAGGATCTCAACATTCCCCAGCGAGTATATAGATGTTCCTAATCAAGCATCCCCGGCCGCCTTAATATAAGATTATTCCCCGACGGAATATAGACATCCAGTGGAGCCACTTCCCCAGTACAGTCCAAAAGTTTCCCCAGGAGAGTCGAATTATCCTCCCCAGTAGATTCTAGAAGCTTATCCCCAGTAGATTCTGGAAGCTTATCCCTGCAGAGTACGAACGCTTCTCCCCGGCTTTATTCAAAGGTTACTCCCCACCAGAGCTTATAACTGGGTTATCCTCAGCTAATTGCAACGGAAAGATCATCCTCGGCGAAGTTCTTCCTATCCCCCAGCGGAGTTCATCAAGTTCCCAAACATCACTTATCAATGGAATCCTCAGTGGAGTTATCATCAAAACCTCAGCGAAGTATCTCTTCCCACATAGTAGATTCCCCGCAGAGTAATCTCTCCAACAAGTTTATTCCCCAACGGAGTCGTCTTCTCCTACCGGTTTATTCTTACAATCATCATCCCCAGCGAAAACGAAGAACTCTACTCTTCAACAGCAGCCCAGGATTTAAACAAGCTCCTGGCATTCGTCAAGGATTTATTTTCCCAGACGAAGATACATTCATAAACATCACATCTTCATACATTATAGCATGCATACGCATCATACAACACAAATCTCATTTATTTTTGAGAACATCTTAAAATCATGCAGTTCATGCATCATGACGTTGCATATAGCTAACGTTTTTGCCTTTTCAGGAAAAGGTCAATCAAAAGATGATTACCATCTACCTTTGCAGTTCCAGATCAACACTGGTAACAAGCCAGGAAAATTCTGTGGACGACTAGTCGTGGGTTAATACCTGAAACCAAACAATTATCCACTTGATCAACAGGAAACCCTACACCGGTTCCTTCCCAGCTTCAGATGTAGTTTTACACGGACTCATCCTTAGGCAACCCTACACCGGTTCCTTCTCAATTTCAGACGAAGATTTACACGGACCCGTCCTCAGGAAACCCTACACCGGTTCCTCCTCAGTTCCAAGACGAAGTTTTACACGAACTTACCTTAAAGTAACCCCACACCGGTTCCTTTTCTTTCAAAAGAAGTCTTACACGGGCTTATCATCAAAGTAACCCTATACCGGTTCCTTTTCTTTCAGAAAAATTCTTACACAGACTCATCCCAAGGTAACCTTACCCCGGTTCCTCAAGAAGTTTTACACGAAATTATCTCAAGATAACCTTACCCTGGTTCATCCTGAAGTCTTACACGGACTCACCCCAAGGTAACCTTACCCCGGTTCCTCCTGAAGTTTTACACGAACTTTTCCTACAGTAACCTTACCCCGGTTCCTCCAGAAGTCTTACACGGACTTACCTCAAGATAACCTTACCCCGGTTCATCAAGAAATTTTACACGAACTTATCCCAAAGAAACCCTACACAGGTTCTCTCTCTTCGGATGAAGTTTTACACGGACTCGTCATTGAGAAACCCTACACAGGTTCTCTCTCTCCAGATGAAGTTTTACACGGACTCGTCATTAAGAAACCCTACACAGGTTCTCTCTTTCCAAAGATGTAGTTTTACAAGGACTCGTCATCAGAAACCCTACACAGGTTTTATTTCTTCCAGGATGCAGTTTTACACGAGCTCATCATCAAAGTAACCACACACAGGTTTCCTTCCTTCCAAGATGCAATTCTACACGGACTCGTCGTTAGTCAACCCTACACAGGTTTCCTTCCTTCCAAGATGCAGTTTTACACGGACTCATCGTGAAGCAACCCTACCCAGGTTCCCTCTTTCAACTTACAAAATTACAATTCAACAGACAATTTCCAAATGGCATCTATAAGCCCATTCCCGACAAGATTCTGTCACATCTTCATATGGCATCTATAAGCCCATCCTCCTATCCACCATCTTTCCAAATGGCATCTATAAGCCCATTCCCGACATCACATTGCTGATACTACACTATGTGAGTGCAAATTTCTGGGCACTTTAGTGTTCAATCATCTTCCACCTTTGGATCACGAAAGGCACGCAAGCCAATCTACATCCTCAGGTCTAAGAAGATTGAACAGGGGCAACTGTTGTACCCCAAAATTTTCCCTCCCATATTCTTCAAGATTTGTCAAGATCAATCTTCAAATGCTTCAAGATCTCTCAAGGATTGCACAGTCCAAAGGCCTCCTAAGCCAGCTAAAATTAGGGTTTTGGTTCTTGCAAGGAAGTTGAGGTTTTCAAGGGCTCAATCAAGTCCCACATGCCTATAAACATTGTCAAGCATCTACATGCCAAGTTTCAAGACTCATAGCATCAAGTTGCACAGTCAAAAACCCTAATTGCTTCACAATCAACTACAGGGGCAAAATGGTCATTTGGCAGTCAAAAGTCAAAAATTTTGGTCAACATCTTATTTTGAAGCCACAATCATCATTTGGTCAAGTCTTGACCATGATTCCACAAGAGTGGCTCAAAAATCATCAAGATGCAAAAGTTTCCATTTTTGAACAGTTGAAAAGTCAACTGTAACTTGACCAAGGCATAATGTTTTCATGGTTCATCAGAAAAATCCCATCCAATGCTCATTTTGAAGGGGATGACATTTCCTACAACTCATCTTCACATTCCAAGTCCAAGAAATGCTCTCACAAAAAGTTATCAATTTCAACATTATAGGTCATTTTCAAAAGTCAACAAAAAGGCACTTTAAGTCAAAGACCATAACTTGATATTGGTAAATCAAAATGACATGGGACCAAAGTCATTGGTTAGAGGAATTCAAGACCTTTCCAAAATGTCCAAGAACATGTTCATATGATCAAAATTGAGCAAGATGTGCATTGGAGAAGTTGGGAAATTTTTGTGAAATGGCAAAAGTCAACTATCCTTGAAACTTCAATTTTTGACAAAAGGGCCCACTTTCTTCCACTTGATTCAGTCTTTTCATGCCACCCACGTGTCCCGTGATTAATTTCAAGACCAAACATTTGTTTTTTCATTTTTATTTAATTTTTATGGATTTAATTCATTTTAATCCATAATAATTCAAATAAAATCAAAAAATTTATTAAATGGTATCTTTGTGGTTTGAATGGCTTTCATACAGCATATTCTAGTTGCCAAATTCGTGCCAAGCTCAATTATGCATAAAAATTCAAAATTTGAACAAACTTGGAAAGTCCTTAATTGGTGGTTATGAAGAATCTCAAAACTTCAATACAAGGGATCATTGGCTCATAATCTGACCAAAATGCATTCCCATACATATGCTGAACACAACCCTAATACATTACACGCACAAGCTTCTGCAGAAACACCCCAACCATATTCAAAAAATCAAGCAAAAAAGTCAAAACTGATCTTGATACTCCAAGCCTTTTCAAGGCAATTTAAGGACTCTAATACATTGCTAGCATTGCCAGGAACACATTTCAATTGAAAACAAGCCTCAAAGCTCAAGCACACGCGCTGCACAGACCCACGGTTTGTCAATTTTTTTGTAATCACATACACTGATTCATGCACATACCACTCCTAGGGTATGCCTCACTGGTTGCCTCGAACGTGGTCATCAAGTATAGGGTGTCTTAGAGGTCGCCCTCTTGTCTAAAGATCATGTTGCCTCGAAACGGTTGCCTCGGATAAAAAAGGATCTAGGACATTAGGGTTACTTCTAATGTGTCCTACCATTGCTTCGGTGACCACACTGTCCCTATAATCGAATTGACCCGAATAACTCCAACGATGATGCTACCTACCTCTCAATGGTAGGATAGCACTATCTAAAGGACTCTTACACAGCCTAATTCCTTAGAGTAGGTAGATCTCATGGGTACTTGCTCTTTTCAAAAAAAACAAAAATACTTTTCGCACCTACACTTTCAAAAGTTTTCAAACAAATTTTTCATACACTCTTGAGGACAGATACAAGAGTTACTTAGAAATCTTTCAAACGAAACTTTTTTAAAACCCACACACACTTGAAAAGCAAACAAATTTTTGAAAACATAAGAGCAAGTACCTAAGAGCCCGTGGATAACCACGGATAGAAAGGGTGCTAACACCTTCCCTTTCTATAAATCTACCTCCTGAACCGAGAAACATGCTCGAATAAGGAATTTTGTTGTGCTTTTGTCCTTTCCATGTTGGAGAACATAAAAGACGGTGGCGACTCTGGCTTACCGCGACATTTCGCGAACCAGCTTACATAAAACAGTCAGTTCTATTTCCACCGATCACAGTAGGCACACCGAGCGTTTGGATTGTACCGAGGAGATGTAGTATTTGGATTCTTGGGAGCCTCTTTCAAGGTTTCCAAGTTGGAAATTAGTAGTGGGGTAGAACCTCTGTCAATGTCATGTTAATCTGGGTAAACTGCCTTTGTGGTCTTTCTACCCTTTATTGATTGTGGCGTTGTGGAGCAGCCGTAGGCCTAGGTATCATTACAGCACTTACCGTCGGATGGTGTTCAGCTCTGTTTTGGCCTCTCAGGCTATAGATGGCACTGGCTTCCTTCTTACCAGTGAAAGGATTCTTTACCGAACTCGAAGAGGCGTCTTTATGTATCTTACCGCTATGAATTCCAACTTCTACCCTTTCTCCTGTTAATATCATCTCGGTGAAACCAGCTGATGAGCTACCAATCAAATGATTAAAGAATGGACCAGACAGTGCCCCAAGAAACATGTCAACCAACTCCCTGTCAGATAAAGGGGGTTGGACTCTCCCAGCAAAATCTCTTCACTTCTGCGCATAGTCCTTAAAGCCTTCACTTGCACTCATGGACATACTCTGGAGTTGAGTATGAGTGGGGGAAAGGTCGGCGTTGTTTTGATACTGCTTAAAAAGCAGCAGCCAAATCCTTCTAGTTTAGGACATTGGTTCTCTCTAATTCGTAGAACCATTCAAGTTGAGTCCCTGATAGACTGTCTTGAAAGAAGTGAACCCACAAGTTTCTATCAGCGGTGTGGGCTGGATCTTCCTTACATAGGAACGAAGATGGAGCTTAGGGCAAGACACCATATCATACTTTGCAAAAATTGGAGCCTTAAATTTCCGTGGGATGACTACTCCCGACACCAATCCCAATTCTTCGAAATCCAACCCAGGTATCCTCTGGACTTCCATATCACTCAAACGATCTTGCAACTGCTTGTATCTATCCTCAGTGGGAGGATACTGCTCATCATTGTAGTCCGTATCATTGTCAGAAACTTCAGGACTAGGGTCCTTTTCCCTTGTCTCCCTTTCTTGATTCTCCCCTTCCTTGGATGAGGA
Organism: Vicia faba; assembly: GCA_948472305.1. NCBI lineage: Eukaryota > Viridiplantae > Streptophyta > Magnoliopsida > Fabales > Fabaceae > Vicia > Vicia faba. The sequence continues at coordinate 1,261,808,788 of OX451738.1, forward strand.
GGTTAGATCGACTGGTTGCTTTAATGGCCCCATGAATCTTCTGCCCATATTCAGAATACCAGAGACCTTCTTCTTTTTCTTCTTCTCCTTCAGGATGAGGGCTTTCAGATCCTCCTGCCCTTTCTCCAGAGTTATGAACATCTGTTGAAATTGGGTATTTTGTTCCTGAAGATCTTTGATGCTTTGTTCAGAAGACATTTCTGCTGAAATAAACAGCGAAGAAGATGAGAAGCCTGTAATGGTACCTGTATATGCAGTGTTTATGGATGGGATGCGTATGCAATGATTTCAAGGATCTTGGGAAATTTAAATTTTGCGAACCAAAATGAAACAAAGATTTTATTAGTAGAATTCAAAGTTCAATTGCCTTTTAGGCGTTACAATTAAAAACAATTCTAAAAACTAGAAAAAAATCAAATTTCCCATGGATGCTTCCTCTTCATGCCGAGATAGGCATTAAGGCTTCTTTCCTCATGATGCAACTTTGTGAACTCTAAAACCTTCCTCTCCTGGGAATAGAACTGATCCCTATAAGTATCCCACTCTTTCTTCAACTGAATCTAAGACCTCTGTAGTTCTTCAAGATCAGTGGGCATATCAGGATGTAGAACCGTGTAAGGAATACCCCCTTCAGTAGTGGGTTCCATAAACACTGGTAAAACGGCCATTTAGGGCATCATAAGGTTCTGGGTGCGAGCTCGTACCCATTGGAGATAAGGTTCCATAGGAATGGAAGCCTTCGGCCCCAAAGCTTTGGCGTCAGATCTGTTTACCATGCTCTAAGCTCGTATGAACCTCTGGCGATACCCTTGAACATCATCCTCATAGTTAAATACAATGCCCTTGATAAGTAACTCATGAGGACTTTCCCTTCGAGCGTAACCAAATTTTCATAGAGCCAAACAAGGATTGTAAGTTATGCCTCCTCTAATGCCAAGTAATGGGACATTAGGGTACTCCCCGCAGCGGTCAATAATAACAGTATCTCCCATAGCTCGGGAATACTAGAGAATATCTGTGTGAGCGAGTGACATTATCCTTTGGGACCAACCCAAACCTTCTTCATTCTTCAGTACGGACTTAGGGAGGTGATAAATAAACCACCTCGATAGCAATGTCATGCAGCACATAAGAACCCCTCTTCTCTTCATGGTACGAGTATGGAGAGCGTGCAAGATATCTCTGAACAAGGTAGGCACAGGGTTGTGAGAGAGGAAGATCTTGATAGCATTCACATCTATGAGTAAGTCTGGATTAGGGAATAGTACTAACCCATAGATTAGAAGGGCCAAGACCTCCTCAAAAGCCTGAAAGTCCATATCATCCCAAAACATCTGAGCCTTGTCTATTAGGAACTTGGCTAGAAAACCCTTGACTCCGCTTCTTGTTTCCCAATTGGATACCACGTCGACCCATTTCAGATGGAAGGCTGAGGCAATGACTTCTGGCTTAGGAACCTCTTCTATACATGTGAAAGGAAACTGTTCAAGAGTGGGTATATTCAATAACTGAGAGAACTCTTCCATGGTAGGCATCAACTGATAGTCTGGGAAGGTGAAGCAGTGGTGCTTGGGATCAAAGAACTGAAAGAGTACACCCATCATATTTTCATCAAATTTTAAAGTAACCAGGTTGAGAAGTCGACCATGTCTCTTAGTGAATGCGGAAGTTTCAGGAACCCTTGATACTAGCTCCTTGAGGTGGGGAGGTATTCTCATAAAGCTGATTCGGATAGTGTTTCTATGAGCAGAAGCCATGATCTACAAAACAAAACAAAGATAAATTCCCTTGGTCCTTGAAATGATTAATGTAATAAGAATGGATGCTATGTTATGATGCATGATGTCATGTTCAAACAGAATAAATCACACACAAGAAAAACACACAATAGACCTTAGGTTCTGATGGGGGCTGTATTATCTGTAACGTATAGCCTAAATATAGTACTGCAAGTGTACAGCCTATCGAAGTAATATATAAGATTATCGAACCACAGAGACCAATTGTCAATCTATCAACTCTATTGCTAAGGTGCTTATCTAAGGCGAATAAGGATATTGATGTGAGTGCAGTGCACAAAGTAAATATGCGAGGGAAATAACAGTTTAAAAGACAGGTTGGAATGTAAATCATGTAATCAGATATTGGTCCGGTCATGCGTAGATGAACCTACTTATGGGGCAGTATTTTCTATTGATAGCAAAGAATCAGTTTAACGGGAACTTGTAGCTTTTGACTACTAAGAACCGAGTTTACTCTTTAAATTAAATTCCTTTATTGTCACATATAAAGGGTGCCTTCCGCGTTAAAGAGGTAAACCTATTTTTAAGAAATTGATAGTTTTGACTTAATAGAAAAGTGATCTTACTCGGAAAGATTAACTTAAAGAGACTTTTGGCTTTTGGCCAAGAGTCAGATTTTAAACCTACAAACGCGTCCGAAAATAGTTTCAAAATCGTTTTCTAAAAAGGGTCAATGATTCCTATTTAACCAATCAACGGCTGTCGCTCTTTTTGTTTGGTTAAATAATAATCAAGTCGTATCATCAGTTTGGACGGCTTTCGATCTTACCCAATTAAACATTTAAACACAATCGACTTAAGTTAGAAGCAAAACATCCCCAGAGTATTTTCACTAGCATGATAATTGGAACACAACCACGATGACAATCATTACATCCTAACCTTTATAGTTTAGCCAGACATAATAAGTGCGAGTCTATAAAACGTGTAGACTTATGGTAAGAGCATTTAAAGTCTATAAAACGTGTAGACTATGGTAAGAGCATTTAAAGTCTATAAAACGTGTAGACTATGGTAAGAGCATTTAAAGTCTATAAAACGTGTAGACTATGGTAAGAGCATTTAAAGTCTATAAAACGTGTAGACTATGATAAGAGCATTTAAAGTCTATAAAACGTGTAGACTATGATAAGAGCAATTAAATAAAGAAATGCAATAAATTAGAACCTTGCTCCGGTCGGAGACTTGAATCTGATACAAATCTACGGAAAAGTAAGGCCGGTATGATGAACTTCAACCAAAGTGCTCCAAGACTCGATTACAACTCAATCTACACCGCAATAACTCCCCGATGTGAAGAGATTATTACTTTACAGAAACTGATAGTATATGGCTTAAGATTGTACTAAGCTTGGATGAAAATAAAGAATGAGAATCGAAAGCTATTTATAGAGGAACTTTGAAGTGCGTAAGGACCAGTATGCCCCTTAACTTCCTTTGAGCGGGAACCATTTTGTGAAGGCCGCGGGCGCGGTGAGGGTGGCCGCGGGCGCGGCGCCTGGAACCGCCACATCATGGGAACGTGGCAGTTGATCTCTGGGTGAAAGTGGGCCACGTCATCGCGTTTCCTGTAGCCAGCGCGGTGCTGAACGCCATAAGTGCAAAATATCTTGAAAAACCCTAATTTCTTGGCGTTTTGGCTCGTTTCTTCACAGAAGGCTCTGAAATGACAAGGATCCTGAAAACAAAGGAAAAAGGAACATAATACGAGAAAATGACAATAAAAACTAAGAAAAACATGTGATATTTGAGTCAGAAACATAGTGCGATTTAGTGCGATCAAATCCTCCCACGCTTAGACCTTTGCTTGTCCTCAAGCAACGACTCTTAAAAGTAGATGAAAGAAAATTTATGGTGTATACAGGTTTTGGGCAAAGAGGGCTTCTAAGTCCGAGTAAGGGTGTGTTGTCAGGCACTAACTATCTGAATCAAGGGTATCTTAATTACACTACTCGCAGAAATGCGGACATAAACCTCATAAGTATACAGATTGATCCAAATATCCTTACTATGCTAAGACTTCTTTTTGTACGAGGTCCTTTTTCATTCAGGCGCAATCACATTAAGCCCGTTATCCGTACATACTCATGGTGTAGTGACCGGTTAGTGACTCTGATCTCAAGTGATGGGATTCTGGTACAAGAGTTGGTTTAATCCCTTTTTATTTTACCCATTTGCAGTTGCGGGGGATCGGACCGTAGTCCGCCCTACCAAGTTCAGCACCAGATACCTCTGAACCAACTACAACAGATATGCCTTATATATTTTTTTCTTTGTTTTTGTTAGTGTTTACAACTTTCTTGAGTTAAGTAATCTTTGTGAGGATTACCCAACTCGTAGTCGTATTCATACTTTATTTTGTAACTTTTAAGGCAAAAATAGAGATCATCCACTTATATTCATCGATCCCACACTTAGAGCATGCTTAGGCCGGAGCTGACTGCTAAGATAAACTACTTGAAGACCTATTGGTACAGCTTTATTCAAAATCATAGCATATTGGGGAGAAAGGATCTAATCTAAATATTCAAAAAGGCTTATGGTGTAAAAATGATAACGACTTTTTCAAAAAGTGAGTGTCCGAGAAACAGACCCTATCTAGGACCTGTCTCATAGCCCAAATCCTTAAAAACAACCATAAATCTTTGAAAAATAAAAATTTTGTAAGGCTAAAAGGTGGGGGAAATGAAAGGGTACACTACGCAGAAAGACTCGCCTATCACATGCATTTTATTAACTACGAAAAAAAAGGAAAAATGCGGAAGGTAAATAAAAGCAGGAAAAACGGAAAATAAAAGCGAAAAATGGGAAATAAAAGCGATAAATGCTCCTCCCACACTTAAATCAGACATTGTCCTCAATGTTCCAAAATAAGGTAGGAGGAGGTACCTGAAAACACTAGTGGGGGCCACTAGGACCTTCACCATCCTGGTTGGTACGACCGGAACGGCGGCTACGGCTGCGACGGCGGCTATCTCGGTCCAAAACAAGCTGCTCCAGTCTCTCTGACAAGGCGGCATTTGCCGCTTGTAGCTCTTGGGTCCGACCAATGAGGGTTCCTTGGGTTGCCTCCATCAATTGGAAGTGACGAGCGTTTGTGGTCTGGTGTAGGTGCTGTTCTCTCTGAAAAGCCAGCTGACTTTCCATAATAATGCGCAGAGAGCTAGCATTTTGTTCTTGGGACGCTTGCATGAAGGCCATGTTGTCGGTCGCCTGTTGCTGCAAGGTAGCAAGGAGGGTGTCCCTCTGGGCCTCTCGGGCCATATGCTCACGCCACATGTCCTCAGTGACATGGAAGCTAGGAGCTGTACCTGCATGTGGGTTAGAGGTTGAAGGTGCCGTGTGTGGAGGTGAAAAATGGGGTGGTTCCTCTGTTTGGAAATCGTACTCATCATCAGTGTTGTTACCCTCATTTAAAGGTAGATTTGGGGGCAACGGACCAATAAAAGCAGGAGCGTTGAGATCGTAGGTCCAGTTACGCTCAAATCGAATATCAGTACGACGGGTGCAAGGCATAACAACACTGGGTACGGCAGCACCTCCAACCATTAGGAAGTAACCACCTTCCTTCCTCGTCTTGCATAAACGCATATCCCTGAAAAATTTAAGATTTGCAATCCGAGGAGGAAGTGGTTCTAGGGTGGCAAGTTCCGTATCCAATCCTATGGCACGGGCAATAGTGGTAATCAGTCCACCAAAGGAAATCGGCCCACCTTTTCTTAAAACATGGTGCATGTGGGCAATCATGAATGGGACGGGATTAACTTTGGTGTCTGTGAGGCAGCTTTGCATGATAATTAATTCTTTAGCATTCACCTTGTTTGGGTTTTCCCGAGCAAAGATGGTGGATGCTAAAAGAAATCTAAAGACACGAAGGGCAGGATTGTGGATGTGAGAAGCAAGAAGGCCATCAAAAGATGTTGCATTTTGTTTAGTAATTCTGGCCCAAAATGCTTCAAATGCCCAATCCGTGTCTAAAGGTGCTTCACAAATGGCACCATCCCCATAAGGCAATCCTAACATGGCGGCTAGACCGTCAGTGGAGTAATCATATTCGACATTAAACATTCTAAATTTGACTCCACCTACGGTGCTAGCAGTGTTAGGGGAGACGTTATAAATTAAAGAACTTAAAAACTCGAACGTCAGCCTAGGGTAGGTTGGTGCTTGAGTAGCAAAAATATCATGCATACCTATTTTATCTAGAAGGAAGAATACACTATGGTATATACCTAATGAATATAGACAGTTTTCATCGATATACCTGGTAGAGTGTATTGGTGTTGTCAGCAATTTTTCAAGCCGCTTTAGTTGCCTTTCTCCGGCTTGACCACCACGTAAAATGTAACCGTGATATTCCATAGGATTTTCTTGTGGGTAAAAAGAGAGAAAGAATGGGATGTAGAAGTAATGAAGGTGTGAGGAAGAAAATGATATAGTAGGGGGTATTTATAGGAAGGGAAGAAAGAAAATGGTGGTTGTAAATATTTATGATGAAAATAATGGAAATAAATGTAGTGGGTTGGTATGGGTAATAAAGTGGGTTAAAATTGGAAGAAAATGGGATTGGAAATTGAAAAAGTGGTAAAATGGTGGGAAAAACGAGCTACTAGCCGTTAGGTGACCGTTGCGTCACCGCGGGCGCGGCAGGGCCTACCGCGGGGGCGGTGAGGTCGAGGTCAGTTTGGCTGGCCTGGCTTTCTTTCCATTGGGCTTTTTCTTCCTCGCCATTATCTTCAATTTCTGGAGGTGTACCTATTTTTCTTATAAATGTGCATATATGTACGTGAATACATAGACACATGTTTATTTATTTTATTTTTATATTAAAACTATGGTGACCTAGAAAAACAAAAACATTAGTAAATAAATAAAACATATGCAGATATATATATATAGATATAGGTACGGTCATTGGGTCATTAAAATAAATATTAACAACTCAGGAAACAGATAATGCAAAAATAAAAATGAGTCTGAAAAGGAAATCAACATAATACTAATAATACTGAAACTAGATGTCTTGTGAACAATAAAGATCTATTGCCAACCGGTAGGATGCTCTGCAGGAGTGCCTGGGCCACGCAGCTCGGTCAGCTGGCGTCGAATCTCTGCCACCTCGTGAGCTAATTCATCTAACTCACCAGCGAAGGTAACATCGTTTACTTCCAACTGCAAATGAAGGTCAGCCACCTCATTGCGGAGAGTGGTTATCTCAGTGCGCATAGCAGTCAATAGAGTGCGAATATCAGGTTCCTGCAAGCTGAGGTTATTAGTAAGAACAGTAGTATGTGTAACCTCGGGTCGGGATGTGTGATCTGGAGCGGAGTCCTCGGAGGCAGGAGTGTAGTCCTGAGTGGGATCTTCAGAAGCAGGAGTGTATTCTGGAGTGAGATCTTCGGAAGCAGGAGTGTATTCTGGAGTGTACTCTGATATCTCACCCCAACCTTCTACAGAATAGTTCCAATTAGCAGAGTTGGAAACACAAGTCATCTGAGGGTCTGGCATGGTGAAGGTGTAAACTGTCTGGTCATTGATAAGCAATCTGTACCGATATGGGTGGAAAGAGGCCCTCCTCATGAATCCACGATCCATGCAAAAGTCTAAATCTAGAAAAGTATATCCACAGTATGGGGTCAGCTGTGCTATCATACTGTCTAAACCCAAAGCAGAAGCTATCTGTGTCACATTCCCTCCGGAATGAATGAGCCCTACAGCGGATCGAGCAGTCTGCTCGAGGCTCTCTATCAGAAAACCTCCACTAGCTATAGGTCTGGACTGACTAGCACAGTATAAGAAAAGGATCTCCTCAGCGGTGACCAAGTGGTCACAGTAACTCCTCCCAAAGAAAGTGTGGCATAGGATCATCTCGAAGTATCGGAAGGCCGGGTTATGGATCTTCCGGGACAGCTGGGTAGAGGGGTCAAGACTGGCTCTATCAGTAATGTCCTGCCAAAATTTGTCAATGTCTCTGTCCATGTAGCAACTCAATGGGAACTCAGTTATAGCGGTCGGTCCAGTTTGGAAACCAAGCAAATCCCCAAATTCTTTGGTGGTCAGGGTATACTCGGTGCCAAACAATCTGAAACTCAGGCGTCCTCGCTCATCTCCTTCACCTACTCGTGGATTATAGTCCATAGAGCTAAGAAACTCCAGAGTAAGGTTCCTGTATGTTTTGTGGACATCATCGGCATAAGAATCCCAGCTAAGTTGGTTGCATAGATACCGAATACTTGGCTCGATCCCTAGTGCCTCCATGCAGCTCTGATCGGGGTACCTAGTGGGTACCATAGGTCTAGCAGATAAGGTAGCAAATCGGGCCTTTTGCGCTTCATCTCTGAAAATCACAACCATACCATCGGGGTGATGCATCCTGAAAATATAAACACAAGAAATTAGTCCAGATAAAATATATAAATTACTAAAATAAAATAAAATAAAATAAAGAATAAACCATGGGTTGCCTCCCAGGCAGCGCTTGTTTAACGTCGTTTAGCTTGACGATTAGATCTTACTTTATGTGGGTATTGGTGGGTCTATAAGAATATGACTAGAGTAGTCAACAGGCAAATCGCCTCCTTTGTAGAGCTTCAGTCTTTGTCCATTTACCACAAATGGAGCACATGAATTGTTTTTGATTTCTACTGCTCCAGACTTTAGAACTCTTGACACTTCAAATGGACCTGTCCATCTTGAACGAAGCTTACCAGGAAAAAGTCGTAATCTTGAGTTAAATAGGAGAACAGGATCACCAATGTTGAAATCTTTCTTGATGATTTTTTTATCATGCCACATTTTGGTTCTTTCCTTATATATGATGGCATTCTCATAGGAATTCAAGCGAAGCTCTTCTAGCTTGTGAATGTCCAGGATACGTTTTTCTCCGGCTTTCAGGTAATCTAGATTCAAGGATTTAATGGCCCAATAGGCTTTATGTTCTAGTTCGAAGGGTAAATGACAGGACTTTCCATAAACCAATTGATAAGGAGTTGTTCCAATAGGGGTTTTATAAGCCGTTCTATAAGCCCATAAGGCGTCTTTAAGTTTTCCAGACCAGTCTTTTCTGGATAATGATACGGTTTTTTCTAGGATCTGCTTAATCTCCCTATTCGATACCTCTACTTGGCCACTGGTTTGCGGGTGATATGGTGATGCTACTCTATGTTTTACTCCGTATTTGCTTAGAAGCTTGTCAAATATCTTAGATATAAAATGTGATCCTCCATCACTTATGACTAACCTCGGGGTTCCAAACCTAGGGAAAATAATATTCTTAAACAGTTTGATAACTACCTTGGTATCGTTTGTGGGTGATGCAACAGCTTCGATCCACTTTGAGACATAATCGACAGCTACTAGGATATACTTGTTACCCATTGAGGAAGGAAAAGGTCCCATGAAATCTATACCCCAGACATCAAATATTTCCACTTCTTGGATGTTTCTTAAAGGCATTTCATCACGTCTTGAGATGTTCCCAGTGCGTTGGCATCGGTCACATTTTGTAATGTAAGTGTGGACGTCGCGCCATACAGTAGGCCAATAAAAACCTGCTTGAAATATTTTGGCGCATGTTTTAGACGTGCTTGCATGTCCACCATAAGGTGAAGCATGACAATGTTTAATGACATTGCCTACTTCTTCCTCCGGCACACATCGTCGGAATATATTATCTATTCCTCTTTTGAATAGGAGGGGTTCATCCCAAAAGAAGTGTTTAACATCTCTGAAAAACTTCTTCTTCTGTTGGTAGCTTAAGTCGGAGGGTATGATATCAGCGGCTAGATAATTTACAATATCTGCGTACCATGGTATTTCGTTCATGGTTGAGATTTCCTCATAAGTCTCTTCTTCAGTCGAGTTTATCCCAGCTATTAATCTTTCATAAGTAGAGTGATCGTCTATAGGTATAAGTTCAGGCTTAAGGTGTTCTAACCTAGAGAGATGATCAGCTACTAAGTTTTCAGCTCCTTTTTTATCCTTAATATCCAAGTCAAATTCTTGGAGTAAAAGTACCCATCTGAGCAATCTAGGCTTAGCATCTTTCTTACTTAACAAGTACCGGATTGCTGCATGATCTGTGTATACTATTATTTTTGCTCCCACCAAATAAGATCGAAATTTATCAATAGCAAAAACTACGGCTAGCAATTCTTTTTCTGTGGTTGTATAATTTAGCTGGGCGGCGTCTAGTGTTCTACTAGCGTAGTAAATTGCATGCAGTTTTTTGTCTTTTCTTTGCCCTAGTACAGCCCCTACAGCGAAATCACTAGCATCGCACATGATTTCAAAGGGTTGTGTCCAATCAGGTGGTCTTATGATAGGTGCTGAAATAAGAGCTTGCTTTAAAACTTCAAAGGCCTCAAGACATTTTTGGTCGAATTCAAACTCGACATCCTTCATCAATAAGTTAGTTAAAGGCTTAGTTATTGCGGAAAAATTCTTGATGAAACGTCGGTAGAACCCGGCATGTCCTAGGAAACTTCTTATTTCCCTAACGGTCTTAGGTGGGTTTAAGTCTTCTATAACTTCTATCTTGGCCTTATCGACTTCTATACCTCTTTCAGAAATAATGTGTCCCAAGACTATCCCTTCACTTACCATAAAGTGGCACTTTTCCCAATTCAACACAAGGTTTACTTCCACACATCTTTTTAAGATTTTCTCCAAGTTCGAGAGGCAGTTTTTGAAATCAAACCCACACACTGAAAAATCGTCCATAAATACTTCCATAATTCCATCTAGGTAGTCTGCGAAAATTGACATCATACAACGTTGGAAAGTGGCAGGTGCATTACAGAGTCCAAAGGGCATTCGTCTATAAGCGAATGTTCCATAAGGGCATGTAAATGTGGTTTTTTCTTGGTCCTCTGGGTGAATAGGGATTTGGAAAAATCCCGAATATCCATCAAGATAGCAGAAACATGAGTGTCTTGCTAGACGTTCAAGCATCTGATCTATAAATGGGAGAGGGAAATGGTCTTTTCTTGTTGCCTTATTCAACCTTCTGTAATCTATACACATTCGCCATCCTCCTTCTGTTCGTTTTGCCACATGCTCACCTTTCTCATTTTTTAGAACAGTGATACCTCCTTTCTTGGGTACCACATGGACTGGGCTTACCCATTCACTGTCCGAAATTTGGTATATGATACCAGCCTCTAATAACTTAAGAACTTCTTTCTTGACTACATCACTCATGATAGGGTTTATTCTTCTTTGATGTTCTCTTGAGGGTTTCGAATCTTTTTCTAGCATAATCCGATGCATGCATACGGATGGGCTTATACCTCTTAAATCTGAAACTTTATACCCTAAAGCTGAGGGATATTTTCGCAAGGTATCTAATAGTTGATTTGTTTCTATTTGGTTTAGAGTGGCGCTAATTATAACAGGTCTACTCATCTCCTCATCCAAAAACTCATATCTTAGATTCTTGGGTAGTTCCTTAAGTTCTATAGTGGGTTTCTCAGTACGCGGCATAAGGTCAGGGGTAAGAGCTAAGCATTCGAAAAGGTTGTCGTCAATGTACGGTTCGATACTCTCAAATCCGTCATCCTCTAAAATAGGGGTTGATAATAATTCGTTTTGTTCGAGCTCATTTACACATTCATCAATGATGTCGATGGCATAACACGCATCTCCTATTACTGGTGCCATTAGAAATTTTGATAAAATGAACTCAATCTTTTCATCTCCTACCTCGAAAGTCAGTTTCCCTTTCTTAACATCTATTATAGCTCCGGCGGTCGATAGGAAAGGTCTTCCTAAGAGGATTGGGATGTCTTCATCTTCTTTGATATCCATTACGACGAAGTCGGTCGGAATGTACAACTGACCAATCTTGACAGGTATGTCTTCTAAAATACCCATGGGATATTTGACAGATCTATCAGCTAGTTGTAAGGACATCTTAGTAGGTTGAAGTTCTCCTAATTTTAACCTCTTACAGACGGCCAGAGGCATCAGACTTACACTTGCTCCTAGGTCTAAAAATGCTTTGTCTATCATATGGTTACCTAGGATGCAAGGGATAGAAAAACTTCCAGGGTCTTTATCTTTCTTGGCGAGTTTATTTTCGGATATAAAATGACATTCTAAAGGCTTGGGATCATCGAGTCGTCGTTTATTGGTCAAAATATCTTTCAGAAACTTAGCATATGATGGTATCTGGGTTATAGCTTCAGTAAAAGGAATCTCAACATGGAGTTTCTCTATTACCTTAATAAACTTTTGGTACTGGTTTTCTACTTTGGTGTTTTTCAGCCTCTGTGGGAATGGAATAGGTGGTTTATAAGGTTGTTGAGTGTTTTTCTCTACTTCTGGTTTTGATTGCTTTCCTGGTTTCTCTGGTTCCTCCACCTGGTCTTTGGGCGTAGCATCTTCTGATGTGCTTAAGTCAGGATTTCTAGGTCCTTCATAAGCGGTTCCACTTCTTAGTGTGATAGAATTTGCTTGGCCTTTTGGATTTGGTTGAGTTTGTCCAGGGAATTGTCCTCCAGGTGCAACTTGTACAGAGGTGTTTTGTGCTACTTGGGAAATCTGAGTCTCAAGCATTTTGGTGTGGGTTATTATCTGGTCAAACTTGGTTGCTAGTTGAGTAACCAGTTCGTTCGTGTGAATATGTTGGTTCATAAACTCCTTATTTTGCTGGGTTTGAGCTTGAATAAAGGTGTCTATGGTTTCTTTAAGGTTTGGTCTTGGGGGTACTATTTGCATAGGTTGGTTTTGTTTTTGCGTTTGGAATCCTTGAGGTCTCGAAGGTCCGGGATTTTGGATAGGGTTGTTGTTTTTGTAAGAGAAATTCGGGTGGTTCCTCCATCCAGGATTGTAGGTATTCGAGAAAGGGTTCCCTTGAGTATAGTTAACTTGGTCTGAGCTTGATTCGTTCAAAAGGTTACAGTCAACGGTTTGATGTCCTTGAGCTCCACAGAGTTCGCACTCTGATTGGATTGCTGCTACTGTGGTTGGGTTTTGAGACATGTTCTCGACTCTCAAGGCTAGGGCGTCCATCTTGGCATTGATCATGTCCATGCAACTTACCTCATGCTTTCCTCCATGGCTCTCCTTTTTCTCTACTGTCGCTCGTTCTAATCCCCATTGGGCATGGTTTTGGGCCATGTCCTCTATTAGGGCACAAGCGTCAGGGTAAGGTTTGTTCATCAACGCTCCGCCAGCGGCAGCGTCTATGGACATCTTTGTGTTGTAATGGAGTCCATTATAGAAGGTATGTATGATTAACCATTGCTCTAGGCCATGGTGCGGACAGGCTCTTAAAAGTTCTTTATATCTCTCCCAGGCATCAAAAAGTGATTCGCCTTGGTTTTGGGTGAAACAAGTGATCAGGTTCCTAAGAACAGCGGTCTTGCTTGGTGGAAAATACCTCGCAAGAAAAGCTCTCCTAAGGTCTTCCCAAGTTGTTATTGAGTTAGTTGGAAGGGCGTCTAACCAGTCGTGAGCTTTACCTCTAAGGGAAAAAGGAAATAGTCTTAATCGGATAGCTTCGGGCGTGGCTCCATTTGCCTTAAGGGTGTCAGCTAACTGGATAAATACCTTTAAATGTTGATTCGGGTTCTCGGTAGCGAGACCAGCGAATTGGTTTTGTTGTACTAATTGTAGTAACGAGGGCTTTAGTTCAAAGTTGTTGGTAGTTATAGCAGGGTTTACTATACTAGAACTAGGTTCCTCGTTAGATGGTTGGGCGAATTCCTTGAGCGGTCTTTGGTTACGATCTTCTGCCATAGCTCTTCTTATCTTGCGAATAAAAAGACGGGCACGAGCGTAACGTTCAGGTTCTACTAAAGGATCTATTAGGTTGCCGGTGCTACGATTTCTACGCATCTACCGGCTAGAATAGCCTTAGTCTAAACGGGATAACAATAGGGTACGAAATTTGACGAAGTTGGTCCCCGGCAACGGCGCCAAAAACTTGATGGGGGCTGTATTATCTGTAATGTATAGCCTAAATATAGTACTGCAAGTGTACAGCCTATCGAAGTAATATATAAGATTATCGAACCACATAGACCAATTGTCAATCTATCAACTCTATTGCTAAGGTGCTTATCTAAGGCGAATAAGGATATTGATGTGAGTGCAGTGCACAAAGTAAATATGCGAGGGAAATAACAGTTTAAAAGACAGGTTGGAATGTAAATCATGTAATCAGATATTGGTCCGGTCATGCGTAGATGAACCTACTTATGGGGCAGTATTTTCTATTGATAGCAAAGAATCAGTTTAACGGGAACTTGTAGCTTTTGACTACTAAGAACCGAGTTTACTCTTTAAATTAAATTCCTTTATTGTCACATATAAAGGGTGCCTTCCGCGTTAAAGAGGTAAACCTATTTTTAAGAAATTGATAGTTTTGACTTAATAGAAAAGTGATCTTACTCGGAAAGATTAACTTAAAGAGACTTTTGGCTTTTGGCCAAGAGTCAGATTTTAAACCTACAAACGCGTCCGAAAATAGTTTCAAAATCGTTTTCTAAAAAGGGTCAATGATTCCTATTTAACCAATCAACGGCTGTCGCTCTTTTTGTTTGGTTAAATAATAATCAAGTCGTATCATCAGTTTGGACGGCTTTCGATCTTACCCAATTAAACATTTAAACACAATCGACTTAAGTTAGAAGCAAAACATCCCCAGAGTATTTTCACTAGCATGATAATTGGAACACAACCACGATGACAATCATTACATCCTAACCTTTATAGTTTAGCCAGACATAATAAGTGCGAGTCTATAAAACGTGTAGACTTATGGTAAGAGCATTTAAAGTCTATAAAACGTGTAGACTATGGTAAGAGCATTTAAAGTCTATAAAACGTGTAGACTATGGTAAGAGCATTTAAAGTCTATAAAACGTGTAGACTATGGTAAGAGCATTTAAAGTCTATAAAACGTGTAGACTATGATAAGAGCATTTAAAGTCTATAAAACGTGTAGACTATGATAAGAGCAATTAAATAAAGAAATGCAATAAATTAGAACCTTGCTCCGGTCGGAGACTTGAATCTGATACAAATCTACGGAAAAGTAAGGCCGGTATGATGAACTTCAACCAAAGTGCTCCAAGACTCGATTACAACTCAATCTACACCGCAATAACTCCCCGATGTGAAGAGATTATTACTTTACAGAAACTGATAGTATATGGCTTAAGATTGTACTAAGCTTGGATGAAAATAAAGAATGAGAATCGAAAGCTATTTATAGAGGAACTTTGAAGTGCGTAAGGACCAGTATGCCCCTTAACTTCCTTTGAGCGGGAACCATTTTGTGAAGGCCGCGGGCGCGGTGAGGGTGGCCGCGGGCGCGGCGCCTGGAACCGCCACATCATGGGAACGTGGCAGTTGATCTCTGGGTGAAAGTGGGCCACGTCATCGCGTTTCCTGTAGCCAGCGCGGTGCTGAACGCCATAAGTGCAAAATATCTTGAAAAACCCTAATTTCTTGGCGTTTTGGCTCGTTTCTTCACAGAAGGCTCTGAAATGACAAGGATCCTGAAAACAAAGGAAAAAGGAACATAATACGAGAAAATGATAATAAAAACTAAGAAAAACATGTGATATTTGAGTCAGAAACATAGTGCGATTTAGTGCGATCAGGTTCAAAGGCTTGCACGAGGTTAAAGGTAAGTACCCTCTTGAAGTTTAGTTGGTTATCAAACCTGTCTTAGAAAAGTAAATGGGTTTTAAAGATTCTCAATATCAATGATCATCCTTTATCGGGCATTGTTTCAGCTCATACAATCTTTTCTTGCGGCTGAAATATCCCGAAAGTCTGACCTCAATGAGTGTAGCATCGAGTATCAACCAATCCTTAGCTTTATACCAAGGCCGGCTATCTCACTACTTTCTAATGGCCAAGTTTGTTCAACTAAGGTTCTAAGGTCCGTTAGTGCTTCATGACACCATGCGGCGGCCCCATATTCTCCTTGTTTCCATACGAAGGATACCGGTACCAACCAAAGTGTCACACCAATACAGCCATTGCTTAAACCATATCGGTCTACACCGTACAGTCTCCATGATCTATTGTTGTTTACCTAAAGAGTGTCCCCAGATCCGGGTGTAGGATCTTCAATGATACCCAAGGAAAACCCTTGAATATAAAGCAGGAAAAGCAAAACAAGGAAGCTTTTTTTTAGAAATGACCTAGATCCTAAGGTATACCCCACTTACTAAATCCCCAGCATAGTCGCCAGTTCTGTGACACGGTGGAAGAACCGACTATTATACTGGTTTGCATTTTTTGTTTGCAAATGTCACGGTAAGCAAGAGTCGCCACTGACTTTTATTTCATCCAACAAAGGAAAAGGAAAAAGAAAAGAAAAAATCCTTTTTTCGAGATACTTTTGAGTACGGGGGGTAGATTATAGAAAGAGAATGTGTTAGCACCCTTTCTATCTGTGGTTTTCCATGGGCTCTTAGGTACTTGCTCATTTTAAATTGCTTGTGTGTGCTTGTTTTGAAAAGTTTTGTTTACTTCGTGATAACCCTTGTATCGGCCCTCAAGAGTGTGACGGAGTTGTTTTGAAAACTATTTTTTGAAAAGTGTCTGTGAAAAGTCTTTGTTTTGAGCAAGTACTTAAGGGTTTTCTACCTACTCGGAAAAAAAAGTCTGTTCATTTTCGTTTCCTTTAGACAGTGCTATCCTACTATTAAGGAGTAGGTACCTCCGTCGTTGGAATTTTAAAGGGATGTTCGAAGGGAAGAAATGGTCTCTGAAGGCAACAAGTAAGGATACTTTAGCGTTTTGAAGGGACTATCGTCATAAGATTAATTCATAGACAACTCGAGGGACAAGTGGGGACTATAATCTTTATGACGATTTTGAATCGCGGTTCAATGCTAAAGTATCCCTACATTCGAGGGACACGACCATTATTTCCGAGGCAACCAAGTGGGGACAAACCCTAGGAGTGAGCATGTGCAAGTGTGTTTTTTTCAAGTTAATTATCTTCGCACAATAAGGGTTTTCTACTATATTAATTTGACTTATCTTTTGCATGCAAGCCTATTGTCCATATATCTAACAGTTTAATAGTTGCGGAAATTAAAAGCGGGAAATAAAAACCCTAACTATTACAAGGCTTTGGGGAGGGGATTACATAATCAAAAATTGGGGGAAAATGATAAATGCGAAACAGTAAACCTAATTAACTATTACATACTCGGAACAATTACAATAGTCAATAAAAATAGCGAAAGTAAAACGCGCAAAAGTTAAAACGGGAACAAATTAGAATCTAAAAAATCTAATTAATTAAAAATGTTTTTGTATATTTTTTTTATTGAGAGAAAAATAATTACAAATTGAAAAACCTAATTTACTAATTAATTTTATTTAGCAAAATAACCAATGTTGAAACAATTAAAAATAATTCATTTTTTTAAAAATTAATTTCAATTATAAAAACAAACCTAATTCTATTTAACTTTAATTATGGAAGAAAAACAAAGTAATTAAATTAACCTAATTTCTATTAAATTTTAATTATAAAAATGTTTAAGTTAATCTAATTAAATTAATTAATAAAGTGCAAATAAATATTTTATGAAAAAAAGACTAAACCTAATATTTTTGTAGTTTTCTGATTTTATGAATTAATAATAAAAATGATTTTTGTAAAAAAAATAATTAAAACAAATAATAAAATAAAATAAATGAAAAAAGAAAGGAAAAAATTTGGGCCTGATTGTGAGAAACAGATTTGGGGGGTATGAACTGGAATTTTCAAGCCCAGATTCCCTTGCAAGCCCATCCTGCGTTTGGATCCAGTGCTGGCCATGTTTGAGGGTGCATCATGGATTTCTCCCCCACTGGACATTAGATCCGGATCTGAGGATGATCCACTGGTTGGATTTGGAAGGTGTATGGTAGACATGCTGGAGTCCAAGGCGCAGGATCTGCAAGCAAATATTATGGAAAATAAAACGTAGGAGGCAGGGATCAAACCTCTGACCTCCTACACATGAACGCCTAAAGACCATTCGCTTCACCAATTGAGCCAGCTTCCTATTTGTTAACATAAACACACAATAAATAATATAATGAATGATGGTCAGTAATTGTAACCAAAACACGCGCAAAGTTCAAACTTCCCACTCAGGCTGTGACACACATTTGTCTTCTCCAGGGGACTGTCGTCTTAGGTCCAGAGCTTTTACCCACAGACATTGGCCATAGCTACAAACCTGCAATCCTTAAATATCATGTCCAGGCAACATAAATTAGATTCAAGATCATGGATCGATTGGGTTTGATCCTCTGATCATGATAGTATCCATCTTGAGATCCAATTATTCCTGCATTTGAAAGCCCTAAAACGGCCTTGTAAACCCTATCAATGGTATTTCATCCAATAGGCACCAAAACATGAAATTAAGTGTGTAAAAACATTCTAAAGGATGATATAAACATGAACATATACTTATAACTCATTTATCATGCGTGAATTGTAAAAACCAATTTCAAAAATATGAACAAACCGTGTTATGGCTAACGCTCGTTTCTTGATGCTTCAGGCCTTGATGATGCTTTCTATCGCCCCAATGACCGCCCAGGAACAAGATTTGACCTTCAAAACGTCTTGAACTAGCCTGTGGAAGAAGATAGGTCTTTCACTTTTGAACAAAATTTTTTATTTTGATTCTTGCTTTGGAGGCAGGTTGCGCACGAAAATTCTCTCCCTCTAGGGTTAGAATGATCTTGTATATATATGTGAGAATCAAATTAGATCCATAAAATTGGAATTAATCCAAAGAATATTGAATTTTAATTTTTGCATCCAATCTTTCCAAATATAGAGATTTCTTCTCTTTTCAATCTTGCATGTTTTTCTTGGCTATTGACAACATATAAGATCTTCATTCAATACAAAAATCATTCCTAAAACAAATTATATGATTTATTTGGATTTATTTATTTTATTTGATTTTTAAATGAATAAAAATCAAAATAAATTAAATAAACAAATAAATAAATCATGGAGGGTCCCATAGGTCGTGGACCATGCTAGGACTGAGATTCAATCTTGAAAAGATGGGCCCATATGGAAAAACAATGCAACTTTGGGCATTGTTGACTTTGTGCAAATTTCCAAAAATGGCCAACTTTGACAATGCATATCTCTCTCAATTTTGACCATAAGAGGGTTTTCTTGGACGTTTTAGAAATCTTAGGATGTCCCCTAAGCAACCTCTTTGGTTTCATCTCAATTGGATCTTCCATGTTCATGTAAGGAGCTTTGACCCAAAAGGTGTTTTTGTTGACTTTTTGGAATGACCTATATTGTCTGAGTTCATATATTTCCATGAGTGCATTTTTTGAACTTGATGACTGAATATGAGTTGTAAGGAATTTATTTCCCTTTAAAATGAGTATTGGATGGGAAATTTCTAATAAAGTATGAGAAAGTTATGCTTGGTCAAAGTTTGGTTGACTTTTCCTAAGAAACCCTAATTTAGCAATTTTTGAGTTTTGATGAATTAGGAGCATTCCTTGGGGAATAATGGTCAACCTTTGATCAAATGATGGATATCACTTCAAAATGTTGATGTTGACCAAAAATCTTGAAGTTTGACTGTATGTGGGCCACAGTTGACTTTTGACCTAGTGTAGTTGATTTTCCTACACTTCAGCAATTGACTGAGCAAACTTCTTGTGCAAGGCATAAAACTTGGCATGAATGGTCTTGAAAACATCTTAGGATTATGGAGAGCATATGAGGCCCTTGGGACTCAACCATCTTTATGAAAATGGAAACCCTAGTTGGAGGTTCATTGCTTTATGAGAGAGTTTGTCTGGTCAACTCTTGGGCCTCTTTGAGCAAGTTGAGTATCTTAATGAACATATGTTGAGTAAAATGAGAGGGAAAATTTTGGGGTACAACAGTTTGTAACAGGTGCTTTGCTGTAATTGAAAGCCCAAGTCCAGTTAGGTTAAGGTTATAAATAGAAGGGTTTGTAACCTAGTTTGGCACGGGTTCAAGATGTAGAAGTCTAGGGCTTTGTCAAGGTGAACCACTCGGGTTGTGGGATGGTCACTGTGTTCTCACTCAGAAACTTGTAGATAATGAGTTGAGTATTATTCTTAGAGGAAGCTTTGAAGCAACTACAATTTGTTGTTCTTTGTTAGGAGAAAGGTTGTAAACATGGGAGTTTAACCTTGAGTCTTAGCTAGGTATGATCATGGAAGTGTGTCTTCCGGTTTGTTCAGAATTATGTTGATCCAATCACTATCTGTGATTGATGAGGGCCTCATATCTAGGTGAGTCTTAGATAGAAATCTAGTGAGGGTAGTGATTAAGTGATAAGTTGTAAACGGGGATGTTTAGCTTTTAATTGATACTACTTTTAGTGGATTTGTCCCTGACTTAGTATGCCCCCCAGAGTAGGAGAGTTGCTTTGAACTGGTTTAATAATTCTGGTGTGTTACTATTTCTTTTCAGTACTGTTTTTAATGCTTATACCTTACATGTGTTATTTGTGTCAGATTAGATGTCTCGACATCCTGTTTGGACATTTGAGTTCTGTCATACCAGAATTTCAAATATGATTCCCTCATTGCTAATCACACAAGGACACTTCCAAAACTGCCTCCCCATATACAAGTTGTTGGTTGTAGATGGGTATTAAAGGTTAAAGAGAATCCATATCGAAGTGTAAACAAATATAAAGCCAGGTTAGTTGCTAAGGGATTCCATCAACCACCAGGTTTTGATTTTAATGAGACATTTGCTCCAGTTGTGAAACCATCAACAACTAGAATCATTATCATCTTAGCTCTCCAATACAAATGGTATATCCAAAAAATATATATATCAATAATGCCTTTCTCAATGGTACTCTTCAAGAAGAGGTCTACATGGTTCAACCACCAAGCTTCACTCAACAAAATAAGGATCTGGTATGTAAACTCCATAAAGATCTTTATGGACTTAAACAAGCCCCTAGAGCCTGGTATAACAAGCTAACTCAGGCACTATTGCTATTTGGTTTTTCTCACTTAAAATGTGATCACTCTTTCTTCATATACTCCAAGCAAGGTATCACCATTTATTCTCTTGTGTGTGTTAATGATATTCTGTTGACTGGTTCATCTTCATCATTAGTACATAATTTAATTACCAAACTTCATAAATCTTAGGCACTTAAAAAGCTTAATGTCAATGGCATGCCAACCCCCATGATGAGCACATGCAAACTCAGCATGACTGGTTCTCAAGCTTTCTCAGACCCTCATTTGTACATATCAATTATTAGTGCATTACGATATGTCACCATAACTCGGCCAAACATTGGCTATAATGTTAACAAGGCATGTCAGCAGCACTGGATACTCATTGGACATCAGTTTGCAAAATTCTTTGCTATCTTAGTTGTTCTATATCTCTTGATTTATCTTATCCTCCTCTACCTCAACTCCGAAATTTTCCTTAAGAGCCTAAAATGACTCAGATTGGGCTAGTGATCCAGATGATCGTAGGTCTATATCAGGATCATGTATTTTCGTTGGTCTGAATATTGTTGTGTGGAGTTCCAAGAAACAGTATCTTATGGCCATGTCAAGTGTGTAGGATGAATACAGAGCCTTAGCTCATACAACTTCTGAGCTATTATGGTTAGAATCTCTTCTAACTAAGCTGAAAGTTCCTTTTTATCCTACTACCTTACTATGTGACAACTGAAGTGGCGTTATGATGTCTCATAACCCAGTTCTCCATGCTCGTACGAAACATGTTGAACTTGACATTCACTTTGTAAGAGAACGTGTGGTGGCGAAAAAGCTTGCTATTCAACATACCACTGCATTTGCTCAGATAGCAGATACACTCACCAAATCGCTTGGTACAACAACTTTCCAAAGTCTACGCAACAAGCCCAAGGTTCTTTAACATCACCCGCCTTGATATTAATTGGGAGTGTAAGAGATATGTAGCATTTATGCTATGTTGTTGTATTGTATATGGTAGCTTAGTGTGTGTAGTTTAATAGGCTGAGTTTTCTATTAAGAGTTTGTTAAGATTTTAGTCACATGTGTGCTAACAAACTCACTCTGGTACACGTTGTATATATATTGTTTGGCTTATCATTGTAATGAGATAAAATGAATAAAAAAATGTAGAAGGTTAACAATTTCAATCTCTCTATGCAATTCTATATTTCCAATAAAATTAATATATTTGATTGATGTATTAAAATAAATATATTAACTTTTTAAGCGCAAATATGTTTAATAAAAAGTGTTTCGTTCAAGAATTAAAAATAGTTGATGATGAAGGGAAATAGGACTAAGATGCATTAGAGTATGCTTCTGGTACGGTAGAACAGAGTGAACATACAAGGTTAACACTTCAACATCTAAGTTAGTGAATGAATGAGAAATAGAATGAGTGTAAGAATAAGTAGAATGCCTTGTTCTTGATGCGTGAAGATACTTATATATAAATGGTGGTTATAATTTCTTCTGATTGATCCAGCATCTTGTGCAGATCTCTACCCTATTAAATCTAACATTGAGGAGTTGGTAGGAGGTCAAAATCACATACTTTGAACTTGAGTGAGGTCGTACTTTCTCCTTTGTTCTTTCTGTAAAAGTGTTTTCCTTTAGGCCTTGACATGGGGGCCTTGTGAGTGATGTATAACGATTTTCCCCAATCCCTTTTTTTTCTTGTTGGAATGAGGATTTTATCGTACAAGCTTCCAATTCGTCCCTCAATTGAAAGGAATAAGATTTTTGTGCCTCCAGTAGAATTGGAAACATGCAAATTTAATGTCTTCATAGTAACTTGCAACATTATACTAGAGAGTTGTGAAGCGTGGCCAAGGATTATTAGTAATGATGTCTTTTTATCTTAGGGTACTCAAGTGTTGAGATTTGAGATATAGGAAGAGTTTGATTTGAGATCACAATAGTTGGTGGCATGGTTACATTTTTTCACACATGTTTCGTAGGTTGAATAATTGCTTGAAGAATATATAAAGGGGTCTTGGGTGACTATCCCATATTTTTACATTTGCAAAACACCAAGATCTTTTTATTTCTTTTTTGCAGTTACCTACTCTCTTTGTCGACACTCTTCCTCTAGGAATTCCTCCAATGGATTTGCATCTGTAAGAACAAAAAGTGTTTCTACATCTGGACTTAATATTTTGATGATAACTTTACATGTTATCTTAGAGAACAATTTCATACACTAATGGTTTTTTTCTATTGTGTAATTGCTGTTATAATATTCTGACTCTGGTATAAAGGTGTGTGATGTCATCATGTTCTTAACATACACTACTGGAAGAAAACATGTGGTTACGTGTTATGTTGAAGTCAAGATTCTGAACTCATCTTCTACGACGTGTCTAAGGATTATTAGTACAAGAGGTTCTGATCGTGACTTTGTGGTTAAGCTTTGGAGGCCTTCTAAAGCTTTACTTCTACGTGTTATAAGTTCTGAAGATTATGAAGACGAGGTTTTGCTGAACAAGTTCTGATGATCTGAAGAAAAGTAAGTTCTTAAAACCTAGTGCTAAAGACTCTGAAGACGAGGTTATGATGGGACAAGTTTTGAATACTCCAAGACTTAGGTTATAAGACTTAAGAAAGATTCTTCTATAACAAGTTTCAACACTCAACATTCAAATATACGAAGCCTCTGAAGATAAGTAGAAGTTGAAAATAGTTAACATGTGGTGGCGTACAAAAGGTACATAAAGTAGTCTTTGACCTTTAGCCTCTAGGGTGGCGTAAGGATAATTCTTTTTGTACTTTACCAGGACCACTCTCATTATGACCATTGACAACCAACGACTAGATTTTCGATTACCTTTCTACCCTTTCAACACATCTCTTTTATAAGCTATAAAAGGAAGACTTAGGAGCTGAAGAAAAGTAAGAATCAACATTACAATGACAAATCTATCAGATTAAAGCAATCTAAAAAAAACTACACCAAAGCATTATGCAAACTCTATAGAGAAATCATCAATGTATAGTTTTGTAAATAAGCAAGGAATTATTGCTTGTATCTTCCAGTAGAACACTTAGGTGTCTTTCTTTATACTGAAACGCCTGTGTAATCTGCTTAACAAGAAGAAATCTGTAATACACTGAAAGTATTCAACTATTGTTGATTCTTGGGAGACCAAGTAATGGCCAGTTCTCAAGAAGACTCTTGTTGCGGTTTAAGTGGATTTGCAATAAAGATCGGCGAACTTATTGAGGGTGTCAATAAGGTTAAACAAACTTATTCTAGGTTGTCTATAATCAATTTGGTTATAGAGGATTAAGTCCTTGTTGAAGGAGAAATCATCCTTGAGGGGGTGGAGTGGAGTATCTTAGTTAACAATAAACCAAGATAAAAATAACATTGTTCATTTATTATTATGTTTTAAGTTTACTTGTTCTGTCACCAACGAAAAGATTTAATTTGGTGAAAACCAATTCAAACTCCCTTTCTTGTGTTTCTCACACCTTCAATTGACATCAGAGCTCCGATTCTGGTATTGATAGTTATTAAACACTTAACAGTGTCAGATAAAGATCTAGACGAGTTTTTTGTTGAATAAACACAATGGTTCAACCCACACCAATTGTTGTTGCTTTAGATTCAAATGATAAAAGTTATAACGTTAAACCTCCCATCTCTGATGGATAAAAGTTTGAATATCAGAAAGATAGACTAAAAAGTTTCTTTCTAGGCCATGATGTTGATCTTTGGCATATGGTAGTCGATGGCGACGTATCTCCCACAAATGATACTGGAAAAGAGATAGTTATGAGAGTTATGATTTATCAACAAAAGAAATATTATAAGAATAATCATAAATCAAGAACCATCTTGCTGAATGAAATTTCTTATACCGAGTATGTGAAGATCACAAATAGAGACTCTACTAAGTCAATATTTGACTCTCTCAAAATGACTCATGAAGGAAATGATCAATTCAAAGAAACTAAGGCGCTGACCTTGATTCAGAAGTATGAAGCTTTCAAAATGGAGGATGATGAAAGCGTTGAAGTCATGTTTTCAATATTTCAAACCTTGGTTGCAGGACTGGAAGTTCTGAATAAAGGCTATTCAACAGTAGATCATATGAAGAATATTATCAGAAGCTTGTCATCAAAATGGAGGCCTATGGTAACTACACTGAAGCTTGTAAAGGACCTGGACAACACTTCTCTAGAAGAACTAATAATTTCTTTAAGAAGACATGTGATTAAGCTAGAACAAGATGAACCACAGAAGAAGATAAAATCTATTGCACTCAAGGCCATCAAGAAATTTGAGAAGTCCAAAGCTCTTCAATTAGAAGAGATATAGGATTCAGAAGAAGATTTTGATGATGAAGAAGACGAGTTGTCTCTACTATCCAGAAGGTTTAAACGTCTTTAGGAGTTAAGTCAAGGCAACAGGTTTAGAAGTTCAAGAAGGACTAGAGGTCATTTCGAATCAACGTTTGGTCAAAGGAAGTCCAGTGGAAACGAAGTCATTTGTTATGAATGCAATGAGCTAGGACACTACAAGTACGAATGTACTAAGCTTCTAAAGGACATACCAAATAAGAATGCTCTCAAAGGAAAAAAGAAAGGGCTAATGACAACATGGGATGATTCAGACTCTTCTGTCTGCGACTCAAATGAAGATCATTCTAACATGGCGCGGGCGACTCATGTTGAAAAGTCAAGTGAAGTATTCCCCCCAGAAGATGAAGCTGATTCAGAATAGGAAGAAGTATTATGCAAAGAGGTATTATCTGATTTTACTCATTCTGAATTAACATATTCCTTAGTTAAAATTCTGGAAAAACATGAGTTACTTAAAATTTAGTTCAAGGATCACAAAATACCCATGAATCTGTATCTGTTGAAATCATTAAGCTGAAGGAAGAACTTTTTGTTTTAAAAGAAGAAAACTTTTTATTAATAGATGAAAACTCTTCCCTTAAAGGCACAAGAAATCTTCCAGAAGCCTCTGAGAGTACTGGTGATGTCATCAAGAAATATGACAAAGCTTTCCATAAATTTCTAGCTAAGAGCATAGGGAGAAGCACGCCAGCTTCTATGATCTATGGTGTAAGCAAAAATGGAGTAAATAGTATTGGTTATGATCCTCATGAAAAATCTAAATCTAATAAGGAAAACATACTAACTACCTTACAATCTCATTTTGTGTCTATTGGGTTTGTTCCAAAAGAAGATGGAGAAGATGAAGCGAAATCTAATTCTAAATCCGATGAAAATCGATTGGATAAACTAGATAGTTTTAACTCTTGAACACATTATTATTCTTATGCTAAGACCAGAGTTGTTCAACCCTTTGGTAGAACTAACAAGAAAGGAACCAATTAATTATGGGTACCAAAGGATAAGATAATCTATGTTGCAAACATCCTTAGTAGTACAATTGAAACATTTGTCTTGGCACCTCGATTTTGGGTACTTGCAACACATAATGGGAAAAAGGCATATGTTCCAAAGTTTGGAACTTAAGCCTGGAAATATCTTGAGTTTTGGAGGATATCAAAAGAGAAATATCATAGGCCCCAAAACAGTAATTGTTAGTCAAAAGGATAGCTATATCCTTTTTCAATGAAATGAAGAGAAACAACACTTATAAGACCAGGCTTTTTGACCTTATAAAAC
Source organism: Vicia faba (assembly GCA_948472305.1). Lineage (NCBI taxonomy): Eukaryota > Viridiplantae > Streptophyta > Magnoliopsida > Fabales > Fabaceae > Vicia > Vicia faba. The sequence goes on from OX451738.1 coordinate 1,261,835,241, forward strand.
TAAAAATAAAATGTATCATGTCTGTTAATAATGAGCAGTGGATGTGTCTTCGATGTTTAAGTTTTGTTAGCTTGAGAAAGGTTTCTCAGCTGAACAAGCTTATCAAAGGCATGCCTTAACTGAAGTTTACTTCAGATGCTTTTTGTGAAGCATGTTGTAACACCCCATTTCTAACCGGAGGATAATAAGGAAATCAGAGTTCAACATAAACAGGATGCTACATTTTCAACTTAAAATCAAACTTCATTTAATCGCATATAGAACAGATACATAACACTTAACTCGGATGAAATGATAACAACCTGATTTATTCTTTTAAAATTAAACAACTTTTCATTGATAAGCAACATAATTTACACACTCAACTTCAATTCACTTAACATCTTTTATTCAACTACAACAACCTCGAGACAACAATTATTTCATGTAATCAACATAAAAATTTAGCAACTGAAATAATAATCAACAACTAAACATCAAGCATTCATCCCACCGAGTGCTACACATTAGAGCGACAACACCGACTCGAAACTGACGAGGGTAATAACTATTCTTCTTGATTACCTGCACGTTACCAACAGAAGGAAACATTCAAATAGAAGGGGTGAGATATAAAAATATATAATTAGTCATATGATATATAATATATTAAATCGGATCATATAAAATCACCACTTCACAAATTACAAACAACTTTAATCAATAAAGCATCAACATAACATAACGACTAATTCACAGCTTTTAGATAATACCCGTCACAACGAGTCAACATCAAAAAGCAACAACAAATATATCATCACCACAACTCAAGATGCAACATCAAATGCGACTCAAATATAATGCACATGCATGTGGTACCATTGGAGAATAACTCCCATCTTAAAAATGGAGCAAAACTCCCATCTTAAAAACGGAGCAGAACTCCCATCTTAAAAATCTGCCAATAAATAGAGGCATCAACAAGGCATAAGCCTTCTTCATAGTTCGCCAATCCAGGCCATCACAGAGTATGCAAATGCACGTGACTCAATGAATGCACCATCACATACTCACAACAATCATCATTGATCGCAAGTCATAAGCCCACATCACCATTATTACCAATAAATAGAGGTAATTCATCATCATCTAAAATTCTCTGCAACTTCACATTATCAACAAGAATTCACAGAGACAATTGTAACACGGTGGGAGAACTGAATTGAGATGTTTTACGTTTGATCTCATTTGTTGCGGATACCAAGAGTCACCATCGACTTTCCTTTTATCCAATAAAGTAAAAGGGAAAAAGAACATGAAAGACCTTTGAGATTATTTTCTTGAGTTCGGGGGGTAGATTATGAAAAGGGAAGGTGTTAGCACCCTTTTCATCCATAGTTATCTATGGACTCTTAGTTGCTTGCTAGATCATTGCTTTTGTTTGAAAATGTGCTTTGTGCTGGTTTTTTAAAGTATTTTTGAAAAGCAACTTCGTTTAGGTAAACTTTATAATGATTCTCGTCTCTATAAGAATGTATATAAAGTGTTGGACTTTTGAAAATATTTGATTTTTTGAAATTGTTTAGTATGTGTTTCAAAAGATGTTTGTTTTGAAAATGAGCAAGCAACTAAAAACGTTTCTACCTACTCAAAAGTCTTTGTTCTTTTCCTCCTCCTTTAGATGTCGCTATGTTACCATTGATTGGTAAGAAATCCTTATCTTTGGATGTAAAGGGGCGGGTGTGGGTCATCATATATACATGATAACTATGTTGTGAGATATCTTAGCATTTCCCTTTAGGGACTAAGATCATTTGTAAGGCACCATTCGAAGGTCATCGAGGGACTATGATCTTGTATTTTTTATTGTTTTTGCTAAGACGCCTCACATGCATATCATGGCCATTTTCTCAAGGCAACAAGTGGAGTTAACCCTAGAGATACAAGTGTGCAAGTCTTTGTATTTCATGCTTGATTTATCTTTGAATTAGTGTTTTCTAAGCATTGATTTTATCTTCCCATACAAATCCTAATTACTAGCATTATATGAAAGCGACAAATTGCGGAAAGTAAATATCCTACACTATTACAATCATTTAAGGATGGGGTGTACAAATTTACAAATGGGGATTGCAAGAAATTAAAGTCCTAATTATCTATTACAACCATATTGAAATAATATACAATAATTGAAATGTAAAATATATTTGCTTTGTTTTTGTTAAGAGAAGAAGTAAATTTGCTTAAGAAAATATTTTTAGTCTTTTTTGTTTTAAAAGAAATCAAGCAAAGCATATGAATATAAAGTATTTCTGGTGTTTTTGATTAATAATAATAAGAAAATAAAAGTTAGAGTTAGCGCATGGATGAAAGAATAGAAATATGAGAAAGATGAGAAGTTCTGACTCTGGTGCGCTGCAAATCAGAAAGAAAATGTTAGCAGAAAATGGGGAAAGCCAGAAGTTCTAAGGTTGCTGGGAACAAAGAAAATCCTAGAAGTTCTGATGCAACTGGAAACCTAGAAGTTCTAGTGTTACTGGAAGGTTGGAAGTTCTGGTTGCTGGGGGAACCTGGATGTTCTAGTGTTATTGGAAGGTCAGAAGTTCTGGTTGTTGAGAGAGTCTAGAAGTTCTAATGAAGCTGGGAACCTAGAAGTTCTAGTGTTACTGGCAAGCTAGTTGTTCTAGTAATGGATAAGTGAGGTGTCAATGCTGTTGGATGAGGATATCTAGAAGTTTTGGTCCAGGAGTATTGTTTTGACACACAAATGGAGGGGTTTATCTAAAATTTTGGATCCAGGAATATTGTTTGACAAATAATGGGGGAAAATGTCACGGAATAAACATAAAAAAGGTGTTTCTAGGGCTAGAACTCAGGAACCTTAACACAAATGCCTTATGCGCGGGCTCTCTACCTCTGGGGTGGCCATACATTCGTTATTAGAAACAAAAACATAAACATATATCACAAAACAAGTTATGATAGTGAAATTCATCTTCTTCTTCGTGCCAACCATACCATCTGCAACTTAGTTGTTTCTCAACAAAAATGGAAAGTGCGAACATAACAGTTATGGAAAATTTCATCATGGTTTCAGAAATACAAAGCATCAAAAGTGTAAGCCAGAAACAAACATGAGTTCTGCTAATCCTAATTTTGAACCCTGATTTCCTCAAGAAGTTATGATATGAAATTCTCTCTACTTAGGCCATATAAATGAAATCTATAAATATGTACAGAATCAGAGCCATGATATCTACATTGTATTTTTGAAAATGCATGCCTAACGATGCCTAAGCAATGAGCTAAAAGTTAGAAGAAACTTACCTTGCAGTTGAAAATTGTTCTGTGAATTAGAGCCTGGTTCAGATTGCTGTGATATTCTAGTCAGTTTTCTCACGTTCTCAGAAAGCCAAAGAAACCCCCCACTTGAGTTATGGATGGTTGGAATTTTCTGGAGCAGCCAAGAAGCAAAGTTTTGATTTTTGAAATAGAGATTGGTGAAAATTATGTTACAGTCTGAAAACAGAAGTTGGGACGCTTTCTAAGTTTATATCAGAAACTGTGTGGGTGATTTGGCCAAGAAACGCAAGGAAAATTAGAGTTTGGATGCAAAAAACAGAAATTAGCAGGCTTTGTGTTTGGGCTGTAGTTTCAGGTTCTTAGAAAAATTCAGCAAGGTTTCAAGGCTTTTTTCCGAATGTTTCGAATCCTCCAACAGTTTGCAAATGAAGTTTAATTTATAGGAAAAGGATTTAGAAGCTTGGAGAAATCAGGAGTACAACCATCATGTGTTATGGATCGTTGACTTGTTCTTGAAGCAAGTATGGACAAGCATGTTTCAAGGAAAAGTAGAGTGGTTAGCAGCTTTAACCAAGCCTAATCTGAGTTTGTAGGCATGATTTGTGGAGAAGTACACTCATAAGCAAAAGTAAAGTATGGGCCCAAAATAAACTTTGTACAAAAGTTTACTTTTCAAGGACAACATTAGTACTTTTATGCCACACGTGGGAAGATCTTTTGGATAAAGGTTTAAACATTGAGATAAAGACTCAAAAGTAGGTGTGAGCATTAAATTATGATGAGATTTAACAAGCAAGAAGACCTGCAACCTGAGATTATGCAGCCTAGCTTGAAATGAGATCAGAAGTTCAACACAAATGTAACTTAGATTAAGAACAAATGTCCAACTTCTGATATTTGATTCTCCTTGCTCCAGCATGATCTGGAGGAGTTCTCGGAATTTTCAGAAATCTTGTACCATGCTTTGTAACCCCTCTTTAAATTAATTTTGCAAACTCTGATTGAACCTACGTGAAAACTGGCCCATAAGTTCTAACCAAATTCTGACATGGAAATACTCAGAATTTACTGAATGTTTTGGTTTCATGGACGTGTCTTCAAAGATTTATAACTTGAAATCTCAACATCTCTAGGAGAAGTTCTGTTCTGTAATGTTCTAGGTCTTATTGAGATCTACAACTCGTTTCAGAATTTCTTCCTGAATCCTCTTGCATCATGATAAAAATCTGGCCAGAAGTTCTGAACTTATCATAATTTCTTAACACTTAGAAAAATTTCTAAGTGTTTAGAACTTTGACTTTTCAAAAGTAATTTTGACTTTTGATTTTCTTGATGAAACAAATTCACATTCTAACATGTCTTGATGAAATGTGATTCTTGAATCTTGATTTTGATAAAAAAAAAGTCAAAGTTTGACTTTTCAGTGTGCATTTTGACCATTTTGCCCTTGTGCCAATTCCAACCTTAAATTGATGTAGCAGTGTTGCAAACTTGAATCATAGAGGATCTCGTGAGAAAACTCATGAGAAATTAGAGGGAAAATTTTGGGGTACAACAACAATCACAAAAACACAACAATTCAACATAAATCAACATTGGATATAAGCCTACCACCTCAATCAACGATTCAACATCAACTCATCATAATTCAACTTTGGCCATAGGCCTACAACTTAATATTTTCAACAACAACAATTAAAACAACGTTGTCATAAGCCCTCAACTTAGTACGTCACAACAACAATAGTAATTTGACAACAACATCAACAAGAAATAACATTGGTCGTAAGCCTAACAATTCAATACCACTTGAAATTCATATTTTTCAGCAAAGTATTCAACACATCGTGTCGACTAAAATATACAACAATTATTCCGTATAGTTGTTCGGACAAATCGACTAAATCCTACTAATTAATTAATTCTCCACTGTTATTTTATTACTAATAACCTTCTGTTACTAATTCACATCTTAGTCTCTACTTTATAGAAACTTGTACAATCCACCATCTCAACCGCAATATTTTACACACATTATGTATAATTATTCGGACAATTCAACTATATCCGGCTAAATAATCCTCTGTTAAAATTTCTAGTATTTCCTGCTCTATGCTGTTACAAAATTTCTATACTATTAACACTATTATCCTGCCAAATAATACTAGTCTGCTATTGATATATTATTCTTGCTAAATATTCTTCTGTTACTACCGAATAGCACTAACTCTGCATTTTTAATAGATTCATCTATTGTCTCATATATATATATATATATATATATATATATATATATATATATATATATATATATATATATATATATATATATATATATATATATATATATATATATATATATATATATATATATATATATATATATATATATATATATATATACATATACTCTGATCAAAACTAAACAAAATTCTGATACTTACTTATGTTAAGCCTTAATTTACAAACCTGAGCCTAAAGCACTAAATTCTTAGCGAAACACCATGTGCCTATCGTCACGTCTCTCATGCCTATCATCACCAAACTATGCCTATCGTCAAACAAAAGAAAATGAAGATATATGTATCATGGTGACGTCGGCACCCTCCTTGCCACAATCAATGTCGATCAGCAGGGCCCTTCCCTTTCGTTCGGCGTAACGCTTCTGCCGGTCGTCACTCTTTGCACAGGTTTTTCCTTTGATTCGTCAATTTACCAATTTCAACAGCACAACACAGTACCATAACAACATAACAAATTACATCAACATAGAATAATTTCTCACAAGAAAACCCCATTTGACAAAGACAACAACATATGAACACAATTACTCTGCAACACAAACAAGAATAATTTCATACAAATCTACCTCGCATATCATTTATAATATACCCAATTATAGAGCAAGAACCTCACTCTTAACTTGGATTGGAGACCAATCTATTGTACCGGTTAAACCTCGCTTTTCCATAGCTTCTAACCTTTGACTCTTCTCTGTAACCTTGCAACTTCTCACGTTCCCGCAAAATTCTCCAAGACTTGTTCAATTAACCTAATTCTCCTTATAAATAACTTAACCTTATAATTATTAATATTATTATTGGGCCTAACTTTCACACCCCCACCTTTACTACATACAACCATATAATTAAGTCCAACAATAAATCTTATAACCATTCTAATGTCCATAATAATATTATTGCTAATATTAATCAACAAATCAATTAAATATCAACCAAATAACAACTTACAACTTAAATCAACCTTTCTCGACATTTTGCAACTTCAACAATTTCAACAACATATTCAACCATTAATCTGTAATTAATTTAATTAAATAATTAATTAAATTAACGGGCGTTACAACTCTCCCCCACTTAGAATATTTTTGTCCTCGAAAATCTATTCGATACTACCACTCTTAGCACGAGTTTCGCATCCAACTCGTTGATTTCCAAGTCGCGTTTGGCAACACTTCGACCACTAATTTCCTGATAACTCAATAACTCAACACGATTCAAATCGATTACACACATGCAAAGTGTGATCGGTGGGAATGAGAACTGACTGTTTTGGAATGCTGGTTCGCGTTTGCGTTTGTTTTTGCAAAATGTCGCGGTAAGCAAGAGTCGCCACCGTCTTTTATTTTATCCAACAAGGAAAGGACAAAAGCACATAATAAATTCCTTTTTGAGATGTTTCTCGGGTTCGGGAGGTAGATTATAAAAAGGGAAGGCATTATCACCCTTTCTATCTGTGGTTATCCACGGGCTCTTAGGTACTTGCTCATTATGTTTTCAAAAGTTTTCTTTTCTTTGTGTTTATGGGTTTGAAAAGGGTTTTTATTTTGAAGAGAGTGTAAGTGTGAAAAGTTTTGTTTTGTTTTTAAAAGGAGCAAGTATTTAAGAACCATCTACCTACTTAAAAAAAGAATTAAACTGTACAAGTGTCCTTTAGACAGTGTTATCCCACTATTGAGGAGTAAGTAGCACCGTCGTTGGAGTTTTCGGGTCAATTCGATTAAGGGACGTGTGGTCACTAAAGTAATGTTAGGATGCCTTAGCGGTAACCCTAATGTCTTAGATCATTTTTTCCGAGGCAACCGTTTCGAGGCAACTTATGATCTTTGGACAAAAGGACGACTTCTAAAACTTCCTATACTCAATGACCACGTTCGAGGCAACCAAGTGAGGTGTACCCTAAGAGTGGCGTGTGCGAGTGTATTGTTTTTTCAGTTAATTTTATCTTTGTACATGTCATGGGTGAGCTACTGTTGATTTTAAATTAAGGGTTAATCTTGTCATGCATAGCCTATTATTCAAACATCTAACAGTTAAGGGTTGCAGAAATTAAATTGCCGAAGATAAATCTAAGCTATTACAACCACATCGAAAGGCATAAAAAATATGAAGGAAAAAAAAATAAAATAAGATAAAAGTAAGAAAAATGAGTGTCTTTTGACCCAGGCAGTAGCACCCTTCGACTGGAATTTTGTTGGTCTCCTTCGATTGGGGCTAGCACCAGTGAGGTTCTGTGCTTCGATTATCCTGGAAGTCAGTGTATGGAGAAGCCTTCTGGTTCTTCCTTGTTGCCTTGTTGTCTTCTTCGACTGGAGGTTGAAAGCAGTGAGGGAATGCCTTTCGACTGAGCCTGGAAGTCAGTGAAGGCATGCTTTTTGCTTGGGCCTAGAAGTCAACATGGTTTTCCTCCTGGTTGTCTCTTTCGTTTGACCTGGAAAAAGAGGGTAGAAGCCAGAAGCTTCGTTTCCTATTTCTTGTTTCCTGTTTCTTTCATTTAAAGCATTTAAATGGAAACATGGCCTGAGGCCATGCTAGTATTTGTCTTGCAAACAGTTTAATAATTAAAACTAGTTAAGGTAAACAGAAAGCAAAACGAAAGGGTTAACTCTAAAAAAAACATGTTAAAAAGGGGGGAAACCAAAGGAACAATGGTATATACATGCTTGAAACGAAAGAAAAGATTATTTACATGTTATGCCATGAAATGAAAGGTTCAAGGGTAAGAGTGACTTACCTTGATGGAGGCTTTGGGTTCTGGATTTGAAAGAGGGGGGCCAACAGCTGTGCTTGGATTGCTGGATTCGAAGGAAGGAAAGGAACAAGTCTTATGTTTCCTTCCAAACTGGATTCAAAGGATACTGAAGAGTACGTGTTCTTCAGAATTGAAGGAAGTAAGTATGTGATTCTGGGTTTGTTCTCACAAGTGTTGAAGGGACTTGAGAGATTTGTTGTGTTTGAGAAAATTTGGGTGATTCGTTCCTCTGGTCCTAAAGATCCTCTCTTAGCTTTGCAAAAATTCCTCTATTTATAGAGAAAAAGAATGGACATGTTTTCAATAGCCAGCCTTGCAAAATAATAAAATAATAGATAACATGAAAGGTACAAGTGGGGGCCTGTTGGCAGTTGGGGTGCAGAAGATGTGACTTATGCTTTTTGGCGTTGCTTGGGGAGCGAAAATAATAAAATAAGGCTCAACTGGAAAGTAAATGTCCACTTGTGCCACAAAATCCAGATGAATGGTTCAGATGGGTTGCTTCCTTCTGAAGGAAAATAGGCGCAAGGCTCAAGACAAACTTTTCTAAAAGGTAGTATTGTGCTATTAAGTGCAAGTGGTCTTAGACAACAAATGGGTAAAGGCCTAAAAAGGGAAAACACGTAGCCTAGCCTGTGGGTCTAAATATTCAACTTGATCTTTTGAGTCGAATCCTCCATCTTTCTACACCTTTCGACCAGACTAGGACAACACGGAATTCATTTTCCCTAGTTGTGTGTCCTTCGAATGGACCAACAGTGTGTTCTTCGAATGGCCCTTTTCAGAAGGTTATTAACTTTTGAATCGAAAGAAGCTTTTAGAAGATTATTGACTTTTGAATTGAAGAAAACCAAAAGGAAGCCTTTCCCTCAGTCGAAGCTTGTGGTTGAAACAAGCTAATGCCCCGTCGAAGCTTGTATCGAAGAAAACATATTGCCAAATTGAAAGCTCATGCTTGAAGGAAGCATATTGCCCAATCGAAGCATGTGTATCGAAACAAACATAAATGGAGTCATTTCCTTGTGTCTTTTTTAGCATGAGGGAAGTTCCTGGCTTCTGAGTTGAAGGGCACTTTTTCAAGGGAAGCAAGAACTTAGTCACATCTTGTATGAAGATACTTCTTGGATCAAATGAAACTTGTATGAAGCAAAGTATGCAAGAGGCCCTTGGTGCAAGTGAATTTGAAGGATTCATAGAGATAGTTACTTTGTCACATCGAAACTTGTCCAAACGAAGCAAGCATGCAGGTAGTAAACTTGTCTAGTCGAAGCAGGCTTGTAGGCAGTAAACTTGTCCAAATCGAAGTAGGCTTTGCAGGCAGCACGCTTGGTGAATCGAAAAGGTTTCCTTACAGGGGGCATGTGTGGCCAACATATCATGGCCTTTGATTGCAACCATGTAGGCAGCACACTTGTCCAATCAAAAGGCTGAATCGAAGGAGGTTTCAAATCCAAACGAAGGATGTACCTAAGTTGCATTTGAAGGAGGTTTCAAATCCAAACGAAGGATGTACCTAAACTGGCATTCGAAGGAGGCTTTAAGTTCAAAATGAAGGATGTAATCCAAGTTGCATTCGAAGGAGGTTTCAAATCCAAACGAAGGATGCACCTAAACTTGCATTCGAAGGAGGCTTAGAGTCAGTCGAAGGGTGCTGGATCGAAGGAGACCTATTTTCCTTCAAATTTGTCAAAATGTTATTTTTATCTGCTTTCTCCCTTTTTGATAGTTTCCTTTTAATTTTGGTACTGGAAAATTCCAAAGTACTTGTGCAAGCTTGAACCTTGAGAATCCTTGTGAGAAAGGCCGTAAAGAATGAGAGGGCAAATTTTGGGGTACAACAGTTTCCCCTGTTCAATTTTCTTAAACCTGAGGATATAGATTGGCTTTCGAGCCTTTCGTGATCCGAAGGTGGAAGATAATTGAACACTAGAGTGCCCAAAAATTTGCACTCGCATGGTGTAGTATCAACATTGTGATGTCGGGAATGGGCTTACAGATGCCATTTGGAGATTGTTGGTAGGAGGATGGGCTTATAGATGACATCCAAGAATGCTTGTTGAATTGTAATTTGTAAGTTGAAAGAATAAGTATCAGAATGGTGTCCATGTCTGGAGTGTATCTGAACTTTATTAAAAGGTGGGTTGTTTGGTGATGAGTCCGTGTAAAACTGCATCTGAAATTTCCTGAGAAGGAACCTGTGTGGGGTTACTTCCTGATGAGTCCGTGTAAAACTTCCTCTTTGGAAAGAGAAGGAACCGGTGTAGGATTTCCTGATGATGAGTTCGTGTAAAAATTCATCCTGTGTAGGGTTTCCTGATGATGAGTCCGTGTGAAACTGCATCTTGGAAGGAAGGAACCTGTGTAGGGTTGCCTGATGATGAGTCCATGTGAAACTGCATCTTGGAAGGAAGGAACCTGTGTAGGTCTGCTTGATGATGAGTCCGTGTAAAACTGCATCTTGGAAGGAAGGAACCTGTGTAGGGTTGCCTGATGATGAGTCCGTGTGAAACTACATCTTGGAAGGAATGGACCTGTGTAGGGTTACCTGATGATGAGTCCGTGTGAAACTGCATCTTAGAAGGAAGGAACCTGTGTAGGGCTGCCTGATGATGAGTCCGTGTAAAACTGCATCTTGGAAGGAAGGAACATGTGTAGGGTTGCCCGATGATGAGTCCGTGTAAAACTGCATCTTGGAAGGAAGGAACCTGTGTAGGGTTGCCTGATGATGAGTCCGTGTGAAACTGCATCTTAGAAGGAAGGAACCTGATGATGAGTCCGTGTAAAAATGCATCTGGAATTGAGAAGGAACCTGTGCAGGGTTACTTCATGATGGTCAAGTAGATAGTTGCCCTGTCTGATTTTAGGTGTTAATCTTTGACCTGAGAAAGAAAGACATATTTCCTGGCTTGTTACAGGTGTTAATCTTCAATCTCTTCGTGTAGATAGTTTTCCTGGCTTGTTATAGGTATTAATCTACAATCATTCGTCCCCAACTAGTTTTCCTGGCTTGTTACAGGTATTAATCCGGAACTTGAAAAGGTTGCTGGTAGCCATCTGTTGATTGTCCTTTTCCTGAAAAAGGCAAAATGTTAGTTGTATGCAATGTCGTGATGCATGAAATGCATGATGTCATGATGTTCTCAAAATAAATGAGATTGTGTCGTATGCAGTTATCATGTATGTAAATAGGAGGTATGAAATGTGAAATGTTTATGAATGTATTTTTGTCTGGAAAATAAATCCTTGACAAATGTCGGGGAGTTTGTTAACTCCTGGACTGTTGTTGAAGAGTATGTGTGTCTTCAAATTTCGCTTAGAATGTTTCCACTAGGGATTCCTGTTTTGTTGTTTGAGGAGAAACTCCACTGGGGAGTATTGAAAACTCTGCGGGGAGGACGTTTATTCCTGCTTGGGAAAAGAGTTCATGAGTCTTGATTGTCCGTTGCTCTACCGGGGAGTCGAAGTTGAACTGATATCTGATCGGATCCAGGTTTCACAATAACTTGCTGGGGATTGTAGAGTAGTCTACTGGAGAAGAGGAGTTGTGGTCCTTGGATTTGGAGAGGCAAATTCAAACTGGGGGAATCTGTAGTTTGTTGGGGAAATAAACCCTATGGTCGGTCTGCTAGAGAGGTGATGAACTCGTTGGGGAAGTCCTCGAGGATTCTTGAAGTTGTCTCAGCTGGGGAAAGGTTTTTAGAGATTAAACTCTGGCTGGGGAATCATCCTGTGAGAAGGATTTTAGGGAGATTTGTCAATGCCCCTAGTAGCAAGTGCTTGTGGCACTGCCTGGAAATGTTTGACTGTACGTAACCCTTTGTCGGGATTGACGTTCAATGACCCAAGTGTCGGAGATGGAGACTTGCCCCTTGTTATCCTGCAATTGAGTGATTTCTTGACATTTTGACTGGACTGCCCCAGGTTTTTTGAAAGATTTGTTGAAATCTTGCCTAGACTGCCCCAGGTTATCTTTGAAAGACTTGTTGAAACCTTGACTGGACTGCCCCAGGTTCACCGGATAAAACCATATTAAATCCCCTACTGTTGATAGGAGATTTTTGTAACGGGAGTTTCATCCCACTTGAATTGATTTTGTTCACTGAGAGAGCTTTTGTTCACTGGATATTCATTGTGTGAATTTCTCCGCTGTTAAACAAATAGCCATATGCAAACAATGATATTCAAGTAATGCAAAGTTTATGTTTGTCTTGAAGTTTTTTTTTTTTTTGAAAATGCGTTTTAGCGAGTAAAGAAATTTTGCTAAGAAAATTCAAACTCAGGATTTAGAGCAAAGCCTTACAAGAGTCAGGATACCTTTTGTAACAGTATGCTTTCGAACTAATCCATGCTTCAGTTAGGAATTTTGAAGGGTTGTAACGTGGCTTGGTTCACGGTTTAATAAGCAAAGGATAAAGGCTCAAAGTATATTTGTACCCACCCGCTCTTCGTGATGTTCTTCAATCCTAAACTCAGATAATTGTGCATTTGAACTCCAAATGAGTCTGGAACGACGTTTTTGGTGATGGTTCACACAAGTTAAATTTGTTGGAAGGAAGTCATTTTTGCAACATTTTTCATGTTGTTGAGGATTTGTAGCGACCTCGTTATTTTGATTTGTTATCCCTAACTTTTGCCTGACTGTTCCTGTTTTCGAGATTACAGTCAGCGAGATGCCCCAGCTTTCTTAAGCCTCCTTTATAGGTTTTGGCTCAGTGGGCTTTTCTCTTTTAAGAGATTGATTGCCTATGAGGTAAGGAACCACCACTGTCTTTTGATTCCAGTGGAATGCTTTTGATGTCGTTCGTTGTATTATGAACTGAGAGTTTCGCGACTTCAATGCGTATCTTTTGAATTAACTGAGAGACTACCCTGCCCCAGGTTTAAATTAAAGGTTTCAATTTGTGTTTAAAACAGAAAACTCCTACTTCTTTGGCTCGAAGGGGTTGACTAGGGATTATCTTCCTTATAACTCCAGTGTTTAGAATTTGAAAGAAACGCCTGTACATCGTCAGCAAGGTCTGTCCAAAAGCATACTGTATGAGATTATGGCATTGTTTCGTCATCCTCCCTCTAAAGGATTGTAACTTTTAGCAAGAGTTGAATATCATAAAGACATTATAAGAATAGTGAAAACGTATGGATGAATTCAAGACAAACATATGCAATGCATTAATGAAACAAAGTTTGACATTAATAGATAATTGTTTGAATAACAAAAGAGATTACAACTTGAAAATTCAAATGAATAAAAGTTCTTAATGACTTGGCAAAGGAGTAGTGATCATGTTTGGAGTCTCTAGAGGGTCGAACTCGATCTCCTTGGCGTCAATCAAATTCTGAATCTTATACTTCAATGCCCAACAATCGTTAGTGTCATGCCCGGAACTGTCAGAATGATAAACGCATGTTGCATTAGGATTGTAGTTGGGAGAAGAAGTTTTGGGGTTTGGATGAGGTCCTATCAATGTAATCAGATTCATCCTCAACATGTGTTGCAGCGCTTGAGACAACGGCATGTTGATGTTGGTGAACTGTCTTTTAGGCTCGTCTGGCCTTCGTTGATTTCCCCTTTGCTGTTGTCAGTGTGACGCAGAACCAGAGATCAGGACTGCCCCTACGTGTTGATCACGGCGACTCTTTTGACTGTACACAACATTGGACTCTTTCTTCCCACTGTAAGGCTTTTTCTGAGCATCAGAAGGTGTAGCTTCTTGAATCTTCCCACTTTTGATGCCAGCTTCGACCCTTTCTCCAGTCAGTATTAGCTCGGTGAACTCGGCTAAAGAGCTTCCGATCAAGTGTTTGAAGAAAGGCCCTGTCAAAGTTCCCATGAAGATGTCAATCATCTCCCTGTCAGTTAAAGGGGGTTGCACTCTACCAGCCAGATCTCTCCACTTTTGGGCGTATCCTTTGAAGCTCTCGTTGGAACCCATGGTCATGTTCTGTAATTGCACACGAGTTGGTGCAAGATCAGCATTGTATTGATACTGCTTATAGAAAGAAGCAGCTAAATCCTCCCAGGTGTGGATGCGAGAACTCTCCAATTGATAGAACCATTCGAGTTGAGTCCCTACTAGGCTTTCTTGGAAGAAATGGATCCAAAGCTTCAGATCAGTTGTGTATGGTTGAATCTTGCGGACATAAGACTTTAAGTGCATCTTAGGGCAAGAGACTCCATCGTACATGGAAAAAGTAGGGACTTTGAACTTTGGCGGGATGACCAATCCAGAAACTAAACCCATGTCCCCTAAATCCAAGCCAGGTATTTGTTGAATCTCCATAGCACTGAGGCGATCCTCCAACTGTTTGTACTTGTCATCAGCGGGAGGATATTGTTCTTCAGAGTAGTCAGCTTCAACTTCATCAATCTCCAAATTGTGGTCTTCTTCAAGACTATCCCCTATGTTGGATGGAGTTGAAAGATCTAGGTTTTTAGGTCTTCTTCTCAAGTTTAAGACGCCTACTGACTTCTTGGACTTTTTCTTCTTTTCTTTGAGAAGGAGAGCTTTCAGGTCCTCTTGCCTTTTACCCATAGCCAGAAACATTTGCTGGAACTGAGCATTTTGAGCTTGGAGATCTTTCACCGTTTGTTCCATATCCATCTTACTGAAATAAACAGTAGGAAGATAAGGAGACCTGTATGGGAGAAACCTGTCATAATATGATATGTGGATGCATGTTTTCAAGGATCTCACGGGGTAAACACAAGAAAAATTTAGAGGTCGAATTTTGACCAACATCTTTGATTGGAGAACTTTATATCGGTGGATGTCTTTCCAAGAGAATCAATCTCACCATGTCAAGTGGGTCATAGCCCCTGATTCAAGTTGTTGCACTTGATCTTTGACGGCGTTTGTTTAGAGGAGAACCCTCTTGCCCCTTGGTAGACATTTGGTTCAACGTGACCCTGCATCGAAAGACCCTCGAGATCCTTGAAATGGTTATTGAAAATGCTATGGTATGATGTTATGATGATATGTACATGTATGCAAAAGTAAGCAAGTGTATATACAGGTAATCATATTCACACAAAGCAAACAAGTCCTTAGATTTAGGCTTGCATGGGGTTTGTAGGTAAGTACCCTCTTGAGTTTAGTTGGCTCAAACCTGTCCTAGAAATAGAAACCGGGTTCTAGTGGATCTCAATATCACTGACTACCCTTAATCGGTCATAATTCTAGTTTAGCAACCTTTTCTTGCGGCCGGAATCATCACGAGAGTTTAGTCTCAATGAGTGTAGCATACTGCTACTGTTCTATGGCCAAGTTGGTCAATTCAAGGTTCTAAGGTCAGTTGGTGCTTAATGACTTCTTAGAAGACCCATATTCTCCTCGTTCCAACACAAGGGATATCGGTACAGACCAAGGTGTCACACCAACGTAGCTACTGCTTCATCAGTGTTGGTCTACGCCGGACAGATCCCTCACAGTTTATTGCTACTTACCTAAAGGGTATCCCCAGATCCGGGTTAGGATCTATAGAACTCCGTTACAAGCCCACAAAATTTAAAGCATACAAAGCATACAATTGAAAACATAGTGATCTAATCCTAAGGTACACCTCACTT
The DNA here is from genome assembly GCA_948472305.1 of Vicia faba. Taxonomy (NCBI): domain Eukaryota; kingdom Viridiplantae; phylum Streptophyta; class Magnoliopsida; order Fabales; family Fabaceae; genus Vicia; species Vicia faba. The sequence continues at coordinate 1,261,851,142 of OX451738.1, forward strand.
AAAGACAAATCCCCAGCAGAGTTGCCAGTTCTGTGATCGGTGGGAATGAGAACTGACTGTTTTGGAATGTTGATTCGTGTTTGCGTTTGTTTTTGCAAAATGTCGCGGTAAGCAAGAGTCGCCACCGTCTTTTATTTTATCCAACAAGGAAAGGACAAAAGCACATAAAAAATTCCTTTTTGAGATGTTTCTCGGGTTCGGGAGGTAGATTATAGAAAGGGAAGGTATTAGCACCCTTTCTATCCGTGGTTATCCACGGGCTCTTAGGTACTTGCGCATTATGTTTTTAAAAGTTTGCTTTTCTTTGTGTTTGTGGGTTTGAAAAGGGTTTTTATTTTGAAGAGAGTGTAAGTGTGAAAATTTTTATTTTGTTTTTAAAAGGAGCAAGTATTTAAGAACCATCTACCTACTTAAAAAAAGAATTAAACTGTACAAGTGTCCTTTAGACAGTGTTATCCCACTATTGAGGAGTAGGTAGCACCGTCGTTGGAGTTTTCGGGTCAATTCGATTAAGGGACGTGTGGTCACTAAAGCAATGTTAGGATGCCTTAGCGGTAACCCTAATGTCTTAGATCATTTTTTTCGAGGCAACCGTTTCGAGGCAACTTATGATCTTTGGACAAAAGGACGACTTCTAAAACTTCCTATACTCAATGACCACGTTCGAGGCAACCAAGTGAGGTATACCCTAAGATTGGCGTGTGCGAGTGTATTGTTTTTTCAGTTAATTTTATCTTTGTACATGTCATGGGTGAGCTACTGTTGATTTTAAATTAAGGGTTAATCTTGTCATGCATAGCCTATTATTCAAACATCTAACAGTTAAGGGTTGCAGAAATTAAATTACGGAAGATAAATCTAAGCTATTACAACCACATCGAAAGGCATAAAAAATATGAAGGAAAAAAAATAAAATAAGATAAAAGTAAGAAAAATGAGTGTCTTTCGACCCAGGCAGTAGCACCCTTCGACTGGCATTTTGTTGGTCTCCTTCGATTGGGGCTAGCACCAGTGAGGTTCTGTCCTTCGATTGTCCTGGAAGTAAGTGTATGGAGAAGCCTTCTGGTTCTTCCTTGTTGCCTTGTTGTCTTCTTCGACTGGAGGTTGAAAGCAGTGAGGGAATGCCTTTCGACTGAGCCTAGAAGTTAATGAAGGCATGCTTTTCGCTTGGGCCTAGAAGTCAACATGGTTTTCCTCCTGGTTGTCTCTTTCGTTTGACCTGGAAAAAGAGGGTAGAAGCCAGAAGCTTCGTTTCCTATTTCTTATTTCCTGTTTCTTTCATTTAAAGCATTTAAATGGAAACATGGCCTGAGGCCATGCTAGTATTTGTCTTGCAAACAGTTTAATAATTAAAACTAGTTAAGGTAAACAGAAAGCAAAACGAAAGGGTTAACTCTAAAAAAAACATGTTAAAAAGGGGGGAAACCAAAGGAACAATGGTATATACATGCTTGAAACGAAAGAAAAGATTATTTACATGTTATGCCATGAAATGAAAGGTTCAAGGGTAAGAGTGATTTACCTTGATGGAGGCTTTGGGTTCTGGATTTGAAAAAGGGGGGCCAACAGCTGTGCTTGGAATGCTGGATTCGAAGGAAGGAAAGGAACAAGTCTTATGTTTCCTTCCAAACTGGATTCAAAGGATACTGAAGAGTACTTGTTCTTCAGAATCGAAGGAAGTAAGTATGTGATTCTGGGTTTGTTCTCATAAGTGTTGAAGGGACTTGAGAGATTTGTTGTGTTTGAGAAAATTTAGGTGATTCGTTCCTCTGGTCCCAAAGATCCTCTCTTAGCTTTGCAAAAGTTCCTCTATTTATAGAGAAAAAGAATGGACATGTTTTCAATAGCCAGCCTTGCAAAATAATAAAATAATAGATAACATGAAAGGTACAAGTGGGGGGGCTGTTGGCAGTTGGGGTGCAGAAGATGTGACTTATGCTTTTTGGCGTTGCTTGGGGAGCGAAAATAATAAAATAAGGCTCAACTGGAAAGTAAATGTCCACTTGTGCCACAAAAGCAAGATGAATGGTTCAGATGGGTTGCTTCCTTTTGAAGGAAAATAGGCGCAAGGCTCAAGACAAACTTTTCTAAAAGGTAGTACTGTGCTATTAAGTGCAAGTGGTCTTAGACAACAAATGGGTAAAGGCCTAAAAAGGGAAAACACATAGCCTAGCCTATGGATCTAAATGTTCAACTTGATCTTTTGAGTCGAATCCTCCATCTTTCTACACCTTTCGACCAGACTAGGACAACACGGCATTCGTTTTCCTCAGATGTGTGTCCTTCGAATAGACCAACTGTGTGTTCTTCGAATGGACCTTTTCAGAAGGTTTTTAACTTCTGAATTGAAAGAAGCTTTTAGAAGATTATTGACTTTTGAATTGAAGAAAACCAAAAGGAAGCCTTTCCCTCAGTCAAAGCTTGTGGTTGAAACAAGCTAATACCCCGTCGAAGCTTGTATCGAAGAAAACATATTGCCAAATCGAAAGCTCATGCTTGAAGGAAGCATATTGCCCAATTGAAACATGTGGATCGAAACAAACATAAAGGGCGTCATTTCATTGTGTCTTTTTTAGCACGAGGGAAGTTCATGGCTTCTGATATGAAGGGCGCTTTTTCAAGGGAAGCAAGAACTTAGTCACATCTTGTATGAAGATACTTCTTGGATCAAAGGAAACTTGTATGAAACAAAGTATACAAGAGGCCCTTGGTGCAAGTGAATTTTAAGGATGCATAGAGATGGTTACTTTGTCCCATCGAAACTTGTCCAAACGAAGCAAGCATGCAGGCAGTAAACTTGTCCAGTCGAAGCAGGCTTGTAGGCAGTAAACTTGTCCAAATTGAAGTAGGCTTTGCAGGCAGCATGCTTGGTGAATCGAAAAGGTTTCCTTACAGGGGGCATGTGTGGCCAACATGTCATGGCCTTTGATTGCAACCATGTAGGCAGCACACTTGTCCAATCAAAAGGCTGAATCGAAGGAGTTTCAAATCCAAACGAAGGATGTACCTAAGTTGCATTCGAAGGAGGTTTCAAATCCAAACAAAGGATGTACCTAAACTGGCATTAGAAGGAGGCTTTAAGTTCAAAATGAAGGATGTAATCCAAGTTGCATTCGAAGGAGGTTACAAATCCAAACGAAGGATGCACCTAAACTTGCATTCGAAGGAGGCTTAGAGTCAGTCGAAGGGTGCTGGATCGAAGGAGACCTATTTTCCTTCAAATTTGTCAAAATGTTATTTTTATCTGCTTTCTCCCTTTTTGACAATTTCCTTTTAATTTTGGTACTAGAAAATTCCAAAGTACTTGTGCAAGCTTGAACCTTGAGAATCCTTGTGAGAAAGGCCTTGAAGAATGAGAGGGCAAATTTTGGGGTACAACACAAAGCATTCAACACTTCGCGACACAATTGTCACTAGCATCTCAACTACTCCACCATAATCTGACATATCAACATAACCAACATAATTAACTTTGTCACGTTATGGGTTGTCGTTCCTTACTTACAGAAATCAATAATAACACCTCAATAGCGATAAAAAAATCATTAAAACATCAAGTTAACTGTATAACTCAGCAAGTATATCCATAGCTCACCATTAACCAACAATCCACAACAATCTTCTTATAAAATCCACAAATATTTACTAACAAACATAGTGCACTGGCACAACATCTCTATATCAACAATCCACCAAATCAAGAATGTACACCAAGACATATCATTCCCATAGGATTCTGGTGTTTTAATCCTTCACTTCTAACGAGTCGTACACACATAACAATTGCGCCACATCACGCTTCAACTGCGCAACTCTGATAATTCACCTTAAGTCACCGTCCTCATTTAAATTTTTGTCAACTATCTAGTTCACACGTTTCAATCTAGTTTCAGACTTTCCTCAACACCCACCATAAAACCACTGTTCACTTGATATTCTTACTCCTTCACTTTGCAACGTTAATTCGCATATAACTCGCTACTTCGACTTGTTCAATATGTCTCAATTCTCTCTTAGCAATTTCTCTATTACTTCACACAAACTGGTGAGTGACTATCATCATGATATAACATTAATCACTTCACACACCATTAAGATAGTATGACAAATCTATGCCACCCAACACGATCTCGTATACTATCAACAAGAGATTAAGGGTGATCAGTTCCTCAATTTGTCAATGGATAGCCGACAATCATAATGGAGTATAAACCATCATTACCGAACTATAATAATGTTCCTTTAGAACTTGTACTCAAGTCACCTAACGCACCATAATATAATAATTTCCAATGAGGTTTACAAATAATCCCATAATTTCCCTCTCATTCAATCTTGTCGATGAGCCACCAACGCTCAATATAATACACGGTCCACATTACACTCACTTAGACTTACACGAAGGTTAAGTATCCTCCAACTCAAGAATTACTTTCTTCATCTCTGCATCATCAAGAATACAAATTTGATTATGGAATCTCAACACACCTTGCGCATCTAACTTGAAATCATCATTCTCTGACTGATCGAGTCCAACCACTGAATCTACCAATTTCACATCTAAGTTTTGGGCTTCTTTGATACTGTTCAGAAAATCACTGATAATTTCCAACATTCCTAACATAACACTCTTCGGTGCCACCTTTCAAACTAAACTCATATCTTTGAACTGTTCAATTAATCCTAATCCTTTAACCATCATTACCGACATGTGAAAAGTCCTTTGGCTTAAAGCATACGCCACAACATTAGCTTTACCTGGATGATAATTCAAACTGAAATTATAATCTTTGAACAACTTCAACCATCTTCGTTGTCTCACATTCAATTGAAATCTCAACAACATCGTTCCACACCTTTTTGGGGATAGAACCTCTCTAATTCTTCTTTTACACATACCACTACCTTGGCATTATAAACACGACTCTAATTCCTATTAAAAGCATCTTCCTCTAAAATAACATCTTCTCTTCATAAAATGCATCTCTATGCGTTCCTCCAATACTTTCACATCCTTTTTAATGCTGAACATCTCATTTCTCAACTTATTCGCCAACAACATATTACGCTTGACCCCGCCTCGAACAACTGCGATAATAACTATTTATGCCCAAAAAAGCCTCTAGTTCTATAAACGACTTCAGAGTCTCTCCATACAAGAATGCATCTACCGTATTTGAAAAACACTTTCATAGGGTAGAATATATTCTTATCTCCTCATAGGTTCAAATGGAATGTCAATCGATACTCGGAACACAAGACATGAATTTCCAAAGTTATCCGAAAATACGAACATCGACGTCATGCAACGACATACTAATACACACCTTACGATAACATCATAAAAAAATTTCATTGTACCAGTACCAACACTTAACATTCTTGAAATCATACTCATCTCCTTGCATTTCGGACTCTGACTCGCGATTCAAAACATTCCAACAACTTCAACAAATTTTACAATCACTTACAAGGATTCCACGACAAGGTCTACAACAATTTGTCACTCCATCACCGTTCAAACGTCAACATCTTACGCAAGGGATACTCAAACTGATAACTTCATCGTCCATCAACAGCACTGAAACATCACAACTTTCTAAATTCCTTATTCTAAAGATTATCTTTGTTACTTAGAAATCACATTTAGAGACATCAGGGATTTACACTCTACTCGTATACCAACAACCGTTACATTGCTCCTCATCCTTCGAGAAGTAAACATCAACAATGTCTGATCATCCTACCTCAAGATGCTCCAACTCGATTAACAAACAAAATCTTGAATCCATGTCATCTTCAGATTCGGGAAACAACAAAATTGCAACAATACTTGCAATGTTCCCATCAACAGCATACTGAACTTAACATCTTACAGCCGAAACATATCCGAGAAGCAAAGCTTCTCCCCCACTTATCTTCAAACCAACTCCTTCATAGCATCGATTAGAAAAACAACAAGCACCGACAATGTTTCACACACTTTTCACGCACTAAGGAACAAACAATATTAGACAACTTAGTCGAACGGACCGACCTGCTATGATACCACTAATGTAACACCCCATTTCTACCCGGCGGATAATAAGGAAATCAGAGTTCAACATAAATAGGATGCTACATTTTCAACTTAAAATCAAACTTCATTTAATCGCATATAAAACAGATACATAACACTTAACTCGGATGAACCGATAACAACCTGATTTATTCTTTTAAAATTAAACAACTTTTCATTGATAAGCAGCGAAATTTACACACTCAACTTCAATTCACTTAACATATTTTATCCAACTACAACAACATCAAGACAACAATTATTTCATGTAATCAACTTAAAAATTCAGCAACTAAAATAATAATCAACAACTAAACATCAAGTGTTCATCTCCCCGAGTGCTACGTATCAAAGTGACAACACCGACTCGAAACTGACGAGGGTAACAACTATTCTTCTTGATTACATGCACGTTACCAACAGAGGGCAACATTCAAACAGAAGGGGTGAGATATCAAACTATATAATTATTCATATGATAAATAATATATTCAATCAGATAATATAAAATCACTACTTCACAACATACAAACAACTTTAATCACAATAAAACATCAACACAACATAACGACTAATTCACAGCTATTAGATAATAACTGTCACAACGAGTTAACATCAAAAAGAAACAACAAATATATCATCACCACAACACAAGATGAAACATCAAATGCGACTCAAATACAATGAATATAGATGTGGTACCATTGGAGCAAAACTCCCATCTTAAAAGCGGAGCAGAACTCCCATCTTAAAAACGGAGCAGAACTCTCATCTTAAAAATCTACCATTAAATAGAGGCATCAATAAGGCATAAGCCTTCTTTGCAGTTTTCCAATCCAGGCCATCACAGAGTATGCAAATGTGTGTGACTCACTGAATGCACCATCCCATACTCACAACAATCATCACTCATCGTAAGTCATAAGCCCACATCACCATCATTACCAATAAATAGAGGTAATTAATCATCATCTAAAATTCTCTGCAACTTCGCATTATCAATAAGAATTCAGAGACAATCACAACAACACAACAACTCAACATAAATCAACATTGGCTATAAGCCTACCACCTCAATCAACAATTCAAGATCAACTTATCATAATTCAACTTTGGCCATAGGCCTACAACTTGATATTTTCAACAACAACAATTAAAACAACATTGGCATAAGCCCTCAACTTAGTACGTTGCAACAATAATAGTAATTTGACAACAACATCAACAAGAATCAACATTGGTCATAAGCCTAACAATTCAATACCACCTGAAATTCATATTTTTCAGCAAAGTATTCAACACATCGTGTCGACTAAAATATACAACAATTGTTCCGTATAGTTATTCTGACAAATCGACTAAATCCTGCTAATTAACTAATTCTCTACTATTATTTTATTACTAATAACCTTCTGTTAATAATTCACATCTTAGTCTCTACTTTATAGTAACTTTTACAATCCACCGTCTCAACCGTAATATTTTACACACATTTCGCGTAATTATTCAGACAATTAAACTATATCCGACTAAATAATCCTCTACTAAAATTACTAGTATTTCCTGCTCTATGCTATTACTAAATTTCTATACTATTAACACTATTATCTAGCCAAATAATACTAGTCTTCTATATATTACTTTTGCTAAATATTCTTTTGTTACTACCGAATAGCACTAACTCTGCATTTTTAATAGATTCAGCTACTGTCTCATATATATACTTTGATCTAAACTAAACTAAATTATGATACATACTTACATTAAGCCTTAATTTACAAACCTGAGCCTGAAGCACTAAATTCTTAGCTAAACACCATGTGCCTATCGTCACGTCTCTCATGCCTATCATCAGCAAACTATGCCTATCGTCAAACAAAAGAAAATGAAGATATATATATATATATATATATATATATATATATATATATATATATATATATATATATATATATATATATATATATATATATATATATATATATATATATATATATATATATATATATCATGGTGCCGGTCGGCACCCTCCTTTCCACCATCCTTGCCGATCGGCAGGGCCCTTCCCTTTACTTGTGTCGTTCGGCACAACGCTTTTGTTGGTCGTCACTCTTTGCACGGGTTTTTCCTTCGATGCATCAGTTTATCAATTTTAACCGCACAACACAGTACCACAACAACATAACAAATTATATCAACATAGAATAGTTTCTCACAAGAAAACCCCATTTGACAGAAAACAACATATGAACACAATTACTCTGCAACACAATCCACACAAACAGGAATAATTTCATACAAATCTAACCCCACATATCATTTATCATATACTCAATTATAGAGCAAAAACCCCACCATTACCTTGGATTGAAGACCACTGTATTCTACCGGTTAAACCTCGATTTTCCATAGCTTCTAACCTTTGCCTCTTCTCTGTAACCTTGCAACTTCTCACGTTCCCACAAAATTCTCCAAGACTTGTTCCATTAACCTAATTCTCCTTATAAATAGCTTAACCTTATAATTATTAATATTCTTATTGGGCCTAACTTTTACACCCCCACCTTTACTACATACAACAATGTAATTAAGCCCAATAATAAATCTTATAACCATTCTAATGTCCATAATAATATTATTTCTAATATTAATCAACCAAATAACAACTTAGCAACTTAAATCAACCTTTCTTGACATTTCGCAACTTCAACAATTTCAACAACATATTCAACCATTAATTTGTAGTTAATTTAATTAAATAATTAATTAAATTAACGGGCGTTACACATGTCAGAAGGGAATGTTTTTAAAAACTTCTTTCAAAGAAAATAATGTTGTTTCTTTCTCCAAACATTGGAACTTTTGCACATTGATTTGTTTGGATTAGTGAAAACTATATCAATCAATAGAAAGAAGTAAGAATTAGTTATTTTAAAATAACTACAGCAAGTGGACTTGGATAAAGTTTCTCTAACACAAGGATGTTTAACATTTTGATTTCACCACCTTCTGTATTCAAGTGCGATTTTAGATAAAATCTCAAACATTGTCAAGCCAATATAGCAAAGCACTTATGGGCAAAGGATGTAAGCACAACATGTTATTTTCAGAATAATGTCTCCATATGACCTATTCCTGAAAATACTTGCTATAATTTGTGGAAGAACAAGAAACACAATATTTCCTATCTTCATCAATTGGATGCTCTTGTTTTATCCTAGTCTCTAAAGAAAATCTGAACAAGTTTGATTCTAATGCTCAAAGTGGTATCATGTTATGATGTTCCGAAAGCTCAAAAGGCTACAGATTATATAACACTGAAAAAATTTTCTAGAATCAATTCATGATTAGATTTGATGATAAGCTAGACTATAAAAAGTCAAATCTAGTTGATAAAAATCCAGGTATGGAGATTACCAAATCTAAAGGTAATGGACTTGATGTTGAAGAACATGAAGAAAGATGATCAGAAGATGTTCAATCAGAAGCTTCTAATGATCAAACTCCTATGAAGAGGATTCTTCAAAGACTATTGTAAAAGAAAACGCATAGGATTGATGTCAAAGATAGAATCTACATCGTTTGGTGAATATCTTGAGGAAAATAAATGAAAGCTGACAGTTAAAGAAGATTCAAATCAGCCCTACAACTTGTTGAGGAAGGTGATCTCATTATAGACAAAATACACCAGGTCATTATTTATATGCCTATGGACAAAGTACTTATAAATACTTTTACTAGTTAGAAGTTATCTTGACAGGAAATGTTTAAATTAAGAAGGATGTGTATTCAATATCAATCCTAGAGAAATTAAAATTCTTGGGAATAGATGATAAATATTTCTTGTTTTACTTTTATCTATTATGACTGAAAAGACAGGATAAGATATTCGGTTATTAATTTCAATAGATTTCCTATGCACGACCAACCTTAATTTGTGTCATGCCCTATCCTTCCATAACCTTTCCTTTTAGAAGTTTGTGTAGTCGTATGAGTCTTTTTCCATATCAGATATTAAATGTCTTGCGTGTCTCAATTTTGATTACTTTGTAGTAACTCAATCATCTCATCCGTTGCATATTCTCTTGTCTATTTATATCATCCATCATATTTAGTCTCTCCTCAAGGTTCAATCATTGTTCTCATTTCACAATCCTTCAGTTTTCCCTGAAAATTCTTGCATCATATGACCATCAAGATGTTTCATGTAGATGAAAACCTTTTAGAGGTAATTCATGAAAAATGTCCTGATAGCATGTCTGATGAAGGTCTCATCAACATGTATTTTGAAAACCAGGATTGGACAGGTTATGCTGCTATGCTACGGGGTCCTATATACCCTATTATTGTGAAACTTTTCTGGCTTTATGCATTTGTTAGCAGTGATAGAGGTTACTTTAAACTGGGTATCTATGTTATTACTTTTGTTATCACTCTCTCTTCCATTTCTAAAGCAATTTAGTGTACTCCTGATCTAACTCCACAGATCATGCCAGTTTTGACTTCATGGATGTCGATGTTTTCCCAACCATTCATGACACCTTCTATGGGTATGAACCCAACAATCCAGACAATTTGAAACCTCCTGCTAAAATTTGGTTTTGATTCTTGTTAATAAACCTTCACCCTAAAGGTGAAGACTTGGATGTTATGTCTTCTAGGGATACACGCGTAATTTTCTACCTTCTCAATAATATCCCGATTAACTTGTCAGCGATTATTTTTAACCACCTAAAGAAATCAATTTTGGACTCCATACATATTAAAAAATCCTTCACACCTCATGGTCGTGTCCTATCTGAACTATTTGAATTAGCTGAAGTAATTAAAATTGTTCGAAAGACTTAGTTCATAAGAGGAAATGATTTATTTGACGAATGTTGTGAAGTGTTTGAAGTCTAAGCTAGTGTCCTTGTATTCTAATTGAATATGTCTTCTTTAGGTCGTGTCTTATGTGTCAAAACATAGTTTTCATCAACTTATCTCTAGGTATGTTTGTCAAAGAAAAAGTATCAACATGAAATATTTTGTTGCATATCTATTTCTCAAAAAATTTGCTTACATATATTTTCTGTGATACTTTAAATGTTCTGAAAATACAAACTTTATTAAAAAAAATCAATTCTAAAGAAATAATATCTGATATTAACAAAATAAAATTGATCCACATCTTGCTTAAAATATCTCAAGTGATTATGTATTGATCTTATCAAAATATTATCAATATCGCTTTTCTCTGTCTTTTTATTACCTTTTTGATTTGAGACAAAGGGGGAGAAAGTAAAATGATTTTGATAACGTTTATTCTCAGAATATTAAAACTCAAACATATAAATTATTGTTGCTACTAATTGTTTGTTTTATGTTATCAATCTGGGAACTCTAAACAAGTTCATTGAGTATTCTAAGACAGGTTGAAGATGAAAATTCTGATGCTAAGGTTGAGAACCTTATGGATGAAATCAACTCTGATTTCATATAGAAGAAGTTGTACACTTTGTAAATATATGAATATTTAAACAGATATACCAAACATAATTCAAAAGTTATAAACTTACTGAAAGTAAGGTAATCTTGCTTGATACCATAGTGTGATACGGTGGGAGAACTGACTTGGGTTTTGCGTTTGTTTTTGCAAATGTTTCGGTTGAGAAAGAGTCGCCACCGAATTTTTATTTTATCCTAAGGAAAGGTTAAAAAGCACAGGAAAAACCTTTGAGATGTTTTCTTGGGTTCGGGGAGTAGATTATAGAAAGGGAAGGTATTAGCACCCTTTCTATCCATGGTTATCCATGGGCTCTTAGTTACTTGCTTAGATCACTTTCCTTTGCTTTTCAATTGTTTGAAATGGTGCTTTGTATGTGTGGTTTTGAAAATGTTTTGAAAAAGATGCCTTGTCTAGGCAACCATTGTAACAATTCTTTACTCGAATGTTTTACAAAGGTGTTTGTCTTTTTGAAAAGATGTTTCAATGTTTTTGAAAGTTGTTTTGAAAGTTGTGTTGTGGAGTGTGTTTTGAAAAATAAGGCAAGGATTTTTTTGCATGTTTGGTCAAGTAACCAAGAGCTATCTACCCTAAATTTCTCAAAGATCTTTCCTATGTTTTAACCATTTTAACAGTATTGTTCCACCATTATATTTGGTGGACAATCTTGTGTCAGGATGTTAACGGGACGGGCGCGGGTCATCGTTTAGACCATGAATGCAATAGTGCCAAGTGTCTTTGGCAATTTTTTCTTTAAGGGACTTGATCATTTTTAGGCAACTTGAGAAAGCGTCATCGAGGGACTATGATCATTTGATTTGTTTTTGTTTTGCCAAAGACACTCAACATGCAACATGGCCCATTTTTGAAGGCAGCAAGTGGAGTAACCCTAGGGGTGCAAGTGTGCATTGTGTTGTCTATTTTCATGCTTTTTTGTCTTTGTATTAGTCAAGCTATTTGTTATTTTTGATTTGCATACAAACCCTAGGTCTATCATGGCATAATTGAAAGCTTTTAAATGCGGAAATTTAAATGCTAAACTATTACAACAATGATTATGGGGATTGGGGTACAAATTTGGATTTAGGGATATTTGACAAGAAATTAAATTCTAAGCTATTACATCCATATCGAATATACAAATATTTAATTGTACAATACTTAAATAAATACAATAAATATGAAAAATGTATTATGCACAAAATGATTTTTTTATGTATATGAAAGTATTTTTTAATGTAAAATATAAACAAAAATAAAGAGGTCAAATTTTGAATATTTTTGTGGTTTTAGGGTTAAACCCTAGTTTTTTGAATAAACATTATTATTTATTGATTATGCACAAAATAAATTAATTCATGCACAAAATAAAAAGTATATGGTTAAAAAGGTATTTTTGATGTCATATATTAATAAAAAATAAAATGTATTATTTTCATATTTTTGTCCTAAATATTTAATAAAATATGTATAAGTATATATTATATATATTTAATAATGCTAACTATGTACAAAAATAAAATATTAATTATTTACAAAAATGTGTATTTTTAGAAAATGTTTTCAAAATGTAAATGAAAAATAATAACTGAAAATAAATATATTTTTGTATTATTTTTTAGTGTTTTAAATAAAAAGGTATTATATTTATTTACATATATATGCTAAATAAAACAAATAAATGCCAAATAAATGCAAAAATGTATGGAAAATATTTTTTATATTTTTTATATTTGAGCAAAAAATATTAAGTCAGAATCAAAAAGAAAAAGTCAAAAATGATAAATATTTCACACAATGGGCCAGGGGGTGTAAATGGAAAAAAGGGGTGTAAACAGCAAGCTGACTCAGGCCCAGCCCAAGCCAGCTTTGTCTTCAACCTCCAGCAACGTTCAAACAGAAAACGTGCGCGCCTCCTATGCAATCATCATCTCCTGATTCTTTGAATTTTAACAAAAACTCATAACACCAATAATGTAGAGCATCAAAAGACGAATTCAAACATATAAAATACTTGACCTAACTCTAAGAAACCAGGGAGAATTTCTTCACCCCCAATTTCTGACCTAATTTTTCTTCAATGTTCATGGCCAAAATTCTCACAGCATGCTTAATATAAATGAAAAGTAAATACATGGATGGCTTCAGGGCTATGAGTAGAACATGTTTCATTCATAAACCTAAGCTTAATCATGTCTGGATAGAGAGATAGAAGTCCATGGTTTTACCTGTTTCAGCTTGAGTCGTGTACAGCAATGTGGCCAACTTCAATGGAGTTTGAGATTTTGTACAGCTTGCCTGAAGTCCAAGGATGCTTCCCAAGTACCTAGCTTGCTTTGAAACTCTTTGAATCGTGCTATGGAAGTTCACCTGCAAAACTGAAAAGTGAAAATGGCAACAGAGGTTAGGGATGTTACAGTTTGTATTTAGGGCTTGGGATAGTTTGTGTGGATGATATGGAATGTGTTTGGACAGGCTTGAGCAAAAACGCACGAGTGGATATGGTTATGGAGGTCAAGTTGCAGAACTTGCCCTATTTTGCAACAAAACATGGATTCTGAGTATGAGCAGGTCTCAGGGATGGATGAGTCGTGCCTTAGGTCTGTTTTTGTGTATGGAAGAGGTGTACAAAGTTTTCTTTGGCTGGTGTTTACAGGAAGTGAGAGTTGGAGTTACTTTGCAATGTTTCTTCCAATGTAAGCAAAGAAATGTCAAGTTGTGATATAGGCCTGTACCAAGCTCTCAAGCATGAAGCACACTTTGCTCTTGATCAGTGGGATTTATGTACAAACTCTTGCCTCAAATATCTGGCCCATGCCTCTTGGATTTGGTATTTGACATAAAGCACTACTTTTCAAAAATGGCATGTTTGCTTTTTCTACTTAAGGGATAATTCTATGTGTAATGACCAAATGCACAAAACAATGCTTGAACACAATGGTTAGGCATTTAATTATCGAGTGCAAACTTGGTTTAGAGGCCTGAAAGCAAGTACCAAGCATGCTGATTTGAAAATGAAACTTGTATGAACATGTATTTGGTTATGAACAAAAGTGAATTTTGCCCAACTTTGCAAATTCGATTCTCTCTAACCACAAGGGTGTTTGATGAGTTCTTGGACAATTTGGAAAGCTTGGAATGTGTAATACAATCCATATTTGTAATGCAAATTGAAACTCCAAGTGGAACCATGTGAAAAGTGGCCAAGAAGTTGGACAAAAATCCTGCCTAGAATAGGTCAAAATTTGTCTAAGTTAAAAATGTTTTGCACCCTTGTTCCAAAAATCATAACATGAGATAAATGCTTCCTTTGAGAAAACTTTGTGAATCAAAGTTGTAGATTTTGCAATGGACTACAACTTTCATGTTTCAAGTTTTGTTTGAATCCATTTGCATCTTGATGAAAAAATGGGACAAAGTTAGGAAAAAATAAGGAAATTTCATAACTTAGAAAATTTCTAAGTTATGAAATTTCTTCATTTTAAACCCTAATTTGCAATTTTGGATTTCTTGATGAACAAGTTTCATAATTTGACATGTCTTGATGAAAAATGAATCTTGGCACTTGATTTTGACCAAAAAGTCAAAGTTTGACTTTTCAGTATACAGTCAAATTTTGATCAGTTGACTGGAAAATTCATCTGTCAATCCTGTGCATTTGAGATCTTTTGAACTTGTTGAATGGGTCAAGACAATGCCATTGAGTCCTTGAGTCCATATGTGATCTTGGTTTGCCATTGGTTAGGTCAAACAGTCAAAAATTGCCTTTGTGCAGTCAAAACCCTAAAAATGACCATTTTGCCCTTTTGGTGATCTGATCAAATTTCTTGTGGAATTGTGATCCAAACTTGACCAAATGGTTCGTATGAGTTCATGATGTTTATGTGGGTCAAAAATCATGAGGTTTGACTGTCAATTGGCCACAGTTGACTTTTTCCCCAATACAGCTGATTTATAGGTCAACTGTCCAATTGACTGGGCAAAGATTGGAATCAAGGCTTGAAACTTGGTATGGATAAACTTGTAAGTCCAACATGAAGCATGAAAGTCACTTTTGGCATTTTAGGTCAAAACATCTTTGTGCAAACTCAAACCCAAATTTGGGTCAACAATGCAAGAAGGGGTCTTAAGCAGAGCAAACCCTAACTTGATCTTGAGCTCCAAGAGTCTTGTGATAAGAAAATGTTGATGAAATGAGAGGGAAAATTTTGGGGTACAAGAGTTGCCCCTGTTCAATCTTCTTGAACCTGAAGAGTTAGATTGGCAAGTTTGCCTTTCGCGTCTCGAAGGTAAAAGGAGATTGGACACTAGAGTGCCCGTAAATTTGCACTCGTCAAAGCATGGGTGCGGGAATGGGCTTAAAGATGCCATTTGGAGATGGGCTTAAAGATTCCATCTGGAGATGTGACCAAAATCTTGTCAGGGGATGGGCTTAGAGATGCCATCTGGGATGTATGTTGTAGGTGAAAGAAATGAGTATCAGAAAGGTGTCCATGTTTGGAATATCTATGAACTGGGGATCTTGAATAAGCAATGGATTGACATCCGTGTTTAGAAAATCCGTAAACTGTTTTCAAAAGTTGAATCCGAACAAGTGATAGATTAACATCCGTATCTGGAGAATCCGTGAACTGTTTTCAGAAGTCTTGGATCTAAACAAGCGATAGGTTAACATCCGTGTATGGAGAACTCGTAAACTGTTTTCAAAAGTCTTGGAGTTGAATAAGCAATAGATCAGCATCCATGTTGGGAAGCGTCCGTAAACTGTTTTCAAAAGTTGAGTCTGAACAAGCGATAGATTAACATCCGTGTTTGGAGAATCCGTAAACTGTTTTCAGAAATCTTGGATTTGAACAAGCGATAGGTTAACATCCGTGTCTGGAGAACCCGTAAACTGTTTTCAGAGGTCTTGAAGTTGAATAAGCAATAGATCAACATCCATGTTGGGAAGCGTCCGTAAACTGTTTTCAAAAGTTGAGTCTGAATAAGCGATAGATTAACATCCGTGTTTGGAGAATCCGTAAACTGTTTTCAGAAGTCTTGGATTATTAATTTTATCCTGAAAAGGGTAAAATATTAGCTGAAACACTAAGTCATGTTGCATGAAATGTATGATGCAATATGTGTATATCAATGTTAATGATATGAATGTAATGAATGCGCATGTAAGCTGACGAGTTGTCTTGTTGCGGATAGAGGAATCCTGGATAGCCGGAGATAATAGAATCTTGATTGCTGCCAGGGAAAGTGAATCCTTGCTGCTGCAGGGGAGTGTAAGAATCTTTGATTACTGAAGATGAGACATCCTTGTTGACTGCTGACTACTCGGGGAACAAGATCTTCAATTGTTGAGGGATCTTAGGACCACTGCTGGGGATTGGAACTCCTTGGTGACTTGTAGGGAATGAGAATTCTGATGATCTCTACTGGGGAGTACAGGACCTGGTAGGCTTAAGCTGGAGAAGTAAAATTGGGAATCTTCAATCTGATGGGAAGTATCTCTGTGGGGAGAAGGTTCACTAGTCTGGTTCCGCTGGGGATTGATAGTTGGAAGTTTTAGCTCCGCTGGGGATTGATAGTTTTGACTTCAACTGGGGATAGGATTTTCAGATTTTTAAGGCTCCACTAGGGATACTGAAACTTAACTCTGAGGGGAATTAAGTTCTGGAAGGCTCTCTTAGCTAGGGAAATTAGTTTTGAGAAAGCTTTTGTTCTGCTGAGGATCCTGAAGTTTAACTTTGTTTAGGGAATTAAGTTCTGGATTTTAACCTTGTTGAGGAATTTGGAGTTTAACTCTGCTTGGGGAATTAAGTTCTGGATTATGACTTTGTTGAGAAGTTTGGAGTTTAATTCCGCTGGGGGGTTTCCTCCGAAAGGGCATCAAGATATCTATATGTACCTTCAACCTATCAACAATCATCTTTCTTGATTTGTAAGAAAATGATTATGTTCAAATGCATATGCCTATTTAACAAAATATTGGACGTTTCTCAAATAAAACATAAGTGTAAAAAGCAAAAAGGAAGACAAAGCAAATTTATGCATTTGGAAAAGTGTTTGTATTAACTTTTTATGAGTATCTTTGTACAAAGGAGACATGCATCCTAGTAAGAGGATGTTGTTGTAAAAATTGAATCTTTTATACAAAAGAAATATGGCTGTGTAACAATTCCATGGGATTCCCATTCTGTTCTAGCCTTCACAACTCTGAATATCTTGTCCCTTCAATGCTTCGTCCGCCGATGATTGGATTGATCAGAAGCTCGGAGCTTGTTGATGAAGAGATGTTCTTTAAAGTGATTCAACGAGACATAGTTATACGCTTTAATTCCCTAACTTTTGCCTGGATCGCCCTTTCGGGTTTTCAATCCACCGGGAAACCCCTTTTTGCCCAAGCCGCCCTTTCGGGTTTTCGACTTGCCGGGTGTACAAATTTTTTTGTTTTATCCCTAATTTTTGCCTGAACCGCCCTTTCGGGTTTCCGGTTCACCGGAATGCCCATTTTTGCCCAAGTTGCCCTTTCGGGTTTTCGACTTGTTGGGTGATTTTATGCGTAGTATCTTTTGACTATGTCTGCATTCGCAGGGTGTGGAAAATCGTCGCCATCCATGGTGGTCAGGATCATTACACCACCAGAAAATATGCTCTTGATTACAAATGGTCTTTCGTAAGTAGGAGTCCATTTGCCCCTGGGATCACTTTGCGGCAAAATAATCCGCTTGATTACGAGATCTCTGACTTGATATACTTGACGTATGACTTTCTTGTTGAAAGCCTTGATCATCCGTTTTTGGTATGTCTAACCATGGCAAACAGCAGTGAGTCGCTTCTCGTTGATCAAATTGAGTTGATCAAGTCGGGTCTGAATCCAATCGTCTTCACTCAAACTAGAGTCCTTCATAATCCTTAAATAAGGAATCTGAACTTCCATGGGTAGGACAACTTCCATGCCATATACCAAAGAAAATGGGGTTGCCCCTGTTGAAGTATGTGTCGTGGTACGTTATCCATGCAGAGTAAACGGTAACATCTCATGCCAGTCCTTGTAGGTAACTGTCATTTTCTGAATGATCTTCTTGATGTTTTTGTTTGCAGCTTCAACAACACCGTTCATCTTCGTCCGATAGGGAGATGAATTGTGATGATAAATCTTGAACTGTTCGCATAGATCGGTGATCATGGTATTGTTCAGATTTGTACCGTTGTCTGTGATGATCCTATCGGGGACACCATACCGGCATATGAGGTTTTGCTTGATGAAGCGGGCAACCACATTTTTCGTAACGGAGGCAAAGGAAGTTGCTTCGACCCATTTGGTGAAATAATCAATAGTGACCAGGATGAAGCGATGTCCATTGGATGCCGTGGGCTTGATCTCTCCAATCATGTCAATGCCCCACATTGCGAATGGCCAAGGAGCTGTCAGAACATTGAGAGGAACAGGAGGAATATGAATCTTGTCAGCGTAGACTTGACATTTGTGGCAAGTACGGGAATGTTGATGGCAATCAACTTCCATGGTAGACCAGTAATAACCTGCCCTTAGAATCTTCTTAGCCATCGTATGTCCACTCAAGTGGGTGCCAAATGTGCCGTTGTGTATCTCAGTCATGATCAAATCTGCTTCAGCTTTGTCTACACATCGGAGTAAAACACAATCATGGCTGCATTTATAGAGGATGTCGTTGCTCAGGAAGAACTTGGCAGCAAATCTCCTTAGGAACTTCTTGTCATTTACGGAAGCTCCTTCGGGATATTCTCTAGTCTGGAGATACCTTTTGATTTCGTGAAACCAGGGTTGTTCCACTACTTCTTCGGTATTAATCTCATGACAATGCGCAGGTTCATCCATTCGCTCGATGGTGATTTGGGGAGCCTCATTATCCCAGTTGAGTTTAAACATGGAAGACATTGTAGCCAGAGCATCTGCTAGCTGATTCTCTTCTCGCGGGAAATGCTCGAAGGTGATTTGCTCGAAATGAGGCAACAATGTCAGGACATGTTCTTTATATGGGATAAGATTAGGATGTTTGGTGTCCCACTCTCCTTTGATTTGACTGATAACTAAAGCCGAGTCCCCAAATACGGTCAAAGATTTGATCCCCAAGTCTATAGAAGCCTTGAGACCAAAGATGCAAGCTTCATATTCGGCCATGTTGTTGGTACAGCTGAAACAAAGTCGGGCCGTGAAAGGTGTATGGCAACCTTCTAGGGAAATGAGTACCGCACTGATACCGTTTCCAAGTGCATTTGAAGCACCATCAAAGTACAGGGTTCATCGAGATCCATTTTCAGGTCCGTCATACGGTCTGTTACCTTCAATGTTGTCCAATGTCATGATGTCCTCGTCCGGGAAGTCAAATCTCATGGATTGATAATCTTCGATAGCTTGATGAGCTAGATGGTCAGCTAGTACACTCCCTTTTATAGCTTTTTGGGTAGTATACTGGATGTCATACTCAGTCAGGATCATCTGCCATCTAGCGATTCTTCCAGATAAAGCAGGCTTCTCAAAGATATACTTGATAGGATCCATTTTGGAAATCAGCAGAGTGGTATGAGTTAACATATACTGCCTTAGTCGGCGAGCAGCCCATACCAAAGCGCAGCAAGTTTTCTCGAGCAGTGAGTAGCGAGTCTCACACTCGGTAAACTTTTTGCTAAGGTAATAAATGGCATGCTCTTTTCGACCAGACTCGTCATGTTGGCCCAGTACGCACCCCATTGAGTTGTCCAAAACAGTCAGATACATGATCAGCGGCCTTCCTTCGACGGGTGGCATCAGAATAGGAGGTTCTAGCAAATACTCCTTGATCTTATCAAAAGCAGCTTGGCAATCGTCGTTCCATTCGACTACCTGATCTTTCTTCAATAGTTTGAAAATTGGCTCACAGGTAGACGTCAGATGAGAGATGAATCTGGCAATATAGTTCAAGCGTCCCAAGAGCCCTCTAACCTCCTTTTCATTACGGGGGGCAGACATTTCTTGTATAGCCTTTACTTTTGCTGGATCGACCTCAATGCCTTTGTTGCTGACAATAAATCCTAGAAGTTTACCAGACCTAACTCCAAAAGTGCACTTACTTGGATTCAGCCTGAGTTTGTACTCCTTCAACCTGGCAAACAACTTCTGCAAATGTTCAAGGTGTTCCTCTTCCATTTGGATCGAGCTATCATATTGTCTACGTAAACCTCAATCTCATGATGTATCATATCATGAAACAAAGCTACCATGGCGCGTTGATAAGTTGCCCATGCGTTCTTCAGTCCGAACGGCATCACCTTGTAGCAGAAGGTACCCCACTGTGTAACAAAGGTTGTTTTCTCCATGTCCTCGGGGGCAATTTTAATCTGGTTGTAGCCCGAGAATCCGTCCATTAAGGAAAATACCTTGTGATGAGCCGTGTTGTCAATCAAAATGTCGATATGTGGTAGCGGAAAATCATCTTTAGGGCTAGCCCTGTTCAAATCCCGGTAGTCCACACACATTCTGACCTTGCCGTCTTTTTTAGGTACTGGCACAATGTTAGCAACCCATTATGGATAGGATGTAACAGTAAGAAAGCCAACGTTGAATTGCTTCATTACTTCAGCTTTAATCTTCTCAAACATGTCGGGCCTCATTCGGCGGACTTTTTGCTTGATCGGTGGACAATCCTCTCTTGTAGGGAGACGGTGAACCACGATATTTGTGTCTAAACCAGGCATGTCTTCATAAGACCAGGCGAAGATTTCAACGTATTCATTCAACAACTGTATTAAGCGCTCCTTGACACTTGGTTCCAGATTGGCACCCACTTGTACTTCTTTCTTGTCTTCCTCTGTTCCTAAGTTGACTGTTTCCAACAACTCTTCATGAGGCAAGATGGCCCTCTCTTCTTGTTGTAGAAGTCTGGCTAGCTCTCCTGGTACTTCACAATCTTGGTCATCTTTGTATTTAGCCTGGTTGACCAAATCTTCAGAGTTATTGAAGGATACAACAGAATAGTCACCCATAGAATCCAGAATGGATGGGTACCTGCATTTGTGAGTGTGGGTGTGTGTAAGGGATAACCATCCTTAAACAAACAAAAATGCAAAAGGAAAGAAAATGAACACAGCAGTTTATAAATGAAAAATGTCCAATGATTCATTAAACATGGCATATGAATATGAAGAGAATCAAAACCCTTACAAATGGACCTACATGCCCCGAGCAAGGCATGAGGTGAAAAATAGTGTGCAGATTGTTTTAGTAATTATTACAGACCAACAAGAAATGTTCGAAAGATAAATTACTGATCGATGAAAGTAATGGGAACGAAGTCTTTCGCCTCCCAGTTGTGTAGTCCCCCTTCGATGGTTAGGAAGATCCAATCTTCAATGTTGGCCTCTTCGTCTTCGTCTTCCAAAGCATTGATTCCATGAGGAGAAATCTTGATGGGTGTTCTTTCAATTTTTGAGCGACGCATGGCTTTTTGCCCCGCAACGGTAAATCCTAACCCAAACTTGTTTGTCTTGTGAGGAAAGTCAGGCAACTGACCCCATGTTGATCTCTTCCCCTCCTTCATTGTAGCCTTTGCGTCTTTCAGAGATGCCATCCTGGCCACCTGCTTGGGTACCTCAGCTACTGCCTTTGCTACTGCAACCTCGGGAGCAATTTCCTCGAAGTGTTGGAACGGTGTTTCGATGAATTCTCCTTCCACTTCCACATACCTAAAGGAGTTCAGATTACTGATCATGTACTCCTCTTCACTGTGTACAGTTATGATTTTACCCTTAACAGGGTATTTCAGCATCTGATGTAGAGAAGAGGTGACTGCCCCAACATTATGTATCCACGGTCTTCCTAGCAAGCAAGAGTATGATGGGAGGATGTCCATCACATAGAATATGGAGTGGAATACTTCAGTGCCTACCTTGATGGGAATGTCGACCTCCCCATGCACCATTCTTTTAGACCCGTCAAAGGCCCTGACAATGATATTACTTGGTTTCAGCTCCAAGCCTTCACAATCCAACCGGTCGAGAGCCTTCTTAGGCAGCACATTTAGAGAAGAACCAGTGTCGACCAAGACATGGGCGAGAGTGGTTCCTCGGCATTCAACTGACACATGCAATGCGTCATTGTGCTTTCTTCCTTTCGGAGTCAGGTCAGCATCAGAGAAACCCAGGCCGTTGTCGGCGGTAAGGCTGGCTACACAATCCTGGAATTGATCGGCTGAGGTTTCTTGGGGCACATGGGCTGTCTTCAAAAACCTTATCAAGGCTTTGGCATGAGCCTCCAAACAAAGCAGCAATGCTAACATGGAGATCTTCGAGGGGATTGCCTCAGTTGCTCTACCACATCATAATCACTCTTCTTAATTATTTATAGAATCTCCTCCATTTCTTTTTTAGAGGTTTCAGGGATGACCAATGGCTGAGCCCTCGTCCTGACAAGCTCTTCTTGGATCCCTTTCCCCTTATCAGCAGCAGCAGGAGGGACAACCACAGGAGTAACAGC
Organism: Vicia faba; assembly: GCA_948472305.1. Lineage (NCBI taxonomy): Eukaryota > Viridiplantae > Streptophyta > Magnoliopsida > Fabales > Fabaceae > Vicia > Vicia faba. The sequence goes on from OX451738.1 coordinate 1,261,874,170, forward strand.
TTCTTCAATCAACGGAGTTCTTGCAAATAGTTTTACCGGTGCAGGGGTGACCTTGGGAGCAGCTGAGGGTCCAAAGATTGCCTTTGGAGGGGAAATCTCTGGAGAGAAAATTCTCCCACTTAGGGTAATTTTGCTCGTACCGGCAATGTTTCCAATGTTGGCAGTTTCTTCGTCAGAGCTCTCTTCAGTTATCTCAATTTGTTTAACACCGTGGTAGTAGATTTCTCCACCATAATTCCACGGTATTGATTTGTCAGATTTGTATGGGACGGGCCCAAGCATGGTTATCTTCAAGGGAACAATCTTCGTAGCGGATGTAATCTTAACAAGCCTTTTGGGGACCTTGGAAAGATTGGCGGAAATGGTAATTATTGAAACATCATTGATAAGGGTTGGAGTAGCAGGAATCTTTTCGAAAATAATTTGTTGGTTGTCCATTAGGCCTTGGATGCCTATCTTCAGCAATGGACAGTCAGTTGGTAGGGAGGAATAGAAGTAGCAATCTTCTTTACAACCTGGGAAATCCCAGCCTTCAACAGATTCAACTTGATTGTCAGTAATGGAGTTATCAGATCATCAATAGTAGAAACAAACAGATCTTCTTCAACAGCATGGACATTGCGGCCATGCTTTGGCATCGGAGCGGATATTACGTTCGGCTTCTCTAGGGCATCGAACTCAACCTCTTTTGTATCTATTAAATCTTGAATTTTATGCTTAAGCGCCTAGCAGTCGTTGGTGTCATGCCCGACGCTGTCAGAATGATAGGCACATTTAGCATTGGGATAATAATGCGGGGAAGTTGTATTCACATTTTTTGGTGCCTCTTTGATATTGGTGAGATTCAGCTTCAACAAATGGGGAAGAACTTGTGCGGGCGTCATATTGATGCGGGTGAACTGCCGTTGTGGGCGTTCTCCCCATTGATGTTTAGGTCTGGACTGATTGTTACGAGGCTGATCATTTGACGAATTTTGAATCATCACGGCCCCTACAGTCGGTCGGCGCTCCGTTCTTCCTAATATTTTCTGAGAGTATATAACAGCTGCCTCCTTCTTGGCTGGAAATGGATTTTTAACAGCTGTGGATGCAGAGGCATCCCTTTGAATCTTCCCACTCTTAATACCAGCTTTCACCCTTTCGCCAGTCAGAATCAATTCAGTAAACCCCGCGGAAGAGCTCCCGATCAAATGGTTGAAGAACGGGCCAGATAGGGTCCCCAAGAACATATCAACTAGTTCCATATCTGAAAGAGGTGGCTGCACTCTTCCGGCCAAGTCGCGCCATTTCTGGGCGTATTCTTTGAATCCCTCATTTGAGGCTATCCCCATACTTTGTAACTGAGTACGGGTTGGCGCCAAGTCAGCGTTATATTGATACTGGCGATAAAAGGCAGCTACCAAATCCTCCCAACTATGCACCTTTGACCTCTCAAGTTGGTAAAACCAATCTAGCTGTGTACCGGACAGACTGTCCTGGAAGAAGTGTACCCAAAGATTTTTATCGGATGAATGAGGTTGAATTTTTCTGACATACGACCTCAGGTGCATCTTCGGGCAAGACAGACCATCGTATTTTGCAAAAGTTGGCACCTTAAACTTTGGAGGGATCACAATCCCAGCAATCAATCCCAATTCTTTGAAATCTAGCCCGGGAACCCTTTGCAGCTCCATAGCTGCCAGTCTATCCTCCAAGTTTTTGTATTTTTCGTCCGCTGGCGGGTATTGTTGCTCTGAATAATCTTCATCTTCCTCAACCTCTTCCTCTTCAGCCTCGGACTCAGAAGGTAATGCAGCACCTTTTCCCTTACCGGTCCCCTCATCAGATGTGGAGGGGAATTCAAGAACTCTCCTAGCTTCATTCTCAAATCTTCTTCCCAGTGTAGCTACCCCAACTCTTTTCTTCTTCTTTTTTCCTTTTTCTTGCTCTTTGTTCCCTAACAGTGCTTTAAGATCCTCCTGACCCTTTGCCAAGGTCATAAGGAGCTGTTGAAACTGCGAGTTTTGTGACTGCAGATCTTTGACCGTCTGTTCAAGATCCATCTTACTGAAATAAACAGCAGAAAGATAAGGAAACCTGGTGTGAAGACATGTTTATGCATATGATGAATGATATGTTTATTCATGCAATGCGTTCAAGGATTTAGAAATTCAAAATTGTTGCAGACCAAAAAGAACACACGTCATATTAATAAGAAGAAATTTTGTCAGTACATAAATGCCCCATGGGCCAAATATTACTAAAACTTCTTAAGGTAAAAAGACGTTGCGCATCCTTTTCGGTGCGATGTAAGTGTTGAGGGTCTCCTCCTCGTGAAGTCGGCGGGTAAGCTCCAAAACCTTCTTCTCACTGGTGTAGAAGCTGGCTTCAAAAGTATCCCTTTCTTCCTTGAGTTGGATCCAACTCTTCTGCATCTCCTCCCATGATGTTGGCATGTCAGGATGTAGGATGGTGCATGGAACCTCTCCTTCCTTAACAGGCTCTTTAATCAAAGGGAGAATATGAGGGTAAGGCATCATAAGACTCTGGGCTCGGGTTCGTACCCACTTGAGATAAGGCTCAAGAGGGATGGAGTTCTTGTGCCCCAGTGTCTTGCTATCCACCTTGTTAGGCATCCTCCAAGCTCTGATGAATCTTTGGCGAAGTCCTTGCGCATCATTGTCCAAGTCAAAAACCAGGTCAGGAATCAGCATGTCATGAGGGCCATCCCTCCGAGCATATCCAAATTGTCTCAAAGCTAGACAAGGGTTGTAGGTAATGCCCCCCCTAATGCCAAGTAATGGAACATTAGGGAACTCACCACAACGATCGACGATGATGACATTTTCTCTGGACCAAGAACACCAATGTACATCAGAATGTGTGAGGGTCATCAATCGTTGTGACCACCTTAAGCCTTGCTCATTCCTCAAAACAGATTGTGGAAGGTGAGAAATAAACCACCTTGCAAGGAGAGGAGTACAGAACATGAGAACACCTCTCTTCCTCATTGTTCATGTGTAAAATGAGTGGAGGATGTCCCCAAGCAATGTAGGTATGGGATTCCTGGATAGGAAAATCTTAACAGTATTCACGTCTATAAGTTGGTCAGGATTTGGGAACAAGACCAACCCATAAATGAGGAGTGCCACAATCTCTTCAAAGGCTTGTAGATCCAAAGAATTCCAACACTCTTGTGCCTTCTCAAACAAGAATTTTTCCAAGAAGCCTTTGACACCACTTCTGGTTTCCCAATGCCCCTTGATGTCAGATGGTTGCAAGTGTAGTGCTTGAGCAACATCTTCAGGCTTTGGTTCTTTTTCCGTACCGTTGTAGGGTAGTTGATTAAGAATAGGAATTCTCAGGAGTTGAGAAAATTCCTCCAAAGTAGGCACCAATTGGTAGTCGGGGAATGTGAAACAGTGGTGAAGGGGGTCAAAGAACTGGAACAACACTTTCACCATGTCTTCTTCAATGTTGGTGTTGACTAGGTTGAGTAACCTACCATGTCTTTCACTGAAGAGAGAGCTTTCTGGAATTCTGGATGTGAGCTCCTTGAGTTGAGGAGGGATTCTCACAAGGTTGACTTGGATAGTTTTCCTGCGAAGAATTTCCATGACCTACAAAACAAGAACAAAGATGAAGATCCAAACCCTTGAAATGGTTAGTGGATGCATATGATGTTTTATGATGTTCATGATGTATGCACAAACACATGTACAAGCAAGTCACACAAAACCCTAGTTTCGGGCTTGCATGAGGTTTCATAGGTAAGTACCCTCTTGAGTGTAGTTGGCTTAAAAACCTGTCCTATAAATAGTAACCGGGTTCTAAGGAGCTCAATATCACTGGATTATTTTCTATGTTCATTGTTTTGGTTTAGCCACTTAACTAGCGACCAAAATATTCCAAGAAAACAACCCTCAATGAGTGTAGTATCGAGTATCTACCAACTTCGGACTGCACCAAAGTCGGTCATCTCACTACCCCTAATAAAAGGCCAAGATGGTCAAGTAAGGTTCTAGGTCATTAGTGCTTAGTGACATCACTCAGCTGCCCCGTACTCTCCTTGATTGAACTCAAGGGTTACCGGTACTCACAAATATGTCGCACTAATATAGCTATTGCTTCAACCGTGTCGGTATACCCCGCACAGTTTCCACAACGTATTGCTATCTATGAATGTTTCCCAAATTCGGGTGTAGGATTTCAAGCCCAAACAAGAGAACCAAAATGTAAAGCAATCAAAGCAAACAATTAGTCATGCAAAAGGGTGATCTAGGCCCTAAGGTTACTCCACTTTTAAATTTATCCCTAGCAGAGTCACCAGTTCTGTGATACGGTGGGAGAACTGACTTGGGTTTTGCGTTTGTTTTCGCAAATGTTTCGGTTGAGCAAGAGTCGCCACCGACTTTTTATTTTATCCTAAGGAAAGGTTAAAAAGCACAGGAAAAACCTTTGAGAAGTTTTCTTGGGTTCAGGGAGTAGATTATAGAAAGGGAAGGTATCAACACCCTTTCTATCCATGGTTATCCATGAGCTCTTAGTTACTTGCTTAGATCACTTGCCTTTTCTTTTCAATTGTTTGAAATGGTGCTTTGTATGTGTGGTTTTTAAAAAGATGCCTTGTCTAGGCAACCATTGTAACAATTCTTTACTCGAATGTTTTACAAAGGTGTTTGTCTTTTTGAAAAGATGTTTCAATGTTTTTGAAAGTTGTTTTGAAAGTTGTGTTGTGGAGTGTGTTTTGAAAAATAAGGCAAGGATTGTTTTGCAAGTTTGGTCAAGTAACCAAGAGCTATCTACCCTAAATTTCTCAAAGATCTTTCCTATGTTTTAACCATTTTAACAGTATTGTTCCACCATTGTATTTGGTGGACAATCTTGTGTCAGGATGTTAACGGGACTAGCGCGGGTCATCGTTTAGACCATGAATGCAATAGTGCCAAGTGTCTTTGGCAATTTTTTCTTTAAGGGACTTGATCATTTTTAGGCAACTTGAGAAAACGTCATCGAGGGACTATGATCATTTGATTTGTTTTTGTTTTGCCAAAGACACTCAACATGCAACATGGCCCATTTTTGAAGGCAACAAGTGGAGTAACCCTAGGGGTGCAAGTGTGAATTGTGTTGTCTATTTTCATGCTTTTTTGTCTTTGTATTAGTCAAGCTATTTGTTATTTTTGATTTGCATACAAACCCTAGGTCTATCATGGCATAATTGAAAGCTTTTAAATGCGGAAATTTAAATGCTAAACTATTACAACAATAATTATGGGGATGGGGGTACAAATTTGGATTTAGGGATATTTGACAAGAAATTAAATTCTAAGCTATTACATCCATATCGAATATACAAATATTTAATTGTACAATACTTAATTAAATACAATAAATATGAAAAATGTATTATGCACAAAATGATTTTTTTATGTATATGAAAGTATTTTTTAATGTAAAATATAAACAAAAATAAAGAGGTCAAATTTTGAATATTTTTGTGGTTTTAGGGTTAAACCCTAGTTTTTTGAATAAACATTATTATTTATTGATTATGCACAAAATAAATTAATTCATGCACAAAATAAAAAGTATATGGTTAAAAAGGTATTTTTGATGTCATATATTAATAAAAAATAAAATGTATTATTTTCATATTTTTGTCCTAAATATTTAATAAAATATGTATAAGTATATATTATATATATTTAATAATGCTAAATATGTACAAAAATAAAATATTAATTATTTACAAAAATGTGTATTTTTAGAAAATGTTTTCAAAATGTAAATGAAAAATAATAACTGAAAATAAATATATTTTTGTATTATTTTTTAGTGTTTTAAATAAAAAAGGTATTATATTTATTTACATATATATGCTAAATAAAACAAATAAATGCCAAATAAATGCAAAAATGTATGGAAAAATATTTTTTATATTTTTTATATTTGAGCAAAAAATATTAAGTCAGAATCAAAAAGAAAAAGTCAAAAATGATAAATATTTCACACAATGGGCCAGGGGGGTGTAAATGGAAAAAAGGGGTGTAAACAGCAAGCTGACTCAGGCCCAGCCCAAGCCAGCTTTGTCTTCAACCTCCAGCAACGTTCAAACAGAAAACGCGCGCGCCTCCTATGCAATCATCATCTCCTGATTCTTTGAATTTTAACAAAAACTCATAACACCAATAATGTAGAGCATCAAAAGACGAATTCAAACATATAAAATACTTGACCTAACTCTAAGAAACCAGGGAGAATTTCATCACCCCCAATTTCTGACCTAATTTTTCTTCAATGTTCATGGCCAAAATTCTCACAGCATGCTTAATATAAATGAAAAGTAAATACATGGATGGCTTCAGGGCTATGAGTAGAACATGTTTCATTCACAAACCTAAGCTTAATCATGTCTGGATAGAGAGATAGAAGTCCATGGTTTTACCTGTTTCAGCTTGAGTCGTGTACAGCAATGTGGCAAACTTCAATGGAGTTTGAGATTTTGTACAGCTTGTCTGAAGTCCAAGGATGCTTCCCAAGTACCTAGCTTGCTTTGAAACTCTTTGAATCGTGCTATGGAAGTTCAACTGCAAAACTGAAAAGTGAAAATGGAAACAGAGGTTAGGGATGTTACAGTTTGTATTTAGGGCTTGGGATAGTTTGTATGGATGATATGGAATGTGTTTGGACAGGCTTGAGCAAAAACGCACGAGTGGTTATGGTTATGGAGGTCAAGTTGCAGAACTTGCCCTGTTTTGCAACAAAACAGGGATTCTGAGTATGAGCAGGTCTTAGGGATGGATGAGTCGTGCCTTAGGTCTGTTTTTGTGTATGGAAGAGGTGTACAAAGTTTTCTTTGGCTGGTGTTTACAGGAAGTGAGAGTTGGAGTTACTTTGCAATGTTTCTTCCAATGTAAGCAAAGAAATGTCAAGTTGTGATATAGGCCTGTACCAAGCTCTCAAGCATGCTGCACACTTTGCTCTTGATCAGTGGGATTTGTGTACAAACTCTTGCCTCAAAGATCTGGCCCATGCCTCTTGGATTTGGTATTTGACATAAAGCACTACTTTTCAAAAATGACAAGTTTGCTTTTTCTACTTAAGGGATAATTCTATGTGTAATGACCAAATGCACAAAACAATGCTTGAACACAATGGTTAGGCATTTAATTATGGAGTGCAAACTTGGTTTAGAGGCCTGCAAGCAAGTACCAAGCATGCTGATTTGAGAATGAAACTTGTATGAACATGTATTTGGTTATGAACAAAAGTGAATTTTGCCCAACTTTGAAAATTCGATTCTCTCTAACCACAAGGGTGTTTGATGAGTTCTTGGACAATTTAGAAAGCTTAGAATGTGTACTAGAATCCATATTTGTAAGGCAAATTGAAACTCCAAGTGGAACCATGTGAAAAGTGGCCAAGAAGTTGGACAAAAATCCTGCCTAGAATAGGTCAAAATTTCTCTAAGTTAAAAATGTTTTGCACCCTTGTTCCAAAAATCATAACTTGAGATACAAGCTTCCTTTGAGAAAACTTTGTGAATAAAAGTTGTAGATTTTGAAATGGACTACAACTTTCATGTTTTAAGTTTTGTTTGAATCCATTTGCATCTTTATGAAAAAATGGGACAAAGTTAGGAAAAAATAAGGAAATTTCATAACTTAGAAAATTTATAAGTTATGAAATTTCTTCATTTTAAACCCTAATTTGCAATTTTGGATTTCTTGATGAACAAGTTTCATAATTTGACATGTCTTGATGAAAAATGAATCTTGGCACTTGATTTTGACCAAAAAGTCAAAGTTTGACTTTTTAGTATACAGTCAAATTTTGATCAGTTGACTGGAAAATTCATCTGTCAATCCTGTGCATTTGAGATCTTTTGAACTTGTTGAATGGGTCAAGACAATGCCATTGAGTCCTTGAGTCCATATGTGAGCTTTGTTTGCCATTGGCTAGGTCAAACAGTCAAAAATTGCCTTTGTGCAGTCAAAACCCTAAAAATGACCATTTTGCCCTTTTGGTGATCTGATTAAATTTCTTGTGGAGTTATGATCCAAACTTGACCAAATGGTTCATATGAGTTCATGATGTTGATGTGGGTCAAAATCATGAGGTTTGACTGTCAATTGGCCACAGTTGACTTTTTCCCCAATACAACTGATTTTTAGGTCAACTGTCCAATTGACTGGGCAAAGATTGGAATCAAGGCTTGAAACTTGGTATGGATAAACTTGTAAGTCCAACATGAAGCATGAAAGTCACTTTGGGAATTTTAGGTCAAAACATCTTTGTGCAAACTCAAACCCTAATTTGGGTCAACAATGCAAGAAGGGGTCTTGAGCAGAGCAAACCCTAACTTGATCTTGAGCTCCAAGAGTCTTGTGATAAGAAAATGTTGATGAAATGAGAGGGAAAATTTTGGGGTACAACACATAGTATTCAGAAGTTGTGAACTTTATGAAAATATGGAATTCAGACATAAAGCTCAGAAGTTGTGCTCCCTGGAATTAAGACAAGTCAACATTCAGATGCATGCTCTTAATAGAGATTCCACTAAGAAGTTGTGAACTGTCTGAATGAATGATATATTTGAAAATACCAAATCACACGTTGATGCTTAAGAAGTATAGTGTTTTGGTTGTGATATTAGAATCATGAAACAAAAGCGCTGATAATTGATGCATGGCATTATTCAATCAGGCTCAAAATCAAGATTTTGATTCTTCATCATCAAGTGCTAATAGAAACCAGGTTGTGAGATGAAAACTAGGTGATCTAGTCAGACTCTGATGAGTTGTTGTAGGGAAGTGGTACTTCTCTATCTATGTTCTAAATTCTCAAAATTTATTTTATGAGTTTTTGGCTCAGGGGGAGACTCTGAACAAGCTTAAATGGATTTTTGGGTTTAAAAGCTTCAGTGGGAGCTATGAGCTTAACTCTGAATTTGTTAGTTACAGTGATTACCCTGTATAAATTGTTCTATCAAAATACATGTGTTGTACCCCAAAATTTTCCCTCTCATTTATCAAGTTTTTTCTCACAAGATCTCCTTTGGTTCAAGACTGCACTAGGGTTGATTAACTCAAGACACCTCCTTAAGCATTGATGACTGAAATTAGGGTTTGAGATTGCACAAGGATAATTGAAATTTTATGCCTCATATGACTTTCATGAATCATTATGGACCCTCAAGATTGTTCATGTCACGTTTCAAGTCTTGGATCACATTTTTGCTCATTCAATTGATCAGTTAACCTAAAAATCAACTATATTGGGGGAAAAGTCAATTATGGCCAATTTACAGTCAAACTTCATAATTTTTTATCCATATCAACATTGTGAACTCCTATATGTCATTTGATCAAGTTTGTACCACAATTCCTCAAGAAATTTGATCAGATCATCAAAAGGGCAAAATGGTCAAAATTAGGGTTTTGATTGAGAAAGGGCAATTTCTGATTTTTGACCTAGCAAATGTTTAATTGGTTTGAGACATGATCTCAAGGTTTCAAATTAATTATTTGTACCTAATGGTATGACTCAAAACTTCCCTCAAGATCAATTGATTGATATTTAATTTTCAATCAATTGATCAAAAGTCAACTGATACAGTGAAAAGTCAAACTTTGACTTTTTGGTCAAAATCAAGTGTCAAAATACGAAACTTCATCAAAACACGTCAAAATACGATACTTGTTCATCAAGAAATCTAAAAGTCAAGATTTCATTTTGAAAAGTCAAAATTTCCAAACTTAGAAAATTTTCTAAGTGTCGAAAACTTCATATTTTTCACAACTTTGAGCCAATTTTTCACCATGATACAAGATGATTCAAAGGAAACTTTCAACATGAAAGTTATAGATATCAATGAGATCTACAACATTTCTGAACACAAATCCTCCTATAAATACTTATATTTCAAGTTATTAATCCATGAAATCATGTTCATGAAACTAAAACACTTAGTGAAATTTTGAGCATTTTGGTTAGGATTTTAACCTAACTTCTGGGCCAAGTTTCACATAGTTCCAATTGGATTTTGCAAAATTGATTCAAAGATGGGTTGTATAACACATTACAAGATTTCCAAAATGTCCAAGAACTCCTTGAGATCATTCTTGAGCAAGGAGAATCGAAGGCAAGAAGTTAGGGTTTCAAGTTGTTTTACAAGGCAAAATTTGTGATGCACAATGAACCAAATTCATAGCCATGCTGCATAATCCCACTTTCCAGGCCCTCTAAGTTGTGTATCTATCCTTAATCAGAAGATTACACAAACTTTATGGCTATTATCCATTAAATCCATGCTTTGTCTAAGTTAACTTGCCATTTTTGGAAGAAATGCAAGACTTCCATTTTGGAAAAGTAGGCTTTTCAAATGTCAACCCTTCTTGAGCCTCTCAATGGATCCTTCTGCACACACAACATCTACAAGTTAGAAGAAAGCTTCTTTAAAGTTCAACCACTCTACAATAACATGGTACAAGCTTTGGAAAGATGTTTGTCATGTTTGCTTCAAAAATAAGTAAAGGTTTTACATGTAAATTCAGATTCTGACTTGTTGTAGAACACAAAACCTCTTGCCTATAAATACATACACTATTTGCAAGATAACACACGCATGTATAAGCCCTTAAACTCACTCAAACCCTCAAAAACTCAGATTGCACACAAAACTCCATTTTTATGCAGAAACTGACCTTACACTCCCATCTCTCAAATTACTCGTGCGTTTCCTCTCCAAACCATTCCAAAAGTTCCTAAACATCATCCACAACTCATCCCAATACCAATTACAGTTCTGTAACTCCATTTCCACCATTGTCCAAACTCAAAAACAGAGCACTGCAAGTGGACTTCTCCAGACCATTTCAGCCACTCTCCAACCAAGCTAATCATTGCATTAGCTTCCTGGGACCTCAAGGAAGCTAACCTGATCCTTGCAGCACCTTGAAACAAGCTCCAACTCAAAACACGAGTTCCATTTTAAAGGTGAGTTTTCTGACTTTTGAACTCTTCATATAGGCATCATTTGTTTTCCATTTTTGAAGATAAAATGTAGATATCATAGCCCTAAAACTAACCATGTCTTTAGATTTCATTTATATTACTTGAGTAGTTAGAATTTTTATTCTGAACATCCTGGAAAAGTTAGGTCAGAATTTGGTACCATTAGAGATTCTCATTCATCTTTGATCTATAGCTTTAGTTATTTACATTTCTGGAATCGTGATGAAATTTTACACAACTTTCATGTTTACATTTTCGCAAATGGTTGAGAAACGAATAAGTTGCAGGGATTCTGGATGGAGGTTGAAGATGAATTCATTTCCAAGACTTAACTTCTGTTATGTATTTATTGTTTTGTATAAATTAACGGATGTATAGCCACCCCAGTGGTAAGGCAGCACGCGTATCATGTCAAGGGCGTGGGTTCAAGTCCCAACACTGCCACTTTTTGATATTTTCTAACATTTCCTTTCCTTTTGTCTCATAAGGATTTTTTGCTAGCTTCCCCGCTCACTTTTGTCACATGGCCCATTTTATTTTATTTTTCCCATTTTTATTTATTTGCTTTCTTTTAATATTTTATTTAATACTAAAAAAATCATAAAAAATTTATGAAAATATTAAATTCATATTTTTATTTAATTTATTTAATCTTTACACAAAAAAAATATTTTAATTTAATCACAGTTTATTTATTTTACTAATTAGTTTATAAATTAAATTATAAACTAGGTTTTTATTTATTTCTTTTTACATAATTAAAAATATTCTTAAAACCAAAAATATTTTTATAATACCATATATCATTTTAATTTTCTTTCAAGACAAAAACATCAAAAAATATTCTTCTTACAAACTTAATTTCTTTTCTTAATCAATTAATATTTAGATTATGATTTTTATTTAATTTATTTTCTTAATTAATTTAGGTTTATTTTTATTAATTTAATTAATTATTTTCTTTTAGTTAATTAGGTCAAAACCAAACCCATTCCTAAAAATTCAAACAAAAATCCATTTCCTTTTTTTCCATTTATGTTCTTGAATATTTATTCATTTTTGTACATTAGTCAATATAGTTGTAATAGATAATTAGGTTTACTTTCTTGCAATCCTCATTTGTAAATTTGTACACCCCCTCCCCTAATGATGTAATAGCTTAGTATTTTTATTTTTCTCAATTTAATGCTTCATATAAATGCTAATAAATTAGGGTTTGTATGGAAAGATAAAATCAACAAATTGGCAATTCAAAGACAAAACAAGCATGTAAATCAATACACTTGCACACTTACACTCTTAGGGTAAATCTACTTTGTTGCCTTATGAAAATAGTCATGTTATGCATGTGGGGTATCTTAGCAAAAACAATCAAAAAATACAAGATCATAGTCCCTCGATGACGCTATCAAAGTTGTCTTTCAAAAATGATCTTAGTCCCTTAAAGAAAATGCTAAGATATCTTACAACATTGCTAATCATGGCTATATGATGACCCATTCCCGTCCCTTTACATCCAAAGATAAGGTCACTTGCCAATCCATGGTAAAATAACAATGTCAAAGGAAAGAGGAAATAAACAAGAAAGACTTTTTGAGTAGGTAGGAATGTTCCTAGTTGTTTGCTCATTTTCAAATCAAAACATCTTTGCTATTTTCAAAACAAACACCAACACTTTCAAAACACCTTTCAAACTTGAAACATTTTCAAAAGATTAAACACTTTGTATACGTTCTTACGAACGAGAACTATAACAAAGTTTACCTAAACGATGGCGCTTTTTCAAAATACTTTAAAAATACCATACAAAGCATATTTTCAAACAAAATCAAGTGATCTAGCAAGAAACTAAGAGCCCGTAGATAACTACGGATGAAAAGGGTACTAATACCTTCCCTTTTCATAATCTACCCCCCGAACTCAAGAAAACATCACGAAAGGTCTTTCCTGTTCTTTTCAGCCTTTCCTTATTGGATAAAAGAAAAGTCGAGGGCGACTCTTGCTATCCGCAACATTTGCGATCAAACGCAAAACAACCAAGTCAGTTCTCCCATCGCGTTCCAACATGGTTTTGTCATCATAAAAAGGGGGAGATTATAAGAAAAAGAAGTGTTTCTACATCTGGCCTTAAGATTTTGATGATAACTTTACGTGTTATCTTAGAGAACAATTTTATACACTAATGGTTTCGTTTTAGTGTGTAGTTGCTGCTATAATATTTTAACTCTAGTATAAACGTGTGTGATGTCATCAGGTTCTAAACATACACTATTGGAAGAAAATATGTGGTTACATGTTATGTTGAAGTCAAGATTCTGAACTCATCTCCTGCAACGTGTCTAAGGAACGTTAGTACAAGAGGTTCTGATTGTGACTTTGTAATTAAGCTTTGGAGACCTTCTAAAGCTTTACTTTTGTGTGTTACAAGTTCTGAAGATTATAAATACGAGGTTTTGCTGAACAAGTTCTAATGATCTGAAGAAAAACAAGTTCTTACAACCAAGTGCTGAAGACTCTGAAGATGATGTTCTGATAGGACAAGTTCTGAGACTCAAAGACTTAGGTTCTAAGACTTAAGAAAGATTCTTCTACAACAAGCTTCAACACTCAACATTCAAATATTCAAAGCCTATGAAGATAAGAAGAATTTCAAAATGCTTAACGTGTGATGGTGTACAAAAGGTACATAAAGTAGTATGTGACCTGCGTAAGTATAATTCTCTTTGTACATTATTGTGACCACTCTCATTATGACCATTGAGAACCAACAACTAGATTTTCTGATTACCTTTCTACCCTTTTGACGAAACTCGTTTACAAGCTATAAAAGGAAGACTTAGGAGCTGAAGAAAAGTAAGAATAAACATTACAATGACAAATTTATCAGATAAAATCAAGCTCAACAAGACTACACCAAAGCGATGTGCAAACTCTGTAGAGAAATCATCTGTGTATAGTTTTGTAAATAAGCAAGGAGTTATTGCTCATATCTTGCAGTAGAACGCTTAGGTGTTTTTATTTGTACTAAAATGTCTATGTAATCTGCTTAACAAGACGAAATCTGTAATACACTGAAAGTATTCAACTGTTGTTGATTCCTTAGGAGACCAAGCAACAATTTGATCTCAAGAGGACTGTTGCTGCGGCTTGAGTGGATTTGTAATAAAGATTGACATACTTATTCGGGGTGTCAATAAGATTGATCAGACTTATTGTAGGTTTTCTGTAATCAGTTTGGTTATAGTGGATTAAGTTCTTAGTGAAAGCGAAATCATTCTTGAGGGGGTGGACTGGAGTAACTTAGTTAACAGCGAACCAGGATAAAAATAACTGTGTATATTTACTATTGTGTTCTAAGCTTACTTGTTCTGTCAACAACAAAAGATTTAATTTAGTGAAACTCAATTCAAACCCCTTTTCTTGTGTTTCTCACACCTTCTACATCATCTTCTTAAGCGAACCCTGCCTAGATTGCATCATCAATTTCACCTCTTCTAAGGTAAACATCCGAAGTTTCTCTCATATACTTATTTTTGTCTTTCCTAGGGTTTTTTTTTTGAGAAGGCAGAGATGGAGGATTTGAAGAAGTAACTAATGATATTGGTGGAAGGTTAACGGTGGCCTCACTTCTAAGGAGGTTACTAGAGGTTTTCCTTTCTTGCCTTGCCTTTGATGAACCTCATTGTTGTATATGATTTCAAGTAGAAACAGAAATCTCAGACTTATATGAAAACTCATCATTGCACTTTTAGTTGCGACCCAATTGACGACCAAATGAAGTGGTGGTTAGAATCTCAATATTGTGCTTATATTCATGGTCATTCTTTTTTATGTGTTAGCAGTAATTATAAAATGAACATTTTTGGCCGAAGAATATAGAATTTGACGAGAGCCAATTCAACCCTATGGGTGGATAAACACTACGCCAAATAAGCTATTTAATAGCGCTTTTTTTTGTTTTTGATAGCGCTTAAAAGTGCTATTAACCGCGCCACTATTGTAAATATTTCTTATTTAATAGCACTTTAAAAGCGCTATTAAAGTACCAATTTATAATAGCGTTTTAATTAAAGTGCTATCAAAGTCAGTATTTTGCATGTTTGTTGTTTGTTTTTTTATAGCACTCTAAACAAAAAGCGCTAATATATAACATATGTTTGATAGCGCTTTCAAATAAAGTGCTAATAAATGGTACATATTTGGTACAATATTTTTAATAAGTACAGTACAATATTTTTTCTTACACAATCATTTTTTTTGGTGTAAATATAAAATAATTATATTCAATTCAACACAAATAACGCTTTAAGTTACTCATTGCATATATATTATGATCCATCAAATACCAAATAACATTTTAAATTACCAAATCCTATTGTTTCCAAATATCATAACATATAGAATATTAAGAGGGCGTTTGCATAGCCAAATTTGTAGATGCCCATCTATGAGTACTTCAATCCAAATCCAAAAACATACAATCAAATTCTCTAAACAAAACACCAAAAAAATAAGAAAGGATAACAAAACAATCCCATGTAGTAACCACCTTCATGATCCAAAAGCGTTGAACTCATAGATCCAAAAGCGTTGAATTGTTTATGCGGCATAAAGCCTGGTTTTCAGTAATCACCTTATATCCAAAAAGTTTGTCTTCGTAAGTTTCATATGGCCCTATTGTGATATCCAACTTAGAGTCCTGCATAGAGAAGAGAATGCCAAATAATATCATTTTTCAGAAATTGTATACAAAATAAAACTCACTACCTTAATTACACAAGCGCATTGTTTCGGAAAAAACACATTAACCAAGGATAAATGATGGGATCAAACATAGAGCACAACACAGATGAAATAGTAGAAGAACTCCAACAAAAGTATTCACCATGTCAAAATAAGATTATAAGTTCTGTCTAAACTTGAAACTCAAGTAGTGTATAAAAGTATTCACCATTTCAGACTCATTACATTATAATAGCCTATAAACAGATTAGTGCATGTACATTATTCATACTTGAGATATATTATTCACTTTTCACAATATTTACAATTATTAGGCTGATTCTATTATGCACCATTTACAAAGAGAAAATAATAGCTATAATTATAAAGAATCATTAACCAACACCAAGTTCATAGATTGATAAAAAATTGTTAGCCAACAACTTGCTACTGTTGGCAACACATCTCACCAGCTCGACAACTACTATTTTTTGGATCATAAAAAGTAAACTAGGCAATATTGACTAACCAATTCCATCCAACCAATTCCATCCAGGCTATGTCAGACTCATAATAATCATTTGAAAGGAAAGCATCAGCCTTGCTATGTAGCAGCTTCTTCAAACTACACTTGGAAACAATGCGTTATTGACCAACAACTTAAGTAGTTTAGCATGTAGCTGAAAATTGACCCCTTAATAAGGGAATGGATCAAAGAACAATATACCTTGTTGAGTTGGTAATGTCTCCAGCTTTATGCAATAATTTAGCAGATTTTGCAAGAAGAGACTTGTACTCTTGAGAATAAGGAACTATATACAGATCCTTAGAAGAAGCTACTTTATCATTGGACAGACCAGAATCTAAAATAAATTCATTGTGCCTTTTAATAACAGTGAAATAGCTTGTTGCCTCTGTCTGTTGATCCTTTGCTAAATTGTCATTCCATAAATTGAACTCCTGCAAAACACAAGTTTTCATCTTTTTTATAAATCAAACCAAATGTTTTGATAAAATAGCTTCTTTACATGACGACAAAAATCCTTTCTCACTATATGGGATTGGTTCCATTGATCAGACAACATCATGATATTCTATCACAAACCAAAGAAATCTGAATTTTTCTATGGTACCATTTTGTCCATGTCAGGGGGTAGAAATTAGCACCGGCAGGTTTAAGGATTGGAAATGTTGCTCTGTATTCCAGACCCTTCCACTCACTAATTGTCCTAGTTGCTTTAGAGAGCAGCCTTATTGCTGAGTCTGCAGTTGTCAAGAATGCCTCATCATCATCAAGGCAAGACCTGCGAAGATATGGCAGAGACTGCAGTACCATACTACATTGAAATGATATGGCAGAAACTGCAGTATCATTTGTTTTACAAGAACTAGGCCAATTTGTAATAAAAGAAACTAGCCAATATACAGTAGAAGAAAGAAATTCAGTAGCAGGGATTGAAAGAGACTTCAATGATATTCATTTTCTGTTGTTAATAGGAATGTTGATTGTAAGACCCACGTAATGCTTCAGGGATTTAGTTCAGCGTATCATTTGTCTTCAAGTGGCAGCAGCAAGAATCATACAACTACATAGATAAATTGATCAACAAAACTCAGGTAGTTAGTGGTGAATTATTAAAATAATTTTATACTACTTCTAACCATGAAGAGTATATAGAGGAAGCTTATTATGGTTTACAAACTTTACAACACGAAAACCAGCACCAGTGCACCGATACCAACCTTACAACTGAGTCAAGATTCCATAGAACGAACTAAAATTTTATGATTAAATTTTCTTATAGTTAGTAGTTTGTAGCCATTCTAATACACTACAATTCTTATCTATCTTAGAAGTTTCCATAGACTTAGAGCAAACTCAACTGCTCAAAGAAAATGACATTACTTAAAAGAGACCGGAAATTCTTGGATTTAGATGCGTCAAGTACCTGTGCTCCATATCATAAATTATAGTGATGCCAATCCAATACTGACTGAATTCTGGCTCTCCTGAAAACATCGGGATACATGAAACATCAACAACAAAAGACATTGAAACACCTAAGTTATGTGGAATGTGTGTAAAGTTTCCTTAAACACCAATAAATTTATAGACTTCTATCATAACTGAAGAAGCATAAACATATAAAATGAGAAACAAAATGAGAAGCATAAACATATAGACTTTTGTCATTCAATTTATTGAGTTGCAGTTTTTATATTATATACAATAAAGTATATTTAAGGGCTTGATCTCATGCAATTTTTAATCTACTGCAACAGATGATCTTGATGCACGATTTTGATATTAAGCTACCTTTCTTTTAGTGCCATAGTTAGGAGCTACTGAATATAACAACTTTGAAAGACAATATTGGAAATTTGATTTATATAAGCGATAAAACATCTTAATGTTTCAGACCAATGACTCAACTTCTGCAATTTCTTTGATAGAATTCCAATTTTAAAAATGCTTAACTATGTACAACAACAAAATAGAAATCCAAGATTCAAATCAAGCATTTAAGTTCTCCAACAACAATGACCACAAATCGAGAAAATAGAGGAAAAAAATTGCTTACCTGCAAGCAAAACCGAGAGTGGCTGGAGATGGAGGTCGGAGTCGAACGCCCAGTGGTGGCTGCCGGTGACGCTACAGGGGGCCGGAGTGCGTCGATATTGTGCTGTTGCAGAAGCAGTTGAGTTGTCGCTCGCGGTCGCCGGCGTGTCGTCGGAGGCCAGTCAAGGCTATTACAAAATCAAGAACTAAGAACATATACACTTTCAACCATTCGAAATTACATAAAAGTGACAATTTCAATCTAACTTATGAATATATTACATCAAAGTCCATAAACCAAAATTCAATTACATCCGAAAACCAGCCATATCACCTGTGTCACATTTAAAGTAAAACTATAAAAATGTTGCAAGTTAATGAATGTCCTAATTCTACGAGTTCATGTCAAACTTCATGCTTCAAAACTCCATGAACTTTGCTACACCATGCTAGTTTCAACTTTGCATCATGGACCATTGGATCAAACTATGTTATAGCCCTGCTCATTCAATTTAACAAAACCGAATGAAAAAATCGAGCCTAAATAATATCACTGCTGTATCAAAGCTTTACCAAACAAAAACTGCCTCACACTCAAAATAGAGAAATCAAGGAAAACATTGGAAACACAAAAATATAAAATCAGAGCGAAAACTCAAAAGATGGGAATTCCCAAACTAACCTCATACCAGATTTAATCTCAACCTTCAACTTTTTGTAACTAACTTTAATCAAAAGGTTAAGATTTTCTATTTCCTAACAAACTCATAACAAATTAATACAGAAAAACTCACTGGAGATTCATTCATTCTGGATTTTGCAGAAGAATCACCAAAAAATAGCTAAAACACCCTCGTTCTTCTCATATTCTACTTCACCTTCATTCTTCAACAACCATTGGAGAATAAGAAAATACCAAAAAAAAAAAACTCAGAGCTTGATCTTTCTCTGAACCACCTCAATCCATTCTCATTATTCTTCATAATCGCTGAAGAATCACACAAAAACCCTCTCAAACTATCTCTTCTCCTCTCATCTTCATCATTCTTCATCAGTTACTCGAGAAAATTTCTCTCTGCATTCTCTTTCCATAACTGTTTCTCAATCTGCATCTTCACCATCTTCCGCAAATTCTTCACAGTTCCTCATTCATCACACCGTAACCCTCAACAACAAAGTCCTCAATGCTCTACTCTCTACTTCAATCTTCGATCATCATTAAGTTTCAGCTTCACAAAAAATGCAACGAACGTCTGAGTAGAATTCGTTGAGAGACAAGTCAGAGACCATGATATGGTGAGCGATTAGCGTATAGCTTGAGGAATCAGAGAAGAGGGAGTTGTATTTTTGTGAGAAGATGAAGACTCAATTCTTTAACCCTAACCCCAATTCAATTTTATTTGCATTTTCTTTTAGTTTTAGATAATTAGAAGTGAGCTAAATCTGACTAAAAATGAAAATGTGTTTTTTTTTTTTTTTAATCAATTAATTAATTAATTCATTATTATATATAACATAGCGCTTTTTAATAAATGCTATTATATAGGTAGTCAAATAATAGCGTTTTATACAAAATGCTATCTTAAAGAAGTTTAATAATAGTGTTCTGGTACAAAGTGCTATCATAATTACATAGTTTGTATTATATAATAGCGCCCGATTAAAAAGTGCTATTATAAATGTGTTTTTTCCATTTTAATAGCATTTTTTTTAAAAGTGCTATTAAATTAGGTGATACAAAAAATCATTTTTGGCGTAGTGAAAGAAAGGTTAGATGTTGTATCTATTTTCACAAGTAAGGATAGTCTACACCATACTTTCATTGAGGTGGGTACCACATTGAACTGGCGAGTTCTTCCCTCCGAAGGAAACAAAAGGGTGAGCAGCGAGTATGAGGGGTGTGTAATCCCTCTTCATGAATATTTGTTTCCCTTTATAGGTCTCTTCCTTCCTCACAATGATTTTGAGGTGGGAGATTTAAATCATCCGATGATTATTCCCTTGCAGATGCATTCAGTGAGTAAGACTTAAGTCAAGGTTTTCCAATACTTTTTTTATTACAAGAAAATATTGCTGACTTTAATATTCTTTTCCCACCTTTTTAACATCTAACATCAATCGGCTAACTTAGCCTAGGTTCAAGGCTTTCTCTTCCTTAGGCAGGTCCATGAGATGTCTGAGTTCTATTCTGATATCATGAAGCATTTCAAAGAACTATTCTACCATATTACTTCCCTTAATGAGGTGGTCTATGCAAGTAAGTGCGACATCCAACTTGGGGTTCTCTCTTAATGTAAGGATAAGTTACCAAAGTCCAGGCATTAGATCCATTTCTTGGTTGCGGTTGGGTCTTACGTATCCCTTTAGGGTGACTTATATCAAATGAGACCTATCTGAAAGGAAATTGGTGACCTTTTAAGAAAGTTTAGAATTTCTTGACGATGCTAAACCTTTTGGCACAGGCCAAATAAACAAAATAAGTTACTCATAGCGACATGCTTGGTGGTGTAGGCCGAAACTAAATAGGAGAGGGATGTCATCTTCGATAAGCAGGGTATACATTTTTCAGACTTTCCTAAATAATTTCCTGGTGATGGTTCCCTAATTCCCATAATTTCCTAATTATGTATAAGATGATGTGTCACAAGACATTGCTACAAATGAATAGGATGCCTAGTATCACTCCTCTGCTCTCATAAGTCGTTTGCGTGCCAGCAATGGGAAGAACTCTAAAGGTGGGCATATTGTTGATCTGACCTCTTTAAACTTTCCTACCTCGTCCAAGATATAGGTCCAAAATAATAGTATAATTTTTTGCAGACAAACTGGTTGAAGCATTTTTTAACTGTGCATAAAATCAGCAAACATTGTTTTTACATTTGTATATGCGACTGTATTTTTTATTTAACATTATTCCTATTGTATGTTATTTGTTATCGCATTGTTTATCTAAGGCATTTCGATTTGGTTTGTTCGTGTAATTGGAAAATATGTGGTTTAGGAGTAACTTTAATAATGAGAGACCGAAATATAATTTTTGTCGACAATTGATACTCACAAAAGCTTGTTTTATAATTATAACGAGAATTTTTTTGCAGGAAAATAATTAGTTAAAGGTACCGACAGCTTTCGCATGTATGATATCGGATTTCGAACATGTAATTGCCCGCTTTCGCATAGTACGAATTATATCTTAGAAGTCCCGTTTGAAAAATAATCAATTTTTACTAAAAAAAATATTTTTATTAGAAAATTAATTTAAAGGTCTCATCCGCTTTCGCGTGTACAGTATCGGGTTTTAACTGTATAAACGTCCGCTTTCACGTGTACGGTTATATTTTTGAAATACCTTTTTGGAAATTAATGTTTTCTAAATTAATTTGAAAGGCACTTTCATTGTATTTAAAAATTAATTTCTAAGTTCTTTTCAGTCAGATAACGTTTTGACTCTTTCAAGCTGAAATTGGTAGCGCGGTGTTTCTACTTTTGTAGCAAACTTTTAATATTAAAAATCACAATTTTCATACTTAAAAATAATTTCTGTTTAAATTATTTAATGTACAGTTTATTAGAGTATCGTCGGTATGACACGTTGAACTTGGGACTTCACACACAATAGGGGGAGTAAATTGTATGATTTGGAAAAATATGATTTTGAAAACTTTTGGCAAGTTAAAACAAAGTTTAAAAACATTTTGAAATACTTCGAGCATCAGAAAGTAAAGTATAGATTTAAATGCGGAAAATAAAAAAGATAAAAGGAAGAAAGAGAACACCAAGAATTATAGGGGTCCCATCAAAAACAAAAAAGACTTACTCCTAACCCCAAGACTTGGTATTGAGAGTTTGTAGTAATACTTGAGAGCTTTTGGTATGAAAGACTCATGAATCCCCTTATACAAGGAAATAGTGGTTGTCCTACAACCAAATGATACAAGACGATAAATATGGGTGTTTGTGTCTTTTCTCTAATAACTTGTTGAAAGTGAAGCGCCAAGCTTCCTTTCTAACTGTAGATTAAAGTGGTTAGTCTCCTCTCCACAAACATGATTCTTGTAGCAGTTAGTCTTTAAGTTCCAAATATTTGAGCTCAATTTTAGTTTAACAGGATAATCAAATAACCTCTAAGATTTTAACCGGGCTAATATTCAACCAATCAAGAACCAATGGAAGATTATCAAAACTAGATAATCTTCAACCAACCTATAGGAGTTGATCACACAATCCCCAATAGTAAGCTTTTAACGAGTTTAGCTTAGCACCACATATATATATAATCCCTATTTAGACAATATTCAACCAAGGTTTATAAACACAGTTACCTTGGTGAATTTATACAATTTCTACCCTTCTAGAATTACAATGGCGACCTCACTCTCAAATTGTACTTTCCTCACAAAAGCATTTGGCTATAAGAATTAGTTAGAGAAAGTTAAAATAAAACTTAGAGAGAGAGAGAGAGACAGAGTGAGTGTCGATACACAAATTCATGTTCTGGATGATTTGAAATGAGAGGGAGCCTCTATTTATAGACTTGAGGTTCCCTAAAAAAGGAAATAGAATTTAAGAAAAAAAGTCGTTATCTAATTGATTGGATCTTTTTTCTAATCAGTTGGATTTTGAAATTCAATTGTATATAAGTTTCCAATATGGAAAATAAGATATATGGCCGTTGCATAGAATCTGGTTGCATTCAACTTGCCTTGAGCCTAAAATACACGCCAATCTAATCGGTTAGAATTTTTCTCCAACCAATTAAATATAGTAAAAAACTATTTTATGGCCTTTTGACTTCTCCCATCTTGTTCTATATAACTTCTATATGTTTTTAAAAGTATTTTTTTTGGTAAATAACTTGAGAAAGTCTCTATGCTTTTGGTATTTGTGTGTGTGTGTGTGTGTGTGTGCACGTGTGCGCACGCGCGCTTATAGCCATCTACTTCTATGAAAAAGTCCTTTTGCATTTACATAGTTTCACTCACTTACTAAATTAGGATATTTCCTCTAAGTCTTTGTCGGTTGTTATCTTTTGCACTGACACTTTCTTTAAATCTCTTTGAGACTTTTGATATAATCAAGTTTGTTTTCTTTTATCTGATAGTCATGTTTACCAAACCTTTATATTCATGGCTTGCATCCTTAACCGTTTAAGTGCATTATTTAACTTATTATTGGTAGCATCTTTATCATCATGGATGTATATATATTTTTCTTTATATGTCATCATCAAAAGATGATATCTTGATTAAAAGTCTATCACATGCAAAACAAGGTTCCACATAATAGTCCCCACATTACGAACTCGACTGACTTAGCTGACATGTTAAAAATGGAAAATATATAGCATACTTCAATGGCATACATACTAAGCATACTAATGGAGGTTTTTCACTATGGAATATCAAATTCTACCTCAAGTTTCATGTATTTTATTCTAAACTCAGATCTATGATTAATTATATTATGAGTAGCTAAGTTTTTCCAGATTATGTCTTGTTAGATGAACAAGTATGGATCTGTTGGGACATATGTTTTGAGTTTAGTATTATTTGCACAAATTGATATTTCAGTATTTTTATTAAGTTAATCTTGTGTTTAAATATTTTTATGCATTAACCAACTCATGGATTGAACCTAGGTTTGTAGGGATTAGTGGCCTAACTCGATGAACTTGAACTAGATTAATTGTTCAAGTTAGTGTCGCGACACGAAAAATACCTGAGCATAATGAACGCTCGAAATACAATAGAGTCTCCACCGATGTTTATTTTTGAAAGGGAAAACATCGATAAAACCCTAAAAGAACAAAAAATATGGTCGTCGCAACCAAATTAGGGTTCGGGAGTCGCTTATGCAAGGGGAAGATATTAACACCCCTCGCACCCGTTGTACTCATCGGGAACCATTTAGTTAGTTTTGCAAATAGAGTGTTAACAAAATGTTTTTTTCTTTTCTTCTAATTATTATATGTTATTTACAAGAGAAAGAAATGGGGAAATTTTTAGGTTTTTTATTAGGGTGCTTGACGAGACGTTGAATCTAGCTCCTACATATCCTCTAGTGCAATGAGGAATTCAAAGCTACGTAGTTCTGGGTAGGAAATATGTGTGTGTGTGTGTGTGTGTGTGTGTGTGTGTGTGTTGGTCGATTTTAGAGAATGATGATTAGGTAGCATCCAGCAAAAAACATTGTTTGCTACCTGGTCATGGGAGTAAGGAACATTGTGTGTCCATCACATTTAGAATGGATAAAACATAATCTGGATTCTCGCAGATTATGCATAATCACACTCACTCGGACAATGTTGTTTGATATCTGTTCTAGACTGGCCCGAGAGCCAGAGTGAGCCCAGTCTCGAATCCTCCTTAGGTAAGGCCCATACAACCATGATCCAGATCTCCCCTTCCCTCCGTCGGGCACCATCGATCATTTGTCTTCCTAGATCAGAACTAACCTACGATGATTGGGGAGCACATTTCAGTTTTCCCGACCTCAAGTCACCCAGACAACCAGGAACAGACTAGAAAGCTTCCCATAACCTACCTCCTCCTCAGATCTAACGGCTAGTTACAAACACATCTTCCCGGTATGACCAAGTCCTATCATTTACCTATTTTCGCGGACCCGCATATCTAGGCCTAAAAATAGGAACCAATGGCCATGCGTTAGGGGCATTATATAAACCCTCACATATGTGAGGGCCAGGTATCGAATATTCACTATTCACTATGAAACCCTAATACTTTACTTGTATCTCTTTGCTCCCATACTTACTTGATCGTCGGAGTTCCTTGCAGGTACAAACCCTCTTTTTTCCTCCTCAACATTCCAGCCCGACAAAAGATCATCATCTGCCCACCTTGCAGGTTTTGATCAATCAGTAACACCAATGGCGCCGTCTATGGGAAACTATCTTCCCCGATTTCTGTTCTCGAAATCTGAAAACCAAAGATCTCCCTCATTCAACAATCATGGATGACTGTGATGCTCACCACCCATCTGTAAAGGCTGCACTTTCCCAGCGCATAAGACTGAAGGAAGTCAAGAATATCCTCACCTCAAGGATAAGCTCAGCTTCCGCGACGGTTGGACTGCGTCCCCAAATTCAATTGACACCCAGCACGACGACCATCAATTCTTGGACGAGCAGCATCCTAAGATCCCCACCGAGGAACTTCCTGAGATTCTGTAACCAGTTCCCATTCCTCAAAATGCCGACCTGGCCATTGCAGCATTGCTCACTACTATCAACCAGACTAACACCCTTATCCTACAGAAGAACAAGAAGATATGAGCCTGGGAGAAGAAGCAGTCAAAGTCTCCTTCTCGAAGACCCTGACAACGAGATTCTCCTAGCATATCTCCACCTAGATATGGCCATCCACCAAGAAAGGAGAAGTGCAAGGTTTCTTTCTTCAAGAAACGCAACCGCACACCCTCCACGAAAGACCAAAACACTCCATCCTCCAAAAATAAGAAGAGTGACCACAAAGTTGACCACGGTCGATCACCATCGCCAAAGCCGAGATAGCAACATAGGAGTCCTTCCCCCCGACGAGACAACGACGCCTGACAGGGAATGAACTATCACTCCCCATATCCATATCCCATGGAAAGCGAAAATGACGAGCCCTACGACCCATTATCAAGAGAGATCACGGAAGCTCAGCTCCCAATTAACTTGGAAAAGCCACCCTCACTGGGAACATACAATGGTATGACTGATCCTAATGAATACATAGAGAATATCGATGCCCGTTATCAAGTGCAGATTATTCCCTACCACCCTAAGGAAAGGAGCAATGTCTTGGTACAAGATTCTCCCATAAGAATCCATTACCTCCCTGAAATAATTGGGGTGGATGTTCTCGAGGCATTTCACTTCCTCCCATCGACACCCAAAATCAGAGGCTTCACTCGAAGCAATCATCCAGGGAAGAGATGAGTCTCTTCGAGCATACATCGATTGCTTCAACAAGAAAGCAATACAGGTCTCCACAACCGACACCATGAAGAAATCCCTTCTTTAGCGCGGGCTCTGTCCCCGCAGTGACTTTGCTAAAGCAGTGGGCATCGAATCACCGACCATGCTCGACTCCCTCCTCCTCAAGGATCAAGCATACATACAATACCAGGAGAAAGAAGCCACCAACAACTCCATGGATTCAAGGCACAGAGAAAGAACCAAGTCCTCAAGAAGTGACGAGCCCTCGACATCCCGTCAGGGAGAAAAGAAACGGGAAGACAGATCTCGGGACTCAAAGACTACAAGGGGTGTGCTGGTCGATTTCATGACTACACCCCTCTAACTACTTCGAGGGAACGTATTCTATCTGATTGTGCCAACTCCGAATTCAAACAGATTGGGGTGCACTTTCCCTGACAGACGCCTTCTAAACCCGAAATCTACAAGATAAAATACTGCAGGTTCCACAAAAGCCATGGGCACAACACCGAGGATTGCATCCATATCAAGGATGAAATCGAGATACTAATTCGAGATAGGCACCTCAAGTAATACAAGAAGAAAGAGGGTGCCCGTGAAGAGGCTCCATAAACTAAAAGCGTCGAAGAGGAGAAAGAGTCCCCCGACATCAACACCATACCGGTTGCCATTAGCATCTCGCGACCATAAGATTTCTACTTCCTAGACATGGAGGACGTCCTATTGTACTTCTCCTCTCATAGTCCTTGGGAGTCATTCCCCGCTGCTATGGTCATCTCTGGCGGGGGATTCAACAGGCATACAGTGGGATCCATGAAAAGAATATTCAAGCAACTCAACGAAGCTAACTCTGACATGGATGCCACATTGGACAAATTCCAAGGAGGGTTTCACCCCCTCACTTTATACGGGAGGAACTACCAGACGGAGCCCATAACTCGACCATCACATGGCTAACTTCGACGTTTGACGCATCCTGGTCGATCAAGGTAGCTCAGTAGACATCATATACACCTAGATGTTTGCTACCCTATAGCTGAATGAAAGCCACCTGGCCCTGTATGTAGGACCAAATCTCCAGGGCTTTAACGGGGCCAGTACCAAATCCTGGGGATATGTCGAGCTAATCGTCACATTTGGAAGAGGAGTGACAAACACAACCATCAAGACTCAATTTCTGGTAGTGGATTTCCCGTCTCTCTACCAATGCATCTTCGGGAGGCCCACTCTCACCAAACTGATCGCGGTGCCCTCCACTGTACACCTCAAGATGAAGTACTACACTGCTGACGGTTTGGTCGCCACTCTCCACGGGGACATCCAGGCGTTAAGAAGATGTTTTGAAGCCTCGGCCAAAGGCCTGAGTTCCATCAACGTTCAACCACGATCTTGACATCCGCTTCTCTAGAGAAGATCATGTAGAGTAGAGAATGAAGGGGAAAGAGCCCATGGTCGAAGGCGAAGGTTTAACCCCATCTGTAAATAGAGAGGAACTCTTAAATCCCGTGCGACCTATTCTTGACGGAGACTTTGA
The DNA here is from genome assembly GCA_948472305.1 of Vicia faba. Classification (NCBI taxonomy): domain Eukaryota; kingdom Viridiplantae; phylum Streptophyta; class Magnoliopsida; order Fabales; family Fabaceae; genus Vicia; species Vicia faba. Next base: position 1,261,901,929 of record OX451738.1, read on the forward strand.
ACTCGTCCCCCTCGGGTACGATCCCACCAGAGGAGTGAAGATCGAAGTTGATCTCCCCGACATGGCGAAGATGCAACTTAAAACATGCTTAAGGGAGAATGTTGATTTGTTCTCCTGGAGTGCGACCGAGATACCCAGATTGGATCGAGAAATTTCATGTCATCACCTGACCATATATCCTTCCCTCAAAGCGGTCACCCAATGTAGGAGAAAACAGTCCCCCAAAAAAATAGAGGCTGCCGAACTAGCTGTAAAAGACCTACTAGAGGCACATTTTATTTCCGAAGCCCAGTATATAACATGGCTCTCAAATGTAGTTCTTGTGAAAAAATCTAATGGAAAATTGCGCATGTGAATTGATTATATCAATCTCAATCGAGCTTGCCTGAAAGATGCTTATCCCCTCCCCAATATTGACAAGCTGGTCGACAATTCAGCCAATTTTAAATTGCTATCTATTATGGATGCATATTTTGGCTACAACTAAATCTCAATGGAGAAATTGGACAAAAAATATACCGCTTTCATGACTGAGTCAGGAAACTACTTCTATAATGTAATGCCCTTCGGTCTAAGAAACGCGGGCGCTGCATATCAGCGCATGATGAACAAAGTCTTCTGTAACGAGATAGGCGACATGCTCGAAGTCTATATGGACGACATGATCATCAAATCCACATAAGAGATAAACCATTCCCTCCACTTAAAGAAAGTGTTCGAGCAGGCCAGAAAGTTCCGGATGCGATTTAACCCAGAAAAATGTACTTTTGGCGTATGCATGGGAAAATTCCTCTGATTCTACCTAACAGAAAGAGGAATTGAGGAAAACCCCGAAAAATGCTGAGCATTTTCTAAGTTTCCAATTCCCACTTCAAAAAAGTCCATCCAAATCTGGAACGACATGCTCACTTCCCTCTCTGAATTTGTGGCGAAATCCGCCCAACACGCGTGTGATACGGTGGGAGATCTGACTTGAGGTTTTGCGTTTGTGTTTGCAAATGTTTAGGTTTAGCAAGAGTCGCCACCGAATTTTATTTTATCCAAAAGGAAAGGTAAAAAAGCACAGGAAAGACCTTTGAGATGTTTTCTTGAGTTCGGGGGGTAGATTATGAAAAGGGAAGGTGCTAGCACCCTTTTCATCCATGGTTTTCCATGGGCTCTTACTTACTTGTTTAGATCACTTGCTTTGCTTTTTCAATTGTTTGAAATGGTGGTTTGTGTGGTTTTGAAAGTATTTTGAAAAGAGGCCATCGTTTAGGCACTAGTGCAGAAATGACTTTTTACATCGGGTAAAATTGACTTTTTACATCGGTTTTGGATCCGATGTAAAGTCAGGTGATATAGTAAATCAGGGACTTTTTACATCGGTTCTGGGACCGATGTAAAAAGTCCCTTTTTTACATCGGTTATAATATCAGAACCGATGTAATAACCTGTTATTATGCACATTTTTTAAAAAATTGATCCAGTTTTTTACATTGGTTGGAAGTAATACCCGATGTAAAAAGTACCCTTTTTACATCGGTTATAATATATGAACCGATGTAAAAAACAATTATTATGCACATTTTTTTAAAAAATTGATCCAGTTTTTTACATCGGTTGGAAGTAATACCCGATGTAAAAAGTCCCCAGTGACGCGACTTTTTACATCGGGTATTACTTCCAACCGATGTAAAAAGTCCCTTATTGAAAGTTTTTACATCAGTTTTACTAATAACCGATGTAAAATGTATGAAATTTTTTTGGAATAGATTATTTATTTTCTGGGTTTCCCTATACAAATATAATTTGTACCCATTTTTTCATATTTTTCCAATATCAAACAGACTATATTTATGTCGCTATATAGATTTCATAGCTTTCCAACATCACATTTAGGACGATGTTTTCATATTTTTCACAACAAACTTACAAATTGAACAAACTTACAATTACAAACTTGTATTGCAAACTTGTATTGTATTACAACATACAAACTTACAATTACAAATTCTTAACAAAATATAAAATAATATTCAACTATTTATAAGTCTTTTTCAAAACTTACAATTACATAATATTCACAAAATATACATATACTAAAATATTCAACTATTTCTAAGTTTCCAAACTTGAATTACCAATATAAAATCTTCGGTAGACAACACCAAAATCATATTGCCTGACAATAAATAATAACAATTAACATCAGCAAAAAAATCAAGAAACTCAACACATGAGCAAAAACCACATGTATATTGTGCAAAAACCACAACTTATACAATTCTATAAAACTCACCAGCTAAACTTAAGTTCCATGTAAGTCAAAGAAACATTTTGCCCAACGAAGTCGCAAATCATACAAATCATCTGGTGTTAATTCTGTTGGGTCATCAAATACCTATAATACATAAATATAACAATATAGAGTTTTTTTTAAAAATTCATATTAAGTCGAAAAACAAAAAGTAAAGAACAAAGTAAAGTTATTTTTAGTACCTGCATCCAATTCTCGGTTATATTAGCAGAGACAATATCCAACATATTTTTCATCACATAGTATCCACAATCATTAGAGTTATGTTGTTGCCTTGTCTACAATTGAATGACATAATTAGTGAATATTTATCGTATATATTTAACTATAGAATTATAATTTACATCACTTACATTGGGATGAAGCCATGTAGCCTTTTTTCTATTTCCATTTGCCATTTGATGAATCCCAAAAGAACTAATACAGAAAGATATAAACATCACATAACTAAATATACTCGCCAATGAAAAATCACATAACTATTAGTTGTCAATGAAAGTCATATGAAAGATAAACTTACTTTGTAATAATTTTCTTCGTGTTCTGGTCAATTTCCCGATGAAGTGAACAAAATACGACAACTAAATTGTCTCTTGGACACATGACTATTAATTGCCAATGTCTCCTGTACGTGTGTGTGGAAACAGAAAAGTCGCATAAAATATATATGTTATCAAAATCAAAATTAAATAACATAAAACACAATTTCATAAAAATTCTTACCCATGAATTAATGGTAGTAAGTGGCACGCTCTGTTTTCATCACGTAACTTTTCTAGCACGTAATTTTTAACATCTTCTTGAGATTTCGCTACATTATCATTATAAATACACCTAGCAGGGTCCATAAATCCATATAATTCTGAAACGGAATTCTCAAGACAAACACGATGAATATACCTGAATAGTTTTAAAATTAACATTAGAATCAAAGTGATGAGAGATATAACATATTAATAGAGATTGACTTTAATAAAACAATAAAATTTACTTACGTGCACCAAATTTGAAGAATAGACACGTCAAGCCAATGACCTAAACCCACCAATAACTCTCTGATACATTTAGCTGAAACATAAAAATTAGAGACACTCGCACAATGACTTAATTGTATTGCCAAATGGTTATCATCCAATTTCAAAACCATGAGTAACAATCTCTGAACATCATCAACTTCCACGTCTTTTGTGCTCTCTTTTGTGCTTCCCTTTGCAGCTGAACAACTTCCTTTTCCGCTTCCATCAATAATTTCCAATTTTTGAATGCATTTAATATCACCTGTGCTTTGTGATAAACCCATAGACTTAAGTGTCTCCATTAATGATTGCTGAAACATCTTACGCTCTTCAACCAACTTTTCTTCAAGTTCAGCTCTAAGTTTTGTTTCCAATATTGCAAGTTGTTCATTTACGTCGATATGTTGACTTTTTCTTCCAAAGTAAGTGCTTTGTTTATGGTGTTTTCCAACACCACGGACACGACCTCCATGCTCAGATGTTCCAATGGCTAATGATAAGATATCGTTACGTCCATCTGGAACAATTGCACCTTTTTCAGCTTCTTGAACAAGAGAATCCTACAAAATGCAAAAACATCAATTAATCAATCACAAATATAATTATACTTTGTAATAATTTTTCGTTGTTTACTTACAATTTTTTGGGCAACCTCTTGTGTAGATTTTGATGTGTATTCTCCTCCTTTCTTTTGTCGTGCTCTCTTCCATAACTCATGGCGTGATGGTGGAGATTGACTATCATTATCATCTAATGTGGAATTATCTCTCGATGATGACTTTTCTTTCATAATTTTCTCCTCAAGTAAGCGATACCCTCCACGAGACAATACATGTGGGTATAAATTCTTGGCCACATTATCCTTACCCTTCTGACTTTTTTCCTATTATAAACTCAAACAAATAATTAATCACTAAATATAATAAAAATGTTATGCACACAAAAATATATAACTCCTACTAACCTTAAATTCAGGGGTATCTCGAATCTTGAGAAACTCTTTCCAGGCGTCTTCTGTAATAAAGTTATACTTGACATATGGAGGAGGATCATTTTCTATGGGATGATGAATATATCTATCTGTGAGTTGTGTCTTAAAACCTCTCCATCGCTCTCCCGCATATTTAATCCATTCTTTCTTCAACCTATCATTCTTTGGATCTTTACATTCTGGAATAGTAAAATGAGCCTACAAATGTAGTATATGTCATATGTTGTTAATTAGTATATGATTATAAAATATAATAAAGTATTGTATTTAAAATACCTGAATATCAGTCCAAATAGCATCTTTTACGCCTTCATCTACTTCTTTCCAATCATTTTTCACAATGCTACAATACTGTCGAGCAAGAGATGCTATATAACTCTTGAAATTTGTAGCATTTTTACCAACACCAATACATTCATAGGTTCTTGCATTAAACTCGACCTTTATCTTTTCACCTGTTTGATGAACTTTGTCAATTTGTGTCATTAAAGTGGGACCTCTAACTCTTCTTTTATTGGGGTTTGAATCACCCATGTATCTGTTTACACAAAACAAAAATAATTAGAAATAATATTAATCACAAAATAAAAACAATTAGAAATAAAATTAAACACAAAATAAAAACAATTAGAAAATAAAGTAACATGGAATTAACTTATACAAAAAATCTTACTAATCCTCCCATATCCCTTCTTCATGGTCCATGCGAATAGCATGCACATCATCCCCTTCATTTTCTTCAGTGAATGTAGTCACATTTGTTGAGAAAGGATGAGTTTCAGAAATATCAAGGTTCTCATCATGATTTTCGTCACTATCATGGACCTTTCCTTGTAAAACCACTGACCACTTTTTATTAGAAGGATCTGTGACATAAAACACTTGTTTTGCTTGAGATGCCATGATGAATGGTTCGTTCGCATAAGCTAACTTGCTAAGATCAACCAGTGTAACTCCAAATTCATCGATTCTGACACCACTGTTGATATCAATCCATTTGCATTTAAATACAGGAACTTTAAACACAACATAATTAACTTCCCAAATCTCTTCAATCACCCCAAAGTACGGTGTAGATGCCATAACCGGGTTTTTATCTTTAGCACTAGAGAAGTGCATGGACTCGGCCACAATCATTACCCCACTATTTTGCGTGGTACTACGGTCATCCTTTGACTTTGTATAAAAAGAGGTTTTATTAATATCATATCCACTCCAAGTTATTAGGTTACATTTAGGCCCATAAGACAACCACTTAATTGTATTAGAAACACTATCTTCATTAGCAATTCTTTCTTTAAACCACTCAGTGAAACTCTTATTATGCTCTTTTAACAACCCTCTTTCATTCATCTTGGGGTACTTTTTCTTTACGATGCTTTTGTGAGCAGATAAGTAAGGTTGAACTTCATCTATGTTATTCAATATATACAAATGCGCTTGAACAACCACATCAATACTTAAGCTCTTGACTTTTAAACCTTGTGTACCCACACCCTCATATCTTCCATCATGACGAGACTTAGGAACCCCTACAACATCCACTCCTGACAAATAGTTAGAACAAAACTCAATTGCTTCTTCTGCAATGTACCTCTCAATAATCGATGCTTCCGGACGGTGTGGGTTTTTTGTATACCCTTTTAGAATCTTCATGTATCGCTCTATTGGATACATCCACCGTAAAAAAACTGGACCACATAATCTAATCTCCCTTACTAGATGAACAATCAAGTGAACCATAATGTCAAAAAATGAAGGAGGAAAATACATCTCTAATTGGCACAAGATAACTGCAGCCTCATTTTCCAAATCGTCTAACTTTAGTGGATCAATGGTTTTACAACAAATTGCATTGAAAAATAAGCATAACCTAGTTATGGTCTTCCTTACGTTGTTAGGCAATATCCCACGAATAGCCAATGGTAGTAGTTGTTGCATTAAGACATGACAGTCGTGAGATTTTAAGCCAACTAATTTAAAATCTTTAACTGATACAAGCCTCTTGACATTTGATGAGTAACCATGCGGCACTTTGATACTTTGTAAACACTCACAAAAACTTGTTTTCTCTTTTTTAGACAAAGTGTAGCAGGCAGGAGGCAAATATGTCTTGTTACCTATATATTGTGGGGTTAACTCTTCTCGTATACCCATCAAACCCAAATCCAGACGAGCATTAATACCATCTTTTGTCTTGCCTTGAATGTTGAGAAGTGTTCCGATTACACTATCGCATACATTTTTCTCCACATGCATCACATCAATACAATGTCTTACATCAAGACTAGACCAATATGGAAGATCGAAGAAAATCGATCTCTTTTTCCATACATTTTTCACAGTAGATCGTTTTTGGTACTTTCCAAAGATAACATCAAGTCCCTGTTGTCGCTGATAAACTTCCTCTCCAGACAAGGGCTTTGGAGCAACACCATGCTCTTGTTCCCCATTGAAAGCTTTCCGCAATCTACGATATGGATGATAACGTTTTAGAAATTTTCGATGCCCGAGATAAACGGTCTTCTTTCCTTTTTCAAGCTGATGGTAACAAGTGTCTTTTTCACATATAGGACATGCATTATGCCCTTTAACTTTATACCCAGACAAATTACCATATGCCGGAAAATCATTGATGGTGCAAAACAACATGGCACGCATATTGAACTGTTCGCCAGAATACGCATCAAAAACATCCACCCCTTCATCCCACAACACTCTTAAATCATCAATCAGTGGACTTAGATAAACGTCTATGTCATTTCCTGGTTGTTTTGGGCCCAATATCATCATCGATAACATAATATATTTACGCTTCATGCACAGCCTAGGAGATAGGTTGTAAATCATCAAGAGAACAGGCCAAGAACTATGGTTAGTACTCAGATTACCGAACGGATTCATTCCATCAGTAGCAAGTCCAAGTCTAAGGTTTCTCGACTCTTTGCCAAAATTTGGAAACAAAGAATCTATTTTCTTCCATTGCAAAGAATCAGCTACATGACGAATTTGTCCATCATATTTTCTTTCTTCTGCATGCCATCTAAGATTCTTTGCGTCATCTGCATTGGCGAATAATCTCTTGAACCTTGAAATTATTGGTAGGTACCATACCACTTTCGCAGGAGGACCCTTTTTTACCACCTCATCATCAATTGACTCACCATCTTTCTTTTTGTAGCGTGAAGCCTTACACTTTGGACAATGATTATACTTTTCATACTCTTTTCTGTATAATATGCAATCATTAGGGCATACGTGTATCTTTTCATACTCCAAACCCATTGGACACAATATTTTCTTCGCCTCGTAATAACGACTTGGCATTACATTACCTTCTGGAAGCATTTCGGTCAACAATTCAAGTAACTCGGTAAAACTTTTGTCAGTCCACCCATTCTTTGCCTTCAGATTAAATAATTTTAACACGGCTGACAGACGTGTAAATTTTTTGCATCCCGGGTACAATGGTTTATCCTTGTCATTGCATATAGTATCATACGTATGTGCCCTCTTAAACGAATCTTGTCCAATATCACGCATCATGTCTTCTAGATGATCATCCATTTCTACACTAACACCATCTCTTTGAGACACGTTTGACTTTGCTACTACTTCACCGTGCCATATCCATTTTGTATAACTTTGACAAATCCCTACACAAATTAGATGATCCATGATTTCTTTCTTACTACGTTTTGGTTCTTTATTTGCACAACGAATACATGGACAGAGAAAAAGCGTAGGAAGACTTTTGTCAGCATTACTTTCAGCAAACTGTAGAAATTCCATCACTCCATGTTCGTACTCGTCACTTAATCGATTAGCTCTCATCCAACTACGATCCATAACTATGTTCACACGGAGGAAGGTCTGACGAACGGTGTGTCCGCGGCTGTGCTACTTCACGGAGATTCCGAGATTGCAAGTTGCGCTGCTTCGCGGAGAAAGACAAATAGAATCAAATTTCAATGGCAAGGTGATAACTCTATTAACAATTTATTACTAATTGTTATTATTTTTACACTTTGCACCACTAATACATAACTGATTCTCACTGGTTTCCTTTTCTAATAATTTCAAAACGATCACCATATATTCAATTTTTGTCTCAGAACCTGTAAATACTTAATAATATAACAATCTTCATGTTTCACTATCACCATCATGATCATGAAATTTCACACTGCACAAACACTAACATACACCATATTTTCTTGAAACAAGTAGCTTGTTGCATTAGTTAAAGTTACTAAGTTTAGTATCTATAAACATGTATAACTTTATCTTAAGGAAGAACCATAGAAATTTAAACTATCGTATACTAGCCAACTGCATAATATTGATATGTAATGTAACATAGCGTAAATGCATAAAAATGCTGAAATTGTAATGAAAAAGAAAATGCAAAAAAAAAAAAGAAATAGAATTAGAACGAACCCCAGAATGATTTGCAGAATGATTTGCAGAAGACGGGACTGATGAATCGGCGACGAGGAAGCAGTAGAATGGGTGTTGGAGGCGGTATGCGTCGCGGAAGTGGTGTTGGCGGCGACGGTGTAGGCAGCGACAACTATTTAAAATTGTTATCGCAAAATAAAAATTGATTAAAACATGAACAAACCCCCACAAGCAAGAATAACATATTAACATGATAATGACATTGAAACTTCAACCAAATTAAAATCAAGTGAACATATTATTAAAATCTCATTCAAATTTAAAACAAGCATCACCTATAAACTCTAAGTCATACCTATAACCATATTGAATTTACAACACAGTACCATAAAATTTTTGAAGGACCATAAACTCTAAGTCATAATTATAGCCATATTGAATTTACAACACAGTACTACCTTAAACTAATGACCATAAACTCTAAGTTATACTTATATTTCAATTCTAAGTAGCAATACAGTACCTTAAATTGTAAGCATAAGCCATAAATTCTAAATACTATTAGTTCTAACTTCTTAAGCTATGAATTATGTCATACCATTACCAGTAATATAAATAGTTTACAGAATTGGACAAAAATTGTCATACCAGTAGCATAAAAAATTGTCATACCAATAGCATAAAAATTTCTAGCAGTAGAATGAAAATTTGTCATACCAGAATAAAAACTTGCAGCAACAATAGTACCATAAATAGTCATTACAGAGAAAAGAATGGGAAAATAAAAGAGATCAAACTTTTCACAAATACTCACATGTTTCATAAAAGGGAAAGTAAATTTGAAGAAGGGGAAAAAAATTCACAAAACCCTAAAATCAAATTTTCAAATTGATTACCTAAATGATTGTTTGATTGATGTTGAAGGCTGCAAAATCGGTTTAATGTAACTATAGCTATGTAAAAAAAATTGGAAATTCAAGGTTTGACAAAACTCTACCAGTGAAGTTTGTTGAACAGAGGATGGGAAAGATGAAGGATGTGGCTGGAATGAAGTGATAGTGGGGGTGAAGTGCAGGAGTCGTAAGGTGGTTGTCAGCGGAGCAGCGTAGCACGGAGGACGGTGTGAAGGCTGCCGCGTGCGTGGGGGTATAAGGGCGGCGCGGTGTGAAGGGGCGGCCGGAGGCAGTAGCGGCGAATCGTCGGCGAAGAACGGGTCGTGACAGTCGGCGGAAGCGGGTCGTGACAGTAGGCGGAGGAAAATCGTCGAAAATGGGTCGTGACAGTCGGAAATGGGTCGGCGAAAATGGGAGGGATGAAGCGGCGGTCGGCGAAAATGGGTCTGAAAATGGCTAATGAACAGTTTTTTGGAATAAAAGAAAATTCTGTTTATAAGTTTTTACATCGGTGGAATATTTGACCGATATAAGGGGACGTCTTTTACATCGGTGGAAACTTCCACCGAAATAATAGGTCTTTTTTTTTTAAATAATGACTAGGCTTTTACATCGGTGGAAACTTCCACCGATTTAATATGTTTTTTTTTTTTTTTTAAAAATAATTCTTAGGCCTTTACATCGGTGGGAACTTCCACCGATTTAATAGGTTTTTTTTTTTTTTTAAAATTATTCTTAGGCTTTTACATCGGTGGAGTATTTCACCGATTTAATATGTTTTTTTTTTTTTTTTAAAAATAATTCTTAGGCTTTTACATCGGTGGGAACTTCCACCGATTTAATAGGTTTTTTTTTTTTTTAAAATTATTCTTAGGCTTTTACATCGGTGGAATATTTCACCGATTTAATATGTTTTTTTTTTTTTTTTTCCACGTTTTTATTAATTTTCAATATAATTTATATATTAATTCAAAGAATCATTTTTTACATCGGGTTGTCTTTAGACCGATGTAATAGCTTTCTTATATTTTTTTTAACTTTTTTGTCACCTTGTTTCTTATTTACAAAAATGCCACCGTGTTTTTTTTCTGGAAATCTTTTACATCGGTGGATGAGATTACCCGATGTAATAGGTGACGAAAAAAATTTTTTCCCTTATTTTTTATATCATTGGAAATAAATACCTGATGTAAAAAGTTTGTTAACTGTATTTTTTACATCACCTATTTTGATACCCAATGTAAAAACCTTTTCTCAAATGTCTTTTTTTTAGTAGTGAGGCAATCTTTGTAATGATTCTCGTTCGTAAGAATGTATACAAAGATGTTTTTCTTTTAAAAAATGCTTCAATGTTTTGAAAGTTGTTTGGAAATGTTTTGAAATGTGTGTGTGACAGTTTGAAAATAGCAATGATTGTTTTCAAATTGATCAAGTAACTAGAAGCTTATCTACCTACTCAAAAGTCTTTCTTGTACATTTTTATTCCTTTGATGTTGTTGACCTACCATTGTTTTTGTAGGCAACCCTATCTTTGGATGTTAAACGGGACGGGCGTGGGTCATCGTATGACCATGATAGCAATGGTGCCAAGTATCTTAGCTTGTTTGAGGGACTAATCATTTGTTTTTAGGCAACCTTTTGATAGCGTCATCGAGGGACTATGATCTTTTTTGTTTGTATTGTTTTGCCAAGATACCTAGCATGCATACCATGGCCATTTTGTAAGGAAACCAAGTGGGTGAAACCCTAGAGGTGCTTGTGTGCAAGGTGTTGTCATTTTCATGCATTTTGTTGTCTTGTATTAGGTCATGTCTATTTGTTTGATTTTTGTCTTATCATACAAACCCTAATTTACTAAACATGTATATAATGCAATAAATTACGTAAAGTAAATCTAAACTATTACCATAATATTATGGGAGGGGGGATACAAGTTTTTGAATGGGGATATTTGCACAAAATAAAACCCTAATTCACTATTAAAACCCAATTGAATTTATTGTACAAATAAATAAATAAACAAGTATTTAAATATGCAATAAAAAATGTAAATATGCAAAAAAAATGTTTTGTAATTGTTTTATGTATGAGAAAATAAAATTATCTAAGTCCTAAAAATAAGAAAAAAATAATATTATTATTTTTGAAAGGGGAAACCCTAATTTTTTGGTTTAAAAGAAAATATGCTCTATATTTATTTTATTCATTTTTTTGTTTAAGAAAATTAACAATAATATTATGTACCAATATTAAAAATTAAATATGTATGAAAAATAAATATTTAATGTGTATAAAATAATAAAATAAAATATTTAAGTATTTTTATTATTTACAAGTTTATTTAAGAAAATAGAAACCACTTGTCAAAATAAACTATTTTTATGCAAAAAATAAATAAATAAATAAAGTGTGAAAATAAATAAATTATTTTTGGGAATTTTTTATCATTGGAGAAAATAAATGCAAGCAATAAAATAAAAATATGCAAGAAAAATATGAAAATATAAGAAAATAGGCCAGGGGGTGCAAATAGGAATATGGGGGGGGGGGGGTGAAAAGCAGAAATAACAAAGCTCAGGCGCGCCAGACCCAGACAGGTCGTCCCTGTCCTCCAGCTCCTCTCAAATGCGCGCATCTGTCTTCAACCTTCAACTCTCTATTCTTTGCATAAAATAAAAATCTTTCAACATGAAAAATATAGCTTGGAACCTCACGATTCCAATGATATAAAAAACATAATCTAACTCTAAAAGACCAAGGAGAATTTCAGTGGCCCTAATTCCTGACCTACTTTTTTCAGCATGTTCAACAACCAAATACTCTCATCTCAGTTAATATAAATAGAAAATATGCATATGTACAACTTAAGCAAGTTAAGGACTACATTTTTGCTTCACAAATAAAAGCTTAAGGATGCCTAAATAAGGAGATAGAACTTTGAAAAATACCTTTTTCAACTGAGTTTGGATATGGAAATATGGGGACTTTGAGTGAGGCTTGAATATCGTGTGAGCTTCCTTGAAGTTCCCTCAAGCTTTTCCAATGCTTAGCTGGCCTTGTAGAAGCTTGAATCTCCCTGTAGAAGTCAACCTGCAACCTTCAAAAATGAAAATGGTGAAGCTTGAAACAGGGGTTATAGTTGCAAGACAAGGGCCTGGATAGTTTAGATGTGATGTATTGAAGGTGTTTCAAGTGTTGAATCAAGAAACGCACGAGCCAATATTGAAATGGCTTGAGTTCTGCAGATGATGCCCTGTTTGGGCAAAAACTTGTGTTTTTGTGTTTGGGAAGGTTTTTGGATGCTATGAATTCGTGTTTAGGCTCGTAACAAGTTTCTGAAGTTGTTTCAAATGATGCTAAGGCCTCCCTTTAACAGATGGACAAGTTAACTTGACTTTTTCAAGTTTGCTTGCTTTTGAAGAAAGTTGACATGACCATGCCAAATGCCTGTACAGGCTATCTTGTGGACAGCAGAGGGTTGGTGTACTTTTCCTGATGTTTTTGGGTGTTGCTTGCAACAAAAGATCAGGTCCATGGCTCAAGAAATACAAAGTTGCAAAAAGGCTTGCTTTATCAAAGTAGTATTATGAATTTTATGCCATTTTTGGATTAATTCATTGTGCAATGCTTCAAAAGTCAAACCAAGACCATTATCCATTGAGTTTCCATTTAATTATAGAGTGTAGAAGGGATTTGGGACCTGTAATTCAAGTTACAAGCATGCTAGGACAGATTTGCAACTTGAAGCATTTGTAAACATGGCTTGAATAAAAGTGACAAACTGCCATTTTCTCTTCTTCAATTCTCCCTAACCATAAATGATCTTGGAGAGTTCTTGGACATTTTGGAAATCTTGTAACATGATATACAATCCATCTTTGAAATGCATTTTGAGATTCCTCTTGGAACTAGGTGAAAAATGTCCATGAAGTTAGGTCAAAAACCTGCCTAAACTAGGGCAAAATTTCACTAAGTTAAAAAGTTTATGGACCCCTATTCACAAATTCATAACTTGAGATCCAAGCATCTTTTGTGAAAACTTTGTGATTCAAAGTTGTATATTTCTTGGAGGACTACAACTTTCATGTTGGAAGTTTCCTTTGAATCCAATTGCATCATGGTGAAAAAGTTGTGGAAAGTTAGGAAAAATGAGAAATTTTCCATACTTAGAAATTTTCTAAGTTATGAAAAATTTTCAAATTGAAACCCTAATTTGAAATTTTAGGTTTCTTGGTCAAAAAGTTTCACACTTTGACATATCTTGATGAATTATGACCCTTGGCACTTGATTTTGACCAAAAAGTTAAAGTTTGACTTTTCAGTGTACAGTTGATTTTTGATCAGTTGACTAAAAAATTCATCTGTCAATCCTATGCATTTGAGATCTTTTGAACTATGTGATTAGGTCAAGATGATGTTATTGAGTCCTTGAAATCATGCTTGAACCCAATTGGTCATTGGCTAGGTTAAAAATTAGAAATTTCCCTTTCTTAGTCAAAACCCTAATTTTGACCATTTTGCCCTTTTGATGATCTGATCAAATTTCTTGAAGAGTTGTGGTACAAACTTGATAAAATGGTACATAGGAGCCTAGAATGTTGTTGGGGATCAAAAATTATGAAGTTTTACTATAAATTGGCCATGGTTGACTTTTTCCCCAATATAGTTGATTTTTAGGTCAACTGTCCAATTGACTGGGCAAAAATGTGATTCAAGGCTTGAAACTTGTCATGAGCAATCTTAGGGGTCCAAAATGGTGTATGAAAGTCACATGAAGCATTGAAGGTCCAAAAATCCTTGTGCTAAACTCAAACCCTAATTTCAGGTCATCAGTTCAAGATGAGATGTCTTGAGCTGAGCAAACCCTAATCTTGTCTTGAGTCCAAAGAGTCTTGTGAGGAAAATCTTGATAAAATGAGAGGGAAAATTTTGGGTTACAACAGCTGCCCCTGTTCAATCTTCTTGAACCTGAAGAGTTAGATTGGCGAGTTTGTCGTTCGTGACTCGAAGGTAAAAGATGATTGGACACTAGAGTGCCCGTAAATTTGCACTCCTTAAAATGTAGTTGAGGGAATGGGCTTAAAGATGCCATTTGGAGAGGTGATAGAATCTTATTGGAGATGGGCTTAAAGATGCCATCCAAGAATGTTTGTTGAATTGTAAGTTGTAAGTTAGAGGAATAAGTATCAGAATGGTATCTGCGTCTAAAACGTATCTGAACTATATCTGGAGACTTGAATCTGTATGAGCAAAGGAATAACATCTGTGTCTGGAGCGTATCTAAGCTGGGGAAAATCAGAATAGGTGACAGAATGGCAACCGTGTCTGGAGCGTATTTGGACTGTATCTGAAGTTCTGAATTTGAATGAGTGACAGAATGGCTTCCTTGTTTGGAGCGTCTCCGTACTGTATCTGAGATCTGAGTCTGAATGAGCAACAGAATGACATCCGTGTCTGGAGTGTATCCGTATTGTATCTGAATCGGTAAACTGAATAAGGGCCAGAATGAAATCTGCGTCTGGAGCGTATCTGAACTAGAATCTGAATAAGTGACAAAATGACTTCCGTGTCTGGAGTGTATCTGAACTAGAATCTGAATAAGTGACAGAATAACCTCTGTGTCTGGAGTGTATCTGAACTTGAAATTGATAGTTGAATCTGAATGAGAAATGGAATGGCTTCCGTGTCTGGAGCGTATCTAATTTGTATCTGATTGTATACTGTTAATGATAGCTTGTTAATCTTATCCTGAAAAGGGTAAAATGTTAGCTGAAACACAAAGTTATGTTGCATGAAATGTATGATGCAATAAATGTGTTTTATCAATGTTTATGATACATGGATGTAATGTATGTGCACGTAAGCTGGTTTGCTGTATTGCTGAGGAAAATAAATCCTTGACGGTTGGGGATAATAAAAACCCTGACTGCTTCCGGGGAAAATAAATCCTTGACCGTTGCTGGAGATTCAAAATCTTTGATTGCTGAGGATGAGAAATCCTTGGTGACTGTTGGGGATAGAAAATTCTTGACAACTTCTGTGGAGATATGAGGATCCTTCATGTCTTGTAGTTGGAGTATTGACAAAAATTCTGTTATGAGAGTAATGCCAAACTGCTGGAGAAATTTGCTTTGGGAAATCCAGAGAACTTTGATGACTTCTACTGGGGATTATACAAAGGAAATCCTTGATCTATTGGAGAATAAGGAAGACTCTGATGACTTCTGCGGGGAATTAAGAATGAGAATCTTCAGTTTGTTTAGGAGAAATAAAACTTTGGTGACTTCACTGGGGAAATAAGAATGAGAATCTTCATTCTGTTGAGGGATAAAAACTCTGTGGGGAAGAAGGCTTACTGCTGGAGAGTAAGTTCAGGAGTTTGGGTTGTCTGCCACTCTACTGGGGAGTTATCCTAGTTTGGGGAGAGACAAAAGTTAACTGTTATCCGATTGATTTCCAGGCTTCAAGATAATTTGCTGAGGAAATTGGAGGAACTGAATGGTTTCCGCCGGGGATAGATAGTTTGAAGTTTTGAGTTGACTGGGGAAGAAGGTTTCAGCTCTGTCGAGGGTCTGTAACTCAAAGTTTTTGCTCCGTTGGGGATTGGGAGTTTGAAGTTTGAACTCTGATGGGGATTAAGGATGTGAATTTTAGCTCCGCTGGGGATCTGTATTTCAGGGTATTGGCTCGGCTGGGGATCTAGATGATGTATTGTAGGGATTGCTCCTGGAATAGCCTAAAGACGTTTTCCTATCCTTTCAGTATGTCAGTAATTGTTCTTTTCCATCCTGTTTATTTGTAAACAGTAATTATGTTCAAATGCATATGTTCATCAATGAATCATTGGACGTTTTTGCAAATAAAAACACAAGTGTAAAAGAAAAAGACAAGGAGTTTTTATTCTTTGAAAGAGATATATTTGTATTAACTTTGAATAAGTGTTTGTGTACAAAGGAGACCAACATCCTAGTAAGAGGATGGTGTCATAAAAGTAAGAAAAATTTATACAAAGAAAGATAGCTATGTGGGAAAAATAAAATCCCATGGGGTTCCCATTCTGCTACAGCCTTCGTAACTCCGAATATCTTGTCCATCCGTTGCTTCGTCCAAGGATGATTGAATTGATCATAATCTCAGAGTTTGTCAGTGAAGAGATTGTCCTTAAAGTGATCCGACGAGACATAGTCATACGCTTTAATTCCCTAACTTTTGTCTGGACCGCCCTTTCGGGTTTTCAGTCCACCGGGAAACCCTTTTTTGCCCAAGTCGCCCTTTCGGGTTTTCAACTTGTCGGGTGTACAATTTTTTTATATTTATCCCTAATTTTTGCCTGAACCTCCCTTTCGGGTTTTCGATTCACCGGGATGCCCTTGTTTTGCCTAGGGGTGTCAACCTAGCGGGTCATTTATGTGTAGTATCTTTTGACTATGTCTGTGTTCGCAGGGTGTAGCAGATCGTCACCGTCCATGGTGGTTAAGATCATTGCCCCACCAGAAAAGATGTTCTTGATCACAAATGGTCCTTCATAGGTAGGAGTCAATTTTCCCTTGGGATCACTTTGTGGCAAGATAATGCGCTTGATCACTAGATCTCCGACTTGATATACTTGGCGTCTGACTTTCTTGTTGAAAGCCTTGATCATCCGTTTTTGATACGTCTGACCATGGCAAACAGCAGTAAGTCTCTTCTCGTCAATTAAGTTCAATTGATCAAGCCGGGTTTGGATCCAATCATCTTCACTTAAACCAACATCTTTCATGATTCTCAAAGAGGGAATCTGAACCTCGATAGGTAAAACAGCCTCCATTCCATATACCAAAGAATAGGGTGTTTCCCCAGTTGATGTGCGTGACGTGGTACGATACCCTTGGAGAGCAAACAGTAATATTTCATGCCAGTCCTTATAGGTGACTGTCATTTTTTGTATGATCTTCTTGATATTTTTGTTCGCAGCTTCGACAACACCGTTCATCTTTGGCCGATAGGGAGATGAATTGTGATGTTGAATCTTGAATTGCTTACACAGGGCGGTGATCATAGTATTGTTAAGGTTTGTATTGTTATCAGTGATGATCCTTTCTGGGATGCTGTACCGGCAAATAAGATTCTTCTTGATGAAGCGGGCAACAACATTCTTAGTAACAGATGCGAAGGAAGCTGCTTTGACCCATTTGGTGAAATAGTCAATGGCCACCAGAATGAAACGGTGTCCATTGGATGTTGTAGGCTTGATCTCTCCAATCATGTCGATTCCCCACATAGCGAAGGGCCAAGGATCTGTTAAGACATTTAGAGGAACAAGAGGCACGTGCACCTTGTCTGCATAGATTTGACATTTGTGACAAGTCCGGGAGTGTTGATAGCAGTCAGCTTCCATGGTAAACCAGTAATAGCCTTCTGTGATCGGTGGTAATGAGAACTGACTGTTCTGGAATGCTGGTTCGCGTTTGCGTTTGTTTTTGCAAAATGTCGCAGTAAGCAAGAGTCGCCACCGTCTTTTATTTTATCCAACAAGGAAAGGACAAAAGCACATAAAAATTCCTTTTCGAGATGTTTCTCGGGTTCGGGAGGTAGATTATATAAAGGGAAGGTGTTAGCACCCTTTTTATCCGTGGTTATCCACTGGCTCTTAGGTACTTGCTCACTATGTTTTCAAAAGTTTGCTTTTCTTTGTGTTTGTGGGTTTGAAAAGAGTTTTTGTTTTGAAGAGAGTGTAAGTGCTAAAAGTTTTGTTTTGTTTTTAAAAGGAGCAAGTACTTAAGAACATCTACCTACTCAAAAAGGAATTAGACTGTGCAAATGTCCTTTAGACAATGCTATCCCACTATTGAGGAGTAGGTAGCACCATCGTTGGAGTTTTCGGGTCAATTCGATTTAAGGGACGTGTGGTCACTAAAGAAATGTTAGGACGCCTTAGTGGTAACCCTAATGTCTTAGATCATTTTATCAAAGGCAACCGTTTCGAGGCAACTTATGATCTTTGGACAAAAGGGCGACCTCTAAAACATCCTATACTCAATGACCACGTTCGAGGCAACCAAGTGAGGCGTACCCTAAGAGTGACATGTGCGAGTGTGTCAATTTTCAGTTTATATTATCTTTACATGTCATGGTGAGCTACTGTTGATTTTAAGTCAAGATAGATCTTGTCATGCAATCCTAGTTAGCATACATCTAAACAGTTAATATATGTACAAGAATTTAAAGTGCGGGAATTGTAAATCCTACGCTATTACAAGGCTTCGGGGAGGGGGATTATTTACATGTCTAAAATTGGGGGAATAAAGCAGTAAAGTGTAAAAGTCTTAGTTAAGCTATTAGAAACTAGTAGGTAGTTACAATAAAATAAACACACGCGAATCTGAATATAACCTCTAAAAATCCTAAGAATGAAATCTTTTTGTTGTTTTATTTTATTTTGGGAAAATGATCTAAATCTTCTTAATTTTAGTTTTGAGAAAATGTTAAGATAACTAAATGATTAATTAACAAAGTTAATTTAATAGAAAAAACTAGCCTAATGTTTTTGTGGTTTTTTTTAATTGATTTTATGTTGATTAAAAGAAAGAAATAAAATAGTCAAAACAAAGATGAAATCGAAGGAACAGACAGTAAATGTATAATTCTGGAGGCCTGGATCGAAAGAGGTGTAGGCTGTCTTTCGATCCAGTGAAGAGGCTTGATCGAAGGTGCATGAGGGGCTGCACTTTGGGGGTGTTTGATCTGGATATGTCATCCTTCGATCTGGGAACCCTGGGTCCAGTTCGAAGCTAAGCTGCTAAGCTTCAAAGCTCTGAACAAGATTCTAAGAAGATATTTCCTGCAAAACGAGACAAATGTTAAAGATCCAGGGGGGACTTTACCCCCCCTGATTCGAATCTCCTCCCAATTCGAGTCCTTCCTCAATTGGAATCTATTGAATCTGGGCCTGGGTTTGTTTTATCCTGAGATTCGAAGGAGAAACTTAGATCATGCCCCAGCAATGGCACGATCTCATCTTTGCGCTTCAGCTTACATGCAACATAATCAGTAATAACAAGAATACATATGCAATGTGTATTTAAATGTCATGAAGGTGAAATGTTGGTTTTGCAAACCCTTACCAATTAAAGATGTATGATCTGTGGCTCTGGCTGTGGAGATGTTCGCTGAATGGCTGCTTTGGCTTGGATTACTTATGAAAATGCTGATAACCTTTGGTGGGTTTGTGGGCAGCGTATCTCCAAGTCCTCCTTGTTTTTTCTTTCTCCTTTTTTTCGTTCTGTTCGTTCCCTTTCTTGTTCCTTCTTTTCTTCCCCCTTGGCACTGTATGCTGGCCCTTGTATTTATAGGAGTGTGATGGTCTAGTAACGGCAAGAGACAACCAATTAAACAGGCCTTTAAAGCCATGAGACAAGAATCAGACATATTAAAAGATTTCCTTTTTTGAAATATTCATGTCTCTTTGGAATCTTGAATGAACCTGGACACCTTTGATTTTCGAATGCCTCTAGTCCATGCTCTTCGATTGGTCTTGAGTTGCCTCCTTCGAATGGACTTCTTATGTGCCCTTCGAATAGGACTTCTGAATGCTTCTTCAAATGGACTTTTTGAATGTTCTTCGAATGACCCTTTGAATGCTTCTCTTTGATAGCTTCAAAGTCCCAAATCGAATTACTCCAGCTTCAATTGCATAGCCCCTTCGATTGAGCCTCCCTCTGCTTCGATTGCTTGATTCGAAAAGGATCACCTTGGTCGAATCAGCTCTTGTATGGTTGGGAGTAAACAAGGAAAGAATCTGGCCTTTAATTCAAATAAACGAGTCCACAATCAGCATTTAATTATTTCTATATTTGCAAGGGACACATGCCATTGTGAACTTTGGGTGAACCTGGACAGGTTAGGATATGTGTTTTTGCTTAGTCATGCCAGCCCACTTCATTCCTTCGAATCTGCCTTCTTTGCCAGCTTCAAAGTCCAATTCGAATCTATTTAGAACATTCCCTATTAGACAACTTCGACCATCCCTTGGCCTTGTGATGAGTGTAAGTTCTGATTCGAAGTGTCCAGAACTTCCTTCATCAGAGCATCTTAGATTAAGAGAAACTTTGCACTGAAATTCCATTCGAAGGTCATTTCGTTCTGATGTTCTGATTGAGGTAAAGTATGAAGTTCCAGTCGAAGGACCCTCTGAAGTACTAGTCGAAGCATTGTGAAATTGACTTGATCGAAGGGGTCCAACGCTCAATCGAAGACTTGCACACCAAAGCTTGATCGAAGGGTTCCAAACACCTAATCGAAGCTTACTAATCAAAGCCTGATCGAAGAGTGCCAAATTCCCAATCGAAGACTGGTGAGTTAAGCCTGTATCGAAGTATTTTGGATACCCAATCGAAGACCTTTCCCAGATGCCAATCGAAAGACACTTTGTTCATCTTTAAAAAAAACTTTATTTTCGTTAGGCAAGTGTTTGTGACCAACCATGTAAGGGAGGACCCTTGAAAACATGAGAGGGCAAATTTTGGGGTACAACAGTTGCCCCTGTTCAATTTTCTTAAACCTGAGGATATAGATTGGCTTTCGATCCTTTCGTGATCCGAAGGTGGAAGATAATTGAACACTAGAGTGCCCAGAAATTTGCACTCGCATGGTGTAATATCAGCATTGTGATGTCGGGAATGGGCTTACAGATGCCATTTGGAGATTGTTGGTAGGAGGATGGGCTTATAAATGCCATCTGCAGGAGTGTCGATCGCATAAGAGATTCCTTAGCGATAACTTGCATACCTGTTGTTGTAGAAGATTCCGCTAGGGAAGTCTATCTTTGTTGAGATTTAGGAACCTGCCTGTACTTCAACTGAGAGAATGCTTCAGCTGAGTTTTAAGAACCTGTTCATAATTCAATTGGGGGTAAACATCTTCATCAAGATCTAGGAACTGTCTCGTGCCCATCGGGAGTATACCGCTGAGGTTATAGAACTTGCCCACACTATGACGGAGGAAAACATCAAGATATAGGAACTGACTCGTGCGCAATGGAGTATACCGTTGAGGTTATAGTACTCGTCCACACTATGACGGAGGAGAACATCAAGATCTAGGAACTGACTCGTGCTCAATGGAGTATACCGTTGAGGTTATAGTACTCGTCCACACTATGACGTAGGGAAACATCAAGATCTAGGAACTGACTCGTGCTCAATGGAGTATACTGTTGAGGTTATAGTACTCGTCCATACTATGACATAGGGAAACATCTTCATCAAGATCTAGGAACTGTCTCGTGCTCAATGGAGTATACCGCTGAGGTTATAGAACTTGTCCACACTATGACGGAGGAAACTGTCGAGATTGAGAGCCTTATTTGAAATTCAACCGATGATAATTCAATTGAGATTTAAGGACTGGTCAGATCTTCGACTAAGCTGAGAACTTAACTGCATTTTTTCCTGAAAGGTAAAGGTCGGTCATATGCAATGCATGATATGGGTCAAGCAATGATGTTCTCAAAATAAATGAGATTGTATCCATATGATGCGTACATGCATGTATTATGATGTATGGAAGTGTGATGTTTTAGCTGGGAAAATAAATCCCGGAGCTGTTGGAGAATAGAGTTGAGTCTGGATGATTGTCAGAATTGCGTCTGCATCTAGAGCGTATCTGAAATGTATTTGAATGAGTGACAGAATGACATCTGAATCTGGATCGTATCTGGACTGTGATTTGAATGAGTGACATAATGACATCTAAATCTGGATCCTATCTGGACTGTATTTTGAATGAGTGACAGAATGACATCTAAATATGGATCGTATTTGAACTGTATTTTGAATGAGTGACAGAATGACATCCGAATCTAGATCGTATCTGGATTGTATTTTGAATGAGTGACAGAATGACATCCGAATTTGGATCGTATCTGGACTGTATTTTGAATGAATCTAGAATAAGTATCAGAATGTCAGCCATATCTGGATCGCATCTGAACTGTCTCTAGAAGGGATCTGGAATAAGTATCAGAATGTCAGCCATATCTGGATCGCATCTGAACTGTCTCTAGAAGGAGTCTGGAATAAGTATCAGAATGTCAGCCATATCTGGGTCGCATCTGAACTGTCTCTAGAAGGAATCTGGAATAACTATCAGAATGTCAGCCATATCTGGATCGCATCTGAACTGTCTCTAGAAGGAGTCTGGAATAAGTATCAGAATGTCAGCCATATCTGGATCGCATCTGAACTGTCTCTAGAAGGAATCTGGAATAAGTATCAGAATGTCAGCCATATCTGGATCGCATCTGAACTGTCACTAGAAGGAATCTGGAATAAGTATCAGAATGTCAGTCATATCTGGATCGCATCTGAACTATCTCTAGAAGGAGTCTGGAATAAGTATCAGAATGTCAGCCATATCTGGATCACATCTGAACTGTCTCTAGAAGGAATCTGGAATAAGTATCAGAATGTCAGCCATATCTGGATCGCATCTGAACTGTCTCTAGAAGGAATCTGGAATAAGTATCAGAATGTCAGCCATGTCTGGGTCGCATCTAAACTGTCTCTAGAAGGAACCTGGAATAAGTATCAGAATGTCAGCCATGTCTGGATCGCATCTGAACTGTCTCTAGAAGGAATTTGGAATAAGTATCAGAATGTCAGCCATGTCTGGGTCGCATCTAAACTGTCTCTAGAAGGAATTTGGAATAAGTATCAGAATGTCAGCCATATCCGGATCGCATCTGAACTGTCTCTAGAAGGGATCTGGAATAAGTATCAGAATGTCAGCCATATCTGGATTGCATCTGAACTGTCTCTAGAAGGAGTCTCAGAAGATGATGATCTTTTCCTGTTGATTGATCTTTCCTGAAAAGGTAAAGAGTTAGTTGTATGCAATGTCATGATGTATGCATTGTGTAATGATGTTCTCAAAGTAAAATGAGATTTGTGTCATATGTATTTTGTATGCATATGTTATGAATGTTGTTGAAGTGTAATTTTGTCTTGGACTTTACTCAAAATGTTTCCACCGGGGATCCCTGCTTTGTTGTTTGAGGAGAACTCCGCTGGGGGATATTGAAAACTCTGTGGGGAGTATGTTTATTTCTGCTTGGGAAAAGAGTTTAGGAGTCTTAGTCGTCCGTTGCTCTACTGGGGAGTCGAAGTTGAACTGATATCTGGTCGGGTCCAGGTTTCGCAGTAACTTGCTGGGGATTGTAGAGTAGTCTACTGGGGAAGAGGAGTTGTGGTCCTTTAATTTGTAGTAGTCGGCGAGGCAAACTCAAGCTGGGGAATCCTGGTGTTGTTGGGGAAATAAACCCTGTCGTCAGTCTGCTAGAGAGGTGATATCTTCGTTGGGGGAAGTCCTCGAGGATTCTTGAGGTTGATTCAGTTGGGGAAAGGTTTTCAGAGATTAAACCCTTGCTGGGAGTCATCCTATAAGAAGGATTTTGGGGAGATTTGTCATTGCCCCTAGTAGCAAGTGTTTGTGACATTGCCATAAAATGTTTAATTGTATGTAACCCTTCACTGAGATTGATATTCAATGCCCCAAGCGACGAAGATGGAGACTTTCCCCTGGTTACTCTGCACTTCTTCAGAGATTTCTTGAAATCTTGACTGGACTGCCCCAGGTGTGCTGGATAGTGACATGTCAAGTCCCCTTGTTGATAGGAGATTTGTCAATGGAAGTGTCATCCTTTTTGAAGTGATTTTATTCACTGAGAGGGCTTTCGTTCATCGGATATTCGTTGTGTGAATTTCTCTGCTGTCAAACAAATAGCCAAATGAAAATAGTGATATTCAAATAATGTAAAGTTTATGCTTGTCTCGAAGTTTTGAAAAATGCGTTTTTTAGCAGAAAACGTTTTATAAGACAAATTCAACACAAGATTTAGGGCAAAGCCTTACAGGAGTCAGGATACCTTTTATAACAGTATGCTTTTGAACTAACCCATGCTTCAATTAGGACTTTTGAAGGGTTGTAACGTGGCTTGGTTCACGGTTTAAGAAACAAAGGATAAAGGCTCAAAGTATATTTGTACCCACCCGCTCTTCGTGATGTTCTTCAATCCTAAACTCAGTTAATTGTGCGTCGAACTCTATTCGAATTTGGAACGACGTTTTGGTGATGGTTCACACAAGTTTGATTTTTGAAGGCAATCATCATTTTTGCAACATTTTTCATGTTGTTGAGGATTTGTAGCGACCTCGTTCTTTTGATTTGTTATCCCTAATTTTTGCCTGATTGTTCCTGTTTTCGAGATTACAGTCAGCGGGATGCCCCAAATTTCTTGAGCCTCCTTTATAGGTTTTGGCTCAGTGGGCTTTTCTCTTTTGAGAGATTGACTGCCTATGAGATAAGGAACCACCACTGTCTTTTGATTCCAGAGGAATGCTTTTGATGTCGTTCGTTGTATTATGAACTGAGAGTTTTGCGACCTCAATGCGCATCTTTTGAATTAACTGAGAGACTACCCTGCCCCAGGTTTAAATTAAAGGTTTCAATTTGTGTTTAAAACAGAAAACTCCTACTTCTTTGGCTCGAAGGGGTTGACTAGGGATTATCTTCCTTATAACTCCAGTGTTTAGGATTTGAAAGAAACGCATGTACATCGTCAGCAAGGTCTGTCCAAAAGCATATTGTATGAGATTATGGCATTGTTTCGTCATCCTCCCTCTAAAGGCTTGTAACTTTTAGCAAGAGTTGAATGTCATAAAGTGAGTAAAAAGCATAGTTTAAATGTAATGAAAATGATTGGATCAAATCAAGACAAACATATGCAATGCATTAATGAAACAAAGTTTGGCATTAATAGATAATTGTTTGAATAACAAAGAGATTACAACTTGAAAATTCAAATGAACAAAAGCTTTCAATGATTCGTCATAGGAGCAATGATTATGTTTGGAGTCTCCGGAGGGTCAAACTTGATCTCCTTGGCATCAATCATGTCTTGGACCTTGTTCTTCAGAGCCCAACAGTTGTTTGTGTCATGTCCCGGACTTTCAGAGTGGTATGCACACCTTTCATTGGGATGATAGGTAGGAGCGGAAGTATTTGGGTTCCGGAGAGGAGCCTTTAATGTAATCAGCTCTGCCTTCAACATGTGTTGTAGCGCTTGACCCAGTGACATGTTGATCTTAGTGAATTGTCTTTTAGGCATGACCTCCTTACACTGATGCCCCTGTCTTTGTTGAGCAGGCGTAGGATTAGAGATCAAGATTTCTCCTATGTGTTGGTCATGACGACTCTTTTGACCATACACAGCATTGGACTCTTTCTTCCTATTGTAGGGCTTTTTCTGAGCATCAGAAGGTATAGCTTCTTGAATCTTCCCACTTTTGATGCTAGCTTCGACCCTTTCGCCGGTCAGTATTAGCTCGGTGAACCCGGCTGAAGAGCTTCCGATCAAGTGGTTAAAGAATGGACCAGACAGGGTCCCCAAAAACATATCAACAAGCTCACGATCAGCCAAAGGTGGTTGCACCATTCCGGCAAGGTCTCTCCACTTTTGAGCATACTCTTTAAATCCTTCACCCGCTCCTATTGACATACCCTGGAGTTGGGTACGCGTAGGAGTGAGGTCGGAGTTATACTGATACTGCCTATAGAATGCGGTAGCCAAATCTTCCCAGCTACGGATACTGGCTTCGTCCAACTGATAGAACCACTCAAGCTGAGTCCCTGAGAGACTGTCTTGAAAGAAATGGATCCATAAGTTCTTATCAGCAGTGTAAGGCTGAATCTTCCTCACATATGACTGGAGGTGCAGCTTTGGACATGAAGCTCTGTCATACTTGGAAATGGCAGGTGCCTTGAATTTATGGGGAATCACCACCCCAGATGATAGACCCAGATCTTCGAAGTCCAGACCGGGCACCTTCTGTATTTCCATAGCGCTCAAACGGTCTTCCAACTGTTTGTACTTATCCTCAGCAGGAGGATACTGTTCTTCATCATAGTCTGTCTCGTTATCGGAGACCATAGGGCTAGGAGCCCTCCTTTCTTGTGGACTATCTTTCCCTCCAGATGGGGTGGTCAGATCAACTTCACTCTGCAGCCCGTTTCCAAACCTGCGTCCAGTGTTGAACAGGATGATCCTCTTTTTCTTCTTCTTCTTCTTTTCCAACGAAACTTTGAGGTCCTCCTGACCCTTTGCCAGGGTCATGAGGAGTTGCTGAAACTGTGAATTTTGTGCCTGCAGATCCTTTACCGTTTGCTCCAAATCCATCTTGCTGAAAGAAACAGCAGAAAGATAAGGAAATCTAGCGTGAAGACCTGTTTATGCATATGATGAATGGTGTGCTATTCATGTAATGCATTCAAGGGTTCAAAAATTCAAATTTGTTGCAGATAAAAAGAACACACGTCATATTAAGAAGAAATTTGTTAGTACATAAGTGCCCCATGGGCGAAATATTACAAAATTCTTAATGTAAAAAGACATTGCGCATCCTTTTTGGAGCGATGTAAGTGTTGAGGCTCTCCTCCTTGTGAAGTCGGCGAGTAAGCTCCAAAACCTTCTTCTCACTGGCATAGAAGCTGGCTTCAAAAGTATCCCGTTCTTCTTTGAGTTGGATCCAACTCTTTTTCATTTCTTCCCATGATGTTGGCATGTCAGGATGTAGGATGGCGTATGGAACCTCTCCTTCCATAACAGGATCTTTGATCAAGGGGAGAATGTGAGGATATGGCATCATAAGATTCTAGGAGTGGGTTCGTACCCACTTTAGGTAAGGCTCAAGGGGGATGGAATTCTTGTGCCCCAGTGTCTTACTATCCACCTTGTTAGGCATCCTCCAAGCTCTGATGAACCTTTGTCGAAGTCCTTGCGCATCGTTTTCGAAGTCAAAAACTAGGTCAGGAATCAGCATGTCATGAGGGCCATCCCTCCGAGCATATCCAAATTGTCTCAAAGCTAGACAGGGGTTGTAGGTAATGCCTCCCCTAATTCCAAGTAATGGAACATTAGGAAATTCTCCATAATGATCAATGATGGTGACATTTTCTCTGGACCGAGAACACCAATGTACATCAGAATGTGTGAGGGTTATCAATCGTTGTGACCACCTTAAACCCTGCTCATTCTTCAAAACTGATTGTGGGAGGTGAGAAATAAACCACCTTGCTAGGAGAGGAGTACAACACATGAGAACACCTCTTTTCCTCATTGTTCGTGTGTAAAATGAGTGAGGATGTCCCCAAGCAATGTAGGTATGGGATTCCTGGATATGAAAATCTTGACACCATTCACATCTATAAGTTGATCAGGATTTGGGAACAAAACCAACCCATAGATAAGGAGTGCCACAATCTCTTCAAAGGCTTGTTGATCAAAAGAATTCCAGCATTCTTGTGCCTTCTCAAACAGAAACTTTGTCAAGAATCCCTTGACACCACTTCTGGTTTCCCAATGCCCCTTGATGTCGGATGGTTGCAAGCGTAATGCTTGAGCAACATCTTCAGGTTTTGGTTCCTTTTCCGTACCGTTGTAGGGTAGTTGACTAAGAATAGGAATTCTCAGGAGTTGAGAAAATTCCTCCAAAGTAGGCACCAATTGATAATCAGGGAATGTGAAACAGTGGTGTAGGGGGTCAAAGAACTGGAAGAAAACTTTCATCATGTCTTCTTCAATGTTGGTGTTGACCAAGATGAGGAGTCTACCATGTCTTTCACTGAAGAGAGAATTCTCGGGAATCCTGGATGTAAGCTCCTTGAGTTGAGGAGGGATCCTTACAAGGTTGACTTGAATTGTTTTCCTGCGGAGAGACTCCATGTCCTGCAAAACAAGAACAAAGATGAAGATCTAAACCCTTGAAATGGTTAGCGGATGCATATGATGCTTTATGATGTTCATGATGTATGCACAAACACATGTACAAGCAAGTCACACAAAAACCCGTTTCAGGCTTGCATGAGGTTTCATAGGTAAGTACCCTCTTGAGTTTAGTTGGCTCAAAACCTGTCTTATAAATAGTAACCGGGTTCTAAGGAGCTCAATATCATTGGATTGTTTTCTATGTTCATCGTTTTGGTTTAGCCACTTAACTAGCGACCAAAATATTCCAAGAAAATAATCCTCAATGAGTGTAGTATCGAGTATCTACCAACTTCGGACTGCACCAAAGTCGGTCATCTCACTACCCCTAAAAAAGGCCAAGATGGTCAAGTAAGGTTCTAGTTCATTAGTGCTTAGTGACATCACTCAGCGGCCCTGTATTCTCTTTGATTGACTCAAAGGCTACCGGTACTCACAAATATGTCGCACTAATATAGCTATTGCTTCAACCGTGTCGGTATACCCCGCACAGTTTCCATAACGTATTGCTATCTATGAATGTTTCCCAAATCCGGGTGGAGGATTTCAAACCCAAACAATAGAACCAAGTGTAAAGCAAACAAAGCAATCAAGGTAAGCAAGTAAAGGTGATCTAAACCCTAAGGTAACCCCACTTTTTAAGAAATATCCCCAGCAGAGTCGCCAGTTCTGTGATCGGTGGGAATGAGAACTGACTGTTTTGGAATGCTGGTTCGCGTTTGCGTTTGTTTTTGCAAAATGTCGCGGTAAGCAAGAGTCGCCACCGTCTTTTATTTTATCCAACAAGGAAAGGACAAAAGCACAGAAAAATTCCTTTTCGAGATGTTTCTCGGGTTCGGGAGGTAGATTATAGAAAGGGAAGGTGTTAGCACCCTTTCTATCCGTGGTTATCCACGGGCTCTTAGGTACTTGCTCACTATGTTTTCAAAAGTTTGCTTTTCTTTGTGTTTGTGGGTTTGAAAAGAGTTTTTGTTTTGAAGAGAGTGTAAGTGCGAAAAGTTTTGTTTTGTTTTTAAAAGAAGCAAGTACTTAAGAACATCTACCTACTCAAAAAGGAATTAGACTGTGTAAATGTCCTTTAGACAATGCTATCTCACTATTGAGGAGTAGGTAGCATCGTCGTTGGAGTTTTTGGGTCAATTTGATTTAAGGGACGTGTGGTCACTAAAGCAATGTTAGGACGCCTTAGTGGTCACCCTAATGTCTTAGATCATTTTATCCGAGGCAACCTGTGATACGGTGGGAGAATTGACTATGATTTTGCGTTTGTTTTCGCAAATGTTTCGGTTGAGCAAGAGTCGCCACCGACTTTTTATTTTATCCTAAGGAAAGGTTTAAAAAGCACAGCAAAAACCTTTGAGATGTTTTCTTGGGTTCAGGGAGTAGATTATAGAAAGGGAAGGTATTAGCACCCTTTCTATCCATGGTTATCCATGGGCTCTTAGTTACTTGCTTAGATCAACTTGCCTTATTTTTCAATTGTTTGAAATGGTGCTTTGTGTGTGTGGGTTTGAAAATGTTTTGAAAAGAAGCCAATATGGTGGCAACCTTTGTAATGATCCATGTTGGGATGTGGGATGTATACAAAGGTGTATGTCTTTTGAAAAGGTTTTCATTTGTTTGTGAAAGTTTGTTTTTGAAAGTGTTGTGTGGTGTGGTTTTAGAAAATATGCAAGTGTTTTGTTTTGCAAGTTTGATTCAAGTAACTAAGAGGTTGTCTACTCCTAAATTTCTCAAAGATTATTGCTATGTTTTAACCCTTTTAACAATTTTGTTCCACCGTTGTATTTGGTGGACAATCTTGTGTTAGGATGTGAAAGGAACGGGCGCGGGTCATCGTTTAGACCATGATTGCAATGGTGCCAAGTATCTTTGGGCAATTTTCTTTAAGGGACTTGATCATTTTTAGGCAACTTTCGAAAGCGTCATCGAGGGACTATGATCATTTTTAGGCAACTTTCGAAAGCGTCATCGAGGGACTATGATCATTTGAATTATGTTTGTTTTGCCCAAACAGACCTAACATGCAATATGGCCCATTTATTGAAGGCAACAAGTGGAATACCCTAGGGGTGCAAGTGTGATTAGTGTTGTCCATTTTCATGCTTGTTTATCTTGAAATTAGGTCAAACTATTTTTGTTGTTTTTGATTCGCATACAAACCCTAATTCTAACATGGTATAATTAGAAAGCAATAAAGTGCGAAAAATAAAGTTACTAAGCTATTACAACACAATATATGGGAAGGGGGTACAAATGTTCAAATGGGGGTATTTTGACAAGGAATTTAAACCTAAACTATTACATCAATATTGAATTATTTACAAGATAATTGATTGCACAAATTAAATGGAAATAAAACAAATATGCAAGATGCAAAAAGGTTTTTTATATGTATAAAAAAAAGTATTTTTGTATGTCAAATAAACAAAATAAAAAGGATTATTTTTTTGAAGTTTTTTATATTTAGGGCAAAACCCTAATTTTATTAAGTAAAATGTATTAATTATTTAATATGTACAATATTTATTTATTATATACAAAAATAAAACAAAAATGAAGTATATTTGTCAAAAAGGTATTTTTTATATTAAATATTAATAAAAATAAAAATGTATGTATTTTTGTATTTTTGTCCTAAATATTCTAATATATATATATATATATATATATATATATATATATATATATATATATATATTTGTATTATTTTCTAAATATGTATTATATATACAAAATAATAATATTTAATATTTATAAAAAAAGTATATTTTATATAAAATATTTTCAGAAGATAAAACAAAATAAAAATGAAAATAAAATGTGTTTGCACTATCTTTTAGTATTTTAAGTAAAAAGTGTTTATATATTTATTTCTATACACATATTAATCTAAAAAAATAAATACCTAATAAATATGAAAATGGTGTAAACAATGTTTTTTATATTTTTAATATTATGAGGAAAAATAAATAAGTCAGGAATAAAAAGAAAAAGTCAAAAAATCATAAAAATAAGCCAAATGGGCCTAGGGGGTGTGAAAGCAAAAAAGTGGTGTAAACAGAAATAACCAAACAGGCCCAGCCCACGTGGAGCTTCTTCAACCTCCAGCCATTCTTTGTCCAAAAACGCGCGTTTTGTAACCTGATTCAAACACCTTGATTCCTGGCTTTTTAATGAAAACTCACAACATAAAAAATGTTCAGCATCAAACAACGAATCCATACATACCTAAAACTTGATCTAACTCTCAAAAATGAGAGAGAATTTCTCCATTCCCAAATCTTAACCTAATTTTTTATCAATGTTCAGACATCAAATTCTCATGACACACGTAACATAAATGAAAACTAACTACATGGGCATGTTCAGGACTATGAATGTGACATATTTTCTTCACAAACCTAAAGCTAACAATGTCTGGATAGAGAGATACGAATTCATGAACTTAGCTGTTCAGTTGAAGTTGTATCTGATGATTGAGGTACTTTCAGTGCAAGGTGATGATTGGTACAGCTTCCTTGAGGTCCAGGGATGCTATTCCAAGCTTTACTTTGTCTTGAAACCTTTTGAATCGTGCTATAGAACTTCAACTGCAAAACAAGAAAATGAAAATGGTGATGCTGCCTGGGAGTGTTACAGGTCGTGTTTGAGGTTTGGAATAGCTTCAAGGGATATTATGGGATGTGTTTGATGTGTTTTTAGCAAGAATGGATGGAAGGTTTGAGCTATGGAACTCAAACTGCAGGGATGCCCTGTTTTGGGCAGTTCAATGGTGATTTTGTGAATGAGAGTGTTTGGGACTTGGTTTACTCGTGTTCTAGCTCAGTTAGGATGTTTTGAATATGCTTGACAAGTTTGCTTAAGGGTTTTTTAGCTGAGATGAAAGTTGTTGGATGATATGCTATGTTTCTTACACTTTAAGCAACAAAAGGCAACTTGGTGTTCTAGACAGGTAGAGGCCCCCCTAATGTGCTGCATAACTCAGTCTTGATCAGTGCAATTAGTCCATAAACTTGTGCCAAAGAGATCTCCTTTGTACCTTCTTGATTTACCAATTGACATAAAGTGCAAATTTTCAAGAATGACTAATTTGCTTTTTCCATAAATGGCTTAGTTCAACATGTAATGCTTAAACTCATATAACAAAGCCTTGGCACAATGAGTTAGCATTAAATTATTGAGTGTTGGATGGTTTAGAGGCCTGTAATCAAGGAAAGCATGCTGAATTCAAAATGGCACAAATGTATGAACATGTAACTTGGCCAAATCAAAAGTGAGTTTTTCCCATATTGCAAAATTCGATTCTCTCTAACCATGAGTTTGTTTGATGAGTTCTTGGACATTTTGGAAATATTGGAATGTGTACTACAATCCATCTTTGAAATGAAAATTGAAATTCCAAGTGGAAGTGTATGAAAAATGGTCTTGAAGTTGGGTAAAAACCTTGCCTAAAATAGGTCAAATTTTCTCTAAGTTAAGAATGGTTTGGTACCCTTGTTCCAAAAATTGTAACTTGAGCTACAAGCTTCTTTTGGGAAAACTTTGTGAATCAAAGTTGTATATTATGCAATAGGCTACAACTTTCATGTTTTTACTTTTGCTTGAATCCAAATTAATCTTGGTGAGAAAGTGGGGCAAAGTTAGGAAAAAATTAGGGTTTTTCATAACTTAGAAAAATTCTAAGTTATGAAAAATCTTCATTTCAAACCCTAATTTGCAATTCTTGATTTCTTGATGAACAAGTTTCATGATTTGGCATGTTTTGATGAAAAATGAATCTTGACACTTGATTTTGACCAAAAAGTCAAAGTTTGACTTTTCAGTATACAGTCAAAATTGATCAATTGACTGGGAAATTCAACTGTCAATCTTGTGCATCTGGGATCTTTTGAACTTGTTAAGCATGCCAAGATAATTCCATGGGGTCCTTGAGTCCATATGTGAGCTTGGTTTTCCATTGGCTAGGTCAAACAGTCAAAAATTGCCTTTGTGCAGTCAAAACCCTAAAAATGACCATTTTGCCCTTTTGATGATCTGATCAAATTTCTTGTGGAATTGTGATCCAAACTTGATCAAATGGTCCATATGAGTTCATAATGTTGATGTGGGTCAATTTTCATGAGATTTGACTGTCAATTGGCCACAATTGACTTTTTCCCCAATACAATTGATTTCTAGGTCAACTGTCCAATTGACTGGGCAAAATTTAGAATCAAGACTTGAAACTTGGTATGGATAAACTTGGGAGTCCAACATGAAGCATGAAAGTCATCTTAGGCATTTTAGGTCAAAATATCTTTGTTCAAACACAAACCCTAATTTGGGTCAACAGAGCAAGGAGAAGTCTTGAGCAGAGGAAACCCTAATTGGATCTTGAGCTCCAAGGGTTTTGTGATGAGAAAATGCTGAGGAAATGGGAGGGCAAATTTTGGGGTACAACACAACCGTTTCGAGGCAACTTATGATCTTTGGACAAAAGGGCGACCTCTAAAACATCTTATACTCAATGACCACGTTCGAGGCAACCAAGTGAGGCGTACCCTAAGAGTGACATGTGTGAGTGTGTTAATTTTCAGTTTATATTATCTTTACATGTCATGGTGAGCTACTGTTGATTTTAAGTCAAGATAGATCTTGTCATGCAATCCTAGTTAGCATACATCTAAACAGTTAATATATGTACAGGAATTTAAAGTGCGGGAATTGTAAATCCTACGCTATTACAAGGCTTCGGGGAGGGGGATTATTTACATGTCCAAAATTGGGGGAATAAAGCAGTAAAGTGTAAAAGTCTTAGTTAAGCTATTACAAACTAGTAGGCAGTTACAATAAAATAAACACGTGCGAATCTGAACATAACCTCTAAAAATCCTAAGAATGAAATCTTTTTGTTGTTTTATTTTATTTTGGGAAAATGATCTAAATCTTCTTAATTTTAGTTTTGAGAAAATGTTAAGATAACTAAATGATTAATTAACAAAGTTAATTTAATAGAAAAAACTAGCCTAATGTTTTTGTGGTTTTTTTTTAATTGATTTTATGTTGATTAAAAGAAAGAAATAAAATAGTCAAAACAAAGATGAAATCGAAGGAACAGGCAGTAAATGTATAATTCTGGAGGCCTAGATCGAAAGAGGTGTAGGCTGTCTTTCGATCCAGTGAAGAGGCTTGGTCGAAGGTGCATGAGGGGCTGCACTTTAGGGGTGTTCGATCTGGATATGTCATCCTTCGATCTGGGAACCCTGGGTCCAGTTCGAAGCTAAGCTGCTAAGCTTCGAAGCTCTGAATAAGATTCTGATAAGATATTTCCTGCAAAACGAGACAAATGTTAAAGATCCAGGGGGGACTTTACCCCCCCTGATTCGAATCTCCTCCCAATTCGAGTCCTTCCTCAATTGGAATTTGTTGAATCTGGCCCTGGGTTTGTTTTATCCTGAGATTCGAAGGAGAAACTTAGATCATGCCCCAGCAATAGCACGATCTCATCTTTGCGCTTCAGCTTACATGCAACATAATCAGTAATAACAAGAATACATATGCAATGTGTATTTAAATGTCATGAAGGTGCAATTTTGGTTTTGCAAACCCTTACCAATTAAAGATGTATGATATGTGGCTCTGGGTGTGGAGATGTTCGCTGAATGGCTGCTTTGGCTTGGATTACTTATGAAAATGCTGATAACCTTTGGTGGGTTTGTGGGCAGCGTATCTCCAAGTCCTCCTTGTTTTTTCTTTCTCCTTTTTTTTCGTTCTGTTCGTTCCCTTTCTTGTTCCTTATTTTGTTCCCCCTTGGCACTGTATGTTGGCCCTTGTATTTATAGGAGTGTGATGGTCTAGTAACGGCAAGAGACAACCAATTAAACAGGCCTTTAAAGCCATGAGACAAGAATCAGACATATTAAAAGATTTCCTTTTTTGAAATATTCATGTCTCTTTGGAATCTTGAATGAACCTGGACACCTTTGATTTTCGAATGCCTCCAGGCCATGCTCTTCGATTGGTCTTGAGTTGCCTCCTTCGAATGGACTTCTTATGCGCCCTTCGAATGGTCCTTCTGGATGCTTCTTCAAATGGACTTTTTGAATGTTCTTCGAATGACCCTTTGAATGCTTCTCTTTGATAGCTTCAAAGTCCCAAATTGAATTACTCCAGCTTCAATTGCATAGCCCCTTCGATTGAGCCTCCCTCTGCTTCGATTGCTTGATTCGAAAAGGATCACCCTGGTCGAATCAGCTCTTGTAGGGTTGGGAGTAAACAAGGCAAGAATCTGGCCTTTAATTCAAATAAATGAGTCCACAATCAGCATTTAATTATTTCTATATTTGCAAGGGACACATGCCATTGTGAACTTTGGGTGAACCTGGACAAGTTAGGATATGTGTTTTTGCTTAGTCATGCCAGCCCACTTCATTCCTTCGAATCTTCCTTCTTTGCCAGATTCAAAGTCCAATTCGAATCTATTTAGAACATTCCCTATTAGACAACTTTGACCTGCCATTGGCCTTGTGATGAGTCTAAGTTCTGATTCGAAGTGTCCAGAACTTCCTTCATCAGAGCATCTTAGATTAAGAGAAACTCTGCACTGAAATTCCATTCGAAGGTCATTTCGTTCTGATGTTCTGATTGAGTTAAAGTATGAAGTTCCAGTCGAAGGACCCTCTGAAGTACTAGTCGAAGCATTGTGAAATTGACTTGATCGAAGGGGTCCAGCGCTCAATCGAAGAATTGCACACTAAAGCTTGATCGAAGGGTTCCAAACACCTAATCGAAGCTTACTAATCAAAACCTGATCGAAGAGTGCCAAATGCCCAATCAAAGACTGGTGAGTTAAGCCTGTATCGAAGTATTTTGGATACCCAATCGAAGACCTTTCCCAGATGCCAATCAAAAGACACTTTGTTCATCTTAAAAAAACTTTATTTTCGTTAGGCAGGTGTTTGTGACCAACCATGTAAGGGAGGACCCTTTAAAACATGAGAGGGCAAATTTTGGGGTACAACACCTTCCCTTAGAATCTACTTAGCCATCGTATGCCCGCTAGAGTGAGTGCCAAAGGTGCCCTCATGCAATTCAGCCATGATCTTTTTAGCTTCAGCTTTGTCCATACAACAGAGCAGAATAGAATCATGATTGCGCTTTTACAGGATGCCATTACTTAGGAAGAACTTTGCCGAGAATCTCCTTAAGAACTTTTTGTCATTGACTGAAGCTCCTTCAGGGTATTCTTGCGCCTCGAGATACCTTTTGACTTCATGAAACCATGGCTGGTCCACTACTTCTTCGGTGTTAATCTCGTGACAATGTGTCGGTTCGTCCATCCGTTCAATGGTGATTTGGGGAGCCTCATCATCCCAGTTAAGTTTAAACATGGATGACATTGTAGCTAGTGCATCTGCTAGCTGATTTTCTTCTCGCGGGAAGTGCTCGAAGGTAATCTGCTCGAAATGTGGTAACAATGTCAAGATATGTTCTTTGTAAGGGATGAGTTTGGGATGCTTAGTGTCCCACTCTCCTTTGATATGATTGATGACCAAAGCTGAGTCCCCAAACACAATCAAAGATTTGATTCCCAAGTCTATGGTAGCCTTGAGTCCGAAGATGCAAGCTTCATACTCTGCCATGTTGTTCGTACATTTGAAGCAAAGTCTGGCGGTGAAAGGAGTATGGTAACCTCTTGGGGAAATGAGTACCGCGTCGATACCGTTTCCAAGTGCATTGGAGGCCCCATCAAAGTACAGGGTCCATCGGGATCCTTGTTCAGGTCTGTCATATGGTCTAAAACCTTCAACATTGTCCAATGTCATAATGTCTTCGTCAGGGAAGTCAAACCTCATGGATTGGTAATCTTCGACAGCTTGATGAGCCAGATGGTCAGCTAGCACACTCCCCTTTATAGCTTTTTGGGTCGTGTACTATATGTCGTATTCCGTTAGGATCATCTGACATCTAGCTATTCTTCCAGATAGAGTAGGTTTCTCAAAGATGTACTTGATCGGATCCATCTTAGATATCAGCAGAGTGGTATTTAGTCAACATGTACTGCCTTAGCCGGCGAGCAACCCATACCAAAGCGCAACAAGTTTTCTCGAGCAGTGAATATCTTATTTCATAATCGGTAAACTTTTTGCTAAGGTAATAAATGGCATGCTCTTTTCGGCCAGACTCGTCATGTTGGCCCAATACGCACCCCATTGAATTCTCTAGGACGGTCAGATACATGATTAGCGGTCTTCCCTCGACGGGTGGCATCAAGATAGGAGGTTCTAGCAAATACTCCTTGATTTTATCGAAAGCAACTTGACAGTCATCATTCCATTTGACTACCTGATCTTTCTTCAACAGCTTGAAGATTGGTTCACAGGTAGATGTTAGGTGAGAAATGAACCTTGCAATGTAGTTTAGGCGTCCCAAGAAACCTCTGACCTCCTTCTCAGTGTGAGGAGCAGGCATTTCTCGTATAACTTTGACTTTGGCA
The DNA here is from genome assembly GCA_948472305.1 of Vicia faba. Classification (NCBI taxonomy): domain Eukaryota; kingdom Viridiplantae; phylum Streptophyta; class Magnoliopsida; order Fabales; family Fabaceae; genus Vicia; species Vicia faba. The sequence continues at coordinate 1,261,939,806 of OX451738.1, forward strand.
GGATCAACCTCGATGCCTTTGTTGCTGACAATGAAACCTAGGAGTTTACCGGACCGGACTCCGAATGTACACTTGTTTGGGTTCAATATGAGCTTTTACTCCTTCAACCTGACAAACAACTTTTGCAAGTGATCAAGGTGTTCTTCTTCAGTTTGTGAACGGGCTATCATGTCATTTACGTAGACCTCAATCTCATGATGTATCATATCATGAAACAAAGCTACCATGGTGCGTTGATAGGTTTCCCCAGCATTCTTCAGTCTGAGTGGCATCACTTTATAGCAGAATGTACCCCACTGTGTAACAAAAGTAGTTTTCTCCATGTCCCCAGGAACCATTTTGATATGGTTATAGCCTGAGAATCCGTCCATGAAAGAAAATACTTTGTGCTGAGCTGTGTTGTTAACCAGAATGTCAATGTGCGGAAGTGGAAAATCATCTTTAGGGCTGGCCTTATTTAAATATCTATAATCCACGCACATTCTGACTTTGCCGTCCTTCTTAGGCACGGGCACAATGTTAGCAACCCATTGTGGATAGGAAGTAACAGCCAGAAATCCAGCATTAAACTGCTTCATAACTTCTGCTTTGATCTTCTCTGACATGTCAGGTCTCATGCGGCGGACCTTTTGTTTCAATGGTGGACAATCTTCTCTTGTGGGGAGACGGTGTACCACAATTTCTATATCGAGTCCCGACATGTCTTTGTATGACCAGGAAAAGATCTCAACATAATCATGTAGTAGCTGAACTAGGAGCTCTTTGATACTCGGCTCTAGATTGGCACTTATCTTAATTTCCTTTTTGTCATCCTCAGTTCCCAAGTTGATTGTATCAAACTGCTCCTCATGACGCTGAATTTCTCTTTCCTCTTGCTGTAGTAATCTGGCCAACTCCCCTGGCACCTCACAATCTTCCTCACCTTCGTATTCGGCTTGGTAGATCAGATCTTCAGAGTCACTGAAGGCTATAGCAGTATCGTTACTCATGGGTTCCGGAATGGAAGCGTACCTGCATTTGTGAGTGTGGGTGTGTGTAAGGTCATAGCCATCTTAAAACAACAAAAATGTAAAAAGAAAGACAATGAGCACAAAAGGTTTATATATGAAAAGCGTCCATGATTCATTAAAATGACATATGAAATGAAGATAGAAAGCCTTACAAATGGACCTATGTGCCTCGGGTAAGACACAAGATTGAAAAAGCACGAATTGTTTGTGAATTATTACAGATCCAACATAAACGGAAAAGATAAATTACTGCGGTATGAAAATAATCAGACCAAAGTCTTTTGCTTCCCAGTTGCACAGTCCTCCGCCAATAGTAGGAAAAATCCAGTCTTCCAAGCTGCCCTCTTCTTCACTGTCCTCTAGTGCATTAACCCCTTGGTGGCTGATCTTCACAGGTGGCCCTCCGGCACGGGAGCAGCGCACTGCCTTCTGAGCAGTCGAAGTAAACCCCAAGCCGAATTTGTCTGATTTGAAAGGAAAGTCGGGAAGCTGCCCCCAGATAATGGATCCGCCTTCTTCCACCACTACTCTAGCATCCTTTAAAGAAGACATCCGAGGCGGAGATCTTATGATCACAAGAGTTGAGGACACTGCCCTGGTCGCCGCTATCTCTTCAGAGACTTCTTCGAAGTGTTGGAAAGGGGTCTCTATGAATTCGCCATACAATTCCACATAACGGAAGGAATTTAGATGATTGATCATGTATTTCTCTTCGCCATGAACAATTATGATTTTCCCCTGGACAGGGTACTTGAGCATTTGATGCAGAGTAGAAGTAAGAGCTCCAGCATGGTAGATCCAAGGTCTTCCCAACAGGCAAGAATAGGAAGGACGGATGTCCATCACGTAGAATGTTGAATTGAACGTCTGGGTACCCACCTTGATCGGGATGTCCACCTCTCCATGGACCATCCTCTTAGAACTATCAAAGGCTCTGACAATGATGTTCCTGGGTTTCAGGGTTAAGCCTTCACAATCCAACCTATCCAAGGCTTTCTTCGGCAAGACGTTTAAAGACGAACCATTGTCTACCAGTACATGTGCTAGGGTTGTCCCTCTGCATTCCACCGAGACATGCAAAGCATCATTATGTTTTCTCCCTTTCGAAGTTAAATCTGCATCGGAGAATCCTAGACCATTGTCAGCTGTTAAACTAGCCACACATTCCTGGAATTGATCAACAGAGGTTTCTTGTGGCACGTGGGCCGTCTTCAAAAACTTGACCAAAGCTTTAGCATGTGCCTCATAGCACTGCAACAGGGCTAACATAGATATTTTGGAGGGGGTCTGCCACAGTTGTTCAACAACATCATAATCACTTTTATTAATGATCCTCAGAATTTCTTCCATCTCTTTCTAGGATGTTTCAGGAATGACTAGTGACTGAGCCTTCGTCAATACAGGCTCCTCTTGAACTTTCTTTCCTTTTTTCTCAGCAACGGAAATAGGGGCAGGAATTGCATTGTCATTGTTGGTGGGTACACTTGCAGGTACAGTTACTGGGGTGATCTTCGGAATGGCCACGGGTCTAAAGACTGTTGTTGGAGGAGCAATCTTTGGAGAAAAGATTCTTCCACTACGAGTAACTTTTCTTGTTCCGGTAATGTTACTTATGTCGGGATTATCTTCCTCAGAGCTTTCTTCTTCAATGGTCTGTTCAATCTGTTTGACACCATGGTAGTAGATTTCTCCACCATAGTTCCATGGTACCATTTTATCGGTTTTGTAAGGGGTTGGCCCGAGCATTGTTATCTTCAACAGAGTAGTCACTGGAGCGGATGTAATCCTGACGGGTTTTTTAGGAACCCATGAAGGATTTGCGTATATGGTTATTATTGAAACTTCTGGAACTGGAATGGGTGAGACAAGAGCTTTCTCAAACAAAATTTCCTTGTTATCAATCAATTGTTGGATTCCTTTCTTCAATAGAGGACAGTCAAATGGGGAGGACAGGCAAGCATGGAAATCTTGGTCACAACCTGGGAACACCCCAACTTTCAACAAATTCAGCTTCATGGTTAAGAGAGGAGTTAACAATTTATCCACAGCAGAAACAAACAGATCTTCTTCCACAGCATTGGCATTGTGTCCATGCCTCGGCATTGGAGCGGAGATAACATTCGGCTTTTCAGGAGCTTCAAATTCAACTTTCTTTGCATCAATCAGATCTTGAATCTTATTCTTCAGGGCCCAACAGTTGTTGGTGTCGTGCCCTGGGCTTTCTGAATGGTACACGCATCTGGCATTGGGATGGTAATATGGAGAAGTAGTGTTAGGATTTTTAGGGGCCTCTTTTAGCATGGCCAGGTTCAACTTCAAGAGATATGGTAGCACTTGAGCAGGAGTCATGTTTATCTTGGTGAATTGCCGTACAGGACTTTCCACCCTTTGCTGGCTATTCCTTGGCTGATCATTTCTCGGCTGGTTGTTTCTTGGCTGGTCTGATGCAGATTTCTGAATCATAACGGCCCCCACAGTTGGTCGTCTTTCAGTTCTTCCCTGATTCCTCTGGGCATAGACAGCTGACACTTCCTTCTTTCCAGTGAAGGGCTTTTTTACAATAGCAGAGGTAGACGAATCTTTCTGAATTTTCCCGCTTCTAATACCGGCTTCCACCCTTTCGCCAGTTAGAATCAACTTAGTGAAACCTACAGAGGAGCTTCCAATCAGGTGATTAAATAAAGGACCTGACAGAGTCCCCAAGAATATGTCCACTAGATCTCTTTCAGATAAAGGTGGTTGCACCCTTCCGGCTAAATCCCTCCATTTCTGGGCGTAGTCTTTGAAACCCTCATTGGTAGCCATAGCCATACTCTACAGCTGAGTACGGGTTGGTGCCAAGTCGGCGTTGTATTGATACTGTTTATAGAACGCGGCTACCAAATCTTCCCAATTATGCACATCAGACCTCTCCAGCTGGTAGAACCAATAAAGCTGTGTTCCCGAAAGACTGTCTTGGAAAAAATGGACCCATAGGTCTTTGTCAGAAGAATGTGGTTGAATTTTCCTGACATAAGATCGTAGGTGAATCTTTGGGCAAGACACCCCATCATACTTAGCAAACAGTGGCACCTTAAACTTAGGAGGGATTAGAATTTCAGACCAACCTTAACTCTTCAAATTCTAGCCCAGGCACTCTCTGTATCTCCATAGCAGCTACACGTTCTTCCAAGTTCTTGTATTTGTCATCGGTCAGAGGGTACTGCTATTCAGAATAGTCCTCATCTTCCTCTTCCTCTGCTTCAGAATCAGATGGCACTGCAGTTCCCTTTCCTTTTCCTTCCCCCTCTTCAGACGTTAATGGGAATTCCAAAGTCCGTCTGGCTTGTCCTTCAAACCTTCTATGTAATGCTTGGTGTGAAGACCTGTTTATGCATATGATGAATGATATGTATTCATGTAATGCTTTCAAGGATTCAGAAATTCAAATTTGTTTTAAAACAAAAAGAAACACACGTCATATTAATAAGATAGAATTGTTAGTACATCAATGCCCCTTGGGCAAAATAATACAAAATTCTAAGGTAAAAAGACGTTGCGCGTCCTCTTTGGTGCAATGTAGGTGTTGAGAGTCTGCTCTTCGTGAAGTAGCCGAGTGAGTTCCAAAACCTTCTTCTCGCTTGCGTAGGATTGGGCTTCGAAAGTGTCGTGCTCTTCCTTGAGCTGTATCCAACTCCTTTTTAGATCTTCGAGTGATGTTGGCATGTCAGGATGTAGGAGGGTGTATGGAACCTCTCCTTCCATAACAGGCTCTATAATCACAGGGAGAATGGAGGGGTAAGGCATCATAATACTTTGGGCGCGGGTTCGTACCCACTTTAGGTAAGGCTCAAGAGGGATGGAATTCTTGTGTCCCAAGGTCTTACTGTCCACCTTGTTGGGCATCCTCCAAGCTCGGATGAACCTTTTTCGGAGTCCTTGATTGTCGTTGTCGAAGTCAAAAACCAAGCCTTGAATTAGCATATCATGTGGGCCATCCCTTCGGGCATAACCAAACTGTCTCAGAGCCAAGCAGGGGTTGTAGGTGATGCCTCCCCTAATGCCAAGTAGAGGGACATTAGGGAAATCCCCACAATGGTCGACGATAATAACATTCTCCTTGGATCGAGAACATCAATGAATATCTGAATGTGTAAGAGTCATCAATCGTTGTGACCACATTAATCCTTGCTCATTCTTCAAATCTGATTGGGGAAGATGAGAAATAAACCATCTTGCCAGTAGAGGAGTGCAACACATGAGAACACCTGTTTTCCTCATTGTACAAGTGTGAAAAGAGAGGAGGATATCCCCAAGCAATGTAGGCACCGGGTTGCGAGTCATGAAGATTTTGACAGCACTCACATCTATGAGTTGGTCAGGGTTAGGGAACAAGACCATCCCATAGATGAGAAGAGCTACAATCTCCTAAAAATCTTGTAAGTCCAAGGAATTCCAGCAGCTTTGGGCCTTCTGAAACAGAAACTTTGACAAGAAGCCTTTGACACCACTTCTAGTTTCCCAATGTGTTGTGACATCAGATGAGTGCAAGTGTAAGGCTTGAGCAATCTCTTCTGGCTTTGGATCTCTTTCTGTACTGTTAAAGGGTAGTTGATTGAGAATAGGAATCCTCAAGAGTTAAGAAAATTCCTCCAAAGTGGGCACAAATTGGTAGTCAGGAAATGTGAAGCAATGATGCAAAGGGTCAAAGAACTGGAAGAGAACTTTCAGCATATCCTCCTCAGTGTTGGTGGTGACCAAGTTGAGTAGATGACCATGTCTCTCGGTGAATGGAGAATTCTCAGGAATCCTTGAAGCTAGCTCCTTGAGTTGTGGAGGAATTCTTACAAGGTTGACTTGGATGGTTTTCCTGCGAAGTGAATCTATAACCTACAAAACAGGAACAAAGATGAAAATCCAAAATCCTTGAAATGGTTAGTGGATGCATATGATGCTTCATGATTTCCATGATGTTATGCACAAGTATATATGTATAAGCAAGTCACACAAGTTCCTAGTTTAGGCTTGCATGGGGTTTCATAGGTAAGTACCCTCTTGAAGTTTAGTTGGCTCAACCTGTCCTAGAAATAGTAACTGGGTTCTAAGGAGCTCAATATCACTGGATTGTTTTCTTGGTCATTGTTTCAATTCAGCCTCTTTACTGGCGACCGAAATATTCCAAGGAACCAACCCTCAATGAGTGTAGTATCGAGTATCTACCAACTTCGGACTGCACCAAAGCCGGTTATCTCACTACATCCTAAAAGGCCAAGTTTGTCAAGTAAAGGTTATAAAAGTCCATTAGTGCTTCATGACATCACTCAGCGGCCCCGTATTCTCTTTGATTGACTCAAAGGCTACCAGTACCCACAAATATGTGACACTAATGTAGCTATTGCTTAGACCATATCGGTATACCCCGCACAGTTTCCACAACGTATTGCTATTTACCTATGAATGTTTCCCAAATTCGGGTAGAGGATTCAAACCCAAACAATAGAACCAAAGTGTAAAGCATACAAGCCAAACAAGATAAGCATGTAAAGGTGATCTAAAACCCTAAGGTAGCCCCACTTTTATTATATTCCCCAGCAGAGTTGTCAGTTCTGTGATACGGTAGGAGAACTGACTTGAGGTTTTGTGTTTGTGTTTGCAAATGTTTCGGTTTAGTAAGAGTCGCCACCGACTTTTATTTTATCCAAAAGGAAAGGTAAAAAAGCACAGGAAAGACCTTTGAGATGTTTTCTTGAGATCAGGGGGTAGATTATGAAAAGGGAAGGTGCTAGCACCCTTTTCATCCATGGTTTTCCATGGGCTCTTAGTTACTTGTTTAGATCACTTGCTTTGCCTTTTCAATTGTTTGAAATGGTGCTTTGTGTGGTTTTGAAAGTATTTTCAAAAGAGGCCATCGTTTAGGCAATCTTTGTAATGATTCTCGTTCGTAAGAATGTATACAAAGATGTTTGTCTTTTAAAAATGTTTCAATGTTTTGAAAGTTGTTTGGAAATGTTTTGAAATATGTGTGTGACAGTTTGAAAATAGCAAGGATTGTTTGCAAATTGATCAAGTAACTAGAAGCTTATCTACCTACTCAAAAGTATTTCTTGTACATTTTTATTCCTTTGATGTTGTTGACCTACCATTGTTTTGGTAGGAAACCCTATCTTTGGATGTTAAACGGGATGGGCGTGGTTCATCGTATGACCATGATAGCAATGGTGCCAAGTATCTTAGCTTGTTTGAGGGACTAAGATCATTTGTTTTTAGGCAACCTTTTGATAGCGTCATCGAGGGACTATGATCTTTTTTGTTTGTATTGTTTTTCCAAGATACCTAGCATGCATACAATGGCCATTTTGTAAGGCAACCAAGTGGGTGAAACCCTAGAGGTGCTTGTGTGCAAGGTGTTGTCATTTTCATGCATTTTGTTGTCTTGTATTAGGTCATGTCTATTTGTTTGATTTTTGTCTTATCATACAAACCCTAATTTACTAAACATGTATATAATGCGATAAATTGCGTAAAGTAAATCTAAACTATTACAACAATATTATGTGAGGGGGGATACAAGTTTTTGAATGGGGATATTTACACAAAATAAAACCCTAATTCACTATTACAATCCAATTGAATTTATTGTACAAATAAATAAATAAACAAGTATTTAAATATGCAATAAAAAATGTAAATATGCAAAAAAAATGTTTTTGTAATTGTTTTATGTATGAGAAAATAAAATTATCTAAGTCCTAAAAATAAGAAGAAAAAAAAAATATTATTATTTTTGAAAGGGGAAACCCTAATTTTTTGGTTTAAAAGAAAATATGCTCTATATTTATTTTATTCATTTTTTTATAAGAAAAATAACAATAATATTATGTACCAATATTAAAAATTAAATATGTATGAAAAATAAATATTTAATGTGTATAAAATAATAAAATAAAATATTTAAGTATTTTTATTATTTACAAGTTTGTTTAAGAAAATAGAAACCACTTGTCAAAATAAACTATTTTTATGCAATAAATAAATAAATAAATAAAGTGTGAAAATAAATAAATTATTTTTGGGAATTTTTTATCATTGGAGAAAATAAATGCAAGCAATAAAATAAAAATATGCAAGAAAAATATGGAAATATAAGAAAATAGGTCAGGGGGTGCAAATAGGAATATGGGGGGTGTGGAAAGCAGAAATAACAAAGCCCAGGCGCGCCAGGCCCAGACAGGTCGTCCCTGTCCTCCAGCTCCTCTCAAATGCACGCATCTGCCTTCAACATGCAACTCTCTATTCTTTACACAAAAATAAAATCTTGCAACATGAAAAATATAGCTTGGAACCTCATGATTCCAATGATATAAAAAAATAATCTAACTCTAAAAGACCAGGGAGAATTTCAGTGGCTCTAATTTCTGACCTAATTTTTTCAGCATGTTCAACAACCAAATACTCTCAGCTCAGTTAATATAAATGGAAAATATGCATATGTACAGCTTAAGCAAGTTAAGGACTACATTTTTGCTTCACAAATCAAAGCTTAAGGATGCCTAAATAAGGAGATAGAACTTTGAAAAATACCTTGTTCAGCTGAGTTTGGATATGGCAATGTGGGGACTTTGAGTGAGGCCTGAATATCGTGTGAGCTTCCTTGAAGTTCCCTCAAGCTTTTCCAATGCTTTGCTGGCCTTGTAGATGCTTGAATCTCCCTGTAGAAGTCAACCTGCAACCTTCAAAAATGAAAATGGTGAAGCTTGAAACATGGGTTACAATTGCAAGACAAGGGCCTGGATAGTTTAGATGTGATGTATGGAAGGTGTTTCAAGTGTTGAATCAAGAAACGCACGAGCCAATATTGAAATGGCTTGAGTTCTGCAGATGATGCCCTGTTTGGGCAGAAACTTGTGTATTTTGTGTTTGGGAAGGTTTTGGATGCTATGAATTCGTGCTTAGGCTTGTAACAAGTTTCCGAAGTTGTTTCAAATGATGTTAAGGCCTCCCTTTAACAGATGGACAAGTTAACTTGACTTTTGCAAGTTTGATTACTTTTGAAGAAAGTTGACATGACCATGCCAAAGGCCTGTACAAGCTAGCTTGTGGACTGCAGAGGGTTGGTGTACTTTTCCTGATGTTTGTGGATCTTGTTTGCAACAAAAGATCAGGTCCATGGCTCAAGAAATGCAAAGTTGCAAAAAGGCTTGCTTTATCAAAGTAGTATTATGAACTTTATGCCATTTTTGGATTAATTCATTGTGCAATGCTTCAAAAGTTAAAACAAGACCATTATCTATTGAGTTTGCATTTATTATGGAGTGTAGAAGGGATTTGGGATCTGTAATGCAATTTACAAGCATGCTAGGACAGATTTGCAACTTGAAGCATTTGTAAACATGGGTTGAATAAAAGTGACAAATTTCCATTTTCTCTTATTCGATTATCCCTAACCATAAATGATCTTGGAGAGTTCTTGGACATTTTTGAAAGCTTGTAACATGCTCTACAATCCATCTTTTTAAATTCATTTTGAGATTCCTCTTGGAACTAGGTGAAAAATGTCCATGAAGTTAGGTCAAAAACCTGCCTAAACTAAGGCAAAATTTCACTAAGTTAAAAAGTTTATGGACCCCTATTCACAAATTCATAACTTGAGATCCAAGCATCTTTTGGGAAAACTTTGTGTATCAAAGTTGTAGATTTCATGGAGGACTACAACTTTCATGTTGGAAGTTTCATTTGAATCCAATTGCATCATGGTGAAAAAGTTGTGGAAAGTTGGGAAAAAATGAGAAATTTTCAAATTGAAACCCTAATTTGCAATTTTAGGTTTCTTGGTCAACAAGTTTCACATTTTGACATATCTTGATGAATTATGACCCTTGGCACTTGATTTTGACCAAAAAGTCAAAGTTTGACTTTTCAGTGTACAGTTGATTTTTGATCAGTTGACTGAAAAATTCATCTGTCAATCCTATGCATTTGAGATCTTTTGAACTATGTGATTAGGTCAAGATGATGTTATTGAGTCCTTGAAATCATGCTTGAACCCAATTGGTCATTGGCTAGGTTAAAAATTAGAAATTGCCCTTTCTCAGTCAAAACCCTAATTTTGACCATTTTGCCCTTTTGATGATCTGATCAAATTTCTTGAAGAGTTGTGGTCCAAACTTGATAAAATGGTAAATAAGAGCCTAGAATGTTGTTGGGGATCAAAAATTATGAAGTTTGACTGTAAATTGGCCATGGTTGACTTTTTCCCCAATACAGCTGATTTTTAGGTCAACAGTCCAATTGACTGGGCAAAAATGTGATTCAAGGCTTGAAACTTGTCATGAGCAATATTAGGGGTCCAAGATGGTGTATGAAAGTCAGATGAAGCATTGAAGGTCCAAAAATCCTTGTGCTAAACTCAAACCCTAATTTCAGGTCATCAGTGCAAGATGAGATGTCTTGAGCTGAGCAAACCCTAATCTTGTCTTGAGTCCAAAGAGTCTTGTGAGGAAAATCTTGATAAAATGAGAGGGAAAATTTTGGGGTACAACAACGCGCTTCCCCTCTCCAAGCTCCTCCGCAAAGAAGCTGCCTTTGAATGGACGCCCAAATGCGAGCAAGCTCTCATCCACTTGAATCAAGTGCTATCACAAACACCCATCGTCTCTCGACCAGAGAAGGACGAAATGCTCTATCTTTATCTCGTCGTCACCTCTGTGGCAATAAGCGCAACGCTAATCAGAGAAACCCCAGAAGGACTGAGACCAATCTACTTTACGAGCAAGACCTTGCATGGCCTAGAAATGAGATATCATCAAATTAAAAAAGGTGGCCCTAGCCATTGTTAACATGACAAGGAGACTCATGGGCTATTTCCTGGCATATACCATAGTCGTCTGAATGGATCATCCAATAAAACAATTGCTCGGAAGACCTGACATGTTAGACAAAATGTTAAAATGGTTCTTAGAACTCTCGAAATTTGACATCCAGTACGAGGGAAGGAAAGCCTTAAAGCTCAAGCACTGACCGACTTTATGGATGAAATAACCTCGTTCGCACCCTCAGACGGAGCACGCCGGTGGACAATCTTCATCAACGGCACCTCCAGTTCGACAGAAAGTGGCACAAGCATTACATTGGAAAATGAAGAAGGAACATTAATCAAGGTCTCTCTCACATTATCTTTCCCAACCTTGAACAACCAGGCCAAATACGAGTCATTTCTTGCAGCCTTACACCTAGCCGAAGACCTAGGAGCCGATGAAGTGAAAATCTTCATCGACTCTCAGCTGGTTGTGTCCCAAGTCCGGGGGAATATCAGGTGAAAAACAACCACCTCTCTGAATATTGGGCCCTGGTCCAGGAGAGAAAAAAGAAATTCAAATATGTGGATGTGAAGCATGTTCCCCGCGCAGACATCCTATCCAAACTGGCGAGCACAAAGAGGAAAGGGGGAAACAAGTCGGTGATACAGGAAATCCTTCCTCAACCAAGCACCCAGAAACTATCCTCACAAAAGGGAAGCTACCCGCCGATTCGAAAGAAGTGGTTATTGTTAGATAAAGAGATTACTCGTATGTCTTGGTCAAGGGAAAACTATACAGAAGAGGATTTTCCATTCCCCTCCTCAAATGTGTTGATCGAAGTGGCACAGATCGTATCCTACTTGAAACCCACAAGGGGATAAGCAACCAGCATCTGGGAAGGAGATCCCTCACCAAGAAAGCTCTACGAGCAGGATATTACTGGCCCACCATGCAGCACAACATAAAAGAACACGTGAAAAATGCAACAAATGCCAGGGACACGGGGACATGAATTTAGCTCCCCCAAATGAGCTCAAGCCCCTCTCCTCTCCATAGCCCTTAGTCTGGTGGGGATTGGACCTCCTCGATCCATTCATGGTGGTAACCAATCAAAACAAATATTTGATAGTAGTCGTTGAATACTTCACCAAATGGATAGAAGCTGAAGAATTTGCCAAAATACCGCCCAAAACATCCTTCTCTTCTACAAAAGAGACATCCTTGCTCGGTTCAGTATCCCACAAGCAATAATCACCGACAACAGGAACCAATTTACAGATCACACCTTTCAGGAATTCGTCGCCAAGTTTGACACCACCCAACACTTTGCCTCTATCGAGCATCACCAAACGAAGGGTCAGGCTGAATCCACAAATATGGCGATACTCAGGGGCCTTAAACGAAGATTAGATGAGACCAAGAAAAGATGGGTCTAGGAGTTACATAGCTTACTCTGGGGATACCGAACAACAATGCACTCGTCGATTGGGGAGACCCTTTTCCGACTAGCTTACGAAACAGAGGCCGTCATTCCCATAGAGATCCAAGAACCCTCCAGGAGAATCGAAGCTCCCCCATACGAGGAGATGAATGACGTCGCCCTTCGAGAGAATTAGATATGGTCAAAGAAATTTGAATAGGAGAGGCCCTACAAGAGGCCCCTCTTAAACAAAAAATAGCCATGTGCTACGATGCCAAAGTCATACGAAGAGAGTTCAAGGTCGGTAGCCTTGTCTTAAAGAGAAATCAAAAAGAATCTCGTGAAGGCAAGCTCACAGCAAACTGGGAATGCCTTTATCGCATTTACACAAAAATAGGGACTAGGGTGTATTACTTATAAAATCTATAAGGGGAACAACTCGCTCGATCATGGAACACTGAAAAGTTAAAAAAATATTATAGTTAAAACACTAAGCAGTCGACGAGTCTCATTGACAAAACAGACTCATTCAGGTCCGACACACGTGCATGCCTAGGTACAAGCATATCATCCAAATTATATTCAGGGGGTGAGTCTTTTCTCTTTAAACGAGTGTGTACTCTTCCCTACATGGATAACTCAATCGAGCTCCATCGTCCCTGTACCACGACGGCAGAACACCCAGCTCGCGATGGGAAGTTCACGCCCCCGAACTTAGGTCCTCGAAATGAAACCTGAGTTCTGGCCCTTGCCCGATATTCATCCTGGTCATTTGTCCGGTTTCCCTATACTGGCAAACACACAAATTAAACGAGTAGGTCCCCGCTACAAACCCTTAGCAAAACAAGATATGTCTCAAGTGGACAAGCATAATGACAAACATGCAAACGTAAATATTTGAATTTGAAACAAACGATTGTTAAGGCCTCCATTGTACAAATTTTTACAAAAAAAGAGGTCCTTGGCCCCACATCCAAAGAAAAATTATGGTTGCAAGAACCACATCTATTCAAAAATTACATAAACTGGCACATGCCCGAAAACAAGAATACAAAATAACGGCATGCAGACCAGAGTATACTAAGAAAATTATCAAAACATCAATCTTCTGTTCTTTCCTCAGCAACATGCGATAGCTAAGAAGGCCCCCCGCAAGCTAGGCAGTAAGCTATCCAAGGTAGGTATTAAGCTACATGCTAGAGGTGTTGAGCTCGACCAGCAGCCACATAATAATTAACCCACATACCGAGGTTGTTGATCTCGAACCCAAGATTCAGCATGTGAAGCTGCTTCAGTGCATTTTCAAAACTCTCCTCGGAGGTGTCCTGGGCGTCATTCATCGCCAGTTTGAAACGAGCGACCAACTTTTCCTAGGTCTTCAAATTCTTTGTGTTCTCCGGCTCATCTTCAGCAGGCATATCCTTGACAGTCAGGATCATTACCTTTTCCACCAGAGCCTTTTTTTCGAGCAACTAGGCTCTAGATTCCTCGGAATGCTTCCCCAAATCCTCCTCAGCCAGCTTTTGAGCCTTCTCCTTATCACTTTGCCCCTTCTCATCCGTGGCCAGGTTATCCCGTAGCTTCTTTAGCTCAACCTCTTATGAAGAACTCCCCTCGGTGTATGTAACTGTCATCTTCAATATCCTTATTAGGCCGCCAGCATCCTGCGCCAACACTACCCTCTTTTCTGAGCGATTCAAATCCTCGAGGTTAAGAGACTCATCTCGACGAAGTTGAAGAGCAAGACCCTAGAAGAAAGACCTTTCCAGCCAGCAAGGGGACATGTCGTACTTCCTTTTCCCCTTTTCCTCGGTCAGATTAACACTTCCCTCGATATGCGGCCTCTTCGCCTTCCAGGACACTAGAGCGGGAGAGAAATCAATGGTAGCTTGGCCCGAGGATGAATTTCCCGATCCTGACATGGGAGAGGTCCTCGAACCAGTTTGAGAATCCTTTAAAGAATTCTTTAATTTAGCAGCAAAATTCCTAGTTATGCGCTCTTGAGCGGGATTTATGATATCTGCAAAAAAACAGGAAGACGAGTTAGCGAACAAGGACTTAAACACGTCAACCATGTACGATTATTCAAAACATAAAACTAAGTACCCAATTATTTGACAGGATCCTCACTCCCGAGAAGCTCATTAACAACTATCAAACCGGGCTCATATACAATCTCCCCGTTCTTGCCCATTATCGATTTACCTCCCTGACCCTTACACTAAACGCGAGGAATTTTCACAATAAAAGAGGTCAAGATGGTAAAGCTCGTCTGGTCCTTGAAGCCGAGCTTACCCTCCTTCCAAATGTAGGAACCCAATTTATTATCGAAGTTCTTCCTCTTCCAATGGAAAGGGAACTTGTAAACTAACTTGTTCACGTGCCCTCCCAACTCATTCAAAACGGGGCCCCATTCTCGTCATGTACTGGTGCAGTCCGAAAAATATCCAGCATCGCCCTGCTCGAAAGAGATTGCACAAGAATATACTTGTCCTTAAAGTTCCAGACAGACTCCAGGTAATCTTTAAACAGCATCCCGTTGCCTTGCTTCAAGGCGACCCATCCCCACTTGCCATAAATCTTACTCCTTTGGAGATGGAAATAGTAGAAGAACAAAGGGTTGATGGCCCCAATCTTCAAGTAGTCCCAGACAATCTCGAACGCCCGTATAAAGGAGACCCCGTTTAGATGCAACTAGGAAGGAGCTAGTCAAATATGATGGAAAATTACCACTTGGAAATCTGAGAAGGGGAGTTGAAGGCCCATCTCCTGGAACATGATGTCGTACATAGCGATCTGCCTCTTATCATATTTAAAGAAGATCTGAATATCCTTCTTGGGGATCCAAAGCGACCATTCCCCTCGAACTCCATCTTCGTGCACATACACTTCAGTGAAAAACTCATCACAATGTTCAAAGAAATAAGAAACCCAATCCCAAGGGTCTTGTGCAACCCAGGTCTGCGGGTCTTTGTCGTCGTCGGGTAGAAACATGCTACCATGATCAATGAACACCATCTCCACATCCTCTCCCCTAAGTGCAGGTAAGACCTGATTGGTTCGTCCCCAGAGATCTCCTGGATGCTCGACATACTGCAAGTATCGTCAGTAGAGCTCTGAGAGGATCCAGTGTGTCCATATGAAAAATTGTCTCCAGTATTGTCGACCATAGTATCTGAAAAGTAGAGGATAGAGGTGAGTTCGACATTAATGTCAAAGTCACTCTTCCACCACTAATCAAGTGAAAGGACGCTGATAAACGAGGATCATGTCCCCGACCAGAACCCTCACTAAGGCATTTGAACAAACAAATGCTTTTTCAGCAAGACATGCCCCAATCAACGAAAACAACCTAAATCCCTAAGGGTTACCCATGGTGCATCGCGAATATCAAGAGAAAACCCATGGGGGCTCCGGCGTTTCTAAAAATACAGAACCACCATCCGCCATCAACACTCATCTAAACATGTCCCAACTGACAAGATCCTAAGCCTAACTGCATGCATTTCTACGGAAAAAATTGCGAAAAATCTGAACTACAAAAGCTAAATGACAACAAAATATTGAAATCTTACCAAATGAAGAAGAAAGAAGGCTGAAAATGGTAGCGGCGAGCAGCAAATCTTCAAGAAACAACGGCAGTCGAACAGGCGAGCGGCAACGAGCAGTATGAGAGAAGAATAGAAAGTACAAAATTCCCTACTCCTCTCGTATTTATAGCTGGGACCACCCGCGCGTGAGAGACACACGCCTAGAGAACCCTAGGGTCATCATTATTGCACCCTAGATCCTAGGCCATCATTATGCCACTTCGTCAGCACACTACCCGAAACACGCTTCCTCTTCATGTTCAAAGCTCAAAATGACAAACTCATCATCTCCCCGCGAGAAAGGCGCAACGGGCGACGCTCATGCTCCCCGTAAGAAGTGCCCTATCCCATGAGCAGGTGTTAAAGTCATCACTCCTATGCCCAAAAGCAAAGATTTGGGGGGCTACTATTCTAGACTGACCCGACAGCCAGAATGGGCTCAGTCTAGAATCCTGCTTTGGTAAGGCTCATACGACCACGACACAGATCTCCCCCACCCTCTGTCAGGCACCATCGATCGTTTGTCTTCATGGACTGGCACTAACCTACGATGATTGGCGAGCACCTCTCAGTCTGCCCGACCTCAAGTCGCCCAGACAACCAGGAACCGACCAGACCGCTAGCCGTAACCTACCTCATCCTCAGATCTAACGGCTAGTTCTAGACATATCTGCCCAGTGTGACCAAGTCCTGGCAGTTACCTATTTTCATGGACCCACATATTTAGGCCCAAAAATAGGAACCAATGGCCATTGTTGCAACTGGTTTTTTAAAACAAAGTCGACACCCTTAATTTTTATCCTAAAGAAAGGAATATAAAGGAATAACCCTAAAATTTAGAGATTCTAGATCAGCGACTCGGTTCTAGACAAAGGAAGAGTGTTAGGAACCTCTCATCTACCTTGTTCAAATGGATACTAGGTTTAGAAACGTAAATTTCAGGAAATAGGGTTTTAGTTTTTTATTAGGGGGAAAAGGGTTTTAATTTTAATTAGGGGGAACTCGCCACGATTTTAATTGTATGCCTATGTATCCTCTTAAGAGGAATCAGAGTCTCATTTCGTAGTTCCCGGTTGGTTTGTGTTTTTTATGGATTACGAAGATGTTTGCATTTTCTGTACATTTAGTCTAGGTGTCATGAATAGCAGATATTGTTAGACTAAGCGTGCAGTCAATTCGAACGTATTCACAATCCTTTTTAAAAATTGTTTATTAAATTAATTTGATTTATGAAAATAAGTCGGTGTTTGGTTGAATATTTTATATATAATAATTATAAAAAATCTTATTTATAATGCATGATTAAAATATTGACTTAATGCAATAAACAAAATAAATTTGAATGGGTTTAGAAAAATAAAAATTTGTGTGATAAAAAAATAATACATATATATAATATTATCTATATTGAATATATAATATAAAAATATATAATAATTATTATAATTAATAAAAATAAGAAAATATAAATTATAAAGATAATGAAATAAATAAAATATTAAAAAATGTAGGAGGGGTCCAAAATATATAAGGATAGTAAAATGGTGGGATTCTAATAGTATGAGCCTGAATTCAGATATTGAATTCAGACCCAAAGGCCAAGGGGGTGCGTCTTTATACTAAACAGCAAAAGAGGGGGTGTCAAGAACCAAGGTCCCAAGTCTAGATTTTGGACTTGGCCCATTTTTGGCCTGGGGGTGTATATTCGTTCGTATTAGTAAAATAAAAAAAATAAAAGGGGGTTGTGTTAGTATTGGGCCAGGACCAATGAGCAAGGATTGAGATCCGTTTGGATTTGGTGTGCGCAGGCGTATGGGGAAATGGTGGGGACGTGCTTTAAGTCCATTTGATTGAGATTGTATGACTTATGATGGAGGGAATATAGTGGTTATTATGGGTGACGTACACTGGATCTCAATACACAATATATTTTTAGTTTACAAAATAGTTTTTGTTGTTATTCATCTCTCTTTCTCTCTCTTCGCTTCTTCTCATTTCTCTCTTCTTCCCTGTTCTTATTTTTTCCTTTCTCTTCTCTCTCACTCTGTATCACCCCTCTATCTCTCTCTAACAACACCAAAATGAACCTGAAACCCTAACCTTGCCGCCATCCAAATAGACCCTTCCCCATAAATCGAACCCCACCACAAATCTCAAAGAAAACGAAAGAGAGATAAGTTCCTCACCTCTGGCCGTGTTCGTTCTTGTCTGATTCTGATCCGAGTTGTTTGACTAATGCCTCATTCTTTATTCGTTTTACAGGTCACGATGGTGGATAATGAAGATGGCGGTGTAGCGAGTACGAAGGAGATGATGGCGGAGAGGGTTAATTTGTGTGCCTTATGTAATTGGTTTTTTGTAACAATCTCCTCCCCCCTTCCTTTCTCTACTTGATATTTGTTTTTATAGTGTTTTAGAATTTAGGTATATTTAGAAAAGAACAAATTGGTCTGTAGATTTTAACTTTAATTTATTAGTGTTTGATTCTTGTCCGATTTTGTATTGATTAAGATTTTGAAAGTTAATAATATTTGTTTTTGTTTTGAACTCTGTTTTTGTATTTAGTTGATCTTGTTCTGAAAAATTAAACATGAAGATTATTGTTTGATTTGCTGTATTGATTTGTTATGATGGTGTTTCTACAAGCTTTGATTCTGCGTTTATTATTCATGATTCAAATTGTAGATGTTTGTTTGTGGAAACAAATATTTCTTTTCACCAAACTGGGCCTAGCAGTTTTCCAATTCTGGGTCTGTTTGTTTTGGGCTGTACAAATTGGGAGCCTCAACGCTTTTTAGTCAGTAAATAAAATATAATCTTAAATAATTTTATAACATAATGTTTTAATTAAAAAAATTATCATAACTAATAATAAATTAATAATAATGATAATGTTATAATAAAAACAACATTTTTTCAAAACTAAACTAAAAACTGAATTGGGCCACTGTTTTAATTTATTGGGCTTTAGGCAGCAAAAATAAATTGCTTAACATATACATTCAACCTTATAAAAAAACCTAAATGGGCTTTTTTAAAAAAAGATTTGTTCATATCTCTTTGGTTTAAAACAATACACCTTCCTTATTTTGCAAAACAACTGGGTCCAAATCTTAACGGGCTCAAACATACCCCCTCTTTTAAATGGGCCTTTGTCATACTCCAAATTTGTCCTACCTTTTGAAGGGTAAGAAAACACTTAGAAGGGGGGCGGGGGTTGAATAAGTTTATCTTTTTCTTTTCTAACAAGGCTCAACAATAATAGAAAGACAAGGTTATTTTTATCCTGGTTTGTTTGAACTCAAACTACTCAAGTCCACCCGTCAAGGTTATTTCGCCTTTCTCGACAAGGACTTAATTCACTATAATCAACTGATTACAAACACATAACAACTGTTGTGACTAACGATGCACAAGTAATCTTACAAGTGACTAACACCACTAAGACTTAAATCTAGTCCTAGTCTACTTGAGAAATCTGACCAAACTTGGTCTCTCAAGGAACAATTACAAGAGTTTAATATTTACAGATAGTGAGATAAAATTTTCTTCTAATGAAGCTATATCACAACTGTGATTTTTCACTTAGAATAAATTTGCACAAAGTGTATGAACAATGAATTTGTGAGCCCAGAATTTTTCACGTAGTTCTTGCTTCTTTTTGAAATTGATTGGTTAGTTGGCTTGCAATAAATGTCCTTTTATATATAGTAAGAACAAAATGACCGTTGTTGCCTTCAAAAAGTGGAGAGCATTAAATTCTTGCGTGTTTCTTTGCACTATTCCATTTTCCAATGAACTAGCGTAGACACTTGAGTGCATGCAGCCGTATTTGCATTAAATGAACAAATGGCACTTGTAAGAACATGTTTCCTGAAGCTTGACAAGACAAGTTAGCTTTTACATTCTTTCAGAACTTGCTTCACGTCTTGAATTCATAACATGCTTGCTTATCTTCTAAACAATGCTTTGCTTGCTAAGAACTTGATCAACGCTTGCTTTCAAATAAACTTATGAATAACACTTGCTTTCAAGTAAACTTCTGAACAAGAAATCCTGTTGAGTGTTAGAAGATGCATTTAAATAATTGTCTTACCAGAGTCAGCATCAGCAGTTGTGCTTAAAGCAATTAGTTCTTTCATAAAAGAACTTCTTCATATAATTTTAGCTCAGCACATCAAAATGCTTCTGTCAGAACATTATCTGAAACAGTCAAATACGTTCATCAGAGTATAAATTATCTAAAATATAATTTATTATTATCATCAAAATTTTGAGATATGATCAGAACTAATCTTGTTCTAACAATCTCCCCCTTTTTGATGATGACAAAAAATATTTAGATATAGAAATAAAATATAATAAGAGATAAGAGTCTCCCCCTGAAATAAATATTTCTATATATATAAAACTTTCTGAGAATATTTATCAGAGCTTTGAAAATATCTTCTTGAATTTCTTCAGAACTTCTTTTGAAGATAATGTTCAACTGAATTAATCTTTCAGAATTTAAGTGATACCTGCAAAAAATTATTTTGCGCATAGAAGAAATCTTGTATTTTGTTAGAATGTCTGAGACTTAGTCCCATAACTGTTAATCAGAGATTAAATCAAAATACTCATTTTCTCCCCCTTTTGGCATAATCAAAAAATGTAAAAAAATTAGTTGAAGAGCTTAAAAGTATTTAATAAAATAACAAAAATATCCAGAAGTACAAAACAACAAACAAAAGACAAGAAACAGAATGATACTAGGATTTCTTAGTAACAAGGGCTATAAGAAGATTCTTGATCTCAGATGCAAATTCCTCTTGTTTCATCATCCAGTTTTTGATTTCTTGGTTTGTCTGGTCTTACTTATCCAAGCGCTCATGAACTACTTCATTTTCCCTCTCGATCTCATTCAGAGTATCCATGATAAGTGAAGTAGGAACAGAGGATGAAGAAGCTTCAGTAGATACATCCTATGGAGCAGAGACCGTTGAGTCAGAACACACAAAAGTTGAAAGAAGAGTGCCCAGATCCATCACAAGAGTTGGCACGGGTTCAGGTGCTACTTTAGCAGAAGGTTGATTAAACAGAACAATAGCCAGAGGGTTTGAATCGTCAGAGGCATCTTCAGATTCATCTTCTGATATGTCCATTTGATCAGCTGGAGCATCAGCAATCATCAGAGAAGACTTCTTGTTCCAGATATCAGTAGCTTCTGACTTGAATGCATGCAGATGTTTGGAGAAGTTGTCAAGCACCTAAGAGTGACATAAGTCCTGCATCTTCAGTGACTCAACATTTAAGGTTCTTCTGAAAGTTTCCCACAGAAGATCTTTTGCAGCTGGGTTCACACTTCTGGTGCGGTCTTCTTTCAGCAGATTCAACCATGCTTGAACTTCTGTTAAAAAATTCTGAAACAATATATTTACATCTGGCTGAACAGGTTTTGGGACAGCCTTCTTGAAAGTTTTGTTTTTCAAAAATTGTAGAGATTCAAAATCAACTACAGTTCTTAAAAAGTTAGTTGGTTCAGGATTTTCTGTTTGTTTAGGAGTGGCTGAATGGTCAGGTTGGTCAAAAAGGTTAGGTGTTGCTGATTGATCATGAGGTTCAGATGATGCATGAGTTTCAGAAGGTTCAAATGTTTCTGATGGTTCATGAGTTTGGTGTTCTGGAATGTGAGGAGGTGAGAGCATAGGCGAGTCAGGTGTTGGAAGTTGTGGAGAAGTAGGTGGTGTGATGTCAGGTGAAATAATAATTATGTTGTCAGCAGTGGGAATGGGGTTCTAAGGTTGTGGTCTGTTCATGGCAAAGATGTTTTCAGAAGGTAAGGTGAAAGGTGGCTTTTGTGTTTCCATAGGAACGTTGATTCCTGGATTTCTCCAAGAGCCAGCATCATACCATCCAGAAGGTCTGGGTGATAAATGTCTGGGAGGAGGTCTTGAAAAAAGTTCAACAGGAATAGTTTGAGAAATAGGTGGTTCAGAGGGTTCTGAGTGAGATGGTTCTGATTGGGATGGTTCTGTTTGGGTTTCAGAGAATTCATCAGAGTCAAAGTCACTCAAGTATGATAAAACTTGATCTCTTTGAGGGTTGTCAGCAAGAGGGTCAGAGGGCATGGTCAAGTCATATCAACATCTATATCACCTAAGGTTTGGGGTTCA
Source organism: Vicia faba (assembly GCA_948472305.1). Taxonomy (NCBI): domain Eukaryota; kingdom Viridiplantae; phylum Streptophyta; class Magnoliopsida; order Fabales; family Fabaceae; genus Vicia; species Vicia faba. The sequence continues at coordinate 1,261,961,757 of OX451738.1, forward strand.
GCAGATGTAGATATATTGACAGAATCATAAACAATAATAGTTTCAGCAGGTTTACCTGATTTCTTTTTCTTTTGAGGTTTGGCAGGAGGTCCTTCAACTGCTTTCCTCTTCAAAGGTTGCTGAAGAACAACGTCAGGAGCACCTTGATGTCTTCCTTGGAGACAAGCAGGATCAATTGGTGTTCCAGTCTCTTTGCAAATTTCAATGTAATGCAGATGATGCGTGGATGATCTCCTGAGTTGAACAGAGGGACATCAGTAATTGGTATCCTTCTTCTCTTAACAGTTGCTGAAACATACGGAGTTGGTTCTACCAGCAGCTTTTCAATAATTTTACTCTTCACTAAATTCTTTCCCGTCATAGCCTTTCCACAAGTAGGCTCTAGCACCCCCAGAAGATTAGCTTCATCCAGGTGAGCAATCAGACCATTCTCAGTCAGAATGTCTGAAATTAATCTACCCATAGGAATCCAATTCTTTTGGATTTGGGGTTTTTCATCCTTTCAGCTTCCCTAGTCTCTTTGACATGATTCTAGATATGTTCAAACAACAGATAAGGCAAATCAATTTTTACATTTGTTCCAAGACAGAACAACAAGTATTGTTGATCAGTATTAATGTAGTCTGGAGAGCTAGTTTCCTTCCTATGGTGAATGCACCCATGGATTATTCTTGCCCATATCTTGTACTTATTTTTCAAATCCGTGACTTTAGAAGATCCTTGTCCATTTGTAAAAATTTCTGCATATACCTTTGACATTTCCATTCTTCCACTTGAAATACCAGTTACTCCATCTCCTTCAAAACCTAGCAGCTTTCTGATTTTATTTTCAGTAATGGAAATTTCCTTACCCATTACAAAAGAGAGGATGACTTTAGGGGTAACAATTGCATGTATCCAGAATTCCTTCACAAGGTGTGGAAAAACTGGACCAACTAGACGGTCAAAAAAGTTTCTCCAACCTTGAAACTCAAAAGCAGGAATCAGATCAAAACCATTATATCTAAGATTCTCAAAATCCACCATTAACTCACTTAACACTTCTAAGTTATCCACTAGAATGAGAGTTGTTCTCTCACGAACGATGTATTGCTCAGAGTGGGTATTCTCAGAATGGGTAGAGGAGGAAGCCATTGGAGCTCTTAGAGTTGAGAGATGAAAAAGGGTTTCAGAAAAAAATCACAGAAACGATTTGATTTTTGAAGGAGAAGGTAAAAAGTGAAAAAGGGTTTTTTCAAAAGTATTTATATGAAAAAGTTTCAGAAATAGGTTTAGAAATAAAACTGTAAAAAAAAAATTTTAAAAAAAATTAAAACGAATCTCATCATTACAAGCATTTAATGATTTTGCAAAAATAGGGGAAAACGTGATATTATAGCTAATCATAACAGTTACCTAGAACGGCGTTAGTAGCTTTTGCACGCGTGACCTTTCAGAAACACACCACGTGTTCATCTCCTGAAGGTTGCATGGGACAGCTGTTTGTTCTAATGAATTTCTGAACTATACTAGAAATGAAACGTTAGAACATTTCAGAACTTTTCATATAGCTTCTGATGTTACTTCTCTTCTAACTTCTGAAGAGTTGTTAATCAGAACATTCATTTCAGAACATTCTGAAGTCAAACACAAGATAAATATTATTTTATTCAGGACATAATTCCATACAAATATTTTTCAAAATGAATTTAAATCTATCTTCTGAAAGGGGTTTGGTAAAAATGTCAGCCCATTGATGGTCTGTTTTTACAAAAATTAATTTTAGAATTCCCTTCTGAATATAATCCCTTATAAAATGATATTTAATTTTAATATGTTTAGCTTTGGAATGTAAAATTGGATTTTTAGAGAGACAAATAACAGAAGTATTGTCACAGAAGATAGGAATCTTACTTTCATAAAGATTAAAATCTTCTAGCTGACTTTTCATCTAAATCATCTGGGAACTACATCCAGTAGCAGATATATACTCAGCTTCTATGGTTGAAAGTGCAATTGTTGCTTGCTTCTTGCTGTACCACAAGATAAGATTGTCACCCAGAAACTGGCAGCTTCCAGAGGTTCTTTTTCTTTCAATTCTATCTCCAGCAAAGTCAGCATCACAATAACCTACTAGTCTGTAATCTTATGATCTTCTGTAACACAAACCCAGATTAGTAGTACCTTTCATATACGTCAGAATTCTCTTAACAGCAGTTAAGTGAGATTCTCTAGGATCTGATTGGAATCTAGCACATAAACACAAGTTGAATACTATATCAGGTCTAGATGCAGTCAGATAGAGAAGGGATCCAATCACACCTCTGTAGAGCTTCTGATCTACCTTCATACTTACCTCATCTTTTCCCAGAATGCAGGTTGGGTGCATTGGTGTCTTGGCATCTTTGCTTTCTGACATCTGAAATTTCTTCAGAAGTTCTTTAACATACTTCGTCTGATGTATGTAAGTACCTTCTGGAGTCTGGTTGATTTGAATTCCCAGAAAGAACTTCAATTCTCCCATCATGCTCATTTCAAATTCTGCCTACATAGTCTCAGCAAATTCTTTTCCAAGGGAGATATTAGAGGTTCCAAAGATTATATCATCAACATAAATTTGACAAATTAAAATATCATTTTTAAAAGTCTTTCTGAAAAGAGTTGTGTCCACTTTCCATCTGGTAAAATCTTTTTCTAAAAGAAAATTACTCAGACGATCATACCAAGCTCTGGGAGCTTGTTTTAAATCGTACAAAGACTTTTTTAATTTAAAAACATGTTCTGGATGTTTTGAATCATTAAACCCGGGAGGTTGATGGACATACACTTTTTCTTCAATATAGCCATTTAAAAATGCACTTTTAACATCCATTTGATATAATGAAATGTTATTTTGAATAGAAAAAGAAATTAATAATCTAATAGACTCTAACCTGGTGATTGGGGCAAAGGTTTCATTATAATCAATTCCTTCTTGTTGACTATAACCTTGTGCAACCAGTCGATCTTTGTTTCTGATCACCTCTCCTTGCTCGTTCAGTTTGTTTCTGAAAACCCATTTTGTTCCTATAATGTTGAATCCTTTGGGTCTTGGAACTAGATCCCATACATCATTTTTGGAAAATTGATCGAGTTCATCTTGCATTGCTAAGATCCAATCATTATCTTCCAGAGCTTCATCAATAGAAGTTGGCTCAATCAGAGATACCAAACCAAACAATGATTCTTTATTGATTTTGAGAGAGGATCTTGTTCTGATGGGATCTTCTTTTCTTCCAATGATTACGTCTTCTTTATGATCTGAAGAGATTCTAGGAAACCTTTTTTGAGTGGGTTGATCAGAAATTTTGAGATTATCCAAAGTATTGTCAAGAGGATGATCTTCTGAGTCTTCCTTTGCTTCTGAGTCTTCCTTTGCTTCTGAGGTTTCCTTTTCTTCTGAATCTTCCTTTGCTTCTGAAGTTTCCTTTGCTTCTGAAGTTTCAGGGTTTGAGGGATGATCTTCTGTACCTACAGAAAAATCAATTTGCTTTGGCTGTTGCTGGCCAGGCTTATCATTAAACCTGACTTTGATTGATTCTTCAACAATCATAGTTTCTGTGTTGTATACTCTATAGCCTTTTGAGCGTTCAGAATATCTAAGCAGAAAACACTTTTGTGCTTTAGAACCAAACTTGTTCAAAGTTTCTTTAGTGTTCAGAATAAAACAAGTACATCCAAAAGGATGGAAATAAGAAATGTTGGGTTTTCTGTTTTTCCACAATTCATAGGGAGTCTTTTCAATAATAGGTCTTATGGAGATTCTGTTCTGAATGTAACATGTTGTGTTCACCGCTTCTGCCCAAAAGTGCTTTGCCATATTAGTTTCATTGATCATGGTTCTGGCCATTTCTTGTAATATTATATTCTTTCGTTCTACAACTCCATTTTGTTGGGGAGTTCTAGGACAAGAGAAATTGTGAACAATACCATTTTCTTTAAAATATTTTTCAAAATAATGATTTTCAAGTTCACCACCATGATCACTTCTGACTTTTATAGAGTTGTTGTAGAATATCGCCCAAGAGAGTGGGCACAGGGTTCCGAGACATGAAGATCCTTATGACATGGATACTGATAAAAGTGTCAGGGTTGGGAAACAGCACCAGACCATAGATCAAAAGAGCTAGAATATCCTCATATGCTTTGAAGTCCAAGTCATTCCAGAAATCATTAGCCTTGCCAACCAGAAATTTGACCAAAAAGCCCTTGATCCCATTTCTAGTTTCCCAGTTGGACAATACCTCTTCTTTGGTCAAGGGGAGAATTGCAGCAATCTCTTCAGGCCTAGGAGTCTTTTCCAAACCAGTTAATGGAGTTTGTTCCAAGACAGGGATCCCAAGCAGATAAGAGAACTCTTCCAGGGTAGGGACCAGCTGGAAGTCTTGAAAGGTGAAACAGTGGTACAGAGGGTCATAAAACTGGGTCAGAACACTTATCAGTTGTTGGTCCCATTTTGCAGTGATCAAGCCAAGGAGAGAACCATGTCTGTTTATGAAGGAGGTAGTGTTTGGAATCCTTCCAACCAAATCCTTGAGTAAACCTGGTGGTTGAACAAAGTTGAGCCGGACAGTATTTCTACGCACGGGCAACATGATGTCCTACAAAACAGAGCAAAGATGAAACCTTTTTTGTCTTTGAAATGGGTTAGCCTTTTATACAGGATGCATGCAATGGTATGATGGCATGATGCTATGATGAAGCACATCACAAGTATTCACATAGACAGATAAGGCACACAAGTCACACAAGACACCCTTAGGTTTCAGGCCAGCATGAATTTCAGGTATTACCCTCTTTTGGTTTTGTTGGTTAAAACCTGTCCTATCAGAAGTAACCGGGTTCTAGAGGATCTCAAATCATTGGCTACCCTCAATCGGTCATAACTCCAGCATCGCAATCTTTTCTCGCGGCCAGAACCATCTCGAGAGTTTAGCCTCAATGAGTGTAGTATACTGCTACTGTCCTAATAGCCAAGTTGGTCAATTTAGGGTTCTAAGGTTGGTTGGTGCTTAATGACCCCTTAGAAGACCTATATTCTCCCCGTTACAACACAAGGGATATAGGTACAGACTAAGATGCCACACCAACGTAGCCACTGCTTCACCCATGTCGGTCTACGCCGGACAGGTCCCTTACAGATTATGCTACCTAAAAAGGGTATAACCCAGATCCGGGTTAGGATCTATGAAACTCCGATGCAAAGCCCACAAGTATAAAAGCAAACAAAGCAAACAATTGAAAACAAAGGTGACCTAAACCCTAAGGTTACTCCACTTTAAAAATATCCCCAGCAGAGTCGCCAGTTCTGTGATACGGTGGGAGAACTGACTTGAGGTTTTGCGTTTGTATTCGCAAATGTTGCGGTTAGCAAGAGTCGCCACCGACTTTTTATTTTATCCTAAGGAAAGGTTAAAAAGCACAGCAAAAACCTTTTGAGATGTTTTCTTGGATTCGGGGAGTAGATTATAGAAAGGGAAGGTATTAGCACCCTTTCTATCCATGGTTATCCATGGGCTCTTAGTTACTTGCTTAGATCACTTGCCTTTTGTTTTCAATTGTTTTAAATGGTGCTTGAGTGTGTGGGTTTGAAAAATGTTTTGAAAAGAGGCCAATGTGGTGGCAATCTTTGTAATGATCCATGTGGGGATGTATACAAAGATGTACGTCTTTTGAAAAAGGTTTTCATTTGTTTTTTGAAAGTTGTTTTGAAAGTGTAGTGATGTGTGATTTTGAAATTAGGCAAGTGTTTTGTTTTGCAAGTTGATTCAAGTAACTAAGAGGTTATCTACTCCTAAATTTCTCAAAAGATTATTGCTATACTTTAACCCTTTTAACAAGTTTGCTCCACCATTGTATTTGGTGGGCAACCTTGTGTTAGGATGTGAAAGGGACAGGCGCGGGTCATCGTTTTAGACCATAATTGCAACGACGTTGAATGTCTTTGGGCAATTTCTTTAAGGGACTTGATCATTTGTTTTTGTTTGTTTTGAAAAGTTTTGTCGAGGGACTATGATCATTCAAATTGTTTGCTTTGCCCAAAGAAGTTCAACATGCAATATGGCCCATTTATTTGAAGGCAACAAGTGGACAACCCTAGGGGGTGCAAGTGTGATTTGTGTGTCCATTTTCATGCTTGTTTATCTTGTATTAGGTCAAACTATTTTTTATCGTTTTTTCGCATACAAACCCTAATTCTAACATGTTATCATTAGAAAGCAATAAAGTGCGAAATTAAAATTACTAAGCTATTACAAAACCAAATATGGGAAGGGGGGTACAAATGTTCAAATGGGGGATATTGACAAGAATTTAAATCTAAATTATTACATCATTTTGAATATTTGCAAGGTAAATAAATTGCATAATTAAATGGAAATTAAATAAATATGTGAAATGCAAAAAGAAAGTTTTTATAGGTATGAGAAAATATTATTTATGTAAAAGAGAAAAGAAAATAAAAATGTATTATTTTTTTGAGTATTTTAAATTTAGGGCAAAAACCCTAATTTTAAAGAAAATGCATTATTATCTAATTTAATACAACTATTTATTTATTATCTTCAAAAATAAAATAAAATGAAGTATATTATGGGGAAAAGTATTTTTTGTATCAAATATTAATAAAAAATAAAAATTCAAGTATTTATATATTTTTAACTTAAATATATTGATAACCATATACATATATATATATATATATTAAACCCTAAATATGTATTATACACAAAATAAATATTTATTTAATATTTTAATAAAATAAATAAAAGAGTATTTTTTGTGTGAAATATTTTCAGAAAGTAAATAAAAATAAAAATTGTATTTACATCATTTTTATATTTATTCTAATAATAGTATATATATACTTATGTATAAACAAAGAAAATAAACAAATAAATATGCAATAAATGCAAAAAATGATGAAAAAAATATTTTTAATTTTTTAATGCCATGAGAAAAAATAAACAAAGTCAACCAAAAAAGAAAAAGTCAAAAATGTTAAGAAATGAACAAATGGGCTCAGGGGGGTGTGAATCAAAAAAGGTGGTGTGAAAAGTGAAATAACGCAGGCCCAGCCCACTGATCATTGTCTTCAACCTCCAGCTTCAAACATTTGAAAAACGTGCGCCCCTGTTCCTCAATGTCTAACTCCTGATTCTTGGCTCTTCAGCAAAAACTCATAACACAAGAAATGTTCAGCATGAAGAGACGGTTTCAACCATATAAATAACTTGACCTATCTCTCTAAGATGAGGGAGAATTTCTCCTCCCCCAATTTCTGACCTAACTTTTCATCAATGTTCAGACATGAAATTCTCTAAGCACACGAAACATAAATGAAATCTAATCATATGAGCATGTTCAGGGCTATGATTGTGACATGTTTTCTTCAAAAACCTAAAGCTAACAATGCCTAATAAGAGAGATAGAACTCCATGAATATACCTGTTCAGTTGGAATCGAGCTTGGCAATGGAGGATGTTTCAGAGTGAAATGATGACTTGTACAGCTTCCTTGAAGTGTAAGGATGCTTTTCCAATTCCTACTTTGTCTTGAAACTCCCTGAATCGAGCTAGTGAACTCCAACTGCAAAACAGAAAATTAAAAATGGTGAAGTGGCTTGGAGGTGTTACAGGTCTGATTTTAGGACATGGTTAGCTTGCATATGTTGTAGGGAAGGTAGAGGAAAAGGTTTGGATCAAAATGCTCGAAGGGATTGGGAGTTTGCACTCAAACTGCAGGGGCTCCCCTGTTTGTACAGTTTTGAGGTGATTAGAGCAATGGGAGTGTTTCAGATGGCAAGGGCTCGTGTGTTAGCTTGGATTTTGTCTATGGAATGTGTTTGATAGCTTTTGTGTTGTGTTCCTAAGCTGAGATGAGAGATAGCATAAGTTATGGACTTTTCTTCTATCTTAAGCAACAAAAGCAAGTTGGTGGTTTTAGGTTAGTAGGGGGCCTCCTAATGTGCTGCATAAACATCTCTTGATCAGTGTGTTATGCACATAATCTTGTGCCAAGCAGATCTTTCATGTACTTGTTGGATTACAAACTTGACATAAAGTTAACCTTTTCAAAAATGGAAATTTCACTTTATCTAGTTTAGGATTAATCTTGCATACAATGCTTGCACTCAAAGAACAACACCTTAACACATTGAATATGCATTAAATTATTGAGTATGAAATGGTTCAAGGACCTGTAATCAAGCATAAAGCAAACTGATTTCAAATTGGCAAGATTATGAACATGTCTTGATGAAGAACAAAAAGTGAATTTTTGCCAACTTGTGAAATTCGAATCTCTCAAGTTATGAGGTTGTTTGATGAGTTCTTGGACATTTTGGAAAGCTTGGAATGTGTACTACAATCCATCTTTGAAATTCAAATCCAAATTCCAAGTGGAAGGGTATGAAAAGTGGCCTTGAAGTAGGGTAGAAAACCTTGTCAAAATAGGTCAAATTTCACTAAGTTAAAAGATGGTTTAGTGCCCTTATTCAAAAAATTATAACTTGAGATACAAGCTTCAAATGAGAAAACTTTGTGAATCAAAGTTGTAGATTAGCAACAAGTTACAACTTTCATGTTTTGACTTTTGTTTGAATCCAAATGGATCATGGTGAAAAGATGGGGCAAAGTTGGGAAAAAATTAGGGTTTTTCATAACTTAGAAAAATTCTAAGTTATGAAAAATTCCATTTTCAAACCCTAATTTGCATTTTGAGATTTCTTGATGAACAAGTTTCATGATTTGGCATGTTTTGATGAAAAATGAATTTTGACTCTTGATTTTGACCAAAAAGTCAAAGTTTGACTTTTCAGTATACAGTCAAAATTGATCAATTGACTGGGAAATTCAACTGTCAATCTTGTGCACTTGGGATCTTTTGAACTTGATGAACATGTCAAGATAATTCCATTGAGTCCTTGAGGCCATATGTGAGCTTGGTTTGCCATTGGCTAGGTCAAACAGTCAAAAATTGCCTTTGTGTAGTCAAAACCCTAAAAATGACCATTTTGCCCTTTTGGTGATCTGATCAAATTTCTTGTGGAATTGTGATCCAAACTTGATAAAATGGTCCATATGAGTTCAATATGTTGATGTGGATCAAATTTCATGAGATTTGACTGTCAATTGGCCACAGTTGACTTTTTCCCCAATACAGCTGATTTCTAGGTCAACTGTCCAATTGACTGGGTAAAACTTGGAATCAAGACTTGAAACTTGGCATGGGTAAACTTGGGAGTCCAACATGAAGCATGAAAGTCATCTTAGGCATTTTAGGTCAAAACATCTTTAGGCAAACACAAACCCTAATTTTGAGTCCACAGTGCAAGGAGAAGTCTTGAGCAGAGGAAACCCTAACAGTATCTTGATCTTCAAAGGTCTTGTGATGAGAAAATGTTGAGGAAATGGGAGGGCAAATTTTGGGGTACAACAGTTGCCCCTGTTCAATCTTCTTGAACCTGAAGAGTTAGATTGGCAAGTTTGCCTTTCGTGACTCGAGGGTAAACGGAGATTGGACACTAGAGTGCCCGGAAATTTGCACTCGCATGCTGGAGTCTCAACAATGTGGTGTCGGGAATGGGCTTATAGATGCCATTTGGAGAGATGGTGGATAGGGAGATGGGCTTATAGATGCCATTTGGAGGTGTTGATCGCATAAGAGATTCCTTAGCGAGAACTTGTGTATTTGAGGAAGGAGGATGTTTTCCTGGCTTGTTACAGGTGTTTGATCTTCAGTCTCCTTATGCAGATATGCCCTGGCTAGATACAGGTATTGAATCTACAATTGGTTGCTCATAGATATGCCCTGGATGGATACAGGAGTTGAATCTGGAAATAGTCGTTTAATAGATGTGCCCTGGCCGGATACAGGAATCGAATCTTCAAACTCTTCAGACGTGCCCTGGCTAGATACAGGAGTCGAGTCTGGAAACGTGGTCAACAGATATGCCCTGGCTGGATACAGGAATCGAATCTGGAGCTGTTGTAGTTGATAGATGTGCCCTGGCTGGATACAGGAATCGAATCTTCGAACTCTTCAGACGTGCCCTGGCTAGATACAGGAGTCGAGTCTGGGAACTGATCACTCTCAGATGTGCCCTGGCTAGATACAGGTATCGGATCTGGAATTGTGACAGTTGAAGGTAGTTGTTTTTGGGGTTGTCTTTTTCCTGAAAAGGCAAAAATCGTAAGTTGTATGCAATGTCATGATGTATGATATGCATATCGTCATGATACTCAACATGAGATGTTGTATGCGTTCCATCATGTATGTAAGCAAGATGTATGAAAATGTAAAATGTTTATGAATGTAATTTCGTCTTGGGGAAAATAAATCCTTGACGAACGGCCGGAGAATTGCTCTGTGGAAGAGATATTTGGCCGAAGTTTTGATGTGAGGCCTGCTGAGGACTTTAACGATGGATTCCGCTGAGGATAATGATGATAAACTCCGCTGGGGAACTCCAAAGATAAACTCTGCTTGGGAATACCAAAGATAGACTCCGCTGGGGATTGAAGGAACTTTGCCGAGAGCGGTCTTCCGTGGTTTTTAGCTGAGGATAACCCAGTTATAAGTCCTTGTGAGGAAATAACTCTAAATAAAACTCGGGAGAGACGTCCGTACTCTGCAGGGGATAAGCTTCCAGAATCTACTGGGGATGAGCTTTAAGACCCGCCGGGGAATGCTGTGCTCTTTCAGGATCGTCGGGGAGTCAACTCCGCTTGGGGAAAGTACTACTGAACCTTGTTTTACTCTACGGGGCGTTGAGATGATTTGGCCACATTCTTCAGTTGAACCTACCTCGGTGCCTTGGCAGACAAAACAACCAGACTGCTTAAGACAATTTCACATTGCCCCTGTCTCTAATGTCAACTGTAATCGATCTCTCGTTTCATATGTAAACATTTATGAATCAGCAATTTAATGTCAAATGCATATATCAAAAATGAACATTGGACGTTCTTCGCAAGACAAAACAGAAAAAGAAAACAATTGGCACTTTTAACTGAAAAGTATATTTATATTGATTTAAACTTTGCCTGTGAATAGGCGTTTTTTGTACAAGAGGCTGACATCCTAGTAAGAGGATATCGCCAAACAGTATAAAGTTTACAATTTGAAAAAGGAAACAAAACAGCTATGTGAACAATCCCACTGGGTTCCTAACTCTGCTATCGCCTTTATGTCTTTGAACGTCTCATCGCCTTGCTGCCTAATTGAAGACGAAGCTGATTGGTCGATGCCGAAATCTTGAGCCAGATAGTTGATGCCGGATTCCGGATGCGAAGTGATCCAATGATCCATAGTGTTACGCTTTTATCCCTAACTTTTGCCTGGACCGCCCTTTCGGGTTTTCAGTCCACCGGGATACCCATTTTTGCCCAAGCCGCCCTTTCAGGTTTTCGACTTGCCGGGTGTACAGATTTTTTTTTATTCATTTCATCCCTTATTTTTGCCCGAACCCTTTTGGTTCGCCGGGAAGCCCTTATTTTTGCCTAGGTATGTCAACCTAGCGGGTCTTTTATTTATGCGTAGTATTTTTTCACTATGTCTGCATTGGCGGGGTGAGGAAGGTCGTCACCATCCATGGTGGTTAGGATCATGGCTCCTCCTGAGAACACACGTTTAACCACAAATGGCCCTTCGTATGTAGGGGTCCATTTGCCCCTGGGATCACTTTGAGGAAGGATGATGCGTTTGATTACCAGGTCCCCAACTTGATACTCTTGCGGTCTGACTTTCTTGTTAAATGCCCTGATCATCCGTTTCTGATACGTTTGACCATGACAGATAGCAGTGAGCCTCTTTTCGTCAATCAGATTTAATTAATCAAGTCGAGTCTGGATCCAATCATCTTCATTCAAGTCTGCATCCTTCATTATCCGGAGAGAGGGTATCTGGATTTCAATTGGCAAGACTGCCTCCATGCCATAGACCAAGGAGAAAGGAGTTGCCCCGGTTGATGTCCTTGCTGAGGTACGGTACCCATGAAGAGCGAACGGTAACATCTCGTGCCAATCTTTATAGGTCACTGTCATCTTCTGCACAATTTTCTTGATATTTTTATTGGCTGCCTCTACAGCCCCATTCATCTTCGGCCGGTAGGGAGAAGAATTGTGGTGCTGTATCTTGAATTGTTCACAGAGTTCAGTGATCATTTTGTTATTGAGATTGGTACCATTATCCGTAATGATTCTTTCTGGGACGCCGTACCGACAGATCAGATTATGCCGGATGAAACGTGCCACGACGCTCTTGGTTACTGTGGCATAGGAAGCTGCCTCAACCCATTTCGTGAAGTAATCGATCGCCACCAAGATGAAGCGATGCCCATTGGATGCCGTTGGTCGGATCTCACCGATCATATCGATGCCCCACATTGCAAAAGGCCAAGGTGCCGTCAGGACATTCAAAGGAACCGGAGGGATATGCACCTTGTCAGCATAGATCTGGCATTTATGACAAGCTCGGGAGTGTTGGTAACAATCGGCTTCCATTGTGGACCAGAAATACCCTGCCCGAAGGATTTTCTTAGCCATGGTGTGCCCACTGGAATGGGTTCCAAATGTACCTTCATGCAGCTCCATCATAATTTTCTCTGCTTCGGCCTTGTCCACACAACGTAGCAGGGTTGAATCATGATTCCGTTTGTAGAGAATGCCGTTGCTGAGGAAGAATTTTGCAGTAAACCTCCTCATGAACTTCTTATCATTGACAGATGCACCTTCCGGGTATTCCTGAGCTTCCAAGTACCTCTTCACCTCGTGATACCAGGGTTTTTCAGTCACCTTCTCAGCCTCGAGCTCACAGCAGTATGCCGGTTCATCCAACTTCCAGATAATGATTCGGGGAGCCTCATTGTCCCATTTAACTTTGAACATTGAAGACATCGTGGCTAGTGCGTCCGCTAGCTGATTCTCCTCTCTGGGGAAATGCTCAAAAGTTATCTCTTCAAAGTGAGGGAGCAAGGTCGACACATACTCCTTGTAAGGAATAAGATTCGGGTGTTTCGTATCCCACTCGCCTTTGATCTGATTGATCACGAGAGCGGAATCTCCGAAGACACTTAGAAATTTTATCCTTAAGTCGATTGCAGCTTGTAAACCCATGATACATGCCTCATATTCTGCCATATTGTTGGTGCAGCTGAAACATAATCGGGCGGTGAGGGGAGTATGAGTTCCTTTGGGAGATATGATTACAGCGCCGACGCCGTTACCCAAAGCATTGGAGGCTCCATCAAAATGCATAGACCATCGGGATCCTTCCTCAGGTCCTTCATCCGGTCCAGGTACTTCACAGTCAGTTACCACCATGATGTCTTCATACGGAAAATCAAAGTTTAATGATTGGTAATCGTCCACAGGTTGGTGTGCCAAATGATCCGCCAGTACACTTCCCTTAATTGCTTTCTGAGTTGTATACTGGATATCATATTCTGTCAAGATCATTTGCCATCTCGCTATTCTTCCAGACAGAGCGGGCTTTTCGAATATATACTTGATGGGATCCATCTTTGAAATCAATAAAGTAGTGTGAGTCAGCATATACTGTCTCAGCCGGCGAGCAGCCCATACAAGAGCGCAGCAAGTTTTCTCAAGCAGTGAGTAACGAGACTCACAGTCGGTAAACTTTTTGCTCAAGTAATAAATAGCGTGCTCTTTTCGGCCAGACTCGTCATGCTGCCCCAGCACACACCCCATTGAATTATCAAGCACTGTCAAGTATAGTATCAGAGATCTTCCTTCCACTGGTGGCATAAGAATGGGTGGCTCTTGGAGATATTCCTTTATCCTTTCAAAGGCGGCCTGACATTCATCATTCCAGCGTACCACTTGATCTTTCTTCAGTAATTTGAAGATTGGCTCACAAGTAGCAGTTAGATGTGAGATGAATCGGGCGATGTAATTCAGTCGTCCTAGAAAACTTCTGACTTCTTTCTCTGTTTTTGGAGTCGGCATCTCTTGTATGGCTTTTACCTTGGCAGGATCCACCTGAATACCTTTATCACTTACAATGAAACCTAGCAACTTTCCGGATCTTACCCCAAAGGTGCATTTGTTGGGATTCAACCTCAGCTTGTACAACTTGAGTCGGTCAAATAACTTCCTCAGATGGTCAAGGTGCTCCTCCTCAGTTTGAGACCTTGCAATCATGTCATCAACGTATACTTCAATCTCATGATGGATCATATCATGGAACAAAGCAACCATGGCACGTTGATAGGTTGCCCCAACATTTTTCAATCCGAATGGCATGACCTTATAACAGAAGGTCCCCCACTGAGTCACAAAGGTAGTCTTCTCCATGTCCGCTGGAGCCATCTTAATCTGATTATACCCTGAAAAACCATCCATGAAGGAGAACACCTTGTGTTGAGATGTATTGTCAACAAGGACATCAATGTGAGGTAGGGGGAAGTCATCCTTGGGGCTGGCCCTGTTCAAATCCCTGTAGTCGACACACATTCTGACTTTACCGTCCTTCTTCGGCACTGGCACCACATTGGCAACCCACTGGGGGTAGGAAGTCACTGCAAGGAACCCGGCATCAAACTGTTTCATGACCTCGGCCTTGATCTTCTCAGACATCTCTGGACGCATCCGTCGGACTTTTTGCTTTACCGGAGGGCAATCTTCCTTGGTTGGCAGGTGGTGAACTACAATGTCGGCATCCAAACCAGGCATATCTTCATAGGACCAAGCAAAAATTTCCATGTAACCTTGTAACATCTGGATCAATCGTTGCTTGACGCTGAGCTCTAGATTGGCACCAATCTTGACCTCTTTCCTATCTGTCTCGGTACCCAGGTTAATTGTCTCCACCGGCTCTTCATGCGGTTGAATAGCTCTCTCTTCCTGGAGTAGCAGTCTTGCGAGTTCACCAGGCACTTCGCAATCATCTTCACCTTCGTCTTCGGCCAAGTTGATCGGATTTTCGAAGTCATAACTGGCGGTAGCAGAGCTGTTACCAGTGAGATCCAGAGTGGATTGAAACCTGTATAAGTGAGTGTGTGTAAATATAGCTGTTTTGCGATATATATAACACAGAAAGGAAAAGAGCACAAGATTTGAAATGCAACAAACGTCCAATGTTTTGATTGATGATATATGAAAATGTCATACAAAAAGCCCTCACAAAATGGAGCTACGATGCCCCGGGTAGGACACCGAGCCAACAAAGTTTTAACATATTGTTTGTTACAAATTTGGAAATCAAAAGAAATCAATTACTGCGTGACAAATGTGATAGGGGTAAAATCCTTTGCCGTCCAGTTGCTCGGTCCGTCGCTGGCAGTCGGGTAGATCCAACTATCAAACTCTGCTTCCTCCACATCTTCCTCAATAGCGTTCACCCTTGAGCTGGAAATAAACACCTGAGCCTTTCCGATCTTCTCTTTGCGCACCGCCTTCTGAGCCTCTGCAGTAAAGCCTAGCCCAAACTTGTCGTTCTTCTGAGTGAAGTCAGGGAGCTGACCCCAGTGTGCACCATTGCCTTTCTGAACCACAGCCCGGGCATCCCTTAGGGAAGCCATCTTCAGGGAATCATTCTCTTCGGCTATTGTCTCTACAGCTGCTGAAATTGGATGCACCTCCTCGAAATGCTGGAAGGGGGTTTCAATAAACTCTCCGTCCATCTCAATGTACCTGAAGGAATTCAAATGGCTCACCATATACTCCTCTTCTCCTTGCACAGTGACGATCTTCCCCCTGACGGGATACTTCAGCTTCTGGTGCAAGGTGGAGGTCACTGCCCCAGCTTTATGGATCCAAGGTCGACCCAGCAGACAAGAGTACGATGGACGTATATCCATCACGTAAAAGGTAGAGTCAAACACTTGGGAGCCCACACGAATAGGGATGTTAACCTCTCCATGAACCATCCTTTTGGAACCGTCAAAGGCCCTGACGATGATACTGCTGGGTTTCAACTCCAGGCCTTCATAATCCAGACGATCTAAAGCCTTTTTCGGTAGGACATTCAAGGAAGAACCAGTATCCACCAATACATGTGCCAGAGTAGTGCCCCTGCACTCGATAGAGACATGCAGGGCATCGTTGTGGTCTCTTCCCTTTGCGGTCAGGTCAGCATCTGAAAATCCCAAGCCATTGTCTGCTGTCAGATTTGCTATGCAATCAGTGAACTGGACCGCAGACGTCTCCTGCGGCACATGGGCCGTCTTGAGAAATGAGATCAAGGCCTTAGCATGGGCCTCGGAGCATAGCAACAAGGAGAGCAGGGAGATCTTGGAGGGTGTATGCCCCAATTGCTCGACAACATTAAAATCACTCTTCTTTATTATTTTCAGAATCTCCTCCATTTCTTGTCGGGAGGCCTCAGCATTTATGGGTATTGGTGCCTCCATCCGGGAAGGCTCTTCTTCAATCCCTTTGCCCCGAGCATTTGATGACTCGGCAGCAGGGGAGACAACTTGATCAGCAGCAGGAACAGGTAAACTTGTAGGTTTTATAAGAAGGGGTCTTCGAATAGCGGGCGGCGCAATGTCAGGCGAGAAGAGCCTGCCACTGCGGGTAACTTTGGCTGGACCAGTGATATCGCAGATACTGGCGCCAGCGTCGAATTCTTGTTTGATTCCATTTACATACACGTCTGCCCCATAATGCCAGGGGACAGCTTTATCAGATATGTAGGGGAGAGGCCCCGGGACAGTAATAATCACAGGTGCAACAGTCATAATTTGAACAGGCTTCTTCGGGGGAGCCTTGATTGGATTTTTGAAGATGGTAATCACAGAAACTTCTTTCATCGGAACCAATTGAACAGCAGTCTTTTTGAATAGAATTTCCTTGCTATCCATTAGGCCTTGGATGCCTAACCTCAACAAGGGACAATCAGATAGGGAAACAGCACAGAATAGGCAACCTTCACCGCAACCCGGAAATAAACCGGCCCGCAGTAGGTTCTTCTTAACAGTCTTCAGAGGGGTGACAACTTCATTTACCGAAACAGCGTACATTTCTTCTTCGATGGCATTTACTCTATGCTGGGGCATAGGAGCAGTTACAACATTTGGTCTTTCTGGCGCTTCAAACTGAATTTCCTTTGCGTCGATCAGATCTTGCACTTTGTTTCTCAAGGCCCAGCAAACATCAGTAGTGTGCCCGGGACTATCAGAATGATAAGCACACCGGGCATTTGGGTTATACTTAGGAGACGCAGTGTTGACGACCTTAGGAGCTTCTTTGAGGGTCACTAGGTTGGTGGATAACAGTTGGGGTAAAATTTGAGATAAGGTCATACTTAGTCGGGTATACTGCCTCTTGGGCCTTTCGCTTCTTTGTTGATTGTACTGCTGAGGAGCAGCAACAGGTTTGGAGATGACCAAAGCATTGACGACTTGGCGACTTTCGGGCTTGACTTTTCTTCTAGGACCATAGACGGCACTTGCTTCTTTCTTAAACGGCCTCTTCTCAGCACTTGTAGAGGCAACCTTCTGTATTTTGCCTGACCTGATGCCAGCTTCAATTCTTTCTCCCGTTAATATCAAATCTGTAAATCCAGCAGAGGAGTTACCAACCAAATGATTGAAAAACGGACCAGACAACGTCCCCAGAAACATATCAACCAGCTCTCGATCAGTTAACGGAGGCTGCACCCTGCCAGCCAAATCTCTCCATTTTTTAGCGTACTCTTTGAACCCTTCACCTGTTCCTAGAGACATACCCTGAAGTTGGGTACGCGTGGGAGCGAGATCAGAATTGTATTGGTATTGTCTGTAGAATGCGGTTGCCAAATCTTCCCAGTGTCGGATGCTAGCTCCGTCCAATTGGTAGAACCATTCAAGCTGTGACCCCGAGAGGCTATCTTGGAAGAAGTGAATCCAGAGGCTATTATCTGCCGTGTAAGGTTGGATTTTCCTTACGTACGACCTCAGATGTAGCTTTGGACAGGAGACCCCATCATACTTGGCGAAGGCAGGTGCCTTAAACTTGTGTGGAATTACTACTCCAGAAGATAATCCCAAATCTCCGAAATCCAGCCCTGGCACATTCTGAATTTCCATGGCGCTTAAGCGGTCCTCCAATTGCTTGTATCTGTCAGCAGCAGGTGGGTATTGTTCATCGTTATAGTCCGTCTCGTTGTCGGAGACTGCGGGACTAGGAGCTCCTCCCCCTTGGGGACTGTTTTTCTCAGCAGAAGAAGTGGTTGGATCAGCTTCATTGTGGAGTGTGTTCCCAAATCTGCGTCCGGTGTTGAACAACGCGGTCCTCTTTTTCTTCTTCTTCTTCATGAGTAGAGTCTTCAACTCTTGCTGACCTTGGGCTAGGCTTAGGACCATCTCTTGAAACTGTGCACTTTGGGCCTGAAGGGCCTTGATTGCCTGCTCGCTGGATGATTCTGGATTCATGATGACTGTTCAAAATAAACAGCGAAGGAGATTAAGCAACCTGTGAAATAGGGTACCTGCTATGCATATGGTGCAATGGAATGCGTATGTTTTATGTTTTCAAAGACAAACAAGATTCAACTTTGTAGACAAAAAGGGAAACACACTTCATTAGTTTAAAATTTTCAATTGTTCAACAATTTGCCCTTAGGCATTACAGGAATGAAAAATACTGGAAAGGAAATAAACTATAAAAGGAAACATCCAAAGCTCATCAATGCTCCCATGGCCTCCTCTTTTCAGTGCTGATATAGTTGTTCAGGACCCGTTCTTCCTCCAATTGCTTAGTCAGCCTCTGGATCTTCCTTTCCTGCTCGTTGAACTTCTCCCGATAGAAATCTCGTTCTTCCTTTAACTGCGCCCAAGATCTCTTCATGGTGTCAAAATCAGTAGGTATCTGAGGAGGGAGGACAGTTGGAGGAACCCCATCTTCATCAGGAGATTCCTGAATGAGAGGTCTAACAGCTTCGTAGGGCATACCCAACTTTTGAGCACGGATGCGGACCCATTTGCAATAGGGCTCCATTGGTAGAGAAGTCTTTGGTCCCAACTCTTGTGGGTCAGCTTTGTGGATTCTGTCCCAAGCTTTAATGAATCCCTGGCGTAGTTTGTCACTGTCTGCCTGAAACTCGAAATGGAAGTGGGGAACCAGCATTTCATGAGGCCCATCTCCTCTGGCTCTTCCAAACTGACGGAGAGCTAAACACGGATTGTAAGAGATTCCTACCTGGATACCAATCAACGGGACATTAGGGTATTCTCCGCAACGGTCGATAACAGCTACCTCATCCAAACCTCTGAGAGTCCAGGTGATGTCATTATCGGTGAGAGACATTAACCTCCGAGCCCAACCTTTTCCTTCTTCATTCTTCAGCATGAACTTAGGAAGGTGCGAAATAAACCACCTTACTAGCAAAGGAGCACAACACCACGGAGTTCCCCGTTTTCGAGCAGTACGAGCATAGAGTTGTTGTAGAATATCGCCCAAGAGAGTGGGCACAGGGTTCCGAGACATGAAGATCCTTATGACATGGATACTGATAAAAGTGTCAGGGTTGGGAAACAGCACCAGACCATAGATCAAAAGAGCTAGAATATCCTCATATGCTTTGAAGTCCAAGTCATTCCAGAAATCATTAGCCTTGCCAACCAGAAATTTGACCAAAAAGCCCTTGATCCCATTTCTAGTTTCCCAGTTGGACAATACCTCTTCTTTGGTCAAGGGGAGAATTGCAGCAATCTCTTCAGGCCTAGGAGTCTTTTCCAAACCAGTTAATGGAGTTTGTTCCAAGACAGGGATCCCAAGCAGATAAGAGAACTCTTCCAGGGTAGGGACCAGCTGGAAGTCTTGAAAGGTGAAACAGTGGTACAGAGGGTCATAAAACTGGGTCAGAACACTTATCAGTTGTTGGTCCCATTTTGCAGTGATCAAGCCAAGGAGAGAACCATGTCTGTTGATGAAGGAGGTAGTGTTTGGAATCCTTCCAACCAAATCCTTGAGTAAAACTGGTGGTTGAACAAAGTTGAGCCGGACAGTATTTCTACGCACGGGCAACATGATGTCCTACAAAACAGAGCAAAGATGAAACCTTTTTTGTCTTTGAAATGGGTTAGCCTTTTATACAGGATGCATGCAATGGTATGATGGCATGATGCTATGATGAAGCACATCACAAGTATTCACATAGACAGATAAGGCACACAAGTCACACAAGACACCCTTAGGTTTCAGGCCAGCATGAATTTCAGGTATTACCCTCTTTTGGTTTTGTTGGTTAAAACTTGTCCTATCAGAAGTAACCGGGTTCTAGAGGATCTCAAATCATTGGCTACCCTCAATCGGTCATAACTCCAGCATCGCAATCTTTTCTCGCGGCCAGAACCATCTCGAGAGTTTAGCCTCAATGAGTGTAGTATACTGCTACTGTCCTAATAGCCAAGTTGGTCAATTTAGGGTTCTAAGGTTGGTTGGTGCTTAATGACCCCTTAGAAGACCTATATTCTCCCCGTTACAACACAAGGGATATAGGTACAGACTAAGATGCCACACCAACGTAGCCACTGCTTCACCCATGTCAGTCTACGCCGGACAGGTCCCTCACAGATTATGCTACCTAAAAAGGGTATAACCCAGATCCGGGTTAGGATCTATGAAACTCCGATGCAAAGCCCACAAGTATAAAAGCAAACAAAGCAAACAATTGAAAACAAAGGTGACCTAAACCCTAAGGTTACTCCACTTTAAAAATATCCCCAGCAGAGTCGCCAGTTCTGTGATACGGTGGGAGAACTGACTTGAGGTTTTGCGTTTGTATTCGCAAATGTTGCGGTTAGCAAGAGTCGCCACCGACTTTTTATTTTATCCTAAGGAAAGGTTAAAAAGCACAGCAAAAACCTTTTGAGATGTTTTCTTGGATTCGGGGAGTAGATTATAGAAAGGGAAGGTATTAGCACCCTTTCTATCCATGGTTATCCATGGGCTCTTAGTTACTTGCTTAGATCACTTGCCTTTTGTTTTCAATTGTTTTAAATGGTGCTTGAGTGTGTGGGTTTGAAAAATGTTTTAAAAAGAGGCCAATGTGGTGGCAATCTTTGTAATGATCCATGTGGGGATGTATACAAAGATGTATGTCTTTTGAAAAAGGTTTTCATTTGTTTTTTGAAAGTTGTTTTGAAAGTGTAGTGATGTGTGATTTTGAAATTAGGCAAGTGTTTTGTTTTGCAAGTTGATTCAAGTAACTAAGAGGTTATCTACTCCTAAATTTCTCAAAAGATTATTGCTATACTTTAACCCTTTTAACAAGTTTGCTCCACCATTGTATTTGGTGGGCAACCTTGTGTTAGGATGTGAAAGGGACAGGCGCGGGTCATTGTTTTAGACCATAATTGCAACGACGTTGAATGTCTTTGGGCAATTTCTTTAAGGGACTTGATCATTTGTTTTTGTTTGTTTTGAAAAGTTTTGTCGAGGGACTATGATCATTCAAATTGTTTGCTTTGCCCAAAGAAGTTCAACATGCAATATGGCCCATTTATTTGAAGGCAACAAGTGGACAACCCTAGGGGGTGCAAGTGTGATTTGTGTGTCCATTTTCATGCTTGTTTATCTTGTATTAGGTCAAACTATTTTTTATCGTTTTTTCGCATACAAACCCTAATTCTAACATGTTATCATTAGAAAGCAATAAAGTGCGAAATTAAAATTACTAAGCTATTACAAAACCAAATATGGGAAGGGGGGTACAAATGTTCAAATGGGGGATATTGACAAGAATTTAAATCTAAATTATTACATCATTTTGAATATTTGCAAGGTAAATAAATTGCATAATTAAATGGAAATTAAATAAATATGTGAAATGCAAAAAGAAAGTTTTTATAGGTATGAGAAAATATTATTTATGTAAAAGAGAAAAGAAAATAAAAATGTATTATTTTTTTGAGTATTTTAAATTTAGGGCAAAAACCCTAATTTTAAAGAAAATGCATTATTATCTAATTTAATACAACTATTTATTTATTATCTTCAAAAATAAAATAAAATGAAGTATATTATGGGGAAAAGTATTTTTTGTATCAAATATTAATAAAAAATAAAAATTCAAGTATTTTTATATTTTTAACTTAAATATATTGATAACCATATACATATATATATTAAACCCTAAATATGTATTATACACAAAATAAATATTTATTTAATATTTTAATAAAATAAATAAAAGAGTATTTTTTGTGTGAAATATTTTCAGAAAGTAAATAAAAATAAAAATTGTATTTACATCATTTTTATATTTATTCTAATAATAGTATATATATACTTATGTATAAACAAAGAAAATAAACAAATAAATATGCAATAAATGCAAAAAATGATGAAAAAAATATTTTTAATTTTTTAATGCCATGAGAAAAAATAAACAAAGTCAACCAAAAAAGAAAAAGTCAAAAATGTTAAGAAATGAACAAATGGGCTCAGGGGGGTGTGAATCAAAAAAGGTGGTGTGAAAAGTGAAATAACGCAGGCCCAGCCCACTGATCATTGTCTTCAACCTCCAGCTTCAAACATTTGAAAAACGCGCGCCCCTGTTCCTCAATGTCTAACTCCTGATTCTTGGCTTTTCAGCAAAAACTCATAACACAAGAAATGTTCAGCATGAAGAGACGGTTTCAACCATATAAATAACTTGACCTATCTCTCTAAGATGAGGGAGAATTTCTCCTCCCCCAATTTCTGACCTAACTTTTCATCAATGTTCAGACATGAAATTCTCTAAGCACACGAAACATAAATGAAATCTAATCATATGAGCATGTTCAGGGCTATGATTGTGACATGTTTTCTTCAAAAACCTAAAGCTAACAATGCCTAATAAGAGAGATAGAACTCCATGAATATACCTGTTCAGTTGGAATCGAGCTTGGCAATGGAGGATGTTTCAGAGTGAAATGATGACTTGTACAGCTTCCTTGAAGTGTAAGGATGCTTTTCCAATTCCTACTTTGTCTTGAAACTCCCTGAATCGAGCTAGTGAACTCCAACTGCAAAACAGAAAATTAAAAATGGTGAAGTGGCTTGGAGGTGTTACAGGTCTGATTTTAGGACATGGTTAGCTTGCATATGTTGTAGGGAAGGTAGAGGAAAAGGTTTGGATCAAAATGCTCGAAGGGATTGGGAGTTTGCACTCAAACTGCAGGGGCTCCCCTGTTTGTACAGTTTTGAGGTGATTAGAGCAATGGGAGTGTTTCAGATGGCAAGGGCTCGTGTGTTAGCTTGGATTTTGTCTATGGAATGTGTTTGATAGCTTTTGTGTTGTGTTCCTAAGCTGAGATGAGAGATAGCATAAGTTATGGACTTTTCTTCTATCTTAAGCAACAAAAGCAAGTTGGTGGTTTTAGGTTAGTAGGGGGCCTCCTAATGTGCTGCATAAACATCTCTTGATCAGTGTGTTATGCACATAATCTTGTGCCAAGCAGATCTTTCATGTACTTGTTGGATTACAAACTTGACATAAAGTTAACCTTTTCAAAAATGGAAATTTCACTTTATCTAGTTTAGGATTAATCTTGCATACAATGCTTGCACTCAAAGAACAACACCTTAACACATTGAATATGCATTAAATTATTGAGTATGAAATGGTTCAAGGACCTGTAATCAAGCATAAAGCAAACTGATTTCAAATTGGCAAGATTATGAACATGTCTTGATGAAGAACAAAAAGTGAATTTTTGCCAACTTGTGAAATTCGAATCTCTCAAGTTATGAGGTTGTTTGATGAGTTCTTGGACATTTTGGAAAGCTTGGAATGTGTAATACAATCCATCTTTGAAATGCAAATCCAAATTCCAAGTGGAAGGGTATGAAAAGTGGCCTTGAAGTAGGGTAGAAAACCTTGTCAAAATAGGTCAAATTTCACTAAGTTAAAAGATGGTTTAGTGCCCTTATTCAAAAAATTATAACTTGAGATACAAGCTTCAAATGAGAAAACTTTGTGAATCAAAGTTGTAGATTATGCAACAAGTTACAACTTTCATGTTTTGAATTTTGTTTGAATCCAAATGGATCATGGTGAAAAGATGGGGCAAAGTTGGGAAAAAATTAGGGTTTTTCATAACTTAGAAAAATTCTAAGTTATGAAAAATTCCATTTTCAAACCCTAATTTGCATTTTGAGATTTCTTGATGAACAAGTTTCATGATTTGGCATGTTTTGATGAAAAATGAATTTTGACTCTTGATTTTGACCAAAAAGTCAAAGTTTGACTTTTCAGTATACAGTCAAAATTGATCAATTGACTGGGAAATTCAACTGTCAATCTTGTGCACTTGGGATCTTTTGAGCTTGATGAACATGTCAAGATAATTCCATTGAGTCCTTGAGGCCATATGTGAGCTTGGTTTGCCATTGGCTAGGTCAAACAGTCAAAAATTGCCTTTGTGCAGTCAAAACCCTAAAAATGACCATTTTGCCCTTTTGGTGATCTGATCAAATTTCTTGTGGAATTGTGATCCAAACTTGATCAAATGGTCCATATGAGTTCAATATGTTGATGTGGATCAAATTTCATGAGATTTGACTATCAATTGGCCACAGTTGACTTTTTCCCCAATACAGCTGATTTCTAGGTCAACTGTCCAATTGACTGGGTAAAACTTGGAATCAAGACTTGAAACTTTGCATGGGTAAACTTGGGAGTCCAACATGAAGCATGAAAGTCATCTTAGGCATTTTAGGTCAAAACATCTTTAGGCAAACACAAACCCTAATTTTGAGTCCACAGTGTAAGGAGAAGTCTTGAGCAGAGGAAACCCTAACAGTATCTTGATCTTCAAAGGTCTTGTGATGAGAAAATGTTGAGGAAATGGGAGGGCAAATTTTGGGGTACAACAGTTACAAAAGTCAACGAACACATAATGTGACTCATCCTTGTGTTTTAAAAACTTGACCCATGTCCATCTATTGAAGTCATTAACAATGACCAATCCATACTTCTTGCCTCTGATGGATGCAGTTTTAACTGGCCCAAACAGATCAATATGAAGTAATTCTAATTTCTTAGAGGAAGAGATAACATTTTTGGATTTAAAGGAAGGTTTTGAAAATTTTCCTTTTTGACATGCTTCGCACAGAGTTTCTGAGTTGTACTTCAGATTGGGAAGTCCTCTGACTAAATTTCATTTATTTAGTTGAGAGATTTTTCTTAAACTGACATGTCCCAATCTTCTGTTCCATACCCATTGCTCATCGCTAACAGACAAAAGGCATTTAACATTCTGAGATTTAAGATCTGATAAATCAATTTTGTATATGTTGTTCTTTCTCTTGCCAGAAAAGAGAATTATTCCATCTTTTTGACTAACAACTCTACATGAGTTTTGATTGAAGATAATGTCATAACCATTGTCACTTAATTGACTTATGGACAACAGGTTATGAGCTAATCCTTCTACTAATAAAACATTAAAGATAGAAGGAAGGTTACCGTCTTGTGTTTTGGAACATATACTTTTTTCCCCGTCATGTGTCGTGAGCACCCAGAGTCCAGGTACCATGATTGGTGTCTCAATTGAGTTGTTAAGGACATCTGCAACAAATACTATTTTATCCTTAGGTACCCATATCTTTTTGGGTCCTTTTGGGTTAGAGTGTTTAAAGTTCTGTTTAAACTTTGGGTTAGCATAAGAGTTTCCAGAATGTGATGCATATTTTATATCATGTGAGTGTCCAAACTTGAATTGTTTGTTCAGAGGTTTGTAAGTGAAAGTCGTCTTAGCAACAGGTTTTGGCATGTATGTCTCCTTCTCTTTGGGAGGTTCATATCTAATTCCTCTTCTATTTTCCCACAAACTCCATAGATCATTGAATCCATTTTGCTTCTATTTATGCTTTTAGCCATAAAAGTTTGAAAGCTACAGTCATATTTTTTCAGAATATCTTTTGAACTAGACACATATTCTGAACTAGAAATTTTTTGAACATTTTGAATTTCTTCTTTAAGTTTAAATTATTTTCTATGAGTTCATATTTTTCTGATTCATGTTTCTCAAGATCAGATGCAAGACTCTTCTTGAGTTTCTTGTATTTGATTTTGAGCTGACTATAGCTTTCCAGAAGTTCTGATAAACTATCAGCAAGTTCATCTCTAGTAAATTCAGAAAATACCTCTCTTGGTTCTGACTCACAGTCTGAGTCATCTGTTATGGTAGTCATCAGAGCTAGGTTGGCATTCTCATCTTCATAGGATTCTGAATCATCCCAGGTTGCCATCATCCCTTTCTTTTTACCAAACTTTTTATTTGGTTTTTCTCTTTGAAGTTTTGGACAATCACTCTTGTAGTGTCCAGGTTCTTGGCATTCATAACAGATGATCTCTCTTCTGTTTGACTTTTTGTGTCCAGAAGATTCTGGTTTATCTTCTGACTTCTTGAAGTTCCTGAACTTCTTATGTCTGTGCTTCCACAGATGATTGATCCTTCTGGAGAGCAAGGATAATTCATCTTCTTCTGACGCAGATTCTTCAGAGTTTTCCTCTTCATCCTGAAAAGCATTAGTATCATATTTCTTAATTGATTTAAGGGCAAGAGACTTACCTTTCTTCTGAGGCTCGTGCTCATCAAGTTCTATCTCATGACTTCTGAGAGTGTTGATGAGTTCCTCCAGAGACACGTTGTTCAGATCTTTTGAAACTTTGAAAGCAATGACCATTGGTGCCCATCTTCTGGGTAATCTTCTGATGATCTTTTTAACTTGATATGCTTTAGTGTATCCCTTGTTCAAAACTCTCAGACCAACGATTAGAGTTTGAAACCTTGAGAACATTGCTTCTATAGATTCACTTTCTTCTACTTTGAAGGCTTCATACTTCTGAACTAGAGCCAGAGCTTTAGATTCCTTCACTTGAGTGTTTCCTTCATGAGTCATTTTAAGAGACTCAAACATATCATGTGATGTATCTCTATTTGTGATTTTTTTCATATTCTACTTTAGAGATAGCATTTAGAAAAATATTTCTAGCTCTATGATGATTTTTAAAATCAGCTTTTTGTTGTCTATCCATATTTTTTCTATCACCTTTGTTTCCTTCTGAGTCTTTAGGATGTGTGTAACCATCCAAGACTATATCCCATAAATCACTATCATGACCTAGAAAGAAACTTTCTAGTCTATCTTTCCAATACTCAAAATCTTCTCCATCAAATATAAGAGGTTTATTGTAACTATTGTTGTTTTGTTCAGCAGCCATTTGTGTTTTCTTCTGGATCTTTTCCTGACACGGTTAAGTGTTGTGCTCAGGGTCAAGCTCTGATACCAATTGAAGGGTAAGAAAACACTTAGAAGGGGGGGGGGGGGTTGAATAAGTTTCTCTTTTTCTTTTTTAACAAGGCTCAACAATAATGGAAAGATAAGGTTATTTTTATCCTGGTTCGTTTAAACTCAAACTACTCCAGTCCACCCGTCAAGGTGATTTCTCCTTTCTCAACAAAGACTTAATTCACTATAATCAACTGATTACAAACACACAACAATTGTTGTGACTAACAATGCACAAGTAATCTTACAAGTGACTAACACCACTAAGACTTAAATCTAGTCCTAGTCTACTTGAGAAATCTGACCAAACTTGGTCTCTCAAGGAACAATTACAAGAGTTTAATCTTTACAGATAGTGAGATAAAATTTTCTTCTAAAAAAGCTATATCACAACTGTGATTTTTCACTTAGAATAAATTTGCACAAAGTGTATGAACAATGAATTTGTGAGCCCAGAATTTTTCACGTAGTTCTTGCTTCTTTTTAAAATTGATTGGTTAGTTGGCTTGCAATAAACGTCCTTCTATATATATTAAGAACAAAATGACCGTTGCTGCCTTCAAAAAGTGGAGAGAATTAAATGCTTGCGTGTTTCTTTGCACTATTCCATTTTCCAATGAACTAGCGTAGACACTTGAGTGCATGCAGCCGTCTTTGCATTAAATGAGCAAACGGCACTTGTAAGAACATGTTTCCTGAAGCTTGACAAGACAAGTTAGCTTTTACATTCTATCAGAACTTGCTTCTCGTCTTGAATTCAGAACATGCTTGCTTATCTTCTAAACAATGCTTTGCTTGCTAAGAACTTGATCAGCGCTTGCTTTCAAATAAACTTATGAATAGCACTTGCTTTCAAGTAAACTTCTGAACAAGAAATCCTGTTGAGTGTTAGAAGATGCATTTAAATAATTGTCTTACCAGAGTCAGCATCAGTAGTTGCGTTTAAAGCAATTATTTCTTTCATAAAAGAACTTCTTCATATAATTTTAGCTCAGCACATCAAAATGCTTCTGTCAGAACATTATCTGAAACAGTCAAATACGTTCATCAGAGTATAAATTATCTAAAATATAATTTATTGTTATCATCAAAACTCTAAGATATGATCAGAACTAATCTTGTTCTAACACCTTTTACTTTTGTTTAGCTTAGGCATCGCATTTCATCTACATCATATTCACTAGTTCATTTGCATATCATGCATTTTATTGAATAAAGACACCTGAGGTCCAAGTGTTCAGTGGTTGTGCAATAGTAAAGTTTCGCAGTGTTTTCAGGAAATTAGGATTTTTCCTTCAAGGTCACATTGAGTTTTATCTCCTTCTACAAGTCAATTGCTTATCAAGAGGTTTAAGGGGTGAAACCAAGGAATTCTTCTCATATGGATTAAAATTTTATTTGAGGAATTTCTTGAGGGACTAAAGTTTAAACTAAGATGGCATCTATCATTTTCAAAGTGGTTTGAATTTGTCACGAACATTCGAAATTGAAAGAGAAAGAAAACTTGGATTTGGATTGAAAATTGGAAATAATGGAAATTGGTATTTCATACAATATCTTTGGTTCACAAGTCACCAATTCCTTACATCACAAGTTACTATATTCAAGATTCAAGTCATTATTGATTAGCTTGCAATTATTTTTGGATTCATGCCATGACCACTTGAAATCACACAAAGGAATTTCTCATTACAAGTTCAAACTGTCCAAATATAACAGGCCCAAAGATTTCACTAACCAACCCAGCAAAACATGTACAAACTATCAAAAACCTGCATAACAATGTTGTCTAATTGCTGCAGTATAAAGCCCAAAGCTTACACCAACCAGCCCCACAAAACAGGCCCAAAGTTTACACTAACCAATCCCAAAAAAATTTCCAAACAGCTGTTGTCCATTCTGCTGCATACCAGACCATAAACTTACCCACTCCAGAACCTGCACAAAAACAGTCCAAGCAAACAATCCATGAATCTACTGCAGCCCTGCATAAAACTGTCCACAAAACTGATGCACAGGCCTGCTGTCCAGAACAGTCCAAGTACTGTAAAACCTTACACACAAATAGGCTAAACCTAACCTGTATCAAGAAAGCAACAAATCAGCTTACAAAATTGTTCAAAACATATCAGTCCCCCCCCCCTCAAACCTCACTTGATTCACCAATGAAACAGGAGATAAATAGCAGAAAAAAGAAGAAGAGTTTTGTGTGAAAAGAAAGAGAGACAATAGCAATATTGAGAGAGAAAAAAATACAGCAGAGAAAAGAGAGAGAAAAACACCATGAGAGGAAGAGAAGAAAAACATTGTAAAACCATAAAAGAAAAACAATAACAACCATGAAACTGTGTTGAACCATGAAACTATTTGGATCCATAAAACAATAGCAACAAAAAAACAGTAGCAACCCAAAGAAAAACAGAAACATAAAAAACCCTTCAATCCCCTGTACAACCTTGCAGCTCTTAATACTAAGTAAGGATTGGATTCCTGGAGGTTCACTGAAGCCATTCTGATCTTCACAGCCTCTTGAAAGGTGTTCAAACTCATAACATAAATTTCAGTTTCAAGGTAAGTCTTCTTGACTTTGAGCTCTTCATTTAAAGAATCATTAGTGATTCATTTTTGAAGATAAATGTAGAAATCATACCCTTGAAGCTAACCACATGCTTGCTTTTCATTTTTATCAATTATATGTTGAGAACTGACTTCTACATGTAGCAAAGCAATGTTAGAAACAAAAAACAGTAGTATGGGTCGACACATATCTATATGAGTTGACGCATATCAGGCACAAAATAGGTTTTGAGTCGACACAAAACGTGCATGTGTCGATACAAAATGAAAATGAGTCGACACAAACCCTTATGTGTCGACTCATACTGTGTTATTTTTTATTTCCAGGGGCAAGAAATGATTATGAGTCGACACAAAATTTATTGTGAAAATGATTTCCTTGTGAAAATAATTTGTATTAATTTTTTGAAATTAGCCTGTAATAGGAGTTTTGTACAAGGGGGCTGACATCCTAGTAAGAGGATGCCGCTGAAAGATAGACATTATACAATTTGTATAAAGGAAAGAAAAACAGCTATGTGAAACAACCCCATTGGGTTCCAACCATTCTATTACCTTTATATCTTCAAGCGTCTCATCACTTTGCTACTTGGCCGAAGGTTGATCAGATTGATTGGCGTCTTGTGAGCTTGACAGTCGATATCGAAGTCTGGTCGCAAGATGATCCAATGAGACATAGTGATACGCTTCAATCCCTAACTTTTTCCTGGACCGCCCTTTCGGGTTTTCAGTCCACCGGGATACCCTTTTTTGCCTAAGTCTCCCTTTCGGGTTTTTGACTTGCCGGGTGTACAGATTTTTTCATTTTCATCCCTTACTTTTTCCCGAACCCTTTTGGTTCGCCGAGAAGCCCTTATTTTTTCCTAGGTCAGTCGACCTAGCGGGTTTTTGATTATGCGTAGTATATTTTCACTATGTCTGCATTGACAGGGTGAGGAAGGTCGTCACCTTCCATGGTGGTTAGAATCATAGCTCCTCCTGAGAAAATGTTCTTAACCACAAATGGCCCTTCGTACGTCGGAGTCCATTTTCCCCTGGGATCACCTTGCGAAAATATGGTGCGTTTGATCACCAGATCCCCGACTTGATATTCTTGACGCCTGACTTTCTTGTTAAAAGCCTTGATCATTCACTTTTGATACGCCTGACCATGGAAGATAGAAGTAAGCCTCTTTTCATCGATTAAATTTAGCTGATCAAGTCGGGTTTGGATCCAGTCGTCTTCGTTCAAACCTGAATCCTTCATAATCCTGAGAGAGGGTATCTGGACTTCTATGGGTAGGACTGACTCCATGCCATATACCAGAGAGTAAGGGTTGCCCCTGTCGACGTCCGTGCTGAGGTACGGTACCCATGAAGAGCGAATGGTAACATCTCATGCCAGTCTTTGTATGTCACCGTCATCTTCTGTACAATCTTCTTGATGTTCTTGTTAGCTGCTTCAACAACGCCATTCATCTTCGGTCGGTAAGGAGAAGAGTTATGATGCTGTATCTTGAACTATTTGCAGAGCTCGGTGATTATTGTGTTATTTAGATTTATACCATTGTTAGTAATAATCCTCTCTGGTACACCATATCGACAAATCAGATTGTGTCGGATAAATCGCGCCACGACATTCTTGGTCACAGTAGCAAAAGAGGCTGCCTCAACCCACTTCGTGAAGTAATCAATAGCTACTAAGATGAAACGATGCCTGTTAGATGCAGTAGATCTGATCTCGCCGATCATGTCAATGCCCCACATCGTAAAGGGCCAAGGAGCTGTCAGGACGTTCAAAGGAACTGGAGGCACGTGCACCTTATCAACATAAATCTGGCACTTATGACAAGTTCGAGAGTGCTGATAACAATTGGCTTCCATAGTGGACTAGTAATATCCTGCCCGTAGGATCTTCTTAGCCATGGTATGTCCACTGGATTGGGTTCCGAAGGTGCCTTCATGTAGATCTGTCATGATCCTCTCTACCTCGCTCTTGTCTACACACTGTAGTAGTGTGGAGTCATGGTTGCATTTATAAAGGATCCCATTACTAAGGAAGAAATTTGCAGCGAACCTTCTCATAAACTTATTATCATTGACAGATGCCCCTTCGGGATACTCCTGAACCTCGAGGTACCTTTTGACTTCGTGAAACCAGGGTTTGTCTGCCACTTCTTCGGTGTCAATCTCACAGCAGTGTGCTGGTTCATCCAACCTCTCAATGGTAATTTAGGGAGCTTCATTGTCCCACCTAACTTTGAACATATAAGACATGGTAGCTAGCGCGTCCGCTACCTAGTTCTCTTCTCGTGGGAAATGTTCAAAGGTTATCTCCTCAAAGTGTGGGAGCAATGTCAGTACATACTCTTTGTAAGGAATGAGATTCGGGTGCTTCGTATCCCACTCGCCTTTGATCTGACTTATCACCAGAGAAAAATCCCTGAATACCCTTAAGAACTTAATCCTCAGGTCAATAGCAGCTCGAAGACCCATGATACACACTTCATACTCCGCCATGTTGTTGGTGCAGTTGAAACATAATCGGGCGGTGAACAAAGTATGAGAGCCCCCGAGAGATATGATTACAGCGCCAATGTCGTTACCTAGTGCATTTGAGGCTCCATCAAAATACATAGACCATCGGGATCCTTCCTCAGGTCCTTCATCCGGTCCAGGTTCTTCGTAGTCAGTCACCAACATGATATTCTCATTCGGGAACTCAAAATTCATGGACTGGTAATCATCCACGGCCTGATGAGCCAAATGATCATCCAATACACTCCCCTTTATTGCTTTTTGGGTTGTGTATTGTATGTAGTATTCGGTTAAGATCATTTTCCACCTTGTTATCCTTCCGGAAAGAGCGGGCTTCTCGAAAATATACTTGATCAGATCCATCTTTTATATCAACAAAGTAGTGTGAGTTAGCATATACTATCTCAGTCGGCGAGCAGCCCATGCCAAAGCGCAACAAGTTTTCTCGAGAAATGGGTGTCGTGTCTCACATTCGGTAAACTTTTTACTAAGGTAATAAATGGCGTGCTCTTTTTGACCAGACTCGTCATGCTGCCCCAGCACACACCCCATTGAATTGTCTAGCACTGTCAAGTATAATATCAAAGGTCTTCCTTCAACTGGAGGCATCATAATTGGTGGTTCTTGAAGTTATTCCTTGATTCTTTCGAAAGCGGTCTGGCATTCGTCATTCCACTTTACCACTTGATCTTTCTTCAACGGCTTGAAGATTGGCTCATAAGTAGCAGTTAGATGTGAAATGAACCTGGCGATGTAATTCAAACGTCCCAAGAAACCTATAACCTCTTTCTCTGTGCGAGTAACCAGCATCTCTTGTATGGCCTTTACCTTCGCAGGGTCTACCTGAATACCCTTATCACTGACGACAAATCCTAGAAGCTTACCAGATCTTACCCCGAAGGTACACTTGTTCAGATTCAACCTCAGCTTGTATGTCTTTAATCTGTCGAACAACTTTTGGAGATGATCAAGGTGCTCTTCCTCAGTCTGAGACCTGGCTATCATGTCATCAACATACACTTCGATCTCATGGTGAATCATATCGTGAAACAAAGCAACCATGGCGCACTGATAGATTGCCCCATCATTCTTTAACCCAAAAGGCATCACTTTGTAGCAGAAAATGCCCCACTGTGTGACGAAGGTTATTTTCTCCATGTCTTCAGGAGCCATCTTGATCTGGTTGTAGCCAGAGAAACCATCCATGAAGGAGAAGATTTTATAGTGCACGGTGTTTTCGACCAGAACATCAATGTGAGGAAGTGGGAAGTCATCCTTGGGACTTGCCCTGTTCAGATCTCTGTAATCTACATACATCTGTACCTTACCGTCCTTCTTAGGTACCGAGACAACATTGGCAACCCACTGTGGATAGGAAGTGACAATTAAGAATCCTGCATCGAACTGTTTCATGACATTTGCCTTGATCTTTTCTGACATTTTAGGGCGCATACGACAAACCTTCTGTTTAATCGGAGGACAGTCTTCTTTAGTCGGCAGGCGATGTACCACAATATCAGTGTCTAAACCAGGCATGTCTTCATAGGACCAGGCAAAGATCTCAACATAGTCGTGCAACTTCTGTATCAACCTCTGTTTGACGCTAAGCTCCAGATTTGCACCTATTTTAACCTCTTTTCTATCTTCCTTGGTACTTAAGTTCACTGTCTCAACCGGCTCTTCATGAGGCTGTATGGCCCTTTCTTCCTGCTGTAGTAATCTAGCAAGTTCTCCAGGCACTTCACAATCATCCTCACCTTTGTTCTCGGCTTGGTTGATCGGATTTTGGAAGTTATAACTGGCAATAGCATAGCTGTTATCAATGGGATCCAGAGTGGATATGGATCTTCATTGTGATACGTGAGTGTGTGTAAGAGAATAGCTGTTTCGATAAAGTTAAAAATAGAAAAGAAAAACAGATAACCCAAAACTTGTATGCCAGAAACGTCCAATACTTTATTAATGATTATGAAATGACAAATAATAGCCCTCACAAGCAAAGCCAAGGTTCCTCAGGCAAGACACCGGGCCGTAAAGTTTCATATTGTTTATTACAAATCTTAAAACAAATAAGTCAATTACTGCGGAATAAAAGAAATAGGTATGAAGTCCCTAGCCGTCTAGTTGCTCGGTCTACCGTTGGTAGTTGGGTAGATCCAGCTGTCAATGTTTGATTCCTCTTCAATGTCTTCAATGAAATTAATCCCACGATTGCTGATGCGTAGGGGAGGTCCTCCAGCCCGAGCGCGTCTAACAGCCCTTTGATCCCCTTCTTCAACCACAACCCTGGCGTCCTTGAGAGAAGCCATATTCAAAGGAGGTTTATTGCTAGTAGTTTCAGTCGATGCCATGATCTGAGGGACCTCTTCAAAATTCTGACAAGGAGTATCGATGAATTCCCTGTCCATCTCTATGTAGCGGAAGGAGTTGAGGTGACTCACCATATATTCTTCTTCACCCTGCACTGTGACAATATTTCCTTTCACCGGATATTTCAGCATTTGGTGGAGTGTGGAGGTAACTGCCCCAACCTCGTGGATCTAAGGACGACCCAACAAACAAGAATATGATGGCCTGATATCCATCACACAGGGATGTCCACTTCCCCGTGCACCATTCTCTTTGATCCGTCAAAAGCCCTTACAACAATGTTACTAGGCTTTAGAGTTAAACCCTCGCAATCCAACCGGTCCAAGGCCTTCTTCGGCAGAACATTCAGTGAAGACCCAATATCTACCAGCACATGAGCCATAGTGGCGCCCCTGCATTCAATCGAGACATGCAGAGCATCATTATGCTTTCTTCCTTTTGGTGTCAAATCCACATCTGAAAAACTCAACTCATTATCAGCAGTAAGGCTGGCCACACAATATTTGAACTGATCAACTGAAGTTTTCTGTGGCACATGTGCAGTTTTGAGGAATGCGATCAAAGCCTTCGCATGGGCCTCGGAGCACAACAACAAAGAAAACATGGATATCTTCGATGGGGTCTTCCCCATCTGCTGGACCACGTTGTAGTCGCTCTTCTTAATGATTTTCAGTATCTCCTCCATTTCTTGCTTAGAGGCTTCCACAACAATTTTCTTAGGCGCCTCCGTCCGGGCAGGCTCACCTATAATTTCCTTTCCGCGGGTATCATATGATCCGCCGATAGGGGTAACAACCAGAGTAATAACAGGAACAGTAGCAGATGTACTAGCAGGAACATCAGATGGGATAATAATAGGCTTGATGACAGTCTTAGGGGAAATCTCGGGAGAGAAAACCCTTCCACTTCGGGTAACTTTGATGGTTCTGACAATGTTACCAATATCAGGATCATCCTCTTCGTATTTCAAGTCTTGTTTGATGCCATGATAGTACACAGCGACACCATAATGCCACGGGACAGCTTTATCTGAGACATACGGGACAGGACTAGGAACA
Organism: Vicia faba; assembly: GCA_948472305.1. Classification (NCBI taxonomy): domain Eukaryota; kingdom Viridiplantae; phylum Streptophyta; class Magnoliopsida; order Fabales; family Fabaceae; genus Vicia; species Vicia faba. The sequence continues at coordinate 1,261,997,527 of OX451738.1, forward strand.
GTAATTATTATTGGAGAAATTCTTGGAGCGGATGTAATCCTAACAGGTCTTCTCGAGGAAACCTTGAAAGGATTGGCGGAAATGGTTATAATTGCAACGTCTTTAATTGGAACAACAAGAATCATAGTTTTCTCAAACAGAATCTATTTGCTATCTATCAGGCGTTGAACACCTAACTTCAGCAAATGACAACCAGAAGGTAGAAGCGAACACATGTGGCAACCTTCACCACAACCCAGAAATAAACCGGCCAACAACAAATTCTTCTTGACAATCATGAGAGGAGTAGAAACTTCATCGACATAGGTAACAAACAAATCAGTATCAATATCATTAACTCCACGGTTGTGCTTAGGCATGGGAGCAGTTATGACATCCGGCTTCTCCGGAGCATCGAAATCTATCTCCTTAGCTATAATCAAGTCTTGTATTTTGTTTCTCAGAGCCCAACAGACATTTGTATCGTGGTCGGGACTCTCAGAATGATAGGCACACCGGGCATTCGGATTATATCGGGGAGATGTAGTATTTGGGTTCTTGGGAGCCTCTCTCAAGGTTGCCAAGTTAGATCTCAGCAGATGAGGTAGAACTTCAGCCAATGTCATGTTGATGCGGGTAAACTGTCGTTGTGGTCTTTCCTCCCTTTGTTGATTGTTGCATTGTGGAGCAACTGTTGGTCTAGGTATCATCACGACACTTACTGTCTGACGATGTTCAGTCCTGTTTTGGCCCCTCGGGCTGTAGATGGTACTGGCTTCCTTCTTACCAACAAAAGGCTTCTTTACTGAACTTGAAGAGGCATCCTTTTGTATTTTTCCGCTTCTAATTCAAGATTCTACTCTTTCCCCAATTAGGATCAGCTCGGTGAAACCAGCTGATGAATTGCCGATCAAATGATTGAAAAATGGACCAGATAGCATCCCCAGAAACAAATCAACCAACTCCCTATCAGACAATGAGGGTTGAACTCTCCCAGTCAAGTCTCTCCATTTTTGTGCGTAATCTTTAAAACCTTCACCTGCACCCATGGACATACTCTGGAGTTGAGTACGAGTGGGAGCAAGGTCGGCATTGTACTGATACTGCTTGTAGAAAGCAGCAACCAGATCTTCCCAGTTTCGGATATTTGCTCCCTCTAGCTGGTAGAACCATTCAAGTTGAGTCCTTGACAGACTATCTTGAAAGAAGTGAACCCACATATTTCTATCAGCTGTGTGGGGCTGAACCTTCCTGACATAAGAACGAAGATGGTGTTTTGGGCAGGACGCCCCATCATACTTGACAAAAATTGGAGCTTTGAACTTCTGCAGGATGACCACTCCCGACACCAAACCCAATTCTTCGAAATATAGTCCAGGAATCCTCTAAACTTCCATGGCACTCAGACGGTCTTCTAGTTGTTTGTATCTATCCTCAGCAGGAGGATATTGTTCATCGTTATAATCAATATCATTGTTAGAGACTGTAGGACTAGGATTCTTTTCTTCTTTCTGATTCTCCCCTTCCTTGGATGAAGAGGTCAGAACAGTTTGTCGCTTCAACCGCTCTCCAAACCTTCTGCCCATATTCAGAATACCGACAACCTTCTTCTTCTTCTTCTCTTTCAGAATGAGGGCTTTCAGATCCTCTTGCCCTTTTGCCAGAATAATGAACATTTGTTGGAATTGGGCGTTCTGTGCCTGAAGATCCTTGTGCTTTGTTCGGAAGATATTTCTGCTGAAATAAACAGCGAAGAAGGTGTGAAACCTGTAATGGTACCTGTAATGATGTGTTATGGATGGGATGCGAATGCAATGATTTCAAAGACTTCGAGAAATTTAAATTTGCAAACCACAATAAACAAAAACTTTATTAGCTGAATTTGAAGTTCAAATGCCTTTTAGGCGTTACAATTTAAAAAAAATAAATCTAAAACTATAAAAGACATTAAAATTCCTATGGATGCTTCCTCTTTGTGCCGGGATAGTCATCGAGTCCTCTTTATTCGTGCAACTGCTTTGTGAGCTTTAAGACTTTCCTCTCCTGAGCCTGGAATTGATCCTTGTAAGTATCCCGCTCCTTCATCAACTGAATCCAAGACCTCTGTAATTCTCCAAGATCAGTGGGCATATAAGGATAGAGAACTGTGTAAGGAATACCCTCCTCCGTAGTGTGTTCCACAATCACTGGAAAAACAGCCACATATGGCATCATAAGCTGCTGGGCACGAGCTCGTACCCATTGTAGGTAAGGTTCCATAGGAATGGAAGTCTTTGGTCCCAAAGCCTTGGCGCCAGATCTGTTTACCATACCCCAGGCTCGTATGAATCTCCGGCGATACTCCTTGACATCATCCTCATAGTTGAATACAATACCCTCGATAAGTAACTCATGGGGACCATCCCTTCGAGCATAACCAAATTGCCTCAGGGATAAACAAGGGTTGTAGGTTATACCCCCTCTGATGCCAAGTAGCGGGACATTAGGGTACTCTCCGCAACGATCAATAATAGCAGTATTTTCCATAGCTCGAGAACACCAGAGAATATCCGTATGAGCGAGCGATATTATCCTTTGCGACCAACCCAAACCTTCTTCGTTCTTCAGTATGGACTTAGGGAGGTGAGAAATAAACCACCTCGACAGCAACGACATACATCACATAAGATGCCCTCTTCTCTTCATGGTACGAGTATGTAGAGCGTGCAAAATATCTCTGAGCAAAGTAGGCACCGGGTTACGAGAGAGAAAGATCTTAATAGCATTCACATCTACGAATAAGCCCGGATTAGGGAATAGGACTAACCCATAGATTAGAAGAGCCAAGATCTCCTCGAAAGCCTGAAAATCCTTATCATCCCAAAACAGTTGGGCTTTGTTTATCAGAAACTTAGCTAGAAAACCCTTGACTCCGCTTCTTGTTTCCCAATTGGCTACCACGTCGGCCCGTTTCAGGTGCAAAGATGAGGCAATGACTTATGTCTTAGGAGCTTCTTCTAAATCTGTGAAGGGTAACTGCTCAAGAATGGGTATATTCAACAACTGAGAGAATTCTTCCAAGGTAGGTAGCAACTGATACTCTGGAAAGGTGAAGCAGCGGTGCTTGGGATCAAAGAACTGAAAAATCACACTCATCATCTTTTCATCAAAGTTTGAAGTAACCAGGTTGAGAAGTCGACCTGTCTCTTGGTGAATGTAGAAGTTTCATAAACCCTTGATACTAGCTCTTTGAGTTGGGAAGCTATCTTCACAAAGCTGATTCAGATAGTGTTTGAACAGAAGCCATGATCTGCAAAACCGGGCAAAGATAAATTCCCTTGGTCTTTGAAATGGTTAGTGCATAAGAATGGATGCTATGTTATGATGCATGATGTCATGATAAAACATAGGTATATCAAACACAGGTATAGCAAGCACAATCAAATCACACAAAGTCCTTAGGTTTAAGGCTTGCATGAGGTCAAAGGTAGTACCCTCTTGAAGTTAGTTGGTTTCAAACCTGTCTTAAAAGTAACCGGGTTCTAGAGGATCTCAATATCATTGACCATACTTTATCGGCATTGTCTCAGCTTACGCAATCTTTTCTTGCGGCCGAAATATCCCGAAAGTCTGATCTCAATGAGTGTAGCACCGAGTATCAACCAGTTCTCAACTTTATACCGAGGACGACTATCTCACTACTTTCTAATGGCCAAGTTGGGCAACTAAAGGTTTTAAGTTCAGTTGATGCTTCACGACACCACGCGACGGCCCCATACTCTCCCTGATTGACTCAAGGGTTACCGGTACCAACCAAAGTGCCAAATCAACGTAGCTACTGCTTCAACTGTACCGGTATACCCCAGCATAGTTCCCTCACTATTTATTGCTACTTACCTAAAAGGTGTTCCCCAGATCCAGGTGTAGGATCAAATAACCCAAATAGTTCCCATAAATATAAAGCAAGCAAGACAATTAAGAGAAAGCAATTAAATATGACCTAGATCTTAAGGTTTACCCCACTTTATATTTTAGTCCCCAGTAGAGTCGCCAGTTCTATGATATAGTTGCAGAACCGACTGTTTAATACTGGTTTGTGTTTTAAGTTTTTTTTTCCGCAAAATGTCGCGGTAAGCAAGAGTCGCCACCTACTTTTATTTCATCCAATCATGGAAAAGGAAAAAGAACGGAAAAAACCTTTTTTCGAGATATTATGAGTACGGTTGGTAGATTATAGAAAGGGAAGGTGTTAGCACCCTTTCTATACATGGTTTTCCATGGGCTCTTAGGTACTTGCTCATCTTTTTAAAATTGCTTGTGTGTGTGCTTGATTTGAAAATGTTTTACTTTGTGATAACCCTTGTATCAGTCCTCAAGGGTGTGACGAAGTTGTTTTTTAAAACTGTTTTGAAAGGTGTTTGTGTGAAAAGTTTTTATTGAGAAAGTACCTACTAGCATCTACCTACTCGAAAAAAGATTATTCATTCTATTTCCTTTAGACAGCGTTATCCCACTATTAAGGAGTAGGTAGCACCGTCATTGGAGTTTGTAAGGGGCGTTCGAAAGGGACAAATACAATCACTAAAGCAATAGTTAGAAAACTTTAATAGTAACCCTAGAGTCTTAAGATCTTTTCGAGGCAACGTTTCCGAGGCAACATTTTTGAGGCAACATTTCCAAGGCAACATTCGAATGGGACAATTTTGATCTCTTTAGACTGGAGGGCAACCACTAAAATCTCCTATGCTTAATGATTGTTTACCGAAGGCAACCGAAGTGAGGTAAACCCTAGGAGTGAACATGTGCGAGTGATTTGTTTCAGTTATTTAATCTTTGCACATTAGGGTTTTCTAATTGTTTTAATTTTTCATGCATTCTTGCCATACAATCCTATTAATACATCTAACAGTTGATAATTTGCAGAAAGTAAAAGCGGAAATAAACCTAGCTATTACATGGCTTTGACAGTTACATAATTGCCTTGACGGGAAATAAAAGTGCGGAATTTAAAACCCTAATTAAAACTATTACAACCTTGAAACAGTTACAAAATAATGGCAAAGACAGTAACAAGCGCGCGGCAAATTAAATGCGAGAGAAATTAGGGTTTTGACCCTTGACTAAACTTAATTGCAATTGATTAAAGAAAACATCATTTTTTGTCATTTTTTGATATTTAAGAAAATAAGGAATAATTGAATAAAAAAGAACCTAATTACTAATTAACTTTAATTAAGAAAAATAATTAAGTTAACCTATTTTTTGTGTTTTTGTTTGAAAAAAAGAAAATAATTAAATCAAGAATTTAAACCTAGTTTTCTAATTGATTTTAAATTATGAAAGGAATTAAAGTTTCCATAAATTAATTAAACTAATTAATTTAAAAATATATTTATTAAAAAAAACTCTTTTTGTGGTTTTTGATTGGTTAATTTAATAAAATATTTTTTGTATTAATAAAGAAAAAACAAAATAATTAAAAAAAGGAAATTAAAGAAAAATAGTAAAATAACCAAGTGGGCCTACTGTTAGCAATTCTGGGGGGGTATGAATCTGAATTCCTTGGCCCATTAAGCCTTTAAGACCAGTCAACCATGGTTCCATGTGGCATTGACTTGAGGGTGTACCATAGACTCTCATGGATGAAGCGTTAGATCTGATGGCATGCTTGATCAAACGGATGGACGTTGAAGACGTATAATGGACACTTGGCTGGGAGACACGTTGGATCTGTAAAGGAATTAGAAGAAAAATACAAAAGTACACGCCTGGGATCGAACCCAGGACGTGTACCTCATAATCCCCCTCATCCTACCAACTGCGTTGCATTAGTTAACTGTTAACATAATAAAAATAATAAATCAAAAACAAAATCAACTGCCATGCCCAGAACACGCGTGAATTTTCAAACGCCCCAATGGTTACGTGCCACGCCATCGTCTTCTCCCTTGGACCGTTGTTTTAGGTAAAACACTTTTACCTACGGACGTTTTGCCATGGCTATAACCCTGTCTCATTCAAAAATCCTGTACACGCAATATAAATTCATTTGGGGACCATGAATCAACTGGGTTTGAAGCCCTGGTCAACATGCTACCCATTATCAAACCTAATTTTACCTAGATTAAGAAACCCCAAAACGAAGCTCGAAACCCTAGCTATGGCATATTGCAATTCATGCGTTGTAAATGCAATTAAATGGTACCAATAGCTTGCAAACAAGATGATGAACAAGAATATATAATTAAAACGTGGTTATGATACGTAAAACATGGTAAACGATTTTGAGTTCTTAGTGCGAACCGTGGTGGATGGTGGGCACGATTTCGAGCGTTTTGAAGCTTGAGGATGGGTGGAATAGCTTCTTGAGACGCCAAGGGGTGTATTGTTGGCCTTGAACTGCTTTGAATCACCATGTAGAAGGAAATCCTATCCCCACTTTTTTTTCCAAAAATTGAATCTTGTTCTTGTTGTTTCACTCCTTCAACCCTTGTCTTTTTGATCTGGAATTATTATGCACTTATAGTATACTGAATTAGGTCAACAAAATTGACATGAATCTTGAGAAATAATGGAGATTTGATTTGATTTTCTTCATGTATGATTTCTTTCCAAAACTTGCTTCAATCCAATCTTTTTCAACCCTAATGATTCTTTCACGAATTGGCTGACTTGCTAGCTGTATATGGATTCAAAATGTGCAAAAAATCCCAAGATTTGATTTGTTTTCATTATTTTACCATTTAATTTGATTTATTTTGATTTAAATGAATAAAAAATCAAAATAAATGATAAAAGTAATAAAATAATAGGTGGAAAAGCTAAGGAGTTGTGGGTCCTATTATAAACATGTTTCAAAAAAGAAAACATGGGCCCCTTTGGAAAAAATGCAAATTTGATCAATGTTGATTTTTGATAATTTCCCAAAAATTGCCAACTTTGACAATGCACAACTCTCTCAATTTTGACCCTAGGTATATGTTCTTGGACTTTTTAGAAAGCTTAGGATGTCCCCTAACTAACCCTTTTGGTTTCATCTCAATTGGATCTTCCATGTTCATGTATGAAGCTTTGACCCAAAAGGTGTTTTTGTTGACTTTTCAAAATGACCTATAATGTAGAAATTCATATCTTTTTGTGAGTGCACATTTTGAACTTGTGAGATGAAGATTAATTGTAGGGAATTGCATCATCTTCAAAATGGGATTTGGATGGAAAGTTTCTGATAAAGTATGAATAAGTTATGCTTGGTCAAAGTTGGGTTGACTTTTCCTACAAAACCTTAATTTAGCAACTTTTGGGTTTTGATGAATTTGGAGTATTCTTTGAAGAATCATGATCAATCCTTGATCAAATGAAGTAAGTCACTTCAAAATGTTGATGTTGACCAAAAATCTTGAGGTTTGACTGTATGTGGGCCACAGTTGACTTTTGAACTAGTACAGTCGATTCTTGTGCAAGGTATGAAACTTGACATGGATGATCTTGGGAGCATATTAGGACCTTGGACAACATTTGGGGCTTTTTTGGCTCACCCATCTTGATGAAAATAGAAACCCTAATTTTGAGGTGCACTGCCTTAGGAGAGAGTTTGTCTGGTCAACTCTTGGACTTCCTTGAGCATCTTGGGGACCTCAATTGACATTTGTTGAGTAAAATGGGAGGGCAAATTTTTGGGTACAACAATTTTAATACTTTAATTAGATTTTTTACTTCATCCCCATTTTTAAATTTGTACCTCTATTCCATATGATTGTAATAGCTTAGGGTTTACTATTTTGTATGTTTTAGTTGCTGCTTAATTATGCATATGTCATTCAATTAGAACACATGGCCTCCTCTTGGGCTCATCATCTATGAAAAAGTATCCACTTACAAATGCACACATGCACACATTTCATAACTTGGTCCTGGGTTTTCCTACAGTGACAACTATTCAATCGATTGTTCCAACTGGTAGTTTAGAATACTAGCTCCACCATAGTCCCACATTCTAGGAGCATGCATATAGCCACCTTGTATGTACTTTTTATTTTCATCTTATCCGTTGAAGCAACTCCTCTCCCCTTGGTTTACATACCAAGCATCTTCTTAAAGGGTCTAATAGTTGAGTTTGGGCATAGCCATTCTCACGAGGTTAATCAAATCTTGCCCTTGGTTAACCATAACCCGAATCAACCACTTTGGTCCATATACCAAGTCTTTACATGCACAAAGGGTATCATGGTTAAGGGTATGAGCACCTACTCTCACGAGATTAATCAAGTACACCCCTTGGTTAATCATAACCCGATTCAATTCCCATACACCAAGCATTCCATTTACTCCTTTCATAATACTACTCATTTTGTCGTAACTTTTTGCTATGATCACCATGCATAATCACTCTTCACAAACACCATCTCCCCTTACTTTATGTTTATAACATGCTCCCTTAGGATGATAGTTTCCTCTTCTTTAAGATACAGACTAATTAGACCTTAGGTTGGAACCCATGCATGACAACATTAGGGTTTTTCTAGTCTCCCTTTAAACCTTTTTTCTTATTTTGTAATTAAAAATTATCATTCACAAATAAAAAATCCAAAAACATTTAATCATTACTCGAATTCATTCTAAAACTCGCAAAACACTCAACCAATCAAAACTCCCCCAAAGGGCATGTTATCTCCGTTCTACCACGATACAGGCCATGCCTATTGCTAGAGTGCGTGTGTTAAATTCGCCCACTAAAAAACCCAACAAACCAACAGTTTTTAGAGGAACTAGGGTGTTCTTATTCCTTCACTGGATACGTAGGCAAAGGGTTGCGAGACCCTCACGAATGCATTAATAAAAAATCATTTCCTTTCCCCTTAAGCAAGTATAGTTATAGATAAACACACCCTTAAAAGCAAATAAACAAAATGGATCCCATTGAGTACAATGGATATAAGGGGTGCTAATATCTTCCCCTTGCATAACCGACTCCCCTACCCTTTCTCTTGGTCGCAAGACCATCTTATCCATCCTCTTGTGGTTTTCTCGTTATTTCCCCTTCCTTCGGGATAAATAAAGTTCGGTGGCAGCTCTGTGTTTTTTTCCGGTAGCTTTAGCTGGCGACTATGATGGGGACATTATTTTGCGAGTCTATCCTAGTTTTTCTTATTTGTCTCTTTGGGTGTTTATTTATTTTCTTTATTGGCTTTACCACTTTATTTATTGGCTTTATTGTTTACTTTTGTATATATTGCATTATGTTGTTGCTACTAACATATTCTGGATATGTTGTGGTGTTGGGTTGGGTGATTACATTTGATAAGTCATATGCCTGGACTTGGGTAACACTCAGGTTTAGGACGGGCGGTATAGTCATGCTAACTTTGAGGGAGTAATTCCGAAGAAGGAGGCATTAAAATCCCCCACTCAGTGGAGGTCCCCTTGAAAGTAGCGTTGTTTATCGAGTAATTAGGAAGACATTGTTGCTTTCGACCTGGGAACCAGAGAAGCTTAGAGTCGTAGAACCCTCAACCCATCCTGGCCTTTTTAGGTGTAGTGAGAAGACTATAACAGAGTAATCCGGAAATAGTTGTCACGCGATGCTGCACTCAGACGAGTTTTTCTTGCGAATATTACTGATTACCGAGTAATTGGGACATCGGTAATATCCAAAGGAAGAGCGTAGACTCTAAGGTTTCCATATAACCTTGTCTGGAAGGTGATAAACCCCTAGTACATACCTTATGGGTGGTTACTTTGACTCCATTCCTGTGACGTCAAACTTTTGATCTTGTTACTTTCAGTTTATGCAAAGGACTACACAATGGTTATCCAAAATATGTGGAGCTGAAATCTCATGCCATAGCATACCATGACATCATACCATCATGTATATACATCTCATATCTAAGGAATTCCAAATATAAGTCTTGTTGGTCGATCTCTTTAAAAATGAAAACAATTTTTTTAAAAGATAGACGAGTCTTTGGATTTCCTCAGAAATGAAGATAAAACATTCATTCATACTATCATGCATTCATTATTCACAACAGAAACTGATTAGGGTCCCTTTTCCTCAAGACTTCAGTGAACAGGAAAGACGACTTCTCTACATCCCTAACGTACAAGAAGCAACCAGCAAAGACTTATGGATCTTTTTGAAGAGAATCAGAATGCTCTCCGCCGAGATATGGACACCATGGGCACTCGTATAGATTAGCTTATGGAAACTCCTCATGCTGTCATCAAGGGTCAAGAAGAGTTACATCAAAGTGTTTCCAAGCTTGCTACTGCTGCTCCCTCCACTTCTACAAATGGGAGGAATGATAATGCAAATGTTGAAATCCCTACTGGAGCTCCTCGAAATGATGTTGATGATCATCATGGCATTATTGATATTGATGAACCCCAGGTGAATCTTGCCGCTGGAGTTGCTGAAATTGCAAAAAAATGTGCCATGCTCTTGAAGAGCGTCTCAAATCCATGGAGGGTATCAAGACTTCGGGTTTCAATACTGCTGCAATATGTCTCGTGCCCGGGGTAGTTATTCCTCCCAAATTCAAGGTTCTGATTTTGACAAATAAAAAGGGACCTCCTGTCCAGAGACTCATCTTTGTTCCTACTGTCGCAAGATGGCAGCCTATGCTCAAAATGAACCGTTACCCATGCAATTCTTCCAATATAGCTTGATCGGGGCACCGTTGGAGTGATATATGCAATTAGAAAGAACTCATGTCAGTACTTGAGGAGAGCTTGCTGGCTCCTTTTTGAAACATTACCATTATAATACTGCCACGGCTCCTAGCCACACTCAGCTTCAAGGGATGATATAGAAATCTGAAGAGTCGTTTAAAGAGTATGCCCAAAGGTGGCGTGAATTGGCTGCAAGGGTTCAACCTCCTCTCTTGGATCGTGAAATGACTTATTTGTTCGTGGGTACCTTACAAGACCCATATCTCCAACACACACTTGGTAGTATTTCGGCTTCCTTTTCGGACTTGGTTACCATTGGGGAATGTATTGAACATGGCCTCAAGTCAAGAAAAATTCAGGGTACATCTAGCGTTATCAGTGGGAGTAACAAGAAACCTTTATTTGACCTTCTCAAGAAGAAAGAAGGAGAAACTAGTGCTACTATCGATGAAGGGAACGCCCAGGTCCATCATCAAGACCAAGCTCTACACCGTCAAGCATCAGTTGTTCATCCTAATCGATATGTTCCTCGAGCATGTGCTACAATCTCGGCTCAACAACTTCGGGTGGCTCAGCATCAGTCAATTCATCATTAACAACAGTATACACAAAGATAATTGTATGCTCAACAAACACGATCTGGGCATTTTCAGCTGAATCAACAACCCTAGGGGCAACAAGGACGAAAGAGGAAGAAATCTCCTGAAATAAGGGTGGATCCTATACCTATGCTTTATGCTCAACTCCTCCCTCAATTGTTTGCCAATCAGTTGGTTCAATTACGTGAACTTGGTCCAACCCCAACTCCTCTCCCACAGGGGTATGATATTAATGCTCGTTGCAAATTCCATTCAGGGGCTCCAGGCCACACAATTGAGAATTGCAGGGCACTAAAAAACAACATTCAAGACCTCCTTGATGCCAAAGTTATCACATTCACTCCAAAGGGTATGGTAATGGATTGAATCCTCTTGCTTAGATAGGTGCCAAGACTACAAGGGAGCCTCATCAAATAAGTCCAGCCTAAAAAAGCCTTCTGAGCATGGCAATTTCTAATTTCATTTGCATTATCATTTGTAATATTTCTTGTTCAGTACTTTCTTGTATGCAAAATTGTTTGTTTTTTCACAATGCACTGACTGTATTTATCTTGAACTAATCCATTTGTATTCACTCATTTAAATTTTTGTTATTTTACTTGCTTGTGATGCTTAACTATTTTTAATTCAAAGAACAAAATAACTCTTGAGGGAGAATGACGAACATATGACACTTAAATTCTCGAACGGTATGCTTTAGAATAAAACCCTGCTGACGATGTACATGCATTGTTTCAAATCCCCAAACACCGGAGATATAAGGGAGATAGACCCTTGCCAACCCTTTCGAGCCTTGAAGTAAGAGTTTCTTTTATGCTGAAAAACCCTCAATTTTAACCCTGGGGCGGGTAGAGTTCAGTTAATTTAATCGAGCGTTTAGAACTCGTCAAGAGTGAGCCTCTAGGGATACAATAATGGTTATCCATCAAAGGGCTAGGGAATGTCAAAACCATAATGACTAACCCTTACCTATCAGCAGCGTGCATCAAAGAGAACGATACCCCTATTGGTATCTCTCTCACATTAGGAGGTCAACAGATGACAATACGATAACGGTTATCCTTCATCTATCCAGGACTCTGGAAACCACAAGCATTTCCAACAAATTGAAGACGACACAAAGATCAACGACTTGTTCAAAAAGAAAGAGACAAAAGCCCTACTAAGTCGAAGCTTGAAAATCAAGTGACTTAGGCAAAAGTCAGGGCATCCCGCTAGACGTAAACTTCAAAATCAAAAAATTGTCTAGGAAAAATTAGGTAAAATGAAAGGATTGCAAAATAAAAATCCTCAGCAAAGAACAAGGTCGAGTGATCATACACCAAGAAGTCAGTGACTGTCGGGTCTTAGGAACCCCTGTGGTTCCTCAATCATCGCAAACTCTTTTCTCGAGAGATGAGTTCTCGTATCGAGTTAACTGAATGTAGGAATGGAGAACATCATGGAGAATGGGTGGGCACCAAATAATTTTGAGCCTAAATATTTTTCTAAAACCGTGAACCAGACCACATTACAGCGCTTAAAAGTCCTAACTGAAGCATGGGTTAATTCGAAAGCAATATTTTAGCGAGAATACGGTAACCTGACTCCTCGGAGATGTGCTAAAATTTTAGTTGGTAACACGCCACCTTTTCATAAAAAAAATAAAAAAATTAATAACAATAAAAAAATAAAAAAACTGATGCTTCGACATCTTTTCAATAAAAGTTTTTTTAAAAACTTCAAGACAAGCATATAATTAGAATCATCATTCTTAGACAAACATTATTTTCATATAAATAAATGCTTGAACATCAAGTAAGCTTGCATGATGAGCATCAAACGAAAACTTGGTTATCTCGAAGGACGAATTGCTGTAGAAACCTGTCAAAAGGAAAAGAATGATCTTATTATGGGGCATCCCTCAAGCTGCCAATCAGAGGCTATCACGTTGATAAATATCTTCCAAATTTTGCTAACCAATCAGAGGCAATCATATCGATGAATCTCTTTGAACTTCAAACAGGGGAAATCAGACCGAGTAACCTATTTAGAATTTGTGTAACTTGGGGCCGTTACGTCGATATTCGACAAATCTCTCCAAGAATCCATGATCAGAGGCAGATATTGAGGCATGCCACCTTGTGTCGTATTATGACACGAATCTTCCAGCCTTCCACTCGAAGAGGTCATTGCATACAGGGGAATTCCTCCTCCCCTCTTATGAAGCTGCTCAAGCAAATTCCTGTCATCTGTACAAATGCAATCAGGCTAAAAGTGTCATGACGTTCGCTTTGGCTTAGTTAAAATTCTCAGAATCACTGTCATTCCCTGTAGATGTTTAAGCATACAACTCCGTAGACATCAAGTAAACTCGGGGAATTGGAAGGCACTCATCTCCATTTCCTAATCCCCAAGTGGTTTGTTGAGTAAGGAAAGTCAGATGGGGCCCCTTTCCTCTCCAACACCGAGAAACTGGGGCATTTGATGAGATCCATGTCTCTACTTAGTCATTTGCAAGAAGTCCAGCATATGAAGAAAGTCAGATCAAGCTACTCCTTCTCAGTAAGATTTAATCCCCAGTGAACTCGACAAGGCTATAACTCAATTCTTTAAGTTTTCAAGCACCAATCCATATTAGTATCTCAAGACAACAGGCAACGGACCCTAATGAGCCTCATCACTCGCATTCTATACATAATAATCATCATAGCATATTACATCGCATCCTCAAACGCATAGCATATCCATGGATCATCATGCCACACTTCAAAATGCATATGAAGCATGAGCCAGATTTGGTACCTTGCACGAAAGCCCCAAATTAATCCCCAAATCAATAAAACATCCCCACAAAGAATATAATCCTCATAATTCCCAGTTGACATCCGTCATTACACTACCAACCAAAAAAATAAGTCATGGTGCCGGTACATTGTACTCCCTAACTCTCAATACTCACGTTATCTTTTATAGGGTCATAGGTCACCCATAGGTCTTACCCTCATATTATCTTTTATAGGGTCGTAGGTCGCCCGTAGGTCTTACCCTCACGTTATATTTTCTAGGGTCATAGGTCGCTCGTAGGTCTTACCCTCACGTTATCTTTTCTAGGGTTGTAGGTCTCTAGTAGGTCTTACCCTCAAGTTATCTTTTATAGGGTCGTAGGTCACTCGTAGGTCTTACCCTCATGTTATCTTTTCTAGGGTCGTAGGTCTTACCCTCACGTTATCTTTTCTAGGGTCGTAGGTCGCCCGTAGGTCTTACCCTCATGTTATCTTTTATAGGGTCGTAGGTCTGTTGTAGGTCTTACCCTCACGTTATCGTTTCTAGGGTCGTAGGTCGCCCGTAGGTCTTATCCTCATGTTATCTTTTCTATGGTCGTAGGTCGCCCGTAGGTCTTACCCTCATGTTATCTTTTATAGGGTCGTAGGTCGCTTGTAGGTCTTACCCTCACGTTATCGTTTCTAGGGTCGTAGGTCGCCCGTAGGTCTTACGCTGACGTTATCTTTTCTAGGGTCGTAGGTCGCCCATAGGTCTTACCCTCACGTTATCTTTTCTAGGGTCGTAGGTCGCTCGTAGGTCTTACCCTCACGTTATCTTTTCTAGGGTCGTAGGTCGCTCGTAGGTCTTACACTCACGTTATCTTTTCTAGGGTCGTAGGTCGCCCGTAGGTCTTACCCTCATGTTATCTTTTCTAGGGCCGTAGGTCGCCCGTAGATCTTACCCTCGCGTTATCTTTTCTAGGATCGTAGGTCGCCCGTAGGTCTTACCCTCACGTTATATTTTCTAGGGTCGTAGATCGCCGTAGGTCTTACCCTCACATTATCTTTTCTAGGGTCGTAGGTCGTTCGTAGGTCTTACCCTCATATTATCTTTCTAGGGTCGTAGGTCGCACGTAGGTCTTACCCTCACGTTATCTTTTCTAGGGTCATAGGTCATTCGCAGGTCTTACCCTTATGTTATCTTTTCTTGGGTCATAGATCATACGCTGATCATTACCCATTGTCTTTACCTTTCCCTTGGGTCATAGATCATACGCTGATCTTTACCCGTTGTCTTTACCTTTCTTTTTGGGTCGTGAATCCCACACGATGGATTCTTTGCTGTCGTCGAGTTTACCTTTTGTCTTTAAGTTGTCATTAATCCTACCTTCAGTCATCACGACATCATCAACCATATAGTTTCAGTCACCTTAACGCCCACCTCCCCTAGAACCTTGTATTGGCACCGTTACCCACACACAAGCTATCGTTATTCAATCATATTCATCTATCATGACCAGTTCACTTGAAAGTTCATTTTTCATCCCCAACTGACATCACAAATAGTAACACTCACACCATCTCTCTAGGAAAAATTTCAGGTATTAGTATTTAATCATCTTCTACCTCGAATGATCGAAAGGCTGACACCAATCTCACCTTCAGTTTTAAGACAATTAAATAGGGGAAGCTTTCATACCCCAAATTTGTCCTACCTTTTACTTTATTTGGCTTAGGCTTCGCATTTTATCTACATCATCTTCACTAGCTCATTTGCATATCATGCATTTCATTGAATAAAGACACCTCAGGTCCAAGAGTTTGGTGGTTGTGCAATATTAAAGTTTCACGTTGTTTTCAGGAAACTAAGATTTTTGCTTCAAGGTCACATTGAGTTGTATCTCCTTCTACAAGTCAATTTCTTATATGGATTAAAATTTTATTTGAGGAGTTTCTTAAGGGACTAAAGTTTGAACTAAGATAACATCTATCATTTTCAAAGTGGTTTGAATTTGTCATGAAGATTCGAAATTGAAAGAGAAAGAAAATTTGGATTTGGATTGCAAATTCGAAATAATGGAAATTGGTATTTTATACAATGTCTTTGGTTCATAAGTCACCAATTCCTTACATCACAAGTTACTATATTCAAGATTCAAGTCACTATTGATTAGCTTGCAATTATTTTTGGATCCATGCCATGACCACTTGAAATCACACAAAGGAATTTCTCATTACAAGTCCAAACTATACAAATATAAAAGGCCGAAAGATTACACTAACCAACCCCACAAAACCTGTCCAAACTATCAAAAACCTGGATAACAATGTTGTCCAATTTGCTGCTATATAAAGCCCAAAGTTTGCACCAACCAGCCCCACAAAATAGGCCCAAAGTTTGCACTAACCAATCCCATAAAACTGTCCAAACATCTGTTGTCCATTCTACTGCATACCAGTCCATAAACTTGCCCAGTCCACTCCAAAACTTGCACAAAAACAGTCTATGCAAACAATCCAAAAACCTGCTGCAACCCTGCATAAAACTGTCTACAAAACTGATGCACAGGCCTGCTGTCCAAAACAGTCCAAGTACTGCAAAATCTTGCACACAAATAGGCTAAACCTAACCTGTATCAAGAGAGCAACAAATCAGCTTACAAAATTGTTCAAAACATATCATACTCGCCCCCCCCCCCCCCCCCCCCCCAAACCTCACTTGATTCACCAATAAAACAGGAGAAAAACAACATAAAAAAGAAGAAGAGTTTTGTGTGAAAAGAAAGAGAGACAATAGCAATATTGAGAGAGGAAAAAATACAGCAAAAAAAAGAGAGAGAAAAACACTGTGAGAGGAAGAGAAGAAAAACACTGTAAAACCAGAAAATAAAAATAGCAACAACTATAAAACTATGTTGAACCATGAAATTGTTTTGAACCATAAAACAGCAGCAACAAAAAAGCAGTAGCAACCCAAAGAAAAACATAAACAGAAAAAACCCTTCAACCTACTGTACAACCTTGCAGCTCTCAATACAAAGGGTTGGAGCAACTTCCTTGAGGTTCACTGAAGCCATTCTGATCATCACGGCCTCTTTAAAGGTGTTCAAACTCATAATACAAATTTCAGTTTCAAGTTAAGTCTTTTTGACTTTGAGCTATTCATTTCAAGTATCATTAGTGATTCATTTTTGAAGATAATGTTAGAACATAGTTTGATTCTAAAACCCTTAATTAGAGTTTTGATGATAACAAAATACAAAGAATAAATTATCTCAAAGATATATACAAAGAACAATTATGCTCCTTAAAATTATGTTTTATATATGCAGAAGTTCTGATGGAATCAGCATCAGAATGGAATCAACATCAGAAGATCAGCAATATGTGCTACACGCTGAAGCTACCAGATTATGCGCTGAAGTTTGATGACCAGAATTTGCGCCTAAACAAATATACTCTGACTCTGATCAAAGACATCTTTACCAAGTCATCAACACTCTGAAGCATTATCAGCAGGTACAACAAAGAAGACTCTGAAGTGTTACTGGTTATTCAAGACAGAATTAAATGCTAACGGCTTTCTTCAGATAAGATCTTCTTCAAAAGGAAAGTGCATTATTATCATTAAACTTGATTTATGGACAACGTCTCTTGCTTGCCTATATAAACAAGTCTGCTTGTGAAAATAAGCACGTACGTACGCACTAAACAATTTGCCAAGCTATCCAAACCACGCATATTCAAAGCTTTAGCAAATTCATTTTATTCCAAGCTTATTTTGTGTAATTATCACAGTTGTGATATACAGTTTTGTAAGAAAACAACAACACACACTTGTTCAATCATTTGTAAAAGAAGTTCCTTGAGATTAAACGGATTGTGGTTGTACTCAAGAAGACTTTAACAGTTGTTAAAGTAGTTGTTGTAATCCTTTGAGAATAGTGGATTAAGACCTCGTTGGAGAGAGGCGGAATCACCTTGACGGGTGGACTAGAGTAGTTTGAGATCAAACGAACCAGGATAAAAATACTGTGTTGTTAAGCCTTTTGATTTAAGTTTTTCAATTCAACCCCCCCCCCCCCCCTTCTTGTGTTTTTCACATCTTCAATTGGCATCAGAGCGCCTGGTTCTGAGCTTCAACACTTAACCGTGTCAGTACAAGATCCAGCATTAGAAAAACACAATGGAAGGACCAAGTCAAAACATCAGCAATGACAATAATGAAGAAAGGGACAGATTCAGTGGCAAACCTCCAGTATTTGATGGAGAAAACTTTGACTACTCGAAAGATAGAATTGTGAGTTTCTTTCTGGCCCATGATGCTGATCTGTGGGACATGGTGACTGATGGATACACGCACCCAGTGGATGGATGTGGTCAGAAGATTGACCGGAAAATGATGTTTGATCAGCAAAAGCGTGAATTCAGAAATCATCACAAGGCCAGAACAATTCTTCTCAGCGCCATCTCATATTCAGAATATGAGAAAATATCAAACAGAGAAACTGCCAAGAATATGTTTGATTCTCTGAGAATGACGGATGAAGGCAACATTCAATTCAAAGAAACCAAAGCCCTTGCGCTCATTCAAAAGTATGAGGCATTCAATATAGAAGATAGTGAATCAATAGAAGCTATGTTTTCAAGATTCCAAATTCTTGTTGCTGGTCTAAAAGTTCTTGACAAAGGATATTCCACTGCTGATCACGTTAAAAAGATCATCAGAAGCTTGCCAAAACAGTGGAGGCCAATGGTCACAATGCTTAAGCTAGCCAAGGATCTCAACAAAATCTCTCTGGAGGAACTTGTCAGCTCCCTCAGAAGTCACGAGATAGAGCTAGAAGCAGATGAACCTCAAAAGCAAGGTAAGCCATTAGCTTTAAAATCTAACAGAAAATCTGACTCCAAAGTTTTGTAGGCTGTGGAAGAAACCTCTGATGGATCCTCATCAGAAGAAGATGAATTGTTTCTTCTCTCCAGAAGGGTGAAACAACTGTGGAAGCAGAGGCAAAGGAAGTTCAAGAATCCCATAAGATCAGAAAATCAGAATGAATCTTCCTCCAGATACAGAAGGTCAGAATCCTCCTCTGGACACAAAAGATCTGAAGGCTCTTCAGGATACAGAAAGCCAAACAACAAAGACATCATCTGCTATGAGTGTAACGAGCAAGGGCACTACAAAAGTGATTGCCCAGAGCTTCAGAAGGAGAAGCCCAAAAAGAAGTTTAGCAAGGAAAAGAAGAAAAGTCTCATGGCTACCTAGGATGATTCTGATACATCTGAAGTTGACTTAGAATCAGATGATGAAAGAGAAAACATAGCTCTCATGGCAAACGTCTTTGAAGACAGTGGAGCTTCTGGTTCAGACTCAGAATTAGATACAGAAGAGGTATTCCCTAACTTTACTATCAACTTTACTAAGGCTGAACTAGCTGAAAGCCTTAATGAAAATCTGGAAAGGTATCAGCAGATCAGAGTCAAATTTAGAAACCTGAAAAGGAATCTTGCTTCTGACTCTAATAAGACTGAGAGTCTCAAATTGGAGAATTCTAAGTTAAAAGATAAAATTTCAAAATTAGAAAACCAATTGCAAAACTCTTAGAAGGAAACAATCCCTGAAACTCCCAACAATGCTGATGAGATCATCAAAGAGTATGATCACAGCTTTCAGAAGTTTCTGGCTAAAAACATAGAAAAAAGCAAAATGGCTTCAATGATCTATGGAGTTAGCAGAAATGGCAGAAAAGGGATAGGATATCAAGGTAAGGTTCCTACACCAAAAAATGCCATGGATTTAGTTATAAAACGTACACCACTTGATTCACACTTTATATATGGGCACCAACATGACATAAAATATACAAGTAGTGATTACTCTGTCAAACCAAAATTCAACCAGAGTTTTGGTAAAACTAACAAATCAGGACCCAAGAAAATAAGGGTACCTAAGGATAAAATAATACATGTGGCAGATATCTTTAGCAGCAAAGCAAAGACACCAGTCATGGTACCTGGACTCTGGCTGCTCACGACACATGACGGGAAGAAGGCATATGTTCCAAATCCTGGAACTTAAGCCTGGAGGCCACGTAGGCTTTGGAGGCAATCAGAGGGGAAATATTATTGGCTCTGGAACAATAGGTAATGGAAATCTTCCCTCTATAAGTAATGTTTTATTAGTTGATGGATTAATGCATAACCTGTTATCCATAAGTCAATTAAGTGACAACGATTATAATATAATCTTCAATCAAAATTCATGCAAAGCTGTTAGAAAGAAAGATGGGACTATCCTATTTAATTGAAAGAGGAAAAACAACATTTATAAAATCAAACTTTCTGAACTGAAAAGTAAGATGGTAAAATGTCTTCTGTCTGTTAACAACGAGCAATGGATCTGGCACAGAAGATTGGGACATGTTAGTATGAGAAGAATATCTCAGATTAACAAACTCAATCTGATCAGAGGACTTCCTAACTTGAAGTTCAATTAAGATGCTCTGTGTGAAGCATGTCAGAAAGGCAAGTTTGCAAAACCTGCTTTCAAATCCAAAAACGTTGTTTCCACCTCTAAGCCATTAGAACTTCTGCACATTGACTTATTTGGACCAGTAAAAACTGCTTCAGTCAGTGGCAAGAAGTATGGGTTAGTAATCGTAGATGACTATAACAGATGGACATGGGTAAAGTTCTTAAGGCACAAGGACGAGTCACACTCTGTGTTTGTTACCTTCTGCAACCAAGTTCAGAATGAAAAAGATCTTAGTATCGTCAAAGTCAGAAGTGATCATGGTGGAGAATTTGAAAATAAAGATTTTGAATTATTCTTTAATGAAAAAGGCATTATGCATGATTTCTCTTGTCCTAGAACTCCCCAGCAAAATGGAGTTGTAGAACAAAAGAACAGAACATTGTAAGAAATGGCCAGAACCATGATCAACGAGATTAACGTTGCTAAGATCTTCTGGGCAGAAGCAATAAACACAGTGTGTCACATTCAGAATAGAATCTCCATAAGACCTATTCTGGAAAAGACTCCATATGAATTGTGGAAGAACAGAAAGCCCAACATTTCTTATTTTCACCCATTTGGATGTATATGTTTTATTTTGAATACAAAAAATTATTTGAACAAGTTTGACTCTAAAGCACAAAAGTGTATTATGTTAGGATACTCTGAACACTCAAGAGGGTACAGATTATACAATACAGCAACACAGATTGTTGAAGAGTCAATCTGTGTTCAGTTTGATGATAAGCTTGACTCTCAAAAGTCAAAGCAGAATGAATTCCTTGCAGGTATGGAAGTTGAACTCACAGGTACCGAAGACAACTCAGAGGCTCTCAACAGAGACACTCCCTCAACATCAGAAAGAGTCATTGTAAGTGTTGTACCCCAAAATTTTCCCTCCCATTTCCTCAACATTTTCTCATCACAAGACCCTTGGAACTTAAGATCCAGTTGGGGTTTCCTCTGCTCAAGACTTCTCCTTGCACTGTTGATCCAAATTAGGGTTTGTGTTTGCACAAAGATGTTTTGACCTAGAATGCCTAAGATGACTTTCATGCTTCATATTGGACTCCCAAGTTTATCCATACCAAGTTTCAAGCCTTGATTCCAATCTTTGCCCAGTCAATTGGACAATTGACCTAGAAATCAGCTGTATTGGGGAAAAGTCAACTGTGGTCAATTGACAGTCAAACCTCATGATTTTTGACCCACATCAACATTATGAACTCATATAGACCATTTGATCAAGTTTGGATCATAATTCCACAAGAAATTTGATCAGATCACCAAAAGGGCAAAATGGTCATTTTTAGGGTTTTGACTGCACAAAGGCAATTTTTGACTGTTTGACCTAGCCAATGGCAAACCAAGCTCACATATGGACTCAAGGACCCCATGGAATTGTCTTGACATGTTCAACAAGCTCAAAAGATCCCAATTGCATAAAATTGACAGATGAATTTTCCAATCAATTGATCAATTTTTGACTGTATACTGAAATATCAAACTTTGACTTTTTGGTCAAAATCAAGTGTCAAGATTCATTTTCCATCAAAACATGTCAAAACATGAAACTTGTTCATCAAGAAATCAAAAATTGCAAATTAGGGTTTAAAATGAAGAATTTTCATAACTTGGAATTTTTCTAAGTTATGAAAATCCCTAATTTTTTTCCTAACTTTGTCCCACTTTTTCATCAAGATGCATTTGGATTCAAACAAAAGTCAAAACATGAAAGTTGTAGTCCATTGAAAAATCTACAACTTTGATTCACAAAGTTTCCTCAAAAGAAGCTTGTAGCTCAAGTTATGATTTTTGGAACAAGGGTGCAAAACATTCTTAACTTAGAAAAATTTTGACCTATTCTAGGCAGGATTTTTGCCTAACTTCATGGCCACTTTTCACATGCTTTCACTTGGAATTTCAATTTGCATTACAAAGATGGATTGTAGTACACATTCTAAGCTTTCCAAAATGTCCAAGAACTCATCAAACAACCTTGTGGTTAGGGAGAATCGAATTTGGCAATTTGAGCAAAAGTCACTTTGATTCATGGCCATGTACATGTTCATACACTTTGCAATTGTTCAAATCAGCATGAGCAAGCTAGTTACAGGCCTCTAATCCTTTTCTTACTCAATAATTAAATACCAATCCATTGTGTTTTAGCTTTTTTTTGTTCATATAGTCATTACACAAAGAATTAAGCCTTAATTGGAAAAAGTGATTTATCCATTTTTGTAAAGTAGAACTTTATGTCAAGTTTGCAAATCAAGAGGTACAATGCATATCTTTGGACACAAGATTCATGGACATAACACACTGATCAAGACTAAAATATGCAGCACATTAGAGGGGCATGTACAAGCCAGGAAACCAAGTTGGCATTTCCTTGCTTCACATAGAAGAAACCTTGCATTTTTGAAACACAGCTCTCATTGCTGCAAGAACTAGCTTAGAAAAACTTGTTAGACACATTCTAAACAACATAATTGAGCTAAGGCACGACCAAAACACCTTCCAAACCTCATCAAACCTCAAAACACCATCCTACTGCAGAAAACAGAGTCACCTCTGCAGTTGGACTTCCATAAGCAAATCCACTCGTGCATTCTTGCTAAAACCAGTTCATACGCATTCCATATCACATATACAAGCTATCCTAAGCATTGGACACGACCTGTAACACCTCTAACCAACTTCACCATTTTCACATTTTCTGTTTTGCAGGTGGATTGCTATAGCTTGATTCATTGGGTTTCAAAGCAAACTAAAGGTTGGAGAAGCATCCCTGACCTTCAAGCAAGTTGTACAAGTCCTCACATTGCCTTGAAAGTGCCTCCATTACCAGACACGATCCAAGCTGAACAGGTAAGTTCATGGACTTCTATCTCTCAATCTAGGAAGAGTTAGCTTTAAGTTTATGAATGAAAAATGTTCTATTCATGGCCCTGAAGCTATAACTATCCTCACTTTCCATTTATATTGCATATGCTGAGAGTATTGTGAACCTGAACATTGACAAAAACTTAGGTTAAGAATTAGGGATGGAGAAATTCTCTCTCATTTCTGAGAGTTAAGTTGAGTTTTTTATATGTATGGAATCGTGGCTTGATGCTTGACATCTTTCATGTTATAAGTTTGTGCTAAAAGTCCAGGAATCAGGAGTTGTGTTTGAAGCAAGAAAAGGCGCGTTTTTCAAATGTTTTTTGTCTGAAGGTTGAAGACAACCTTTCATGGGCTGGGCCTGAGATGTTTTCCTTTCCACACCATTGCATTTCACCTGCACCCCCCTGGCCCATTTTGAGATATACTTGTCATTTTTCATTTTTTCCTTTTGATTTTGTATCCATATTTTTATTTAAGCATGAAAAAATATTAAAATTATTTTTCCCACATTTTTTGCATTTTTATTTGATATTTATTTGGCTTTATTTAGTTTTGTATATAAATAAACATAAATATACTATTATTTAAAATAACTAAAAATAATACAAAACACTTTTATTTTCTGATTTTATTTTATTTTATCTTTTGAAAACATTTTATAAAAAATATGCTTTTTTTAATAATATTAAATATTCTATTTTTGTACACATAGTATATATTTAATAAATAATGTAAATACTTATATATTTATTAGTATATTTAGGTTAAAAACATAAAAAAATAATACATTTTTTTTATTAATATTTAACTTAAAAATCATTTTTTGACAATATACTTTCTTTTTTATTTATTTTTTACACATAATTAATAAATATTGTATATAATACTTAATAAATAATTAATACCTTTTATTTAGAAAAATTAGGGTTTTTTCCCTAAACATGAAAATATTCAAAAAAAATTAACTTTCTTTTAATTATTTTTTTATTTTATTTGTGAATAAAATATACACTTACACCAAAATACCTTCACATACATATTGCTTTATTCTTATACATCTTTGTATTTATATTTGCGCAATTCGATTTGGTTGTAAATATTGGACACTATCCTCCTATGAAGTCTCATCCCCATTTGAACATTTGTACCCCCATTCCCATGATCATTGTGTAATAACTTAGGACTTTTAATTTCGCATTTTTAAGCTTTCTAATTATACCATGATAGACTTAGGGTTTTGTATGCAAAAACCAACCAAATAGTTTGACCTAAATTCAAGATAAACAAGCATGAAAATGGACAACACAAATCACACTTGCACCCCTAGGGCACTTGTTGCCTTCAATAATGGGCCATATTGCATGTTGAGTATCTTTGGCAAAAACAAAACAATTTCAAATGATCATAGTCCCTCAATGACGCTTTCGAAAGTTGCCTAAAAATGATCAAGTCCCTTAAAGGAAAAATTGCCCAAAGATACTTGGCACCATTGCAATCATGGTCTAAACGATGACCCGCGTCCGTCCCGTTCACATCCTAAGACAAGATTGTCCACCAAATACAATGGTGGAACAAAATTGTCAAAAGGGTTAAAACATAGCAAATCTTTGAGAAATTTAGATTAGACAAACTCTTGGTTACTTGCCAACTTGCAAAATAAAAACACTTGCCTATTTTTTCAAAACCACACATCACTACACTTTCAAAATAACTTTCAAAAACATTGAAAACTTTTCAAAATATATACACCTTTGTATACATCCCAACATGGATCATTACAAAGGTAGCCACCACATTGGCCTCTTTTCAAAATATTTTTCAAACCCACACACACAAAGCACCATTTCAAACAATTGAAAATCAAAGGCAAGTGATCTAAGCAAGTAACTAAGAGCCCATGGATAACCATGGATAGAAAGGGTGCTAATACCTTCCCTTTCTATAATCTACTCCCCAAACCCAAGAAAACATCTCAAAGGTTTTTGTTGTGCTTTTTAACCTTTCCTTAGGATAAAATAAAAAGTCAGTGGCGACTCTTGCTCAACCGAAACATTTGCGAAAGCAAAACGCAAAACCTCAAGTCAGTTCTCCCACCGTATCACAGAACTGGCGACTCTGCTGGGGAGAACTTAAAAGTGGAGTAACCTTAGGGTTTAGATCACCTTTGTTTTCAATTGTTTGCTTTGTTTGCTTTTACATTTGTGGGCTTTGCATCGGAGTTTCATAGATCCTAACCCGGATCTGGGGAATACCCTTTTAGGTAGCATAATCTGTGAGGGACCTGTCCGGCGTAGACCGACATGGGTGAAGCAGTGGCTACGTTGGTGTGATACCTTGGCCTGTACCGATATCCCTTGTGTTGCAACGAGGAGAATATGGGTCTTCTAAGGAGTCATTAAACACCAACCGACCTTAGAACCTTAAATTGACCCAATTTGGCCATAGAATGGTAGCAATATGCTACACTCATTGAGGCTAAACTCTCGCGATGGTTCTGGCTGCAAGAAAAGATTGCGATGCTGGAGTTATGACCGATTGAGGGTAGTCAATGATATTGAGATTCTCTAGAACCCGATTACTTTTGATAGGACAGGTTTTAACCAACGAAACTAAAAGAGGGTAATACCTAAACTTCATGCTGGCCTAAACCTTAAGGGCTGTCTTGTGTGACTTGTGTGCCTTATCATGCTTGCCTTTGTGAATACTTGTGGTGTGCTTCATCATAGCATCATACCATCATACCATTACATGCATCCTGCATAAGGACTGACCCATTTCAAAGACAAGAGGGTTTCATCTTTGCTCTGTTTTGTAGGACATCATGATGCCCGTGTGTAGGAATACTATCCGGCTCAACTTTGTTCAACCACCAACTTTGCTCAAGGAATTGGTTGGTAAGATTCCAAACACTACTTATTTCATCAAGAGGCATGGTTCTCTCCTTGGTTTGATCACTTCAAAGTGGGACCAACAACTGATAAGTGTCCTGACCCAGTTTTATGATCCCCTGTATCATTGCTTCACCTTTCAAGACTTCCAGCTGGTCCCTACCCTGGAAGAATTCTCTGATTTGCTCAATATCCCTATTTTGGAGCAAACTCTGTTCACTGGTTGGGAGAAGACTCTCAGGCCTGAAGAGATTGATGCAGTCCTGCCCTTGACCAAAGAAGAGGTAATGGCTAACTGGGAAACTAGAAGTGGAGTTAAGGGCTTTTTGGTTAAGTTCCTGGTTGGCAAAGCTAATAGTTTCTGGAATGACTTAGACTTCAAGCCGTACGAAGACATTCTGGCTCTTTTAATCTATGGTCTGGTATTGTTTCCCAATCCTGATACCTTTATCAATATCTATGCCATAAGGATCTTCATGTCTCGGAACCCTGTACCCACTCTTTTGGGTGATATCCTGCAACAACTCTATGCTCGTACTGCCCGAAGACGGGGAACTCCATGGTGTTGTGCTCCTTTGCTAGTGAGGTGGTTTATTTTGCACCTTCCTAAGTTCGTGCTGAAGAATGAAGAAGGAAAGGGTTGGGCTCATAGGTTAATGTCTCTCACTGATAATGACATCACTTGGACTCTCAGAGGTTTGGATGAGGTAGCTGTTATTGATCGTTGCGGAGAATACCCTAATGTTCCATTGATCGGCACCCAAGGAGGAATCTCTTATAATCCACGTTTAGCTCTCCGTCAGTTTGGAAGAGCCAGAAGAGTAGGGCCTCATGAGATGTTGGTTCCTCACTTCCATTTTGAATTTCAGGTAGGCAGTGACAAACTACGCCATGGATTCATTAAGGCTTGGGACAGAATTCACAAAGCTGACCCACATGAGTTGGGACCAAAGACTTCTCTATCAATGGAACCCTATTGCAGATGGGTCCGCCTCGGTGCTCAGAAGTTAGGTATGCCATACGAAGCTGTCAGGCCTATCATTCTTGAATCTCCTGATGAAGACGGGGTTCCTCCAACTATCCTCCCCCCTCGGTTACCTGCTGATGTTGATACACTAAAGAGATCTTGGGCGCAGCTACGGGAAGAACGGGATTTTTATCGGGAAAAGTTCAACGAACAAGAACAGAAGATCCAGAAGCTGACTAAGCAATTAGAGGAAGAGCGGATCCTGAACAACTATATCAGTACTGAGAAGAGAAGGCCATGGGAGCACTGATGGGCTTTGAATGTTTCCTTTTACAGTTTTTTATTTCCTTTTCAGTATTTTTCATTCTTGTAATGCCTAAGGGCAAGTTGTTGAACAATTTAAAGTTTGAATCTAATGAAGTGTATTTCCTTTTGTCTACAAAGTTGAATCTCGTTTGTCTTTGAAAACATAAATCATAGGCATCTCATTGCATCATATGCATAACAGGTACCCTTTTTTCCACAGGTTGCTTAATCTTCTTCGTTGTTTATTTGAACAATCATCATGAATCCTGAATCATCCAACGAACAAGCTATCAAGGCCCTCCAGGCCCAGAACGCCCAATTTCAAGAGCTGGTCATGAGCTTAGCCCAAGGTCAACAAGAGTTGAAGGCTCTGCTCTTGAAAAAGAAGAAGAAGAAGAGGATTGTGCTGTTCAACACTGGACGCAGGTTTGGGAATACACTACATAATGAGGCTGATCAGGCTACTTCCTCTGCAGAGAAAGACAGTCCCCAAGGGGGAAGGGCTCCTAGTCCTGCAGCCTCCGACAACGAGACGGATTACAATGATGAACAGTACCCTCCTGCTGCAGACAGATACAAGCAACTAGGGGACCGTTTAAGTGCCATGGAGATTCAAAATGTGCCGGGGTTGGATTTCGGAGATTTAGGTTTATCTTCTGGGGTGGTGATCCCACACAAGTTCAAGGCGCCTGCCTTTGCGAAGTACGACGGGGCTTCCTGTCCTAAGCTGCATCTCAGATCATATGTAAGGAAGATCCAACCTTACACTGCAGACAAGAACCTATGGATCCATTTATTTCAGGATAGCCTTTCGGGGTCTCAACTCGAATGGTTCTATCAGCTGGATGGAGCCAGTATCCGAAACTGGGAAGATTTGGCTACCGCATTTTATAAACAGTATCAGTACAATTCTGACCTTGCTCCTACGCGTACCCAACTTCAGGGTATGTCACTGGGGACGGGCGAAGGATTCAAGGAGTATGCGCAAAAGTGGAGAGACTTGGCTGGAAGGGTGCAGCCTCCTTTGACTGACCGTGAACTTGTTGACATGTTCCTTGGGACCCTGTCTGGTCCATTCTTCAATCATCTGATTGGTAATTCCTCTGCTGGGTTTACGGATTTGATCTTGACTGGTGAGAGGATAGAGGCTGGTATCAAGTCAGGGAAGATACAGAAAGGTGCCTCCGCGAGTACTGAGAAGAACCCTTTCAAGAAAGAAGCCAGTGCTGTTTATGGTCCCCGAAGACAGATTAAACCGAAACGCTGCTGAGCTGTCAATGCATTGGTAATTTCAAAGCCTGTTGTTGCTCCTCAGCAATATAATCAACAAAGGGGTGAGAGACCCAAAAGGCAGTACACTCGGCTTAGCATGACCCTGTCTCAGATTTTGCCGCAACTACTGTCAACCAATCTGGTAACTGTCAAGGAAGCTCTGAAGGTGGTGAACACAGCTTCTCCAAAGTACAACCCCAACGCTCGTTGCGCTTATCACTCCGATAGCCCCGGGCATACTACGGACGATTTTTAGGCTCTGAGGAATAAGGTTCAAGACCTTATTGATGCTAAGGAAATACAGTTTGAGGCGCCTGAAAGGCCCAATGTTGTGACTGCTCCCATGCCCCAGCATGGAGTAAATGTTGTGGAAGAAGACCGATATGTAGCCTCCGTGGAAGAGATTGTTACTCTATTATCAACCGTTAAAAGGAATCTGTTGCTAGCCAGTTTATTTCCGGGATGTGATGAAGATTGCCTTCTATGTGATGTTTCGCCTTTTGGTTGTCCTTTGCTGAAATCAGGTATCCAAAGCCTGATGGATAGCAAGGAAATCTTGTTTGAGAAGATTGTTGTTCCTGCTGTCCCTGCCGAAGAAGTTTCTATCGTCACTATTTTCAACAAACCTCCTAAGGCTCTCTCAAAGAAGCCTGTCAAAATCATGTCCACCCAGAAGAATGCTCCTATCATCATCACAGTTCCGGGGCCTCTCCCTTATACATCCGACAAAGCTGTCCCATGGCATTATGAGGCAGATGTTTATGTGCTTGGAGTAAAACAAGAGTTTGATACAAGTACCGGTGTCAGTAACATCACCGGGCCTGCCAAAATTACTCGCAGTGGTAGGCTGTTTTCACCAGATATTGCGCCGCCAGCTATTCAGAAACCCCTTATCATCACACTTGCAAGTGTGCATGTTCCCCCTACTAATCAAGTTCCTGTTTCTACCCCTGCTGCCGAGTCCTCTGATGCTCGGGGCAAAGGGATTGCTGCTGATTTGCCTGCCCTGACGGAGGCGCCGAAGACAACCACTGTTGAAGCCTCCCAGCAAGAGATGGAGGAGATCCTCAAAATTATCAAGAAAAGTGATTTCAATGTTGTTGAGCAGTTGGGGCACACCCCATCAAAAATTTCTATGCTATCACTGTTGTTATGTTCAGAGGCCCATGCCAAGGCCCTGATCTCCTTCCTAAAGACGACCCATGTGCCACAAGAAACGTCTGCTGATCAATTCACTGATTGTGTGGCCAACTTGACTGCCGATAATGGTTTGGGCTTCTCTGACGCCGATCTAACTGCAAAAGGAAAGAACCATAATGACGCCCTGCATGTCTCTATTGAATGCAGGGGCACTACTCTTGCCCATGTGTTGGTAGACACGGGTTCTTCATTGAATGTATTGCCCAAGAAGGCCCTAGACAGATTGGATTGTGAGGGTCTGGAACTCAAGCCCAGTAACATTGTTGTCCGAGCCTTTGACGGTTCGAAGAGGATGGTACATGGCGAGGTTGACATTCCAATCAGGGTTGGTTCTCAAGTTTTTGATTCTACTTTCTATGTGATGGATATCCGTCCATCCTATTCCTGTTTGTTGGGTCGTCCATGGATCCATAAGGCTGGAGCGGTGACCTCCACACTACATCAAAAGCTTAAGTACCCAGTCAGAGGAAAATTGTTACAGTTCAAGGGGAAGAAGAGTATATGGTCAGCCACTTGAACTCGTTCCGATACATAGAAATGGATTGGGAATTCATTGAAACCCCCTTTCAACACTTTGAAGAGGTGCCTCAGACGTTGGCATCAGCTGAAACTATGATTGAAGACCCTCCTTTGAAGATGGCTTCCTTGAAAGATGTCCGGGCTGTGATTGAGAAGGGCGAGTGCGCAAACTGGGGCCGACTCCCTGACTTTACTCCGAAGACTGACAAGTTTAGTTTGGGCTTCACTGCAGAGGCTCAGAGGGCTGTTCACAAAGCAAGAATTGGAGGACCTCCTGTATTCATCACCAACCCGGGGGTGAATGCTATTGAAGACGACGTGGAGGAATCCGAATTTGACAGCTGGATCTACCCAACAACCGACAATGGACCAAGCAACTGGACTGCCAAAGACTTTACACCTATTACTTTTGTCACTCAGTAATGAACTCTTTTGTTTTCAATTTGTAACAAACAATATGTTGAAACTTTTATGGCTCGGTGTCCTACCCGGGGCATCGTGGCTCCATTTGTGAGGGCTTTTGTATGACATTTTCATATATCATTAATCAAAACATTGGACGTTTGTTGCATTTCAAATCTTGTGCTCCTTTTCTTTCTTTATCATATATTGCAAAACAGCTATATTTACACACACTCACTTATACAGGTTCCAATCCACTCTGGATCTCACTGGTAACGACTCTGCTACTGCCAATTATGACTTTGAGAATCCAATCAACTTAGCCGAAGACGAAGGTGAAGATGATTGTGAAGTTCCTGGTGAACTTGCAAGACTGTTACTCCGGGAAGAGAGGGCCATTCAGCCACATGAAGAGCCAGTGAAAACGGTAAATCTGGGTACTGAGACAGACAGGAAGGAAGTCAAGATTGGTGCCGATCTAGAGCTCAGTGTAAAAGAACGGTTGATTCAGATGCTGCATGACTATGTGGAAATCTTTTCCTGGTCTTACGAAGACATGCCTGGGTTGGATACCGACATTGTGGTTCATCACTTGCCTACCAAGGAAGATTGCCCTCCGGTAAAACAGAAGGTCCACCGTATGCGTCCAGAAATGTCCGAGAAAATCAAAGCTGAGGTTATGAAACAATTTGATGTCGGGTTTCTAGCTGTAACTTCTTACCCTCAGTGGGTTGCCAACGTGGTTCCAGTGCCGAAGAAAGATGGTAAGGTCCGAATGTGTGTTGATTACAGGGATTTGAACAGGGCCAGCCCTAAGGATGATTTCCCTCTGCCTCATATCGACGTTCTGGTTGATAATACTGCTCAGCATAAAGTTTTCTCCTTCATGGACGGCTTCTCCGGTTATAATCAAATCAAGATGGCTCCTGAAGATATGGAGAAGACCACTTTTGTCACTCAGTGGGGCACCTTTTGCTACAAGGTCATGCCTTTTGGGTTGAAAAATGCTGGGGCAACCTACCAACGTGCCATGGTTGCTTTATTTCATGATATGATCCATCATGAGATAGAAGTGTACATCGACGATATGATTGCAAGGTCCCAAACCGAGGAGGAACACCTTGACCATCTACGGAAGCTGTTTGACCATCTGAAGTTGTACAAACTGAGGCTGAACCCGAACAAATGCACCTTTGGGGTGAGATCTGGAAAATTACTAGGCTTCATCGTAAGCGACAAAGGCATTCAAGTGGACCCTGCCAAGGTGAAAGCCATACAAGAGATGCCAACTCCCAAGACAGAGAAAGAAGTCAGAGGCTTTCTAGGACGTTTGAACTACATTGCCCGATTCATCTCACATCTAACTGCTACCTGTGAACTAATCTTCAAACTTCTGAAGAAAGATCAAGTAGTACGTTGGAACGATGAATGTCAGGCCGCTTTCGAAAAGATCAAAGAATATCTCCAAGAACCACCCATTCTTATGCCGCCGGTTGAAGGGAGACCTCTAATACTATACTTGACAGTACTTGACAACTCAATGGGGTGTGTGCTGGGGAAGCATGACGAGTCTGGCCGAAAAGAGCACGCCATTTATTACCTGAGCAAAAAGTTTACCGACTGTGAGACTCGGTACTCACTGCTCGAGAAAACTTGTTGCGCTATGGTATGGGCTGCTCGCCGGCTGAGACAGTATATGTTGACTCACACTACTCTGTTGATTTCAAAAATGGATCCAATCAAGTACATATTCGAAAAGCCTGCTCTGTCTGGAAGAATAGCAAGATGGCAAATGATCTTGACGGAATATGACATCCAGTACACGACTCAGAAAGCAATCAAGGGAAGTGTATTGGCAGACCATTTGGCACACCAACCAGTGGACAATTACCAGTCGTTGAACTTTGAATTTCCAGACGAGGATATCATGGTAGTGACTGATTGTGAAGTACCTGGACCGGATGAAGGACCTGAGGAGGGATCCCAATGGTCTATGCACTTTGACGGAGCTTCGAACGCTTTGGGTAATGGTATCGGCGTTGTGATCATATCTCCAAGACGCACTCATACTCCGCTCACCGCCCGGTTGTGTTTCAACTGCACCAACAACATGGCAGAGTATGAGGCATGTATCATGGGTCTTCAAGCTGCAATTGACTTAAGGATCAAGTTTCTGAGTGTATTCGGAGATTCCGCTCTCGTGATCAATCAGGTCAAAGGCGAGTGGGATACGAAACACCCGAATCTTATTTCTTACAAGGAGTATGTATTGACATTGCTTCCCCACTTCGAAGAGATAACTTTTGAACACTTCCCGAGAGAGGAGAATCAGTTGGCGGAAGAGTTGGCTACAATGTCTTCTATGTTCAAAGTCAAATGGGATAACGAGGCTCCTCGGATCATTATCTGGAAATTGGATGAACCTGCACACTGCTGCAATCTTGAGGTTGAAGAGGTAACTGAGAAACCATGGTATCATGAAGTAAAGAGGTACTTAGAAGCTCAAGAATACCCCGAAGGCGCATCGGTTAATGACAAGAAGTTCCTGAGTAGGTTTGCGGCAAAGTTCTTTCTTAGCAATGGCATTCTCTACAAGCGAAACCATGATTCAACCTTACTGCGTTGTGTGGATAAGACCGAAGCAGAAAAGATCATGGCAGAGCTACATGAAGGCACATTCGGAACATATTCCAGTGGACATACCATGGCAAAGAAAATCCTTCGGGCAGGATATTTCTGGTCCACAATGGAAGCCGACTGTTATCAGCATTCGCGAACTTGTCATAAATGCCAGATCTATGCTGATAAGGTGCACATTCCTCCGGTTCCTCTAAACGTCTTGACAGCACCTTGGCCTTTTGCAATGTGGGGAATCGATATGATCGGCGAGATCCGACCTACGGCATCTAACGGGCATCGCTTCATCTTGGTAGTGATCGACTACTTCACGAAGTGGGTTGAAGTAGCTTCCTACGCCACTGTAACCAAGAGCGTCGTGGCACGATTCATTTGGCACAACCTGATCTGTCGATACGGTGTACCTGAGAGGATCATTACGGACAATGGTACCAATCTTAACAACAAGATAATCATTGAGCTCTGCGAGCAATTCAAGATACAGCACCACAATTCTTCTCCCTACCGGCCGAAGATGAATGGGGCCGTAGAAGCAGCAAATAAGAACATCAAGAAGATTGTGCAGAAGATGACAGTGACCTACAAATATTGGCACGAAATGTTACCGTTTGATCTTCATGGGTACCGTACCTCAGCACGGACGTCAACAGGGGAAACTCCCTTTTCCTTGGTCTATGGCATGGAGGCAGTCTTGCCTATTGAAGTCCAGATACCCTCTCTCCGGATAATGAAGGATGCAGACTTGAGCGAAGATGACTGGATCCAGACTCGGCTTGATCAATTAAACCTAATTGACGAAAAGAGACTCACTGCTATTTGTCATGGTCAGACGTACCAAAAACGGATGATCAGGGCATTTAACAAGAAGGTCAAACGACAATACTATCAAGTCGGAGACCTGGTAATCAAGCGCATTATTCTACCTCAAGGTGATCCCAGGGGCAAATGGACCCCCACGTACGAAGGGCCATTTGTGGTTAAGCATGTTTTCTCAGGAGGAGCTATGATTCTAACCACCATGGATGGTGACGACCTTCCTCACCCTGCCAATGCAGACATAGTAAAAAGATACTACGCATGAACTAAGGACCCGCTAGGTCGACGCACCTAGGAAAAATAAGGGCTTCCCGGTGAACCAAAAGGGTTCGGGCAAAAATAAGGGATGAAATGAAAAAAATCTGTACACCCGGCAAGTCGAAAACCTGAAAAGGCGGCTTGGGAAAAAATAGGTATCCCGGTGGACCGAAAACCCGAAAGGGCGGTCCGGGCAAAAGTTAGGGATAAAGCGTAACACTATGTCTCATTGGATCACCTTGCATCCAGAATTCGGCATCAACTATCGGGCTCAAACTTCGGCATCGATCGATCAGCTTCATCCTCAACTAAGCAGCAAAGTGATGAGACGCTTGAAGACATAAAGGCGATAGCAGAGTTGGAACCCAGTGGGATTATTTTTTCACATAGCTGTTTTGTTTCCTTTTCAAAATTGTATAAACTCTATATTGCTCGGCGGCGTTCTCTTACTAGGACGTCAGTCTTCTGTATGTAAACGCCTATTTACAAGCAAACTTCAAAATCAATACAAGTTTCATTTTTCAGACGAATTACCCATCGTTTTTCCTTTTTTCTGCTTTGTTTTGCAAAGAACGTCCAATGTTCATTTTTGATATATGCATTTGACATTAATTGCTAATCATGAATATTTGCATACGAAACAAAAGACTAATTACAAATGACATCAGAAACAGGGGCAGTTTAGATTTGTCTAAGCGATCTAGTTGCTTTGTCCACCAAGGTACCAAGGTAAGTTCAGCTAAAGAACGTAACCAAGCTACCTCAACTCCCCACAGAGTAAGACCAGATTGCAGCAACACTCTCCTCAAGTAGAGTTGGTCTCCCATCAGCCCCGAGAAGGCACATTATTCCCCCAGCAAGTCAACGATACTCTCCTCAAGCAGAGTTAGTCTACTGTCAGCCTTAAGGAAGTTGGGTATCCCCAGAAGATCTCAACGTTCCCCAGCGGAGTATAGACATTCCTCAGCAAGCATCCCCGACAGCCTTAATATAAGATTGTTCCCCGGTGGAACCATCCCCAAGTACAACCTAAAGTTTCCCCAGGAGAGTGGAATCCATATCCCCAGCAGGTCTTGGAGCTTATCCCCAGTAGATTCTGGAAGCTTATCCCCTGCAGAGTACGAACGTCCCTCCCTGGTTTCATTCAAAGGTTATTTCCCCACCAGGATATAACTGGGTTATTCTCAGCTAATAACCACGGAAAGATCGTCCTCGGCGAAGTTTTTCCTATCCCCATCGGAGTTCATCAAATTCCCCAACTTAACTTATCAGCGGAATCCCCAGCAGAGTTTATCGTTGAAATCCCCAGCGGAGCTCTCATCAAAACCTCGGCGAGATATCTCTTCCCACAGAGTAATTCCCCTCAGAGTAATCTCTCCAACAAGTTTATTCCCCAACGGAGTCATCTTCTCCTACCGGTTTATTCTTGCAACCATCATCCCCAGCGGAAACGAAGAACTCTTCTCTTCAACATCAGCCCAGGATTTGATTCCCCGGCCAGTCGTCAAGGATTTATTTTCCTAGACGAAAATACATTCATAGACATTTCACATTTCATACATCCTGTTTACATACATGACAAAGTGCATACAACACTATCTCATTTTGAGCATCATGACATCATGCATCTCATACATCATGACATTGCATACAACTGATGTTTTGCCTTTTCAGGAAAAAAGATCAATCCAAAAGATGATTACTATCAACTATCGCAATTCCAGATTCGATACCTGTATCTAGCCAGGGCATATCTGTGAGTGATTGATTGTAGATTCGATACCTGTATCTAGCTAGGGCATGTCTACATGAGAGTTTGAAGATCAACCCCTGTAACAGGCCAGGAAATTATCTTTCATTCTCAGGTCAGAGGTCTACACCTGTATCCAGCCAGGAAAGCTATCTCTACCAACCTTTTGCAATTCCAAATTCGATACCTGTATCCAGCCAGGGCACATCTGTGAGCGACAATCCCAGATTCGATACCTGTATCCAGCCAGGGCATATCTGTAGACGACAATCCCAGATTCGATACCTGTATCCAGCCAGGGCATATCTGTAGACGACAATTCCAGATTCGATTCCTGTATCCAGCCAGGGCATATCTGTAGACGACAATTCCATATTCGATTCCTGTATCCAGCCAGGGCATATCTGTAGACAGCATTTCCAGATTCGATACCTGTATCTAGCCAGGGCACATCTGTGAGCAACCAATTGTAGATTCGATACCTATATCTAGCCAGGGCATATCTGCATGAAAAGACTGAAGATCAACACCTGTAACAAGCCAGGAAACATCTTTCTTTCTCAAAATATACAAGTTCTCGCTAAGGAATATCTTATGCGATCAACACTTCCAAATGGCATCTATAAGCCCATTCCCGACAAGGTTCTGTCACGTCTCCAGATGGCATCTATAAGTCCATCTCCCTATCCACTGTCTCTCATGATGGCATCTATAAGCCCATTCCCGATGTCACATTGCTAATACTCCAGCATGCGAGTGCAAATTTCCGGGCACTCTAGTGTCCAATCTCCTTTTACCCTCGAGTCGCGAAAGGCAAACTTGCCAATCTAACTCTTCAGGTTCAAGAAGATTGAACAGGGGCAACTGTTGTACCCCAAAATTTTCCCTCCCATTTCCTCAACATTTTCTCATCACAAGACCCTTGGAACTCAAGATCCAGTTGGGGTTTCCTCTGCTCAAGACTTCTCCTTGCACTGTTGATCCAAATTAGGGTTTGTGTTTGCACAAATATCTTTTGACCTAGAATGACTAAGATGACTTTCATGCTTCATATTGGACTCCCAAGTTTATCCATACCAAGTTTCAAGCCTTGATTCCAATCTTTGCCCAGTCAATTGGACAGTTGACCTAGAAATCAACTGTATTGGGGAAAAGTCAACTGTGGTCAATTGACAGTCAAACCTCATGATTTTTGACCCACATCAACATTATGAACTCATATAGACCATTTGATCAAGTTTGGATCATAATTCCACAAGAAATTTGATTAGATCACCAAAAGGGCAAAATGGTCATTTTTAGGGTTTTGACTGCACAAAGGCAATTTTTAACTGTTTGACCTAGCCAATGGCAAACCAAGCTCACATATGGACTCAAGGACCCCATGGAATTGTCTTTACATGTTCAACAAGCTCAAAAGATCCCAATTGCACAAAATTGACAGATGAATTTTCCAGTCAATTGATCAATTTTTGACTGTATACTAAAAAGTCAAACTTTGACTTTTTGGTCAAAATCAAGTGTCAAGATTAATTTTCCATCAAAACATGTCAAAACATGAAACTTGTTCATCAAGAAATCAAAAATTGCAAATTAGGGTTTAAAATGAAGAATTTTCATAACTTAGAATTTTTCTAAGTTATGAAAATCCCTAATTTTTTTCCTAACTTTGTCCCACTTTTTCATCAAGATGCATTTGGATTCAAACAAAAGTAAAAACTTGAAAGTTGTATTCCTTTGCAAAATCTACAACTTTGATTCACAAAGTTTCCTCAAATGAAGCTTGTAGCTCAAGTTATGATTTTTGGAACAAGGGTGCAAAACATTCTTAACTTAGAAAAATTTTGACCTATTCTAGGCAGGATTTTTGCCTAACTTCATGGCCACTTTTCACATGCTTCCACTTGGAATTTCAATTTTCATTACAAAGATGGATTGTAGTACACATTCCAAGCTTTCCAAAATGTCCAAGAACTCATCAAACAACCTTGTGGTTAGGGAGAATCGAATTTGGCAATTTGAGCAAAAGTCACTTTGATTCATGGCCATGTACATGTTCATACACTTTGCAATTGTTCAAATCAGCATGAGCAGGCTAGTTACAGGCCTCTAATCCTTTTCTTACTCAATAATTAAATGCCAATCCATTGTGTTTTAGCTTTGTTTTGTTCATATAGTCATTACACAAAGAATTAAGCCTTAATTGGAAAAAGTGATTTATCCATTTTTGTAAAGTAGAACTTTATGTCAAGTTTGCAAATCAAGAGGTACAATGCATATCTTTAGACACAAGATTCATGGACATAACACACTGATCAAGACTAAAAGATGCAGCACATTAGAGGGACATGTACAAGCCTAGAAACCAAGTTGGCATTTCCTTGCTTCACATAGAAGAAACCTTGCATTTTTGAAACACAACTCTCATTGCTGCAAGAACTAGCTTAGACAAACTTGTTAGACACATTCTAAACAACATAACTGAGCTAAGGCACGACCAAAACACCTTCCAAACCTCATCAAACCTCAAAACACCATCCTACTGCAGAAAACAGAGTCACCTCTGCAGTTGGACTTCCATAAGCAAATCCACTCGTGCATTCTTGCTAAAACCAGTTCATACACATTCCATATCACATATACAAGCTATCTCAAGCATTGGACACGACCTGTAACACCTCTAACCAACTTCACCATTTTCACATTTTCTGTTTTGCAGGTGGATTGTTATAGCTTGATTCATTGGGTTTCAAAGCAAACTAAAGGTTGGAGAAGCATCCCTGACCTTCAAGCAAGCTGTACAAGTCCTCACATTGCCTTGAAAGTGCCTCCATTACCAGACACGATCCAAGCTGAACAGGTAAGTTCATGGACTTCTATCTCTCAATCTAGGAAGAGTTAGCTTTAAGTTTATGAATGAAAATGTTCTATTCATGGCCCTGGAGCTATAATTATCCTCACTTTCCATTTATATTGCATATGTTGAGAGTATTGTGAACTTGAACATTGACAAAAACTTAGGTTAAGAATTAGGGATGGAGAAATTCTCTCTCATTTCTGAGAAATAAGTTGAGTTTTTTATATGTATGGAATCGTGGCTTGATGTTTGACATCTTTCATGTTATAAGTTTGTGCTAAAAGTCCAGGAATCAGGAGTTGTGTTTGAAGCAAGAAAAGGCGCGTTTTTCAAATGTTTTTTGTCTGAAGGTTGAAGACAACTTTTCATGGGCTGGGCCTGAGATGTTTTCCTTTCCACACCATTGCATTTCACCTGCACCCCCCTGGCCCATTTTGAGATATACTTGTCATTTTTCATTTTTTCCTTTTGATTTTGTTTCCATATTTTTATTTAAGCATGAAAAAATATTAAAATTATTTTTCCCACATTTTTTGCATTTTTATTTGATATTTATTTGGCTTTATTTAGTTTTGTATATAAATAAACATAAATATACTATTATTTAAAATAACTAAAAATAATACAAAACACTTTTATTTTCTGATTTTATTTTATTTTATCTTTTGAAAACATTTTATAAAAAATATACTTTTTTTAATAATATTAAATATTATATTTTTGTACACATAATATATATTTAATAAATAATGTAAATACTTATATATTTATTAGTATATTTAGGTTAAAAACATATAAAAAAAATACATTTTTTTTTATTAATATTTAACTTAAAAATCATTTTTTGACAATATACTTTATTTTTTATTTATTTTTTACACATAATTAATAAATATTGTATATAATACTTAATAAATAATTAATACCTTTTATTTAGCAAAATTAGGGTTTTTTCCCTAAACATGAAAATATTCAAAAAAATTAACTTTATTTTAATTATTTTTTTATTTTATTTGTGAATAAAATATACACTTACACCAAAATACCTTCACATACATATTGCTTTATTCTTATACATCTTTGTATTTATATTTGTGCAATTCGATTTGGTTGTAAATATTGGACACTATCCTCCTATGAAGTCTCATCCCCATTTGAACATTTGTACCCCCATTCCCATGATCATTGTGTAATAACTTAGGACTTTTAATTTCACATTTTTAAGCTTTCTAATTATACCATGATAGACTTGGGGTTTTGTATGCAAAAACCAACCAAATAGTTTGACCTAAATTCAAGATAAACAAGCATGAAAATGGACAACACAAATCACACTTGCACCCCTAGGGTACTCCACTTGTTGCCTTCAATAATGGGCCATATTGCATGTTGAGTATCTTTGGCAAAAACAAAACAACTTCAAATGATCATAGTCCCTCAATGACGCTTTCGAAAGTTGCCTAAAAATGATCAAGTCCCTTAAAGGAAAAATTGCCCAAAGATACTTGGCACCATTGCAATCATGGTCTAAACGATGACCCGCGCCCGTCCCGTTCACATCCTAAGACAAGATTGTCCACCAAATACAATGGTGGAACAAAATTGTCAAAAGGGTTAAAACATAGCAAATCTTTGAGAAATTTAGAGTAGACAAACTCTTGGTTACTTGCCAACTTGCAAAATAAAAACACTTGCCTATTTTTTCAAAACCACACATCACTACACTTTCAAAATAACTTTCAAAAACATTGAAAACTTTTCAAAAGATATACACCTTTGTATACATCCCAACATGGATCATTACAAAGGTAGCCACCACATTGGCCTCTTTTCAAAATATTTTTCAAACCCACACACACAAAGCACCATTTCAAACAATTGAAAATCAAAGGCAAGTGATCTAAGCAAGTAACTAAGAGCCCATGGATAACCATGGATAGAAAGGGTGCTAATACCTTCCCTTTCTATAATCTACTCCCCGAACCCAAGAAAACATCTCAAAGGTTTTTGCTGTGCTTTTTAACCTTTCCTTAGGATAAAACAAAAAGTCGGTGGCGACTCTTGCTCAACCGAAACATTTGCGAAAACAAAACGCAAAACCTCAAGTCAGTTCTCCCACCATATCACAGTAAGCAACCCAGCACCTTCTATTGATCAACT
This sequence comes from Vicia faba, assembly GCA_948472305.1. Classification (NCBI taxonomy): domain Eukaryota; kingdom Viridiplantae; phylum Streptophyta; class Magnoliopsida; order Fabales; family Fabaceae; genus Vicia; species Vicia faba. The sequence goes on from OX451738.1 coordinate 1,262,038,934, forward strand.
CCATAAAAGACCATCCAGAAGCAGCATTGATCACCCAGAAGAAACAATCTTAGGAAGGAAGGAAGATCCAATCAGAACAAGATCTACCTTCAGAAACTCTAAAGAATCCCTCATGGGACTGGTTTCTCTGATTGAACCAACCACAATTGGTGAAGCACTTCTGGACAATGACTGGATTCTGGAAATGCAAGAGGAGCTAAATTAATTCACAAGAAATGACGTATGGGATCTGGTTCCCAAACCAAATGAATTCAACGTCATTGGTACAAAATGGATGTTCAGAAACAAACTGAACGAACAAGGTGAAGTCATCAGAAACAAAGCACGACTGGTAGCACAAGGTTATATTCAGCAAGAGGGGATAGACTATACAGAAACATTTGCTCCAGTCACCAGGTTAGAATCTATCAGACTTTTAATTTCATTTGCTGTTAATAAAGGCATCACTCTGTATCAAATGGATGTCAAGAGTGCATTCTTAAATGGCTATTTAGAAGAAGAGGTTTATGTGCACCAACCCCCTGGTTTTGAAAGTTCCAAAAATCCAGAATATGTTTTCAAACTAAAGAAGTCACTCTATGGTCTGAAACAAGGCCCCAGAGCTTGGTATGAAAGACTAAGTAACTTCCTGTTAGAAAAGGAATTCACCAGAGGGAAAGTGGACACAACCTTGTTCTGTAAGACAGTTAAGAATGACATCTTAGTATGTCAGATTTATGTTGATGACATTATATTTGGATCCACTAAACCCTCTCTGGGAAGAGAGTTTGCTAAATGTATGCAAGCAGAATTTGAGATGAGCCTAATGGGGGAACTAGAATTCTTTCTGGGCATTCAGATTAATCAAACTCCGGAAGGAACTTACATTCATCAGAGAAAATATGTCAGAGAACTTCTGAAGAAATTTGATCTCTCAGAATGTAAGCCCTCAAGGATTCCAATGCATCCCACGTGCATTTTGGAAAAAGAAGAGGTAAGTAAAAAGGTAGAACAGAAGGTCTACAGAGGTATGATTGGTTCTCTTCTTTATCTGACGGCTTCAAGGCCTGACATTCAATTCAATGTTTGCATTTGTGCTAGATTCCAATTAGATCCTAGAGAATCTCACTTAACAGCAGTTAAGCGAATTTTCAAGTATCTGAAAGGTACTACTAATCTGGGTTTGTTTTATAGAAAATCAAGTGATTACAGCTTAGTAGGATACTGTGATGCTGATTTTGCTGGAGACAGAGTAGAACGTAAAAGCACTTCTGGAAGCTGCCAGTTTCTGGGAGAAAATTTGATCTCATGGTCCAGCAAAAGACAATCCACAATAGCTCTATCAACAGCAGAAGTTGAATACATAGCAGCAGTTGGATGTAGCACGCAAATGCTCTGGATGAAAAGTCAACTTGATGACTTCAATATATTTGAGAGTAACATCCCTATCCTCTGTGACAATACTTCTGCCATTTGTCTCAGTAAAAATCCTATTTTGCATTTTAGGGCTAAGCATATAGAAATAAAACATCATTTTATTAGGGACTATATTCAGAAAGGGATTCTCAATTTAAAATTCATTGACACAGACCATCAATGGGCTGATGTATTTACAAAACCTCTTTCTGAAGAAAGGTTTAACTTCATTCTGAAACATCTCAGCATGAAGCTTTCCCAGAATAAACTGTTTTATTTACATATCTTAATCCTCAGAATTTGTGCTATTTTCTGTGAACTGTTAATCAACCTGCCTTCAGAATTTTAAAAGTCCAGATTGTATCAGAATCTATCCATGAAGATCTGAGCGTTTCATTTCAATGATAGAAGTGTGTTGTTCACGTAAGCAAACAGTTTTCATCCATTCATCAGCTACCTTATGAGGCTGAACACGCGTTCATTTTTCTGAAAGGTCAAAAGCGCTGATTGGATGCATTGAGACACATGTCACGGGTAACCATTCCAATATCTTTCTGAATCCCCCAAAATCAGCTGTCATTAATGCTTATAATCATTACAATTTATTTCTCTCTCTTGCAGTTTACGTTTTCAAAATCTATTCAAACACATTTATCATTCTTTACACTCTTTCACTTTCATTTTCTATACAATCTAATTGTTTTCAGTTTGCATATTTCAAAACCCCTCCTTTTTCGTATCAAGTTTTTCTGTGTGAACATGGCTTCCTCAAGAATTCCTAATACCAGTACTCAGAACAGAATCCTCAGAACAATATGAAGAACCATTCAGAACTCTCCTCACGCCCATTAACAACCTAGAAGTACTCTCAAAATTGATTGTGGACTTTAACAGTCTTCAAGAAAATGGGTTCAATCTTTCTGAAGAAGTAAAGGTTCAAGGATGGAACAGGTATTTTGACCATCTGGTAGGTCCAACGTTCCCAATCCTTGTGAAGGAATTTTGGATTCATGCTTCATCCTCCAACCATCAAGTTACTTCGTATGTAATGGGGAAGAAGATAGTCATAACTGAAGACCTTATTGCAAGATTGATAGGTTACAGTGGTGGTGGCGTAAGGTGCATAGACATGGCAGAAAGATGTGCTGATGTCGCTTCAATTGCTAGAGAAATTTTCACTCTGGGTCTTCCCTGCAGCAAGATAAGGGATCTGAAAGACCATCACAAAATATGGGCTAAGATTATTCTGGGATGCATAAACCACAGGAAGCCAACCAGCTCTCCTGACTACATCAACATTGATCAGTAGTTTCTGATCTACTTCATCTCCCAGAAGACTAAGGTGAATCTGGCTCACTTGCTGTTCAATCATCTGAGGACTAGTATTAAAGAGACTAGAGAAGATGAGCGCACTAAAAGGGACTGGATACCCCTTGGAAGGCTCATATCAGATATTTTGACAGAGAATAGGCTGATAGATCATCTAACAGAAGCACAGGAAATCAGCTCTTTAGAGGCAACTGCTGGAAAGCCTTTGAATGCGAAGAATCTGAAGAAGATGAAGATTATTGAGAACATCAAGAAGGAACCCAGTGTTACTTCTTTTGCAACAATCACCAGCAGAAGAATCCCTCTGGATGACTTTCCCATGTTCTCAGAAATTGATTCCAAGCCTGAGATTATCGTCAGATACTTGGATGCATGCAAGGCAGATGGCACTGCACCAAGGTTAAACATCCATGACTTGCAATAGGCGGCCCCAGAAGTTGTGCTGAAAAAGAACAAGAAAAGGAAGGCAGCAGCAGAAGGATCATCCCAGCGGACTCCCAAAGCTGCTAAAAAGAGAGGTAATCCTTCTAGTGTTAATGTTTTAGATTCAATATCTTTATCAACATCTGAACCAATCCCTACCCAACCAGAAATTCCTACCCCACAAACATTTGATGATTTTGACATAGGGTTTGACCCCTCAGAAACGTTAACTCTTAAAGGAACTCACTCCCTACCTATCAATCCAATTATTAAAAAAACTCAACTAGAACTTGCAAAAGTTCTGTCCGATATTGAAACTTTTGACCAGAATATTTCTGCTCCCATAGCAGAAAATCCAAACTCTAAAACCATTTCAGAAGCACCTCAACCAGAAATTTCCCTCTCTCCACAACCAGAAATACCACTACCTCCATCTCCTCAACCAGATATTCATCCACCATCTCCACAACCTGAACTAATCCAACCAGAAGTTCAAACTTCTGAGATCCAATCTTCTGAGACCTGTGAACCAGAACCTCATAACACTCAATCCAACCAAACTGAAGAACCCACTTCAGATTTTGATACCATTCCCATTCCAGGTATCACTGAACCTCTGGCCATCCGTATACCCCTCACCATTCTGGACAGACCCCAAATTCCTTCTTCACTAGAATAAACTCCACCAAATTCCCCAACTAGTCCAATAATTATACCAGACTCTCCCACTCCCTCACCAAAGAACAACCCAAATGACAACGCCAAAACTGTCATTGATTTAACTGTTTTTGAATGTCTTGCTGCCATAACCCACAAAACAGCCATTCCAAAACCAAAACCATCTGAACCCACACCAGATGTTGGTACTAGTTTATTGATGTTTGAAACAGAAATGAAGAAGTGGATAACTTCCCTGAAGCAAGCTAGTCTTGAGATGATTAATCCTGCTGCTTCAGACTATCTTTGGACAAGCTTCAGAAATTGGGTAAGTTCTGCAATTCATAAGATGCAAGAACAGAGCTACGGACAAGTTCAACAGAACTTCAGTAATCTGCTAAAGGTCATTGAAGATCAAGTTCTGAGCCAACTGCTCAAGGAAGAAATTCTCCCTCTAGACAATGCTTCCTGGTCAGAACATCGTCCAGCAGACAAAGTTCAACTAGAGTCAGAAGATCTCATTCTGACTGATACTCCAGAGCAGATGATCCCTGCAGAGGAACTGGTTTAAAAAGATGACATTGCAGAATGCTCTGAGAAGCATCCAGTTACTGAAGATTCTCAAGCTTCCTCCTATGAACGGAAGACTCTGGAAGAACTGAAGAGATCTGATATTATTATGCAGCAAAGGATGGATAAACAGGATGACAAAATTTCGGAAATCAAGAGCATGTTAACCAAACAAGAGGAAACCAACATCCAGATCAAGGGCTTGTTGGAAGCTTTGTTACGCGTCTTCCTCCTCCCTCTTAGATTTCTCTTTTAAAATTTTGTTTATCTGTAATACTTTTTTTACATTGCTGTTGTTCTGAACTTCTTATCGTTGCTTCTTTTTTTAATATAAACCCTTTTTGGCTCTGATTATATTTTCTTTTTGATAACTGAAAAAAAAGGGGGAGAAAGAATAAGATATTTTCAATAACGGATTACTGAGACATAAGTCTCAAACATTCTGATCTACTTATTTTCTTTCTTCTGAAAAGCTTGAACAGGTACAAAACTCTGATGAAAGACGTAGTCAAATTCTGATGCTCAAGGATTCAAAGAATTTAAGGGAAGTAATCAACTCAGGGGGATTTTTTATTCTTAATTCTATACTTTTTATTCTTTATTTATAATTGAAAAATCTGGTTTTTGTCATCATCAAAAAGGGGGAGATTGTTAGAACATAGTTTGATTCTACAACCCTGGATTAGAGTTTTGATGATAACAAAATACAAAGAATAAATTATCTCAAAGATATATACAAAGAACAATTATGCTCCTTAAAATTATGTTTTGTATATGTATAAGTTCTGATGGAATCAGCATCATAATGGAATCAACATCAGAAGACCAGCAATATGTGCTACACGCTGAAGCTACCAGATTATACGCTGAAGTTTGATGACCAGAATCTGCGCCTAAACAACTATACTCTGACTCTGATCAAAGACATCTTTACCAAGTCATCAACACTCTGAAGCGTTATCAGCAGGTATAGCAAAGAAGACTATGAAGCGTTACTGGTTATTCAAGACAGAATTAAATGCTAACGGCTTTCTTCAGACAAGATCTTCTTCAAAATAAAAGTGAATTATTATCATTAAACTTGATTTATGGACAACGTCTCTTGCTTGCCTATATAAACAAGCCTGCTTGTGAAAAGAAGCACGTACGTACGCACTCAACAATTTTCCAAGCTATCCAAACCATGCATATTCAAAGCTTTAGCAAATTCATTTTATTCCAAGCTTATTTTGTGTAATTATCATAGTTGTGATATACAGTTTTGTAAAAAAACAACAACACACACTTGTTCAATCATTTGTAAAAGTAGTTCCTTGAGATTAACCGGATTGTGGTTGTACTCAAGAAGACTTTAACAGTTGTAAAAGTAGTACCAGGATAAAAATACTGTGTTGTTAAGCCTTTTGATTTAAGTTTTTCAATTCAACCCCCCCCCTTCCTTGTGTTTTTCACATCTTCAGATAAATGTAGATATCATACCCTTGAAGCTAACCACATGCTTGCTTTTCATTTTTATCAATTATATGTTGAGAACTGACTTTTACATGTAGCAGAGCAATGTTAGAAACAAAAAACAGTAGTATGGGTCGACACATATCTCTATGAGTTGACGCATATCAGGCATAAAATAGGTTTTGAGTCGACACAAAACGTGCATGTGTCGATACAAAATGAAAATGAGTCGACACAAACCTTTATGTGTCGACTCATACTGTGTTGTTTTTTATTTCCAGGGGCAAGAAATGAGCATGAATCAACGCAAAACACGAATGTGTCGATAAAAATGAGAAATGAGTCGACACAAAACATTATGTATCGACTCATACTGAGTTGATCTTGATTTTCAAGAAACAAGAAGTGTTACGTATCGATGCATAAATGCATGTGTTGATACATCAAAGGTAACAAAACAATTTTCCTTTCTTTTTACACTATCTTTATATTTTTTTTATATTTTTTTTCAATGATGTTCATTTATTCAATATGGTTGTAATAATTTAATTAGATTTTTTACTTCATCCCCATTTGTAAACTTGGACCCCCATCCCATTTGATTGTAATAGTATAGGGTTTACTTTTTTGGATGTTTTAGTTGTTTCTTAATTATGCATATGTCATTCAATTAGAACACATGGACTCCTCTTGGACTCATCATCAATGAAAAGGTATCCACTTACAAATGTACACTTGCACACATTTCATAGCTTGGTCCTGGGCTTTCCTACAGTGACAATTATTCAATCGATTGTTCCAATTGGTCGTTTAGAATACTAGCGCCACACTTGTACCACTTTCTAGGAGCATGCATATAGCCACCTTGTACGGGATTTTGATTTTCATCTAACCATTGAAGAAACTCCTCTCCCATTAGTTTCCATACCAAGCATCTTCTTAAAGGGTCTCATAGTTGAGTTTGGGCATGGCCATTCTCACGAGGTTAATCAAGTCTTGCCCTTGGTTAACCATAACCCGAATCAATCACTTTGGTCCATATACCAAGTGTTTCCATACAGAAAGGGTCTCATAGTTGAGGGTAGGAGCACCTACTCTCACGATATTAATCAAGTACACCCCTTGGTTAATCATAACCTGATTCAATTCCCATACACCAAGCATTCCATTTACTCCTTTCATAATAATACTCATTTTGTCATCACTTTTTACTATGATCACCATGCACAATCACTCTTCATAAACACCATCTCCCTTTACTTTATGTTTATAACATGCTCCCTTAGGATGATAGTTTCCTCTTCTTTAAGATACAGACTAATTATACCTTAGGTTGGAACCCATGCAAGACAACCTTAGGGTTTTTCTAGTCCCCCTCTTAAACCTTTTTCTTCTTTTGTAGTTAAAACTTATCTTTCACAAATCAAATATCCAAAAAAAATTAATCATTACTCAAATCCATTCTAAAACTCACAAAACACTCAACCAATCAAAACTCCCGCAAAGGGCATGTTATCTTCATTCTACCGTAATACAGGCCATGCCTATTGCTAGAATCTGTGTGTTAATGTCGCCCACTAAAAAACACCAACAAACCAACATTTTCTAGAGGAACTATGGTGTTATGATTCCTTCACTGGATACGTAGGAAAAGGGTTGTGAGACCCTCACGAATGCATTAATAAAAAAATCATTTTCTTTCCCATAAATCAAGTATAGTTATAGATAAACACACCCTTAGAAGCAAATAAACAAAATGGATCCTGTTGAATACAAAAAATGTGAGGGGTGTTAATACCTTCCCCTTGCATAACCGACTCCCTTACCCTTTCTCTTGGTTGCAAGACCATGTTATCCATCATCTTGTGGTTTCCTCGATATTTTCCCTTCCTTCGGGATAAATAAAGTTCGGTGGCGGCTCTGTGTTTTTTTCCAGTAGCTTAAGCCTTTAACAAGAAAATGAATTACTGTATACACCCCCTTTTCAATATTTACAATGGTCTAAAAAAATTGCATGGGCTCTTTCTGATAAAGAAAGGACCATGATTTCTTTACAAGATAAACCCCTTTTATAGACTTTAAACCCCCCATAACTATTTTATAAAATAATGATTTATAAAGCAAAAAGGATAATTCTGGAAATTAAGAGATAGAAACTAGTGGGGAAATTTAGGGTATGACCGTCATGCACCAGGGGTATTATATAAACCCTCACATATGTGAGGGACATGTATCGAATATTCACTATTCACCATGAAACCATAATACTTTTCTTGTATATATTTTTTCCCACACTTACTTGATCGTCGGAGTGCCTTGCAGGTACAACCCCTCTTTTTTCCTCCTCGACATTCCATCCTGATAGAAGATCATCATCCGACCGCCTTGCAGGTTTTGATCAACTGGTAAGATCAATATCAAATCATGGAAGTAGGGAACTGTTGTACCCTAAAATTTTCCCTCCCATATTTCTTAAAACATTTCAAGAAAGACCCTCAAGTTGCTCAAGGAAGTCCAAAGGTTGACCAGACAAGCTCCCTCTTAAGGCAGTCTACCTCAAATTAGGGTTTCATGTTGCAACAAGATACTTGAGTCCAAGGGATCCCAAACTCTAACCATTGTCCTAATATGTTCTCAAGATCATCCATGTCAAGTTTCAAGCCTTTCAGAGGAAATTTGCTCAGTCAATTGCTCAAGAGCCTGAAAATCGACGATACTATGGCAAAAGTCAATTGTGGCCCAAATACAGTCAAACTTCAAGATTTTTGGTCAACATCCTCATTTTTAAGTATTATTCATCATTTGATCAAGGGTTGATCATGACTTATCAAGGATTGCTCACAATTCATCAAAGCCCAAAAGTTGCTTAATTAGGGTTTTGCAGGAAAAGTCAACTCAACTTTGACCAAGCATAACTTTCTCATAATTTATGAGAAATGACCCATACGAATCTCATTTTGAAGAGGATGAAATTCCCTACAATTCCTCTTCATCTTCCAAGTTCAAAATATGCACTCACAAGAAGTTATGAATTTGGACATTATATGTCATTTTGAAAAGTCAACAAAAACACCTTTTTTGTCAAAGCTTCATACATGAACATGGAGGACTCAATTGAGATTAGACCAAAAGGGTTGCTTATAGTACATCTCAATATTTCTAAAAAGTCCAAGAACACCTTCAAAGAGTCAAAATTGAGGAAGTTATGCATTGGTGAAGTTGACCTTTTTTGCAAAATTGCCAAAAGTCAAAAGTGCCTCAAATTGCAATTTTTGCTAAATAGGCCTAACTTTTTGCACTTGTTTTGAGTTGGTAGCATGGTCCACGAGCCCTAGCTCTTCCCATTTGTCTTTATCTTATTTTTGCTATTTATTTTGATTTTTTATTTCAATTAAATCATTTAAATCAAAACAAATCATGGAATATTCTAAATCATTGAAACCTCAAGATCTTGTGCATATTCCAGGTCCTATATCCAGCTAGCAAGTGAATCAATTCGTGCAAGGCATAGGTGGGCACAAAAAGATTGATTTTGGCCTATTTTGGAAAGATTTTCAAGTGAATCAAATCAAGATCAAAAGCCATAATTGATAAAGATTGAGAACACTTTTGCAACCCTAATTCAATCAGTGGTATATAAGGTAAAATTACAGACCAAAATCACAAAGGTTTAGAGGCGCACAAAGGAAGAACAAAACTTGAAAAGTTGACCAAAAAGTGCTGACTTGAATTCACACTTCCAGACGTTTTCAAGGTCCCCTAGCCATCTCATTCGATTCTTGGGATTGCAAGGAAGCTTTACCAATCAAGAACAAGCATTTTCCAGCGCTAGAACTCACTGTAAGTCAGCCACGACCATGGCTTTTTCTTAAAATCGAATCACATGATTTTGGCACTTATAGCATGAATTACATACATATCCGTGTTCCTTGAAGCATTTGTAAGTTATTCATCACCATTAATTGCATTTTTTCTAACTCTATAAAGATTTGCCATTATTAGGGTTTCTGGTCTCGTTTTAGGGTCTTTGTGTACAGGTGAAATTGGCCCACAAGAAGAGCATCATAATGCTTAGCAGGCCAAGACAGTTTGATTCATGGCCTTAGACTCCATTTATGATGCCCATGGGAGGTTTTGAAACAAGCCAGGGTTGTAGTGACGGACATTTTCCCGTAGGTAAAAGTCAGTGACTTTTAGCAATAGAGAGAGGACAATGACGACTTGTGTGGCACCATCTTACTTGTCCATTTGAATTTTGGCGCTTTTTTTTCCCACTAACCCACATCATTATATATTATCATTTATTATTATTCCATGTACAAATAAGACATGCAGCGCAGTTGGTAGCAAGGCTAGTGGAGAAAGCCATGGGGCCTGGGTTCGAATCCCAGGTCCCCCCATTATTTCACATTATTTTTCTTTAAATGATCAAGCGTGCGTATAGTCAGGGAGACCACCATGTACCCTCATCATCCCACCAACCAGATGTCCAGGAAGCCAGATCTGATGGCCATCATGTAGTGACCAAGATACACCCCAGTCAGCGCATAGCATGGAGTCTAGGGAGTCAACGTGTGTCAGCTTGTTTTGGGCCCAGAAATTGCTATTCACACCCCCTCAAATTGCTGATTTCTCAGGCCCATATCTTTATTCCTTTATTTTTTTTATTTCTTTATTTAATTTATTTAATTATTTTTACTAACATAAAAATTATTCTTTTTTTAATAAAATCACAAAAAATAATATTTTCATCCAATTAGATTTAGAATTTATTTTTTTTATAAAAAAATTAGTTTAATTAGTTTATTTGATTTATTAGGTAACTTTAATTTCTTTTGTAAATAAATTAAAAACAATTAGAAAATTAGGGTTTTAGTTTAATTTAAATTCTATTTTCTTTTTCTTAAAAATAACCAAAAATACAAAAATAGGTCATGTAAATTATTTTCTTTAATTTAATTTAATTACTAATTTTGTATTTAATTTAAAAACCTTATTCTTTTTCTTAAATAATTAAAAATAACAAAAATAATTTTTCCTTCGATTAGGTTAGACGGGGTCAAAACCCTAGTTCTCTCTCGTTCTCGATTCATCGCGTTTATTTATTTTTACCATATTGATGTAATTGCTCACAAGTTGTAATAGATTAATTAGGATTTTTCTCCTTTTCATTTATCGTTTTGACGGGTTGTTTTTGGCTATGTAATTAATACCCAAAGCCTTGTAATAACGTAGCTTTACTTTCCGCGCTTTAAATTCCGCAAAATATTAACTGTTAGATGTATGAATATTAGGGTTGCATGACAAGAATGTATGTAAACTTTAAAACGGTTAGCAAAATCTAAATGTGCAAAGATAATAAACTTGAAATTGAATCACTCGCACATGCGCACTCCTAGGGTATACTCTAACTTCGGTTGCCTTCGGTAAACGATCATTAAGTGTAGGGTATTTTAGTGGTCGCTCTCTTGTCTAAAAGATCAAAGTTGCCTCAGAAAGGTTGCCTCGGATATGTTGCCTCGAATATTGATCTTAAGACATTAAGGTTATTACTAAGACATCCTAACATTTCTTCATTGATTGTACGTCCCTTTTGAATTAACCCTTAAAACTCCAACGATGGTGCTACCTAATCAGTAATAGTAGGATAGCGCTGTCTAAAGGAAATGAACATAGAACAATTCTTTTCTCGAGTAGGTAGATGCTAGTAGGTACTTGCTCAAAACAAACAAACTTTTCACACTTACACTCTTTTCAAACTGATTTCAAAAACTCTTCGTAACACTCTTGAAGACAGAAGCAAGGGTTAAATCGAAGTAAAAAAAAAACTCTTTCAAATCAAACACACAGAGAAGCAATTTTAAAATGATGAGCAAGTACCTAAGAGCCCGTGGAAAACCACGGATAGAAAGGGTGCTAATACCTTCCCTTTCTATAATCTACCCCCCCCCCCCCCCCCGTACTCAGAAAATATCGAAAAAGGAATTTTTCTGTGCTTTTTTCCTTTCCTTGTTGGATAAAATAAAAGTCGGTGGTGACTCTTGCTTACCGCGACATTTTGCGAACACAAACGCAAAACGCAAACCAGCATTTCAAAACAGTCCCGGTTCTGGCCACCGTATCACAGAACTGGCGACTCTGCTGGGGATTTAATAAGTGGGCTATACCTTAGGATTAGTTCATAATATTTGCTTCTCTTGTTTGATTTAATTGCTTTATTTTTTTGGGCTTTGTATTGGAGTTACTATAGATCCTAACCCGGATCTGGGGAACACCTTTTAGGTAAGTAGCAATAAACTGTGAGGAAACTGTACGACGCAGACCGATATGGTTGAAGCAGTAGCTACACTGATGTGGCACATTAGTTGGTACTGGTATCCCTTGTGGAGAAACAAGGAGAATATGGGGCTGCTATATGGGTCATTAAGCATCAACTGACCTTAGAACCTATAATTGACCAACTTGGCCCTAGGAAGTAGTGAGATAGCCAGCCTCGGTGTAAAGCTGAGAACTGGTTGATACTCGATGCTACATTCATTGAGACCATACTCTCGAGATAGTTCCAGCCACAAGAAAAGATTGTGTGAGCTGAAACCATGACCGATGGAGGATGGTCAGTGATATTGAGAACCTCTAGAACCCGGTTACTATTATTAGGACAGGTTGAAACCAACTAAACTTCAAGAGGGTACTACCTTAAAACCCATGCAAGCCTAAACCTAAGGCTGTTTGTGTGACTTTTGTGCTTTCAACTTGAACTACTTGCACAATTTTATCATCTGAGAACATGAGTTCCTTGCAGGTTTTGTTCACAGTCCTTATCCAATAACTTGGATTTCTTGTCGGGATTACTTGCTTACATCACCTCGCACTTTTGCTTAAACGCATAGCATACACATCATAACATCATGACTTAACATCTCCTTAACCATTTCAAGGATCTCAAGGGTTTGTGATGCAGGTTATGGTAAATTAAACGTCTAGCAAGTGGCAAAGGGGATTTATTTTCCTCTAGCAATGTCGTCAGAAGATCAAAACTTAACAACTTGAGTCAGGGGCTATGACCCACTTGATATGTTGAGCTTGACTCTCGTATAAGGACTCTTAACGACACGAAGTTTCTTCAATCAAGCTGCAACCAAATTCTAGCAGTTTTTTGTTTACCCCGCGAGATCCTTGAAAACATTGCATACATATATCATACATATCATTGCCTAACAGGTCTTCCAGTATAGGTCTCTCAAGTTCTCGCTGTTTATTTCAGCAATGGCTCTCAAACAAGACAATAGAAATCTTCAAACTCAAGAAGCTCAGTTAAAGGAAATATTCCTAAACCTATCCAAGGGGCAGGAAGAGTTAAAAACACTCCTCATTGGGAACTTGGTCAAGAAAATTCCTAAAGACAATAAGGACGAACGGTTGGAACAACTGCAAGATGAGGTAGGTGGAATAAGAACCTAGATGCTGGGGCAGATGGCTCTTATCCAAGACCTGGCCCGAAGACAAGAAGAGCTGAAAGCCATCATCAACCAACTTCATCAAGATGGATACAACAACATGAAGTAAATAGTCGAGGCTTGGGACCAAGTCATTCATAAACCTCCAAGAAGACAAGAGTTTGGTTTGGTGAAGAGTGGACGTTTCCAAATTGCTACTACATCACGGTTCCAACAACAACCTCGCCAAAAACAACGGGTTAATCAGAGTAAGTTGGATATGCCCAAAGGCAGTTTACCAAACTCAACATGCCGATGTATCAAGCTTTACAATACATGTTGAGGGTGAATCTGGTTACGTTGATAGGACCTCATCCGAATCCCAATACTTCTTCTCCTAACTACAATCCTGGTGCAAGGTGTGCATATCACTCTAACAGTCTGGGGCATGATACTGACGATTGTTGGAGGTTGAAATACAAAATTCAAGACCTGATTGATGAAGGAGTATTGGAATTCACACAAGATGGTCAACTGGAATGTTTATGTCAATCCTCCAAGACTCACCATTTGAAGTTACAAGTTCTAACAAGAGGGCTTTTAGTTCATTAGAATTTTCAATGTGTAATTTTCTTTTGATTTTGTTTGAACATTTATTCATGTCAAACCTCATTATTTCATCAATGCATTGCACATGTTTGTCTTAAATCAATTAATTCGTATTCACTATTTCAAAAATGCGTTCTTATTTCCTTTTGTGATATTCAACTCTCGATTAAAAACTCTAAGCCTTAGAGGGAGGATGACGAAAATGATACCACAATCTCTACAGTATGCTTTTGAACAGACCTCGCTGACGATGTACAGGTGTTGTTTCAAATCCTAAATAGTGGAGTTATAAGAAAGATAATCCCTAGTCAACCCCTTTGAGCCAAAGAAGTAGGAGTTTTCTTTCTCACAAAATTAAAACCCTTAATCATAACCTGGGGCAGGGTAGTTTCTCAGTTAATTTAGATGCGCGTTCAGTCGCAATATTCTACTTCATACATAATGAATGGCATCAAAGACGTCCTTCCAAAATAAAAGACGGTGATGGTTCCCTATAATCGTCAAGACAGACAGTCATTATCTCTCAAAATAAAAGCCCATTAAGTCAAAACCTATGAAGGAGACTTAAGAAAAAAACTGGGGCATCCCGCTGACTGTAATCACAAAAAGAAATAGTTCAGGCAAAAAAAGAAAGAGGTCCTACAAACCCTCAATAAAAAGAAATGACTGCCTATTCAAAATAAACTGTCAATATCTGAACCATCACTGGAATATCAGAGCAAAGACGCAAACGGGATATAAATGCACAATTAACTGAGTATAGGATCGAAGAACATCACGAAGAACGGGTGGGTACAAATAAATTTTGAGCCTTTATCCTTTGTTTCTTTAACCGTGAACCAGGCCACGTTATAACCCTTAAAAGTCCTAGCTGAAGCATGGGTTGGTTCGAAAGCATATTGTTACAAAAGGTATCCTGACTCCTATAAGGTTTGCTATAAATCCTGAGTTGACATCACACTTTTACAAAAAAAAAACTTGTTTTACTAAAAACTGCATTTTCAAAACGTCAAGACAGACATAAGCTTTGCATTCTTAAAATAACATTGTTTGCATATGACTATTTGTTCAACAACAGAGAAATTCGCATGACGAATATCTAGTGAACAAAAACCTTATCAATAAAAAGGATCACCTCAAGTGGAAATACACTTCCAACCAAGGGGCCTAGCATGATCATTGTCCATCATCTGGGGTAGTCAAGTCAAGATTCAAGGAATCTCTCAAAGACGCCAAATAGCCAGGGGCAAATCTCCATCTGAATCCCTTGGGGCATTGGGCATGAATTCCAACAACGAATCATGTACGATCAAACAAACATCTTCTGGTAGTGTGGCAACACAACACTACCGACAGTGACAACTCCCTACACCTTGAGACCGTGGACATAGTCAGAAAATACTGCGCATGAACAAAGACCCGCTAGGTTGACTGGACTAGGAAAAAATAAGGGCATCCCGGCGAACCAAAAGGGTTCGGGCAAAAATTAGGGATAAAAACAAAAAATATCTCTACACCCGGCAAGTCAAAAACCTGAAAAGGCGGCTTGGGAAAGAAAGGGTATCCCGGTGGACTGAAAATCTGAAAAGACAGTCCAGGAAAAAGTTAGGGATTAAAGCGTATGACTATGTCCCGTTATCTTGTCACTTGCCTATCAGTAGAATACTTATCATTCTGAACGACAGTTACCAAGCACCTCATAAGTTGGGATAACACTCAATCTACAAGGCCTCCGCAGACACTTTCTCCAGCAGGTACAGGGGCAGAAAAGTCTTGATACGAAGTCATTGTCATATCCTCAGCATGCATCCCAGTAACATACACTCCCCGCAGAGTAAGAAGTATCCAAATACAGTGGTGTTAGCTTTCCCGAACAGGACACAACTCTCCCCAGCCGAAGTTCATAATCATGAATAAGTCGGCAAAATTCTCCCCAATCAGAATTTATCTATCACCAGCAACAGAAGATTATCCCCAGTGGAGTTTATTTCTTCCACAAGCAGAAACTCAATCCCCAACAGGGTTCATTATTGCTGCCAATGGTAATTCATCCCCAACCGAGGTTATTTCTCCAAATCAACAGATCTTTTGACAGAATATCTCTTCCCCACAGAGTCATTCTCTCGCCAGTTTATTCTCCAGCAGAGTTATTCGCCCGCCAATTTATCTTCAGTAGTTATCTCCAGCGAGAACGAAGAATTCAACTCCTTGTACTCTCCAGCAGTCCGGGATTTATTTTCCCCAGCTAGAGAATATCATAAGAACATTGCATCATGGCATATGCATAAGCATCATACAGCACAATCTCATTTATTTTGAGAACATCACTGCTCGATACATGTCATGCATCATGACATTACATACGACTAAACTTTTACATTTCAGGAAAAGATACGATCAAATTCTCACAAAGATCAAGCTATGAAGCCCGGGTACAACCGGATAGTATCTTGATTTCTCCATCATATTGTGAAGCCCGAAGAACGACTGGATAACAGTATCAGAATATCGTGAAGCCTGGATTATGACCAGATAGTGTTATCTCTTAAAGGCAAGCTATGAAGCCCGGATTCGACCAGATAATAGTTTAATCCCCAGTAAGTTACTGTGAAGCCTGGATTACAACCAGATAGCAGTACGAGACGCCATGAAGCCCAGATTCGACCAGATAGTGGCATATCATAAACATAATCCGTGAAGGCCGGATTTGACCGGATAACAGCTCAGCAAGTTATTGTGAAGCCTAGATTACGACCAGATAACAATGCAAGTTTATGTGAAGCCTGGATTACGACCAGATGGCAGCCAAGAATACTACGAAGCTTGGATTCGACCAGATAATGGTATATCTTTAATGCAAGTTATGAAGCCCGGGTTCGACCGGATAGTATCTTGATTTCTCCGAACACCATAAAGCCTGGATTCGACCAGATAATGGTATATTACATCGTGAAGCCTGGATTACGACCAGATAGCAGTAAAGACACTGAAGCCTGGATTACAACCAGATAATAGTGAGGGACACTGTGAAGCTTGGATTTCGACCAAATAGCAGTTCACCCGACCAATTACTATGAAGCCTAGAGTCGACCGGATATTAGTAGGCCTTAAAATCAAATGGAAGCCCGGATGCGACTGGATAACCACTTGATTTCTTTTGAAGCCTAGATTTCGACCAGATAAGAAGTGAGGTATTGTGAAGACTGGATTCCACCAGATAGCAGTACAAGACACCATGAAGACTGGATTCGACCATATAATGGTATGAAACATCGTGAAGCCTGAATTACAACCATATAGCGATACAAGACACTGCGAAGCTTGGATTTCGACCAAATAGAAATTTACCTGGACAAATACTAAGAAGCCCGGAGTCGACCGGATATTAGTGTGCCCTAAATTCAATTTAAAGCCCGGATGCAACCGGATAACAACTGAATTCCTTCTGAAGCCTAGATTACGACCGGATAAGAATTGAGAAATTGCAAAGCCTGGATTACGACCGGATAGCAAGTTCAATCTCATCTCCCTAGTAAGTCACTGTAAAGCCTGGATTACGACCAGATAACAGTCGATCTTATCACTATGAAGCCTGGATCACGACCAGATAGTAGTACATTTTCACCTCTTCGACCAAGAGACGATTCCCCAGTAGAATAATGGACGACCGAAGCTCCTAAAATTCAACTTTTCTCTCAAGACAGAGACCAACATTCCCCAGCGGAATCTTCCTCAACAACAGGTATACAAGCTCTCGCTAAGGAATCTCTTATGCGATCGACACTCCTTCCAAATGGAATCTTTAAGCCCATCTCCCATCATCAATATCCAAATGGAATCTATAAGCCCATTCTCGACATCACCATACAAGAACCACTTCATGCGAGTGCAAATTTCTAGGCACTCTAGTGTTCAATCATCTTCAACCCTCAGATCACGAAAGGCAGACAAGCCAATCTACATCCTCATGTTTAAGAAGACTGGACAGGGGCAGTTGTTGTACCCTAAAATTTGCCCTCCCATATTTCTCAAAACATTTCAAGAAAGACCCTCAAGTTGCTCAAGGAAGTCCAAAGGTTGACCAAACAAGCTCCCTCCGAAGGCAGTCTACCTCAAATTTGGGTTTCATGTTGCATCAAGATACTTGAGTCCAAGGGATCCCAAATGCTCACCATTGTCCTAATATATTCTCAAGATCATCCATGTCAAGTTTCAAGCCTTGCAGAGGAAATTTGCTCAGTCAATTGCTCAAGAGCCTAAAAATCGACTGTGCTAGGGCAAAAGTCAACTGTGGCCCAAATATAGTCAAACTTCAAGATTTTTAGTAAAAATCCTCATTTTGAAGTATTATTCATCATTTGATCAAGGGTTTATCATGATTCATCAAGTATTGCTCACAATTCATCAAAACTAAAAAGTTGCTAAATTTGGGTTTTGTAGGAAAAGTCAACTCAACTTTGACCAAGCATAACTTTCTCATACTTTATGAGAAATGACCCATCCAAAGCTTACTTTGAAGAGGATTCAATTCCATACAATTCATCTTCAGCTCCCAAGTTTAAAATATGCACTCACAAGACGTTATGAATTTGGACATTATAGGTTATTTTGAAAAGTCAACAAAAACATCTTTTTTTGTAAAAGCTTCATACATGAAAATGGAAGACTTAATTGATATGAGACCGAAAGGGTTGCTTAGAGGACATCTAAATATTTCTAAAAATTCAAAGAAAACCTTCAAAGGGTCAAAATTGAGGAAGTTATGTATTGGTGAAGTTGACCTTTTTTTGCAAAATTGCCAAAAGTCAAAAGTGCCTCAAATTGCAATTTTTGCTAAATGGGCCTAACTTTTTGCACTTGTTTTGAGTTGGTAGCATGGTCCAAGAGCCCTAGCTCTTCCCATTTGTCTTTATCTTATTTTTTCTATTTATTTTGATTTTTTATTTCAATTAAATCATTTAAATCAAAACAAATCATGGAAAAATCCAAATCATTGAAACCTCAAGATCTTTGCATATTTCAGGTCCTATATCCTGCTAGCAAGTGAATCAATTCGTGCAAGGCATAGGTGGGCACAAAAAGATTGATTTTGGCTTATTTTGGAAATATTTTCAAGTGAATCAAATCAAGATCAAAAGCCATAATTGATAAAGATTGAGAACACTTTTGCAACCTTAATTCAATCAGTGGTATATAGGGTACAATTGCAGACCAAAATCACAAAGGTTTAGAGGCGCACAAAGGAAGAACGAAACTTGAAAAATTGACCAAAAAGTGCTGACTTGAATTCACACTTCCAGACGTTTTCAAGGTCCCCTAGCTATCTCATTCGATTCCTGGGATTGCAAGGAAGATGTACCAATCGAGAACAAGCATTTTCCAGCGCTAGAACTCACTATAAGTCAGCCACGACCATGGCTTTTTCTTGAAATCAAATCACATGATTTTGGCACTTATAGCATGAATTACATATATATTTGTGTTCCTTGAAGCATTTGTAAGTTGTTCATCACCATTAATTGCATTTTTTCTAACTCTATAAAGATTTTCCATTATTAGGGTTTCTGGTCTCGTTTTAGGGTCTTTGTGTACAGGTGAAATTGGTCCACAAGAAGAGCATCATAATGCTTAGCAGGCCAAGACGGTTTGATTCATGGCCTTAGACTCCATTTATCATGCCCCTGGGAGATTTTGAAACAAGTCAGGGTTGTAGTGACGGACATTTGTCCGTAGGTAAAAGTCAGTGACTTTTAGCAACGGAGAGAGGACGGGGATGACTTGTGTGGCACCATCTTACTTGTCCATTTTAATTTTGCCGCTTTTCTTTCCCACTAACCCACATCATTATATATTATCATTTATAATTATTCCATGTACAAATAAAACATGCTGCGTAGTTGGTAGCAAGGCTAGTGGAGAAAGCCATGGGGCCTGGGTTCGAATCCCAGGTCCCCCCCATTATTTCACATTATTTTTATTTAAATGATCAGGCGCGTGTATAGGCAGGGAGACCACCATGTACCCTCATCATCCCACCAACCAGATGTCCAGGAAGCCAGATCTGATGGCCATCATGTGGTGACCATGATACACCCCAGTCAACGCATAGCATGGAGTCCAAGGAGTCAACGTGGGTCAGCTTGTTTTGGGCCCAGAAATTTCTATTCACACCCCCTTAAATTGCTGATTTCTCAGGCCCATATCTCTCTTCCTTTATTCTTTTTATTTCTTTATTTTATTTATTTATTTATTTTTACTAACATAAAAATTAATTCTTTTTTTAATAAAATCACAAAAAATAATATTTTCATCCAATTAGATTTAGAATTTATTTTTTTTATACAAAAATTAATTTAATTAGTTTATTTGATTTATTAGGTAACTTTAATTTCTTTTGTAAATAAATTAAAAATATTTAGAAAATTAGGGTTTAAGTTTAATTTAAATTCTATTTTTTTTCTTAAAAATAACCAAAAATACAAAAATAGGCCATGTAAATTATTTTCTTTAATTTAATTTAATTACTAATTTTTTATTTAATTTAAAAACCTTATTCTTTTTCTTAAATAATTAAAAACAACAAAAATAATTTTTTTTCCGATTAGGTTAGACGGGGTCAAAACCCTAGTTCTCTCTCGTTTTCGATTCATCGCGTTTATTTATTTTTACCATATTGATGTAATTGCTCACAAGTTGTAATAGATTAATTAGGATTTTTCTCCTTTTCATTTATCGTTTTGACGGGTTGTTTCTGGCTATGTAATTAATACCCGAAGCCTTGTAATAGCGTAGCTTTACTTTCCGCACTTTAAATTTGCAAAATATTAACTGTTAGATGTATGAATATTTGGGTTGCATGACAAGAATGTATGTAAACTTTAAAACGGTTAGCAAACCCTAAATGTGCAAAGATAATAAACTTGAAATTGAATCACTCGCACATGTGCAATCCTAGGGTATACTCTCACTTCGGTTGCCTTCGGTAAACGATCATTAAGTATAGGGTATTTTAGTGGTCGCTGTCTTGTCTAAAAGATCAAAGTTGCCTTGGAAAGGTTGCCTCGGATATGTTGCCTCGAATATTGATCTTAAGACATTAGGGTTATTACTAAGACATCCTAACATTGCTTCAGTGATCGTACGTCCCTTTCGAATTGACCCTTAAAACTCCAACGATGGTGCTACCTACTCACTAATAGTAGGATAGCGTTGTCTAAAGGAATCGAACATAGAACAATTCTTTTCTCGAGTAGGTAGATTCTAGTAGGTACTTGGTCAAAACAAACAAACTTTTCACACTTACACTCTTTTCAAACAAAATTTTCAAAAACACTTCGTAACACTCTTGAAGACAGAAGCAAGGGTTAAATCGAAGTAAAAAAAAAAAATTTCAAATCAAACTCACACAGAAGCAATTTTAAAATGATGAGCAAGTACCTAAGAGCCCGTGGAAAACCACAGATAGAAAGGGTGCTAATACATTCCCTTTCTATAATCTACCCCCCCGTACTCAGAAAATCTCAAAAAAAGGAATTTTTCTGTGCTTTTTTCCTTTCCTTGTTGGATAAAATAAAAGTCGGTGGCGACTCTTGCTTACCGCAACATTTTGCAAACACAAACGCAAAACGCAAACCAGCATTTCAAAACAGTCCCGGTTCTGGCCACCGTATCACAGGAACGTTGTGATTCCATCGTGTTATAATGGAAAAAACATGATCTAGTTTCTCGTAGATCATGTTTAAATTGCATTCGAGCGGACAACGTTGCTTGCTACTCGCACATGGAAGGAATGACATGTTAATTCGAGTTTCACATTGAAATTGATAAATCATCATTCGTTTATGTAATGGTTAACAGTCGGACTAGGGAGTAAAATAGTTGGGTTCGTTGAGATTAAGTTTTAAGTTGAAGATGAGTAATAAGTTCAAGAAAAGGTTACCCTAAGCCTCTGATACTCGAGGAACAAATGAATGTATATTCACCCATTCCCTCTTTAATCCAAAAAAAATTGATTAAAAAGTGTCTTAATGGAAGATGAATAATCGGTTCAAACAAAGTGTACAATAAGCCTCAGATATTCGAGAAAAAAATGAATGCACATTCACTCATTCCTTTTTAATCCAAATTTTATTAAGAAAAAGGTTTTGAAAATGTTTTTGATTAAGTTTGAAAATGACTTGATGTTGATCAAGTTTTTGATTTGCATTTGTTTGAAATTGATTTGAAAAGTTTTTAATTTGATTGTGAAATGGTTGAAATATATAAAGGTTGGTGAAATATTTTGAAAATTAACTTAATGTTGATCAAGTATTTTTTTTATTTAGAGTAATTGATTTTTTTTATTCGTTTAAGTAAGAAAATAATTAAATTATTATTTAAAGAAACAACATGTTTTTTATTTAAAAAAAAAATAGTTTTCTTGATGAAAAAAGGCTTCTTAATCCCTCACATATTTATTCTATCAATATTAATTAGTTAATAAATCTAAAAATAAATAAATAAATAAAAGGGTACAAGAAATAATAAGGGTGTGCAACAAAAAGAAAAAAAAATAGGCCTAGGGCCCTAAACCTAATAAAAAGAAACAATAGAAAGAAATAAAAAAAGGTGTTGTGAGCAATGGGGGGTGTGCGAAGCAGCTGGAGTCCGCCCGGGCCCCACCTCGTCATCTTCCTCATGCTCAAAACGCAGACATAATCAAAATTCAACCATCGTGAAACAACAAGAACAAGAACTTTGGCAAAAACTAAAGAAATTCAAATCTTTACTTTTATATATGCATTGATTAACAACAACAAAATTGTGAAAATTGGGATTTAAAGTGAACCCGAATTTGACTTTGAGTGGTTTGATCCGGACATAACTTGATGTTTTAGATCAAAGATAATCATGGAATCATGCTTAGAATGATGTTTTGAATCATTTGCTTTTTTATTTTACTTGAAACAATTGATTTTTGAATTTTTCGGGTTTGGGTTCTTGAATGTTCATGAACACTCATGAACATTTCAAGTTATTTTTCTCAAATGATTAAAGGATATAAAGCATAAAGAAATCACACAAAAATACAAGGATCAAGACTTACCTCACCTAAAAACCTCAGTAATGCAATGGACACCGATGAGTAACTAGGATTTCTATCAAGCTCCAATCAAGTTCCAGTTAAAATCATTTTTTATATTTCTTTACAGATCTAGATTTCGTTTGATCTCCTCTACCTAATTCCATCATAATTTCACAACTTTTGACAGCTTTTTTAAAATCAAGTTCAAAATGGATTTGCACGAATTTGAGTTTCGTGAGGGGTTTTTGGTAGGGATTAGGATGGTAATGGTGCTAAGCAATGATTCAAGAGATATGAATGACAATTTCTCAAGGTTTGAGGCTTGTTTGTGAAATTTTCAAATTTTCTTCAAGGTGAAGAAACTTGAATTTGGGAGATGAATTTGATGCAAGGTTTTGGCTAAGCTTAGAGGTGATTGTTATAATCATTTGCTACTGTAAAAGGTTTAATTTATTATCTTAGAAATTAGGTTAAAGGTTAGTATAGGGATGATCCGCTTTCGCACACGGGTCAAAACCGAGTAAATAAAACTGTAGTAAAATGGAATGGACGCTCGAGTCGTCTCGCAAGGACTCTTGGATTAAATTAACCAACGATTAAAAGAGGGGGATTTTAAGGTTTAGAAGTTAAATCTAAATGTGATTAAGGTAAAATCAATATTTATAAATAAGTTAATCTAGTGATTCGAGTTCCGACTTAACATCGATTATTTTAGCTTCAATTCCCTAAACAAATTCTCAATCCTATTTGATTATAATACCAATGAATCAAGCACTAATGACATTATATGAATTATGTTCCTGTTTTCCAAATTAAGAATTTGGTTCGAGATAATGCGAATTAACAAATAAGCTGAGTTAAAAGCGAATAAAATTACGGGACAATATATAATCGAATTTAAAACTTTCTATCCTATAACAACAATTGAATAAAGAAAACGATTGCACTTAAATTAAGAAAACACTTTAATAGGAATAACTTGGAAGGAAATCGAAATTAAATTGTATAACTATAATAATCTCAAAATTTTGGAACCTAAATGCAACTATCAACTCCGAGAGTGTTAGTTCTCCATGAAATCTCAGTAGCCGTTGAATTTTGTAACACTCCAATTTTATTTAATTGTTTTTCATGATTTAATTATGCGGTGTTGTGCATTTATATACGTTAATGGGTGTTTTGGTATGTTGTGATACCCTTGGTACGTGGTAGTTACCTTAGAAATATAGAAACTAAGGTGTTGGAGGTGTGTGAGCAATAGTGAAGAGATGATGGGTGTTGTGAGTAACTAATTATTAAGATTAGTTAGTGATTATTTTATTTAAATAATTTAGTTGGAATTATTTGGATTTAAGATTAATTATTTATAATTATTTTATTAATTAAAATTTGATAGTATGAGTAGAGAAATAATGAGGTAATGATGGTCCTTGCATGAGGTTTAGTGATGATAAGATAGGAATATCATATTAGTAGTCCTAAGGGGTAAATAGTACTTAAGGAAAAGTTAGGGTTTGTGTTCTCGTTGTTACGATTGTGAAAAATTGAGAGAAACGGAGAAGCGGAGGAAGAAAGGAAAACTACGGCTTGAGGAAGACTTCCATGGTAGAAGAGAAGAAAAGCATAACCTTTGGAACCATGAATCTAAGGTAAGGGTGGGATTCCAACTTTCTAATGATAGTGTAATTATAGGTATGTGTGGATTTGACTGTATGGTTTTGCGTGTGTTTGTTCATGAAATGGTGGTTTGTGTATGTTGAATCTAAGTGATGAAATTCTGAATACAATTGTAATGGTATTGATTAAATTAATGTCTTAATTTGAATAGAAGTGATATATATATTATGTGGATTGAAATTTGTAGAATTTGACATGTTTTATAATGTCACAAAAACTGAATTTTGGTTGGAAAAGGGTGATTTTCGTAGCAGGAAAAAAATTATGGTTTTTGGCTTTACCATAGTGGGTACCCTGGTATCCAGTTATGGTAACTCGTTACCCACTGAAACAGTAGTTAGGACTTTCAAAATTGTACGTGGTAATCGGTTACCATAATTGGGTACCCGGGTATCCTACTGAAACTAATAGATTTTTGGAAAACTTTGAAAATCCATAACTTTGTGCTCAGGTGTCCGTTTGACACACCGTTTAAACCATTTGAAAGATGAGAACATTATCTATCCTATAAAAATAATTTCAAAAACAGTAGATAATTATTTTATGGAGTTATGTTCTTTTGTGTGAATTTTTCATTTTATATGTTAGCGCGATTATGCAGATTTGTTGTTAGTAATGATGTTTAATGAAGTACATGACAACTATATGTATACATGCTTAATAGATTGTGATGCTATGTTGTGATGTGGTGTTATTGTTATTGAATATAGAATGATGAATTGATAATATGCTTTTGTGAATTGTACTTCCATGATGTGGTGTTGTTTGATGTATGCAAATATGTTGTTATTTGTTGATATACTGTTGCTATTGCTATTTGTTGAGCAGGTGTTGTTACATGGTGGCCGGTAATGTTATTTCACATTGATAGATGTATATAACAATGTGTGTTCTGTTGCATGGTTGAGTCACATGTATTCAGGTTATGTTATTGTTGTTGTTGGCTCTAATCCTAGATGGAGTGGATAAGAGCGAGGTGGATATAATTTATTCACGTTGTTGTTTTTTGCTCTGATCCTAGATGGTGTGGATCAGTAGCAAGGTGAACCAATTTGTTCACAAAAATGGTGACTTTGATCCTAGATGGAGTGGATTCGGTAGTGATCTCGGTACCGTATGCATGGAGTCAATATTGTGTCCCATTGCATGTTTTGTTGTTGGCATAATGTTGTGACGTGTGGTTGTTTATGGTTATAAATTTTGAATATGATGCAATGATGTTATAAATGAATTTAATAATTGTGCATGGTTTATTTCCATATATTTATGATTATATTTTTTTTATATTGTTGTGATATCTCACCCCTTTTGTTTGAATGTTTCCTAGATGTGGGTAACATGCAAATAATGAGGAGTAGTCTGAGTTACATAGTTCGAAGAGGTTGCTCTTCAGTTTTATTTAGAGTCGGCGTTATGCTCTGATACATAACACTGGGTTGAGCGATAAACGATTGATTTACTTTCTTTTGTTTTGGTGATTCCTAGTGGAGAATTTTAAACTCTGAAATATTCGAACTATGATTCATAATTGTTTTGAAGTTAATTTGGTGAACTTGAAATATTTTCAGCTGTGTAATGAAGTTGTTTTTTGAGACTATGACATTATGTTTATTCCAAGAGGTGTTATGTATCCATTTATTTGAGAAAACTGTGTTTGATTGACATGATATATCATCCTAAATTTGTTAAAAAAAGATTACTTTGATTCTATTATTATTAATCTCCGGGGAATTTAGGGTGTTACAATTGGTATCAGAGCAGGTCGGTCCGTCCGACCAGGTTGTTGAGTCAATAGTGTAGTGTGACAGTGGAATATTGTCTTTGTTTTGTTCCTTAGTACGCAACATGTGTGTGAAACACAATTCGTACTTTATTATTGTGCTAATAAGTTGTTTGCAGGAGTGGGACTGAAACAAGTGAGGGAGAAGCTCATGCTTCTCCGAGATGGTTAAGGTGTGAATAGTTGGTTTAGTGTGTCGTGAATCGCATAAGTGTAAATATTGACGAAGTCGTGTTATTTCCCGAATTCAAAAGAAGTACAGATTCAGGATTTAAGTCTAATAGTCAGATGAAGTGTTCTTGAGGGGGAATGATCAGGTACTCGTGTTGTTCTCATCTCTAAAAGTGAAGGGTGATGTTATGGCTAATGATGTGCTCGTTGTGAATGAGTCTTGATGTTCTTCTGGGGATGATTGTGACTTGTCTTTAGAGCGACATGTTGGATAACTTGATGTTAGCATTAGGGTGAACTATCTGGAATTAAACCAAGTGATTACGAAGTGTTTTGGTAAGTCGATGGAGATTCTCATGCCTGAAGGTTGTACGGATTCAAGGTTCTTGTTTGTTGGTCAAGTAGAGTCGCCTCCGAGGGAAAAGAGAATTGTTAAAGGTTTCTTCTCAGAGGATATAGAGTAGTGGAATGAATAGTGATATACAAGAGGTGTGTAATTTCTTGATGATCCCCTGAGGACATTAGCTAATCAAGTAGGATAGCTCTTGGAAGATGAAGCTCAGGTGATTGTGATGTTTCAGCAATGTCGGTTGATCGTGAAGCTGTCAGTTTTGAGTTACCATTGTGTATGATGTTGATGTTTTGAATGGTGATATAGTGATGATTACTGTAAATGTTGTTTTTGGAGTCAGGTAAGTAATTTTTGGGTGTTGTTAATGCTTTTGGGTGAACTTCAAAAATTCATAACTTGAGTTCTAGACGTACGACTTGAATTCCGTTTGTAGCGCTAGAAAGCTAACATGATGAAATTTGTTTTAAAAATGGTTCGAGAACCTGGAAGTAATTTATTTGTCACGTGATAATGTTGGATGAGAGGTGAATTTGATGTTGATCTCGTGCTTGGTACCAGATTTATTACTACGGCACCGTATAGGATGTCAGTTCAAAGTTGGGATAATTGGAGAAGTTATTAGAAGATGTAAGGAGAAATAGATTTATAAAATCAAAATGTATCATTTTGGGAGGTGTCATGTCATTAGTTAAGGAAAAATAAAGTAGTATAAAATTGTATGTGGATTATTGATAACTGATTAAAGTAGTGGTTGAGGTTACATATCCACTTCAAATGATTGAATACTGGTTGGACTAACTAGTAGGCGAGTATGTTCTCAGTATAATTGAAATGGAGTCAGATTATCTTCAGATACGAAAGAAGAGTTAGGATAGTTAGATGAGAGCTTTTAGAAATCGGTGAAGTTATTTTGAATAATTAGATCGGTTTGTTGTGGTATTTATTAAGGACATTTTGATTTAGTTTGAGTCAGAAAAAGGGAACGTTGAATCTCGTGATTCAAAATTCAGTGTTGAAAGAGAAGAAAATGTATGTTAGGATGTCAAGATGTAGATCATGATTGAAGAGGTGAATTTTATTGAACATTGCTATTTTGAATGAAGATATATGTGGAATCTATTCAAAGAAAATAGAGGTCTATATTGAGAGACTCTGAAATTGGATATGGAGACTAGAAGCTTTTTAGGATTAACTGGTTATTATCGCAGTTTTCTTGAGATGAGGTCAAGTTATATATGTTGTTAGTGAATGAGTTAAGGAAATATGATGTTTGATATTAGTAAGGATGTAAATGTATTAGACAAGTGCATAGAGATGCAACCTATGCCGAATAAGGATGATTATAATGACAATAGTTTTTGAGGAGAAGAGAAATAATTCTAGAGTAAAGACCAATTTAAAAAGAATTGGAATCATGGATATGACGACAAAGTATATACATGAGCTAGGGAGAAATTTGGGAGTTCTATCACCAACCATATGAAGGAATGGTAGTGTTGAGATTGTGATTAGAATGAGATCCAAATGTGAGGTTAAAGGAAAGAGTAAGGATTTATTGATATGGTCAAAGTCTTCTAACTGGATAAAGACTTCTTTTGGAACGAAATGATTTGGATTATACTTGGTGTAGTAGTTTTCCTGTATTATAATATAATTAACAATTGTGTTGTGCTGTATGTGCGTAAGAGACTATGAAATGGATTTTTGGCGTTTATGTATCATTGATGAGGTATAAATGAAGGAAATTAAGAAAAACATTTGTAAGCCTTGGAGATATTATTGGACATTAAGCTTAGGTAACTTTGAGCACAAGGTGAAGAATGCCATTATAGTTGGATACTAATGATTTATGCCACCATTATGGTTGTCGGCTACCTATTGGCAAATTGAGGAACTAATCACCATTGATTTCTTGTTGATAGTAGACGGTGTAGCAGTAGAAATGTTGAGACAAAGCCATTGGATTGACTTAACTCGCACAGATCAAATGAAAATCGCCACCACGCTTTATTGTTTCCAAAGGAATGGGAAAAGAGCGAATAACCTAAAAAGAGGGGGAGAAAATTTATGTTTGGGGGTTGTTTATGAAAAGGGTTGTTTGTGAAAAGGAAAGGTATTAGCACCCTAAACATCTACGGTACTCCGTAGGAACTTCTTTGTAAATCTATGTATTTTTTCTATAAATGTTGTATAAAATAATAGATGGTGGAGATGAGAAAAGAAGTATTTTTTTATAAGTTTTGCACACGCCGCGGTTGCGAACCTTTAGTGCCTACGTACCACCTTCTGTGCAATAGGAAATCATGGTACTCGTAGTTCATCTTTTAAAAACTTTAAAACACAAGTGTGTTGGTTAAATTTTAAAAGACGAGACCTCACCGTCATTATCCGAGTGGAAAACATACTTACTACCTACAATTATGAGAAAAGAGAATTTGCATCATCTCAAAGTGGAGGATATATATTGGATTTTAAAATCAACAAAGCCTCACTCAACACCCAAGTGGAAATATCTCACTTCACTACATATCGTAGAAGTATAGTAGCTCACATCACTATAAGGATTGACAAGAGTCTATCTTTTTGAGAAAATTTTAAAGTAAAAAGCCAAAATTGCAAAAATGGTTTGAATGAGATTGACTGACTTTTAGTCTTCTCACAACAATGTCAAAGTTTTATTAAGTTAATTAAAGTTTGATAAAAAAAATGTTTTGAAAATGCATGGACATAAATCCAAATTTAATATGAAAGTGGTTCAAGTTTTGAAACAAGAAGAGTTTTCAAAAGGAGGGAGAATATTTTTGAAATTAAAGAAGATGGGAGGAGATGAAGGGACTATCCTAAAGAATAAGGGTAAAATATAGGGAAAAGAACCATATAACCAACAAGAAGCCAACAATTGACACAATGAATCAATGTAGAATTCTCATCCTTTGGATTTTAAACCAAACAAGCAAAGATAATAAACCTCTTAAGAAAACCAAGCTTTAATTTCCTTAAGTCTTCACAAAAATTGGATAGAGTAACGGTTGTATACAGATGAATTCCCGATTACATACAAAGCATGTAATCATAATAACCTGCACACAAAACAAATAAACAAACAACCCAATGTCTGGGTAAACCCCAAGAACTCTAGACATAATAACAGTTGAGGTCACAAGGTCTCAAAGTAGGCCACAACTTCTAATCCTAAGTCCAAGAAGTCCACAATCTCCATAATGCCAAAGTTAGTAATCAAGTAGTCCAAGTAACATTAAAGTTTTTTATGGTTCAAGTTGATTATTAGGTATCTTCAAAAAGAAAATGAAAGCTCAAATGAGGGGAAAAAATGACATAAAAGTAAATGCTCAAATGAGCAAAGATGAAAATAGCATGAAATGTAAATGGCAAAATAAATGTGCTTAAAGTAAAAGCATAAAATAAAAAGCACAAAATAAAGTTAATTGTTAATGAGTTAGAGATTAGATATTAGTTGAATGACCATCTTGAAACCTGAATTTGAAAACTCATTAGAAGATTGATAGAATCAAAGCCTCTCAACAACAAGTTTCATTTGCTTTTTGTCAAGTATATCATTCATTTCAAAATCTCAAGGCATCAATAAATGATCAATGATGTCTAAGTGATCCAATTTGACCAAAGTTGATGAAAATTCATTAGAGGATTGGTAGAACCAAAGCCTCATAACAATGAATCTTAAGGTTATTAAATCAAATGATTCAAATTAACATACATGGGCTTACAAACATAGGTTTGGGCCACGAATGATCATTTTCTCAAATCGGGACAAAACTTAGTGCTATATTAAGCAATCGTAAGTGGACTTATATAGAAGTCACGCCTATTTTGAGGCCAATCAATAGAAATCTATGTACCATATATTTTGAGAAATAATATGGAAATCATTCTCCAATAACATTTAGTACAATAAGAATGGGATAAGATGAATAGGGATGGGGTAAGAATTAAACCATATTTGAACCAAAAATTTAATCAAACTATTATTAAAATCATTTATCCATTTTTTGTGGATTCAAACTCAACACCATGGATCCAATGATATTAATAAAGCTTATGATCAAAATTTCATAGTCCAAGATCAGCCAGAATATAATACAAAATAAAATGGTATTTTAAAATAAAGAAAAAAGATTTTTAAAATGATTTTTAAATGAAAATAAAGGGGGGAAATAGCAATTATATTCAAAACATCCAAGAAAAATCAACTAATACCATAGAACAATAAAAAATTAGCTCAAATATTTATACAAAATTTTTGGTAATTTTTTAAAGTCATAAGCTATTTTTAAAATTAAAAGAAATAGGCAAAACAAACCAAAAGTTGTGAAAAATAGTAAAATCAGAAATAAAAATAAAATAAAGTCACCAATATTTGGCAAAAGGTCATTGGATCCTTCTCTATTTTATTTCAGAATTTAAAAATTAAGAAAAGTATTTTTAAACATTTAAAATAATTCAAATAAAGTGAAAAATTATAAAAAAAATATCATAATACAAAATAAAATTGTGAAAAAATAATAATCAGAAAGATAAAAATCAAAAGTATTTTTCATAATTTTTTCAGATTTTTTGAAGTTAAAATAAATTTTCTAAGATTTTTTGAAGTTTAAAACAATTTAAATATAAAAATCAGAAAATAAAATAAAATCAAAAAGATATGGACCAATGGATGAGAGTCAAAACGCGTTAGTAAGCTAATCCAATAGATCAGACACGATGTGCATATCATGGTCTTTAGTGAATAAGGCATGGAATCAATTATTAAATCAAAGTTTGAAAAAAATGCGCGGCACGCCTTCATTGGTTGATAGATGACACGTTGGTCATCTTTAACCTCCAGCCAACAAATCTGCAGGTTCTAGAAACTATAAAATTAGGACACGAGACCGGTACCATTCGCTTCGTCTCTTCAAGACGGTTCCAATGGTACCTTCGCGAAAAATTTATATAAATTCTAGCTCAGTCGCTTTTGAAAAGAAGTTCTAAAAAGGGATTTGAAATTTCATGGCCAAAATGTACTTCCAGTAGAAAACAAGTGTTGCGACTAGAATCAGGATGATGAGAGCTTCATAACAATATCAAAGTTTGAGAGAATTGGTGAAGGAATCTACCTATTAAAGTTAAGTTGCAGAGCTCTGAAACTGGACTTGGCTAGCACGATTTAGAAAGTCTTAGAGCTTAATTCTTCTTTTGTTAGCTTCAGTGATGTTCAAGGAAGGTGAATTGACAAAGAAAAATGATTGAGAGAGGCTGTAAGAGCAAATTCGAAGTTGTAGAAAATTGAGTTCAAGAGGAAGTTTGGCAGGGTGATTCTGGCACTCTAAGCTTGAGAAAATGAATGAGGTATAATCCTCTATTTATAAGGAAGCTGATTGAATTCTCAAGCGTGTGAAATGATAATGTTTGGAGGGAAATCGTGTGAAGTTGCAAACAAGAAAAGTGTGACTTTTAATTTGATCAAAACTCATTCAAACCTTGCGTTTTAATATGCTAATCACTTCTGGAGGTTCACTAAACATGTTTAGAAGTAAAAGCGCGCAGAAAAAATGCGTTTAGAAAGCTAAATCAAGGATTTCAAATTCTGACTTTTGAAGAAACTTCAGTTTCAAGTTACCAAGTTCAAATCAATGGCATTCTCAGCTCAAGGAGTCTTAGGACATTATTTTTGAAGCTTTAGAAAGATGAGATCAAAAGCTTTACAAAGTGCAAAGAATGAAATCAAATGGTTGCTTGAGCTGAAAATTGTGATGAGTCAAAGTTGAGAAAAAGAGGTTGACTTTTGTACTTAGAAAAATTCTAAGTTTTTTCTTCAAAAATGACTTATAATGTCTTGCATCCAAACATAGCCTTCCATTTGAAATTTACTCTTGATCAAAAAATATGGCATGAAGTAGATCTCTTAAATTCCATTTTGAGACTTGAACCATTTAAAATTTCCAAAAAATAATGAAGTTATGACTTATTGAAATTGGCAAAAATTCATAAAATAACCTATAATCTATTGCATCCTTAGGGCATCTTTCATTCATTTTCACAATTTTCACTTAAAATAAGGGTTGAAGTTCACATATTTAAGATCAATATGGAAAAATAATGGGCTCAAGATGATAAAAAGTGACCAAGTTATGATCTTTTGAAGTCATATATGGGAATTAGATGATTCAACTAGAAGACTTGTAATCTTTCTTCATCATTAGGTATATTCCTCAGAAAATTTCCTTGAAACTTGTGAAGTGATTTGTTGATATCCCTTTGAAGAGAAGGATGTCTTTGGAATCACCATAAAATACCAAAATATGAGCAAGTTATACCCCATTGAATTTCAAAACCCTAACTCCTAGAGTAACAAAATGTCTTGGGAAAACTTTGAAATTTTGATCAACCTTCTTGCACAAATACTTTTGTCATGTAAATAGAAGTTTTTTAGGATGATAATGAGAAGCCATAGAAACCAAAACCAATTCTAAATATTGATAATTGAGGGAGGTATGCACTTATGATCAATGAAACCAAAGACTTGTCCAACTAGGTCAAACTTCTTCAATCAACCCCTGTACCTTTGAACTATTTTTGACAACTTGAGACATGATGAATAATAGTAGACTTTGTCATGATATTATTTTAAAATATCTTCAATAATGAAGCTTGAATCTCAATGAAGCTTTGTTGAAGAAGGCATGGAAATAAACTAATGAACCTATGGATCCACTTGATGGAATGTAGCTTTCACCTATGATACCAACAATTAGAGAAAATATTCATTGTACTTATTAGTTAAAAGTTAATAAATACAAAACATATATGATAACAATATACAAGTCAAGGTGCTTGGTGATTCCCCATGAGCAAAGCTAAAGATAAAGAGAAGAACCAAACCCTAGTGTGTGATCTTATTGCATTGTGATGGTATGAGATGATAGATGAATCTTAGGGGGAAAATTTGAGGTACAACAGACGGGATCGTGTTGGATGAGATACACTTGTCGTGCCAGCTTGATGATGTGTAAAGTGAATTGGAATTTTATCGAGAGGATAGTTGTTCACCATTTTGTGTGACCCTAACACAAAAAGTGTCTATGGAAGAGTTGGGACTTATTGAATAATTCGGAGACTTGAGTTGGTATGCGAGCTAACATTGTAGAGTGGAAGGTTGAGGATGTAAAAAAGTAAACATTGATTCTCTGGTGGATACTAAAAAGAGACTGAAGATAGATGTAAAACGTATAGATATGATAGTGGATGGAAATAAAAAAGAAGATAATGACTTAGAGTAGATGATCATAGTGGCGTAGCGGAAGTGTGATGCATTGTAGCTTGTTATGAGAGTATGATTTATTGGATTCAATGATTAAAAATTTGAAGCTACAAAGATATTGAAAACTATTGGACAATCCATACTGGAAGTGATATATTTTGTATCCTACAGTGATGGGACAATAGGTGAGATGAGCGGGTGCGTTTATAACCCAGTAGCAATGAATATTGTGGGATTCTTATGGTTGACGATATGGAATGTTAGATAGCAGTATTCAAAGGGTTTCTAACGATGAAGTTGGAGCTGGAGGATTGAATGCGAGAGTCGTATCCAGAGTTGTTCGCATTAGGTAATTTTCGAGGATGAAAATGTTCTAAGTGGGGGGGGGGGGGTTGTTACACCCCAATTTTATTTAATTGTTTTTCATGATTTAATTATGTGGTGTTGTGCATTTATATGCGTTAAAGGGTGTTTTGATGTGTTGTGATACCCTTGGTATGGGGTAGCTACCTTAAAAATATAGAAATTAAGGTGTTGGAGGTGTGCGAGCAATAGTGTAGAGATGAGGGGTGTTGTGAGTAACTAATCATTAATATTAGTTAGTGATTATTTTATTTAAATAATTTAGTTGGAATTATTTGGATTTAAGAATAATTATTTATAATTATTTTATTAATTAAAATTTGATAGTACGAGTAGAGAAATGATGAGGGCATGATGGTCCTTGCATGAGGTTTAGTGAGGATAAGATAGAAATACCATATTAGGGGTCCTAAGGGGTAAAAAGGATTTAAGAAAAAGTTAGGGTTTATGTTCTCGTTGATATGATTGTGAAAAAATGAGAGAAACGGAGAACCGGAGGAAGGAAGGAAAAACTAAGGCTTAAGGAAGACTTCCATGGTAGAAGAGGAGAAAAGCATAACCTTGGGAACTATCAGTCTAAGGTAAGATTGGGGTTCCAACTTTCTAATGATAGTGTAATTATAGGTATGTGGGGAATTGATTGTATGGTTGTGTGAGTTTGTTCATGAATTGGTGGTTTGTGTATGTTGAATCTAAGTGATGAAATTCTTAATACAATTATAATGGTATTGACTAAATTGATATGTTAATTTAAATATAAGTGATATGTATTATGTGGATTGAAATTTGTATAATTTTACATGTTTTAAAATGTCACAAAAACTGAATTTCGGGTGAAAAAGGGTGATTTTTGTAGTAGGAAAAAAATTCTAGTTTTTGGCTCTGCTATAGTGGGTACCCGGATATCCAGTTATGGTAACCCGTTACCCACTGAAACAGTAGTTAGAATTTTCAAAATTGTACGTGGTAACCGGTTACCATAATTGGGTACCCAAGTACTCTACTGAAATTGGTAGATTTTTGGAAAACTTTGAAAATCCATAATTTTGTGCTCAATTGTCTGTTTGACGCACCGTTCGAACCATTGAAAAGATGAGAATGTTACCTATCTTATAAAAATGATTTCAAAAACATTATATAATTATTTTATGATGTTAGGTCCTTTTGTGTGAATTTCTCATTTTATATGTTAGCGCGATTATGCGGATTTGTTGTTAGTAACGATGTGTAATAAAGTACATTATAACTATATGTATACATGCTTAACGAATTATGATGATATGATGTTATGTTGTGATGTGGTGTTATTGTTACTGAATATAGCATGATGAATTGATAATATGCTTTTGTGGATTGTACTCTTATGATGTGGTGTTGTTGGATGTATGCAAATATGTTATTATTTGTTGATATATTGTTGTATTGCTATTGTTGTTTGTTGAGCAGGTGTTATTGCATGGTGGTCGATAATGGTATGTGTTGTACCCCAAAATTTGCCCTCTAATTTTTCTCAAGAAATCACCTTGGATCCTCAGGTTTACTTCCATCCAATCCCGAGCTTTAAATTACAAATTTTTTCAAGAAAGTCGCCTGCAAGGGCAAAGTGGTCATTTTCACATTAAAAGGTCAAACTTTGACTTTTGGATCAGAATCAAATCTCTGAAAACATATTTCATCAAAACATGTTGGGATATGAAGTTTGTATCATCAAAAAGTTCAAAAGCCAAATTTCTAAGTACTTGGGATTTTTTCTAAGTATTTAAGAAAAAATGACACTTCAGAACTTCTGAGCCATCCTCCAGGCAGGTGCAGTCAAAAGTTGTAAGAATGGTTCAACACATAGCCTTCGGTCAGAACTTGGCTTTTCAGCATCTACACAAGTTCAGTCAGAGTTTTCTAGGATAATGCAAAGAAGGTAATAAAGCATGATACGAAGCCTGAAAACTCCTTCAGAACATGCTGGAGCCAAAAGGTAAGAGAATAAGAAGATTGGATGCTGCGCTGAAGCAGAACATCTAATCCGGAGGTTGAAAGGTAAATCAGAGAAGGTTGCTGGAAAACCTGGGGAATCCTTCAGAACATGTTGAGGCAACGAGGTACAAAGATCAGAAGTTGGATGTTTGTCCTAAATGGAACTTCTGATCCAGAATTAAGCAATGATGAAAAATCTCACATTACAGGATTTCTGATTTTGACAAATCTCATCATCATTTAATGCTCATTAATGCTCACAACCACTTTTTAGTCTTTTTCCAAAGGACCTCTCCACGTGTGGCATAGAAATACCCTTGTTATCCTTAAAATCAAACTTTTATACAGAAGTATGGGAGGGTCCATGCGTTACTTTCTGCTTGTGGGTTTACTTTTCCTTAATCCCTGCTTGCTAATCCAGTCTAGGCTAAAAAACTGTCAACTATCACACCTTTTTCTGAACTTGCTTCAAGAACAAGTCAGCATCTAGCGTATGATGTTGGCGCTACTTGATCCCTCTAAAACTACAAATTTTTTTGCCTATAAATAGAACACTTATGGCCATTGAAAGAGGGTGGAAATTTTGAGAAAAGAAAAGCCTTGAACCCCTGCCAAAATCCCAAGAGCTCCAAGAACTATAAACACACCACATAAAACCTTGTTAACTTTTGATCCCTTGCATTTAAAACTCCATTTGTTCTCGAATACTTCCTGACTAAAAAAACCATTCACACAGTTTCTGATCTACACGTTGGAAACTTCCTAAACTTCTGTATTCATACTACCTCATATTCTCCATCCATCTACTCAAAGAAATCATAACATCACCTCCTTGTTGTTCCAGAATTTGAGAACCTCCATCCTGCTGAGCACGTGAAGAAGTTGCTCAGAACCTCACCAGAATTCAGGATCAACCTCTGTCCCATAGAATCTTTTCAGCTATAAGGTAAGCTTCTGTTGACTCTTATCACGTTACTCAAAACATTACCAGATTTACAGGCTCAAAAATACAATGTAGATATCGTGTTTCTGACGTTGTACATACTCTGAGATTTTCACGCATCTATCTGTTTAAGTAGAGAATGATTCAGTTCAGAACTTTCTTAAAGAAGCTAAAACTCAGAGTTAGGATTAGCAAAGGCATACTTGCCTCTGATTTATGGTCCTGATATTTCTTATTTCTGAAACATCATGCCACCTGCTGTAACTGTCCTATGCATGTTTTCTGTTTCGTGGAGAAATAACCAAATTGCAGATGTTCTGACGAGCATAGAGAGAGAGACCAAGTATGTCAATGGCGCCAGCATTTCTGGAGTTTGTTTTGTTACCAGTAATGTCAGAACTTCTGAAAATTACTGTGTTCCCAGTGGGTTCAGAACCTCTGACCTTATACATTTTCACTAACAGGTTTCTGTTTTGTAGTGTGCCAGGGTCAGAACCTCTGACTTCATTTTATCAGCAACACGCTGATTCTTTTTTTCTTTCTTTTTTTATATTATTTTTGCTATCACTCTCCATTCCATTAATCAGCAAACATCAAAAGTATTTCCTTCACACTTTATTTTATTTCTTAAAACAAAAGACCAAAAATATTTTCTTAAAACAAAGCAAGTCCATTTCACATTTTCTTGTACATTTCTATGCATTTCAATATGGTTGTAATAGTAATTTAGGTCTTTATTTTCGTTTGCAACCCCCATTCATAAACTTGTACCCCCATCCCCTAAATATTGTAATAGCGTAGGACTTTACATCTCTGCAATTTATCGCTTTCAAATGTAAATGCTAGTAATTAGGATGTGTATGGAAAGATAAAATCAATCAAATAGAAAACCATAATTCAAGACAAAATCAAGCATGAAAATGACACACTTGCACACAAGCACCCCTAGGGTTTCTCCACTTAGTTTCCTTTATACAAAAAATATCCATATTACGCATGCGAAGTATCTTGGCAAAACAAACAATCATAAGGTCATAGTTCCTCGATGACGCTATTCTAAGTTGCCTTACAAAATGATCTTGGTCCCTCAACAATGCTAAGATACTTTGCAATATTGCTAAACATGGTTATACGATGACCCATGCCCGTCCCATTTACATCCAAAGATAGGGTTGCTTACTAAATAAATGGTAAGACAATAATGTCAAAGGAATAGAAAATGAACAAAAAAGACATTTGAGTAGGTAGATTGCTTCTAGTTACTTGCTCTATTTCCAAACAACTATCCTTGTTGTTTTCAAAAACAAACACACACATTTCAAAAACATCTTACAAACATTGAAAACGTTTTCGAAAAGACAAACATCTTTGTATACATTCTTACAAACGAGAATCATTACAAGGATTGCCTAAATAATTGCCTCTTTTACAAAATAATTTCAAAACCACACCAAACACAATTTCAAACAACAAAAGCAAGTGATCTAGCGAGTAACTAAGAGCCCATGGAAAACCATGGATGAAAAGGATTCTAATACCTTACCTTTTCATAATCTACCCCCTGAACTCAAGAAACAATCTCAAGGGTCTTTCCTGTGCTTTTTCACCTTTCCTTTTGGATAAAAGAAAAGTCGGTGGCGACTCTTGCTAACCGCAACATTTACAAACAAACGCAAACCTTTAAGTAAGTTCTCCCGCTGTATCACAATATATCACATT
Source organism: Vicia faba (assembly GCA_948472305.1). Classification (NCBI taxonomy): domain Eukaryota; kingdom Viridiplantae; phylum Streptophyta; class Magnoliopsida; order Fabales; family Fabaceae; genus Vicia; species Vicia faba. Next base: position 1,262,078,124 of record OX451738.1, read on the forward strand.
TATGGATATAGATATCAATGTGTATTGTGTTGCATGTTTGAGTAACATGCATTCATGTTGTGTTGTTGTTGTCTATAATCCTAGATGGAGTGGATAAGAGCGAGGTGGATATAATTTATTCACGTTGTTGTTTGCTCTGATCCTAGATAGAATGGATCAGTAGCAAGGTGAACCAATTTGTTCACAAAAATGGTGACTCTGATCCTAGATGGAGTGGATTCGGTAGTGATCTCGGTACCGCATGCATGGAGTCAATGTTGTGTTCCATTGCATGTTTTGTTGTTGGCATAATGTTGTGATGTGTGGTTGTTTACGGTTATTAATTCTGAATATGATGCAATGATGTTATAAATGAATTTAATAACTGTGCATGATTTATTTCCGTATATTTATGATTATATTGTTCTTTATATTGTTGTGATATCTCATCCTATTTGTTTGAATGTTGCCTCTATGTGGGTAACATGCAGATAATCAGGAGTAGTCTGAGTTGTGGAGTTCGAAGAGTTTGCTCTTCAATTTTATTTAGAGTCGGCGTTATGCTATGATACGTAACACTAGGTTGAGGGATAAACAATTGATTTACTTTGTTTTGTTTTGGTGATTCCTAGTGGAGTACTTTAAACTCTGAAATATTCAAACTATGGTTCATAATTGTTTTGAAGTTAATTTGGTGAACTTGAAATATTTTCCGCTGTGTAATGAAGTTGATTTCTGAGATTATGACATTATGTTTATTCTAAGAGGTGTTATGTATCCATTTATTTTGAGAAAATTGTGTTTGATTGAGATGATGTAGCATCCAAAATGTGTTAAAAAACGATTACTCTGATTCTATTATTATTAATCGCCGAGAAATTTATGGTGTTATAAATTTGGTGTAAAACTTTCTAAATAGCCTATTGTATCCGCGTTTTTAGTTTTAAGCAATTCAAGAGAATTCGGGCTCTAATGACAACCGACCCGAAAATTACTAAACAGGCCCAAAACAAGGTACTTTCTTAAGTCTGGAACTTAAAATATTTTTTTGACTCTTCTACACTTCTAATCAGCTTTCTACTTCAACATCAAAGTTGTAGCTTCACTTAAAGAAATCTTGCTTCCAGCCACGTGAATAATACGAGGCAAAAAAGGAAGGTTGTGTCGTTATTGTCATGACACAAAACATATAAATTAATAAAAAAATGATGTTCAGCTTTTCACATGGGGGGAAGAGAAAAAATGTTGAAATTTTTTTTGTGTCGTGTAAATAACGATGCAACTTAAATAATAAATATTCTCTCACAAATTTTCCAGCTTTTCACATGGCGGGAAATTCAAAATTTTTGAAATTTTTAATGTCGTGAAAATCATGAGGCAAACATAAAGCCAGCTGCAACACATGATGTGCTTGGCACGCAGACTGTGATAATTGATGTGTTGTCTGGGGAAACGTTTGTGTCTTGATAATCACGTGACAAATTTTCTAACAGTTACATTTGCGTCGTGATTTTCACGATGATAATTGTTATTTATAAATCTCAACTGCATCATTCTAGAACCACCTTTGTTCATATCCTTCCTTCCTCTTCACCACTTTTCTTCTTCTTATCATCATCAATCTTTACTCTTTCTCTCCAAATTTTCTACTCTTCCTAATCAATTTTATTAAACTTTTCAAAATCAAAAGTTAAAGGTATACAATATTTATTTTGTCTTGTTAATATTTTAACAGTTTTGTTTCATTTCTTATTTCAATATTTTTGTTGATGAAATTAGAAAGAAGAAGCTCAAAGCCAAGGTTCAAGAAGTTGTTCAAGAATTTGTTCAAGAATTTGTAAGAATTTATTAAGGTATGTTTTAATTTTAATTTTTAAAAATACATATATGTATATATATTGAGTTGGGTTGATTTTTTTTTGTTGTATTGTTTTAATTTATGAATAGGTTTAATAATTTATAAATAGGTTTAAAAATATGTATATATTTGCCATGACGCAAAATTTCCGAACAATGTCTGCACCATCTAACCCCATCTGAACAACTCTGCACAGTTTAAATATTTGCCTCGTGATTTTTACGACACAAATTTGTGGCGTAAAATTCACGTGAAAAAGTTATCTACTATACTCTGATCCATATGCAGGATATTAAAGTATTTGTGTCACGAATATCATAACACAAACTTGTGTCATGAATATCACGTGGCAAAAAGTTGCCACAAGCGCTCCTAACTCGTAATTTTTCTACGACGCTAATTATATTTGTGTCATGCTTTTTAGGTTTGCCTCATGAATATCACGAGGTTGAATACTATTTTTTTATAGTGCTTATTCTCTCAGCTTTCTAATAAATATTAGAACACATCAATCCAATTCCCGCATCTCAAGTTATGGTGTGCACTATGAGAATGTATCAATTAAGTGTTTAAACTGAAAATAGAATACAAAATTAAAAGATAGAACTGCCTAAGTCTAATAGTAGATGATGAGTGATCGTGTGTAGTAAGTATGGTCAAATTTTATCATTTAGTGCAAAAAATTAGACTTTGGTTGAGTTTTGCTTTATGATGCATGGTGATGATCAAATGAGAATTGACTTGGATTTTTATTCTCATTGAATTAAATATTTTTGGTCATTTATGAATATGATGAAAAATGAATAATGATGCATGATATGCTTTGGTCAATTCCATTTTTGTTGACTTTTTATATCATGATTTGCATATGGAATATTGAGATTTAAGTTTACCCTTTTTCACAAAGATAAAAAAACCAATGCAATGCATAAATGATTGATCAATGATGCAAATGTCTTGATGAAGAAAATGAAATGTTCGGACAAAATTAGGATAAGAAACTTAGTAATTGATTTACGAATAAATAATTATAAGTTGTAATTAACGTACTAATTTTTCTGTTTTAACTTTGAACTGGCATAACAGATTAGGGAGTTGTAGTGTAAAATAGTGAATTATACACCAAAGAATGAGTATAATTGTTTTGTTAAATCACGTCGTAATTTCTGAGAACTCAATTTAGGAGAAATAGATACTAACATCAACATTGATATACATGGGATTTGTAACAAGACCTGATCTCCTTTAATATGATAATATTCCAGCTCTTGTTTATTTTCCTATTCAAATCAAATCTTTGTGAAACCCCAATTTAATATTTTAAACACACATTAAAATTTATTGAGGCAGTAATCACGCTGGTGGGAGTGGATCAGCGGAAGCCCACAGAGAGGATGAAGAAGAAGCATGAGGGGAAGATGATGATAATGAGACTGTTAATGAGTGATTGACCAACACGACATGAGCAACATCAATGTTAAATTTTACTGTTTTTATTAGTTCGAATATTTTTTAAAGATTTTCTTTGTTTATATGTTAATAGTGTGCTTTGGCTTAATTGCAACTTTCGTCTCATATTTTCATTTTTGTTTTGTTTTGATCCATCCATTATATAATATGGTTATTTGGTCTTTTTATTTCGTGTTTTTTGGGATTTTAGTCCCCTTCTAATTTGTGGTGAAATTTTGATGACTTGTCAGTCTCTTGATAATGTGTCATGTCACATCTTCACCAATTAATTGCATATCATTTTTATTATTTTTATTTAATAATTTATAATTAATTTTAATATTAATAATAATATAAAGTATTATATTTATTAACAAAATCAAAATTAAATAAAAATATATAAATTTAATTACTATAATGATTTATTTTATTTTTTAAAATATTTCTTTTTAATTTTATGTCTTTTTCTTAAGAAAATTTATAGACTTCACTATAATTTATAAAACGGGCGTGGCAAAACGGACCACCCGTCATGCCCTTTTTTTAACTCGTCAAAAAGAGGGTGAGAAGGACAAATCCAACAAGTAAAATTGAACTTAAAAATTTAGTTCGCTCCGTCAAAATGATGGGTTGATGGACTTATCCACTTATTTTTTTAATATTTTTATTTTTAATCGATTAATAGACTTTTTTTATATTTTAATTATATTTTTCATTTATTTTTTAGAATAATTATTATAAAGCATCTTTTTAGTAAATTTTACCTAAAAAATATTGTATATATTCACAAATAATAAATATATAAAATAAAATTATTAAAAATTGAAATTATTAGAATTAACTAATATGATAACTAAAGATTTAAAACCATTCAGAAATTTCACTTTAAATAGAATCATCAACAAAAGTTTCAAAACTATAATTTAAATATTAACTTTTAAATACATTACCAATTAATTCTTGTTGGAGTTGTGTATTTCATGTTCTTATGCAATCATTTTTATATAATGCTAGCATCCACTAACGAGAACATAAATGTTGGAACTAATGCTAGCATCCAGTTTAGAAAAGATCAAGATCATTTATCTGGAGAAGGAAAATTTGAGAAATAGATGTTAAAATTGAGGGAATAAAATTAAAAAATAAATAAAAATAGAGGAATTAAAGTTGTAATTAAATCAATTACTAATAATGTCATATGCGTTGAGATAAAAGATATGATCCAAATTGAGTAATCCAAGCCTAAGTTCAATTAGAGTTTGTTAGCCTACTTAGTGTGCACGTTAATTGTATATAAATAGACATAGTTTATAATTCAGTTTGTACAATTTAAAATAATATAATCTTTATTTGCTTTACCCACTCTCTTTCTCCCTCTTTGTGATTGATGAAAATTATGCCCGAGATTGGAATTTTGATGATGCAATTAACAAGCCATTGATGAGCAATGACTTCGACGAAGAAAATGATGAAGTCGATGAAATTATGGATTTTCCAGTCAAAGTCGAATCAGTTGCTGACATTTCTAAGACTGTCGAAGTCGAAGAGGGTGTGACTAGAAAAATTCAAAGACCTCAAAGAACTAGAGTTTGTCCAGCAAGACTTCAAGACTATGAAGTGACTGGTGATGATGAAGGAACACCAGATGGAGAGTTAGTTCATTTTTCTTTACTTGCAGGTATTGAACCAATCAACTGTAGTGAGGCTTTAAAGAATAACAATGGAAGTCATCTATGGTCGAAGAGTTACATGCAATTGAAAGAAATAACACATAGAAGTTAGTCGAATTGCCAGCACACACAAAAGCCATCAAAGTGAAGTGGGTGTTCAAGTTAAAGCATAATATGGATTGGTCGATAGCAAGACATAAGGCGAGATTGGTAGCTCAAGGTTTTCTTCAAAGAGCAGGACTAGACTGAAGATGTGAAAAACACAAGAATGGGGGGTTGAATTGAAAACTTGGATCTAAAACAGCTTAATGACACAGTATTTTTATCCTGGTTTGTTTGATCTCAAACTACTCCAGTCCACCCGTCAAGGTGATTTCTCCTCTCTCTAACGAGGTCTTAATCCACTAATCTCAAAAGATTACAAAAGCTACTTTAACAACTGTTAAAGTCTTCTTGAGTACAACCACAATCCGGTTAATCTCAAGGATCTCTTTTACAATATGATTTAAACAAAAATGTGTTGTTGTTTTTCTAACAAAAATGGTTTATCACAACTGTGATAATTTACACAGGTTTGTAGCTTAGAATAAAGATTGAATTTGCTTAAGCTTGAATATGCATGGTTGATGATCTTAGCAAATTGTTGTGTGTACGTACGTGCTTCATTCTGCAAGCTGAATTGTTTATATAGGCAATGTAATGACGTTGTCCATAAAGCAAGTTTAATGTTATTAACACACTTTCTTTTTGGAGAAGATTCTGTCTGAAGAAAGTCGTTGGCATTAATTTTGTCTTGAATGTTCATCAACGCTTCAGTGTCTTTTCTTCTTACTGCTGATGACGCTTCAGAATATTGATAACTTAGTTTGATATGTCTTTGTTTAGAATCAGAGTTTACTATAATAAAGTGCAGGTTCTGGTCATCAATCTTCAACGTATAATCTGATTGCTTCAGCGTGTAATACTTTATGGCTTATCTTCTGATGCTGATCAGATCAGAACTTTTGCATACAAAAACATATTTATAAGGTTCATATTTGTTCTTTGTATTTATTTATTCTTTGTATTTATTTATTCTTTGTATTTGTTATCATCAAAACTCTAACCAAGGGTTGTAGAATCAAACTATGTTCTAACAATCTCCCCCTTTTTGATGATGACAAAAACCAGATTTTTCAATTAAAAAATAAAGAATAAAAAGTTTAGAATAAAGAAGAAAAACTCCCCCTGAGTTGATTACTTCCCTTAAGATCCTTGAGTCTTTGAACATCAGAGTTCAACTGCGTCTTTTATCAGAGTTTTGTACCTGTTCAAACTTTTCAGAAGATAGCGGTTAAGTAGTTCAGAATGTTTGAGACTTCTGTCTCAGTAAACCGTTATTGAAAATATCTTACTTTCTCCCCCTTTTTGTCAGTTATCAAAAAGGGAATATAATCAGAGCTAAAAAGTTGATTCATATTAAAAATAAGAAGCAATGATAAGTAGTTCAGAACAGAAGCAATGTAAAACAAACGTTACAAATAAACAGATTTAAAACATAAGAGAATCTAAGAGGGAGGAGGAAGGCGTGTGAACAAAGCTTTCAACAAGCCTTTGATTTGGGTGTTAGTTTCCTCTTGTTTGCTCAAAATGCTCTTGATTTCTTTGTTTGTGTCATCCTGCTTATCCAACCTTTTCTGGATAACAGCATTTGCCCTCTTCAATTCTTCCAGAGTTTGCCTGTCATAAGAAGAAGCTGGAGAATCTTCAGTATCTGGACGCTTCTCAGAGCATTCTGCAACTTGATCACATTGAACCATTTCCTCTGCTGAGATCATCTCTTCTGGTTAAACTTCAGCAGTCAGAGTGAGACCTTCTGATTCTGGTTGAACTTCATCTGAGAGACGATGTTCTGACCAGGGAGCATTATCTAGAGGGAGAATCTCCTTCTTGAGCAGATGGCTCAGAACTTGGTCTTCAAAAACCTTTAGCATATCACTGAAATTCCGTTGAACTTGTTCATAACTCTGTTCTTTTAGCTTCAATGTTTCAGAACTTAGCCAATTTCTGAAACTTGTCCATAGATAATCAGAAGCAGCAGGGTTAGTCATATCTAGACTAGCTTGCTTCAAGGAGGTTATCCATTCCTGCATTCCTGTTTCAAACATCAAAAAACTTGTACCAACATCTGGTGTGGGTTCAGTTGGTTTTGGTTTGGGAATGGCAGTTTTGTGAGATATAGAAGCTAATCGTTCCAATGCAGTTAGATCAATGACAAGTCTTATGTTGTCAGTTGGATTGCTCTTGGGTGAGGGAGTGGGAGAGTCGGGTATGATGATTGGACTAGTTGGGGAATTTGGTGGTGTGGATTCGAGAGAAGAAGGAATTTGTGGAATGTCCAGGATGGTGAGAGGCATGTAGATGGCCAGAGGTTCAGTGATTCCTGGGATTGGTATAATATCTGAATCTGAAGTAGGTTCTTCAGATTGGTTGGATGAAACATTGTGAGGTTCTGGTTCAAGGGTCTCAGATGGTTGAATCTCAGAAGTTTGAGCTTCTGGTTGTGATTGTTCAGGTTGAGGTGATGGTGGATGAGGAATATCTTGTTGTGGGGAGAGAGGTAGTGCAATATCTGGTTGTGGAACATCTGTTGTAGTTTTAGAGTTTGGATTATCAGGGATTTGAGGATTTGGATTTTGTGGTGTGGGAGCAGAAATGTCTTGGTCAAAAGAGGCAATGTCAGACAGAACTTTGGCAAGTTCTGGTTGAGTTGATTCAGGATTTGGATTGATAGGAAGGGATTGAGTTTCTCTTAGACGTAGAGTTTCTGATGGATCAAACTCTATGTCAAAAACATCAAAAGTTTGTGGGGTTGGAAGTTCTGATTGGGTAGTTATGGGTTCAGATGTTGATATAGTTATTGATTCTAAAACAGTAATAAAAGAAGGATTACCTTTCTTTTTAGAAGCTTTTGGAGTCCTTTGGGATGATCCTTCTGCTGCTGCCTTTCTTTTCTTGGTCTTCTTCAAAACAACTTCTGGAGCCTCCTGATGCAAGTCCTGGATATTTAACCGTGGTGCAGTGCCATCTGCCTTACACGCATCCATATATCTAATAATTATCTCAGGCTTGGAGTCAATCTCGGAGAAAAGAGGAAAATCATCCAGAGGAATTCTTCTGGAAGTGATGGTTGCAAAAGAAGTAACGTTGGGTTCCTTCTTGATGTTCTCAATAATTTTCATCTTTTTCAGATTCTTTGCATTCAGAGGCTTCCCAGCAGTTGCTTCTAGTGAGCTAATTTCCTGTGCTTCAGTCAGATGCTCTATCAGCCTATTCTCTATCAGAATATTTGATATGAGTCTTCCCAAGGGTATCCAGTCCCTTTTGGTACGCTCATCTTCTCTTGTTTCCTTTACACTGGTCCTCAGATGATTAAATAGCAAGTGAGGGAGATTCACCTTAGTCTTCTTTGAGATAAAGTAGATCAGAAACTGCTGATCAATGCTTATGTAATCAGGAGAGCTGGTTGGCTTCCTGTGGTTGATGCATCCCAGAATTATCTTAGCCTAGATTCTGCGATGATCCATCATATCCCTAATCTTGCTGGAGGGTATACCCAGAGTGAATATTTCCCTTACAATTGAAGCAACATCAGAACATCTTTCAGCCATGTCTATACACCTGACACCTCCACCGTTGTAACCAATCAGTCTTGAAATTAGGTCTTCAGTAATGACAATCTTCTTCCCCATGACATACGAGGTAACTTGATGGTTTGAGGAGGAAGCATGAATCCAGAATTCTTTGACAAGAATTGGAAACGTTGGCCCTAGAAGACGGTCAAAATATATGTTCCATCCTTGAGCATTTACCTCTTCAGAGAGATTGAAGCCATTTTCTTGAAGACTTTCAAAATCAACAATCAGTTCTGAAAGAACTTCCAGGTTGTCAATGGGCGTGAGTAGAGTTCTGTATGGTTCTTCGTACTGTTCCATAGAGTCAGTTCCCTGAGTACTGGTGTTTTGGACGCTTGAAGAATCCATGTTCACACAAGAAATTTTGAGAAAGATGAAAGGGTTTTTGAAAATTTGAACTGAAAACAATTAGAAAGTATTGAAAGAGTAAAAGTGAAAGAGTGTGAAGAGTGAAACTTGAGTTTAAATAGATTTTATTGAAAGCATAAACAGTAAGAGAGAGAAACAATTAATCATGATTATAAGCATTAATGACAGCTGATTTTAGGGGATTCAGAAAGATATTGGAACGGTTACCCATGACGTGTGTCTCAATGCACCCAATCAGCGCTTTTGACCTTTCAGAAAAGTGAACGCGTGTTCAGCCTCAGAAGGTAGCTAATGAATGGATGACAATTGTTTGCTTACGTGAACAACACACTTCTATCCTTGAAATAAAACGCGATCTTCATGGATAGATTCTGATACAATCTGTACTTCTAAAATTCTGAAGGCAGGTTGGTCAGTGGTTCACAGAAAAATAACTAAAATTCTGAAGGTTAAGATATGTATATAAAACAATTTATTTTGGGCAAAGCTTCATGCTGAGATGTTTCAGAATGAAGTTAAACCTATCTTCAGAAAGAGGTTTTGTAAAGACATCAACCTATTGATGGTCCGTGTCAATGAATTTTATGTTAAGAATCCCTTTCTGAATATAGTCCCTAATAAAATGATGTTTTATTTCTATATGCTTAGCCCTAGAATGCAAAATAGGATTTTTACTGAGACAAATATCATAAGTATTGTCACAGAGGATAAGGATGTTACTCTCAAATATATTGAAGTCCTCAAGTTGACTTTTCATCCAAAGCATTTGCGTACTACATCCAGCTGCTGCTATGTATTCAGCTTCTGTTGTTGATAGTGCTATTGTGGATTGTCTTTTACTGGACCATGAGATTATATTTTCTCCCAGAAACTGGCAGCTTCCAGAAGTATTTTTACGTTCTACTCTGTCTCCAGCAAAGTCAGCATCACAGTATCCTACTAAGCTGTAATCACTTGATTTTCTATAAAATAAACCCAGATTAGCAGTACCTTTCAGATACTTGAAAATTCGCTTAACTGCTATTAAGTGAGATTCTTTAGGATCTGATTGGAATCTAGCACAAATGCAAACACTGAATAGAATTTCAGGCCTTGAAGCCGTGAGATAGAGAAGAGAACCAATCATACCTCTGTAGACCTTCTGTTCTACCTTTTTACTTACCTCTTCCTTTTCCAGAATGCACGTGGGATGCATTGGAATCCTTGAGGGCTTACATTCTGAGAGATCAAATTTCTTCAGAAGTTCTCTAACATATTTGCTCAGATGAATGTAAGTTCCTTCTGGAGTTTGATTTATCTGAATGCCCAGAAAGAATTTGAGTTCCCCCATTAGGCTCATTTCAAACTCTGCCTGCATACATTTAGCAAACTCTCTTCCCAGAGAGGGTTTAGTAGATCCAAATATGATGTCATCAATATAAATCTGACAGACTAACATATCATTCTTAACTGTCTTACAGGACAAGGTTGTGTCCACTTTCCCTCTGGTGAATTCCTTTTCTAACAGGAAGTTACTTAGTATTTCATACCAAGCTCTGGGAGCTTGTTTCAAACCATAGAGTGACTTCTTTAGTTTGAAAACATATTCTGGATTTTTAGAACTCTCAAAACCAGGGGGTTGGTGCACATATACCTCTTCATCTATATAGCCATTTAATAATGCACTTTTGACATCCATCTGATACAAAGTGATGCCTTTATTAACAGCAAATGATATTAAAAGTCTGATAGATTCTAACCTGGCGACTGGAGCAAATGTTTCTGTATAGTCTATCCCCTCTTGCTGACTATAACCTTATGCTACCAGTCGTGCTTTGTTTCTGATGACTTCACCTTGTTCGTTCAGTTTGTTTCTGAACACCCATTTTGTACCAATGACGTTGAACCCCTTTGGTTTGGGAACCAGATCCCATACGTCATTTCTGGTGAATTGATTTAGTTCCTCTTGCATTGCCAGAGTCCAGTCATTGTCCAGAAGTGCTTCATCTATTGTTGTTGGTTCAATCAGAGAAACCAGTCCCATGAGGGATTCTTCAGAGTTTCTGAATGTTGATCTTGTTCTGATTGGATCTTCCTTCTTTCCCAATATTGTATCTTCTGGGTGATCAATGCTGCTTCTGGATAGTCTTTTCTGGAGTTGATCAATAGTAGGTGCTGGATTGCTTGTAGTGACTCTTTCTGCTGTTGAGGGAGTGTCTCTGTTGAGAGCCTCTGATGAGTTGTCTTCAGTACCTGTGAGTTCAATTTCCATACCTGCAAGGAACTCATTCTGCTTTGACTTTTGAGAGTCAAGCTTATCATCAAACCTAACACTGATTGACTCTTCAATAATATGTGTTTCTGTATTGTATACTCTATACCCTCTCGAGCGTTCAGAGTATCATAACATAATACACTTTTGTGCTTTAGAGTCAAACTTGTTCAAATAATTTTTTGTATTCAGAATAAAACAAGTGCATCCAAATGGGTGAAAATAAGAAATGTTGGGCTTTCTGTTCTTCCACAATTCATATGGAGTCTTTTCCAGAATAGGTCTTATGGAGATTCTATTCTGAATGTAACATGCTATGTTTATTGCCTCTGCCCAAAAGATCTTAGCAACGTTAGTCTCGTTGATCATAGTTCTGGCCATTTCTTGCAATGTTCTGTTCTTTCGTTCTACAACTCCATTTTGCTGGGGAGTTCTAGGACAAGAGAAATCATGCAGAATGCCTTTTTCATTAAAGAATAATTCAAAATCTTTATTTTCAAATTCTCCACCATGATCACTTCTGACTTTGACAAATCTAAGATCCTTTTCTTTCTGAACTTGGTTGCAGAAGGTAACAAACACAAAGTGTGACTCGTCCTTGTGTCTTAAGAACTTTACCCATGTCCATCTTCTATAGTCATCTACGATTACTAACCCATACTTCTTGCCACTGACTGAAGCAGTTTTTACTGGTCCAAATAAGTCAATGTGCAGAAGTTCTAATGGCTTAGAGGTGGAAACAACATTTTTGGATTTGAAAGCAGGTTTTGCAAACATGCCTTTCTGACATGCTTCACACAGAGCTTCTGAATTGAACTTCAAGTTAGGAAGTCCTCTGACCAGATTGAGTTTGTTAATCTGAGATATTCTTCTCATACTAACATGTCCCAATCTTCTGTTCCAGATCCATTGCTCGTTGTTAACAAACAGTAGACATTTTACATTCTGACTCTTTAGTTCAGAAAGTTTTATTTTGTAAATGTTGTTTTTCCTCTTTCCATTAAATAGGATAGGCCCATCTTTCTGACTAACAGCTTTGCATGAATTTTGATTGAAGATTATATCATAACCATTATCACTTAATTGACTTATGGATAACAGGTTATGCATTAATCCATCAACTAATAAAACATTACTTATAGAGGGAAGATTTCCATTACCTACTGTTCCAGACCCAATGATCTTTCCTCTCTAATTGCCTCCAAAGCCCACGTGGCCTCCAGGCTTATGTTCCAGGCTTTGGAACATATGCCTTCTTCCCGTCATGTGTCGTGAGCAGCCAGAGTCCAGGTACCATGATTGGTGTCTTTGCCTTGCTGCTAAAGATATCTGCCACATGTATGATTTTATCCTTAGGTACCCATATTTTCTTGGGTCCTGATTTGTTAGTTTTACCAAAATTATGATTGAATTTTGGTTTGGCAGAATAATCACTACTCGTGTATTTTATGTCATGTGTGTGCCCATATATAAAATGTGAATCAAGTGGAGTGCGTTTTATAACTAAGTCCATGGCATTTTTTGGTGTAGGTACCTTACCTTGATATCCTATCCCTTTTCTGCCATTTCTGCTAACTCCATAGATCATTGAAGCCATTTTGCTCCTGTCTATGTTTTTATCTAGAAACTTCTGAAAGCTGTGATCATACTCTTTGATGATCTCATCAGCATTGCTGGGAGTTTCAGAGATTGTTTCCTTCTGAGAGTTTTGCAACTAGTTTTCTAATTTTGAAATTTTTTCTTTTAACTCAGAATTCTCCAATCTGAGACTCTCAGTCTTATCAGAGTCAGAAGCAAGATTCCTTTTCAGGTTTCTGAATTTGACTCTGATCTGCTGATACCTTTCCAGATTTTCATTTAGGCTTTTAGCAAGTTCAGCCTTAGTAAAGTTTATGGTAAAGTCAGGGAATACCTCTTCAGTGTCTGATTCTGTGTCTGAACCAGAAGCTTCACTGTCTTCTGATATGTTTGCCATGAGAGCTTTATTTTCTCTTTCATCATCTGATTCTGAGTCAGCTTCAGATGTTTCAGAATCATCCCATGTAGCCATGATGCTTTTCTTCTTTTCCTTGAGAATTTTCTTTTTGGGCTTTTCCTTCTGAAGCTTTGGGCAGTAACTTTTGTAGTGCCCTTGCTCGTTACATTCATAGCAGATGATGTCTTTGTTGTTTGGATTTCTGTATCCTGAAGAACCTTCAGATCTTCTGTGTCCAGAGGAGGATTCTGACTTTCTGTATCTGGAGGAGGATTCATTCTGATTTTCTAATCTTCTGGGATTTCTGAACTTCCTTTGTCTCTGCTTCCACAGTTGGTTCACCCTTCTGGAGAGGAGAGACAGTTCATCTTCCTCTGATGAGGATCCATAAGAGGTTTCTTCCACAGCCTGCAAAACTTTGGATTCAGACTTTCTGTTAGATTTTAAAGCTAATGGCTTACCTTGCTTTTGAGGTTCATCTTCTTCTAGTTCTATCTCGTGACTTCTGAGGGAGCTAACAAGTTCCTCCAGAGAGATTTTGTTGAGATCTTTGGCTAGCTTAAGTGCTGTGACCATTGGCCTCCATTGTTTTGGAAAGCTTCTGATGATCTTCTTAACATGATCATCAGTAGAATACCCTTTGTCAAGAACTTTTAGTCCAACAACAAGAATTTGAAATCTTGAAAACATAGTTTCTATAGATTCACTATCTTCCATCTTGAATGCGTCATACTTCTGAATGAGAGCAAGGGCCTTGGTTTCTTTGACTTGAATGTTGCCTTCATGTGTCATTCTCAGAGAGTCAAACATATTATTGGCAATGTCTCTGTTTGATATTTTCTCATACTCTGAATATGAGATGGCGCTGAGGAGAATTGTGCTGGCCTTGTGGTGGTTTCTGAATTCACGCTTTTGCTGATCAGACATCATTTGTCTGTCTATCTTCTAACCACGTCCATCCACAGGATGTGTGTATCCATCAGTCACCATGTCCCACAGATCAGCATCATGGGCCAGAAAGAAACTCTTAATTCTGTCTTTCCAGTAGTCAAAGTTTTCTCCATCAAAGACTGGAGGTTTACCACTGAATCTGTCCTTGTCTTCATTGTTGTCATTGCTGATGTTTTGGCTTGGTCCCACCATAGTGTTTTTCTGAAGCTTGGATCTTGTACTGACACAGTTAAGTGTTTAAGCTCAGAACCAGGCGCTCTGATGGCAATTGAATATGTGAAAAACACAAGAAGGGAGGGTTGAATTGAAAACTTGGATCTAAAACAGCTTAATGACACAGTATTTTTATCCTGGTTCGTTTGATCTCAAACTACTCCAGTCCACCCGTCAAGGTGATTTCGCCTCTCTCCAACGAGGTCTTAATCCACTAATCTCAAAATATTACAACAGCTACTTTAACAACTGTTAAAGTCTTCTTGAGTACAACCACAATCCGGTTAATCTCAAGGATCTCTTTTACAATATGATTTAAACAAAAATGTGTTGTTGTTTTTCTAACAAAAACTGTTTATCACAACTGTGATAATTTACACAGGTTTGTAGCTTAGAATAAAGATTGAATTTGCTTAAGCTTGAATATGCGTGATTGGTGATCTTAGAAAATTGTTGTGTGTACGTACGTGCTTCATTCTGCAAGCTGACTTGTTTATTTAGGCAATGTAATGACGTTGTCCATAAAGCAAGTTTAATGTTATTAACACACTTTCCTTTTGGAGAAGATTCTTTCTGAAGAAAGCCGTTGGCATTAATTCTGTCTTGAATGTTTAGTAACGCTTCAGAGTCTTTTCTTCTTAGTGCTGATGACGCTTTAGAATATTGATAACTTGGTTTGATATGTCTTTGTTCAGAATCAGAGTTTACTATAATAAAGCCCAGGTTCTAGTCATCAATCTTAAACGTATAATCTGATTGCTTCAGCGTGTAATACTTTATGGCTTATCTTCTGATGTTGATCAAACCAGAACTTCTGCATACATAAAACATATTTATAAGGTGCATATTTGTTCTTTGTATTTATTTATTCTTTGTATTTATTTATTCTTTGTATTTGTTATCATCAAAACTCTAACCAAGGGTTGTAGAATCAAATTATGTTCTAACATAGACTACTCTAAAGTATTTTCACCAATAACAAGATTGGAGACTACTCGACTACTAGAATTGTGTCATGTAAGCAAGGCTTGTCGACATTTCACTTAGATGTGAAGTCAACATTTCTGAATGGTCCCTTAAAAGAAGAGGTCTATGTCACACAACCTCCTAGATCTTTGATTCTGGAGGAAACAAGTAAGGTATATAAGTTGCACAAAGCACTCTTTGGCTTTAAACAAACACATAACGCATATAACAAGAAGATCGACTCATACTTAGTGGAATTGGGATCCGTCAAATGCAAATCTTAGTATGGTGTCTATGTTTAGGTTGTGGCAGAAAATATAAAATAATCATAGGCTTATATGTCGATGACTTTCGTGTAACTGGAAATATCTTGGAGAATTTGTCAAAGTTCAAAGAGCTGATGATGAGGGAATTTGAAATGCCGGATCTGGGAAACTTATCTTATTTCCTAGGCATGAAATTTAAAATGTAGAAGTAGGGTATGGTGCTACATCAAAGGAAGTATGTCAAAGAGATACTCAAGAGATTCAGAATAGATGAGTCGAATCATATATCTTCACATGTCAAACCAAACTTGAAACAGGAGAAACATGGGGAGGAGGACAAGGTCGATGCTACTTTGTTCAAACAAATTGTGGAATCTCTGAGATATGTGTGCAACCGTCGAATTGATATATGTTTCCCAATTAGATTAGTGAGAAGATACATAAGTGAACCAAATGTGTCATACATGAAGGCTGCAAGAAGAATCCTGAGATACTTAAAAGGATTGATAAACTGTTGAATTCTATTTCGAAGAGATTGTGAAAGTAAAGAAGCTACAATTACTTTCTATTTAGATGTTGATTGATGTGGAGATAAGGAAGATCGTAGAAGCACAACTGGTAGTTTTTTCAAGTCTTTGTGCCCCAATATCTTGGTGCTTGATAAAGCATCATGTGGTGGCATTATCAACAAGTGAGGATGAATATATAACAAGATCCTATGTTGCTTGTCATGAAATTTGGATCAAATTTGTGCTTGAAGAAATGGAGGTCTAAGTGAAAAAATCCCTGGTGCTACAGATCGACAACATGCTAGCCATGAATCTTGCAAAGAATCCAGTTTTGCATGGAAGGAGCAAGCTTATCGAAGCTAGCTTTCACTTACTGAGGGAGAAGGTAAATCAAGGTCAAGTTTATTGGATCAAAGGTTTAAAATTAAACACACTTGGGCTTGCAAACATGGGTTTGGGCCACTAATGATCATTTCTCGAATCGGGACAAAATTTAGCATTATGTTAAGCAATCATAAGTGGACTTATATAGAAGTCGCACCTATTTTGAGGTCGGTCAATAGCAATCTATGTGCCATATGTTTGGAGAGATGATATGTAGATCATCCTCTAACAATATGTAATACAACAAGAAAGGGATATGATAAAGAGGGAGGAGAAATATTTGAATCAAATTAATCAAACTATCATTAAAATCATACATCCATTTTGATAGAGTTAAACTCAACACCCAAGATCCAATGAAGTTAATGAAGTTTATGATCAACCATCGCATAGTTAGAATATATTAAAAAAATAAATTGCATTTAATGAATAAAATAAAAAGGAAAAATGATTTTTAAAATGTTTTTAAAAATGAAAATAAAGGTAAAATACAAACTATATTCAAAGTATCAAAGAAAAATTTAAAGAGACCATAGAAAAAGAAGAAGTGATCTCAAATATTTTTATAAAATTTTTGTTAATCTTTTTAACAGAAAAAACATTTTTAATTGATTAAAATCATTCAAATAAATGGAAAAAGGATAAAAAATAGTAGAAGTCAAAATAAAATTCTAGAAAAAATTCATAAAGTCAGAAATAATGAAAATGATTTTTATAAAAAATTTTAGAATTTAAAAATTATCAAAAAGTATTTTTAAAATAATTAAAATAAGGCAAAAAAAAATTATGAAAAATATAAAACATTAAAATAAAAATATGAAACAATATTCACAAAATCAGAAATAATTCATAGTATTTTTGTGTTTTTTTTCATAATTTTTGGATAAAAAATAAAAGAGTTATGATTTTTTAACGATAAAAGAAATCAAAAAATAATTTTGTAAAATAAAAACAAATCAGAAAAACCACGCGCATCGGATCTCTTTCACTTATATACACTGGCAGATCTAATGGATCTGAGATGAGGGAGTATCATGGACCCAAGCTAAAGCGCGCGCATACAACACAAGAAAGTCCAACCAATCAAAATAAAACAATTGGCTCAATGTCATTGGTTGAAGAACGACACATAGGTCGTCTTCAACCTCCAGCTTCCTGCAAGTAGGGAAAATCTAAGATCCTTGAATCTGTAAATTTACACGTTCATAGTGGCACCATTAGATGCGTTTACTTGAGACGATCACAACCACATGCTCGCGAAATGTTTATATAAAGCACATCGTAGTCGATTTAGAAAAAACTAGAGATGTTTAAAAATGTTAAAATCGAAAATCAGAAGTATCAAATGCATTGTTTCACCAAAATTGAGTTAAGAGTAAGCATCAGTTAACATCATAGACAATTCTAGTAATTTTAGTTAGAGGATTTAGTGCCTTAAACTACCTAAACGAAGTTAGATGAACTTTATCTATAAATGAACTTGGCTAGCACAATTCAGGTCACCTGAAGGCTTGATTCTTCTTCTATTAACTTCAGTGAAGTTCAAGGATGGAGGATCAATGAAGAAATTGGATTGAAAAGTGGAGAAAAGAGGAATTCTAAATCTCAGAAAAGTGAATTATGGAGGGAGTTTGACATAGTGATTTTGTTTGTTCAAGCTTGTGAAAATGAGTGAAATAGAGCTTGTATTTATAGGATAAGTGGATGGAATCAAGAGGAGGGGTGAATGATGCGATTTCCCTTGTGTTCATGCACACTTGTGATCATGAAGAAAGTGTGATCACATGTGCATCAAAACTAAATCAAACGATGCATTTTATCATTCTAAATGATCCAAACATATTTTCTAATTATGTTTAAGTGGAAAACGCATGGAAATTTGGTGATTAGAAGCCAAATTATGAATTTCAAATTCCGACTTTGGAGAAAACTTCAGTTTCAAGGTACCAACTTTGAATCAATGGTATTCACAGCTCAAGGAGTCTTAGGGCATGATTCTTGAATAATTTAAAAGATAAGGTCACAAGCTTTACAATGTGCAAAGAGTGAGATCAATTGGATGCTTGAGCTAAAAGTTGTGATGAGTCAAAGTTGAGAAAAAGATGCTGACTTTTTGTACCTGGAAAAAATTCTATGTTTTTCTTCAAAAGTGACCTATAATCTTTTGAGTTCAAACAAGGCCTTCCTACAAAATTAAGGTTTGATCATTGATGATATATTGAAGTACACTTCCTAAAGATCATTGTGAAACTTGAATCGCTCAAAAATACCAAGTATTGAAAAAGTTATAGCCTTGTAAAATTTGTGAAAATTCATGAGGTGACCCATAATATTTTGAATTCTTAGGGCATCTTCCACTCATTTTGAAGCTTTTCACATAAAAGAAGAGTTGAAGTTAACTTTATTAAGATCACTGTGGAAAATGAATGAGCTCAAGGAGATAAAAATTTACCAAGTTATGATCCTTTAAAATCACATAAGGGAATTTGATGGCCTATCTAGAGGACTTGTAATATTTCTTCATCATTAGGAATCTTCCACATAAAAGTTTCTTGAAAAACTTGAAGTGATTAGTTAATCACCCTTTAAAGAGAAGCATGTCTTTGGAATTACTCAAAAATCTAAAAATATGAGCAACATATAACCCTTAGAAATTCAAAACCCTAGCTCCTCAAGCACCAAAATGACTTGGAAACCCTTTTCAATTTGACAAACTTTCTTGCATAATAACTTTTGCCATGTGAACAGGAGTTATTGTGAATGATAACAAGAACCCATAGAAATAATAACCACTTCCAAATATTAACAATCGAAAGAGTTATGTACTTGTGATCAAAGAATCAAGAATTTTTCCAATTAGGTCAAACTTCTTCAATCAACCCTTGCATCTTTTGACTTTCTTTGAAAAATTTAGGCATGATGAATCATAGTATACCTTGTCATGATGTTAATATAAAGCATCTTCAATGATGAAGCTTGAATCTCAATAAAGCTTTATTGAAGAAGGCATGGAAATAAACTCATGGACCTATGGATTCACCTGATTAAATGTGTTGTGCCCTCACCTATAACATCATCATTTAGAGAAAACATTCATAGTATTTGTTAGTTAAAATTTAATCAATATAAAACATAGATGATCACAACATACAAATCAAGGTGCTTGGTGATTCCTCATGAGAAAACCTAAGGATAGGGAGAAGAACCAAACCCAATTGTGATCTTGATATGATTGAGTTGATATGAGATGATAGAGGAATCTTAGGGGGGGAAATTGGGGTAAAACAGATGGCAAAACATCACAACACGAACGACGAAACATCACAAAATGGATAGCAAAAACCTCAAAACATGGATGGCAAAATATCACAACAGAGATGATAAAACATCACAAATTAGATGATAAAACATCACACCTAACAATGATATTGGAAATTAAAGTAGGATAACAAACATACGTGATGACGAAACATTGACACAAAGATAACAAAATATCATGGCAATAAATGACAAAAAATTTCAATTCAGATGATAAAACATCACATCTAACAATGATATTAGAAATCAAAGTAGGATAACAAACATAAGCGATGACGAAACATCGATGCAAAGATAGCAAAATATCATGGCAGAGGCGGTAAGATGTAAACTTAACAACGTTTAAAACAAATCCAAAAGGCACACAAATAATTAAGATTGGTTTGTAATTTATACCTTGAAGAAGGATTTAAGTTCATTAGAGATGTTTTATGATTTTCCAAGAAAAAGAAAGTTTTTGTTTTAAGATGTAATATTGATAACACGAAATTATATCGTATTTTTGACTTGATACACATGCACTTTTATATTGTTTTTTCATTCATTTTATCTTGTTATGCCAATATTTCTACTTCATTTCAGGTATTTATCTTTTGCAAGGCATAAATGAGAAAAGGAAGAAAATAATGGATAAATGAAGAAGAAATGGCCATTTAACAACATTTAGCAGCATTCTGTATTAGAAGGTGTGCTGCCCGCCACAGGCGCGTGTCGCCCGTCACAAGTTGTAAAAGTGTGCCCCTCGGAACACTTCATGTCCCGACCGGAATGAAGTCAAGATGTGTACCCCACATCACAACATGCATGACGCTCGTGACAACCCATATAATTGCTATAGAAATATCTCCATGAAGCGGACGAAACAATCACTTTTTCCAGATTCTTCTCCACGACGGAAGAATGAGGATCAAGGGGATTCTTCCTATTTTTGCTCACCATTTGGAATCTATAAATTGAAGTCAGTTACCAACATTGTTACAGTCCATACTTTGCACCAATTTTTATTGTTTCTTCTATGTACTGTAACTTGCGATTATTTTCCAGTTTTGCAACTTTACTATTATTTCAGTTTCATAGTTTTTAGTATTTTGTTTTCCAATTTGGTAGAATTCCCGTAAGCATAGAAAATCCGCACCATTAAAGCAATATTTCTTCACATCGGAGAAACACTGCAACTCTAGTTTTCTTCCTCGCTTCCAGAATTCGTTGAGGCCCATTTTATTTAATTCAAGATATTTCATTACAAGTTAATCTTGTCGGCTTGTGGAGGATACACATTACTCAAATTATTTGCTTCAGTATTTAATTTTAGGTTCCTATTTTAAGTATAATTTATTTATTCTTACCATGCATGTGTTATTAAATTTATGTTTCAATTTTATGTTATCCTGCAATAAAATTATGTCTGGCTAAATTCCCCGATACCGGTATGTAAATTTTAAAACGAAGGGACTCAGTAATTAATTTGGCATTAATATTTTACAAAATCACTTTTCTGGTTTTAATTTTTAATTTGGATATTTAAATGTTTTTGTACGAGAATAAGGTTAAAATCAACAGAGCGAGAGTTTGAGGTTTTAACCAGATAGTGGTTATTAAACATTAATTTTAAAAATAGAAAGAGAGCTTTAAAATTAATTGGACTCTATCTGTTTTCAAAAAATACTTTTGAATTTTAAATGAAACAGCGAGAGCGCTCATTTGGGTTTAATAATATGACCTGGAACGATAGTGTGGCGGTAGAAATGTTTAAGACTAAGCCATTGGATTGACTAGACTTACACAAATCAAAATAAAAATCGCCACCACGCTTTATTTTTTCCAAAGTAATGGGAAAAGAGCAAGTAACCCAAAAAGAGGAGGAAAGATTCTAGGTAAGGGCGTTGGTTATGCAAAGGGAAGGTATTAGCACCCTAAACATCCACGGTACGCCGCAGGAACCTCTTTGTAAAATCTATATATTTTGGCTATAAAATATTGTATAAAAATAGATGGTGGAGGTGAGAAAAGAAGTATTTTTTTATGATTTTTTTCCACCCGCCGCTGTTGTGAACCTTTAGTGCATACGTACCACCTTTCATGCAATAGGGGATCAGGGTACACGTAGTTCACCTTTAAAAATTTTAAAACACTAGTGTGTTGGTTAATTTTAGGAGATAAGACATCTACGTCATGTCCGTGTGGAAAACGTACTTACTACCCACAATCATGAGAAAGGAGAATTTACATCATCTCAAAGTGGAGGATATGGATTTGATTTTAAAATCAACAATGCCTCACTCAACACCCAAGTGGAAAATATCTCACTTCATTACATATTGTAGAAGTATAGTTGTTTGCATCACTACAAGGATTGACAAGAGTCCAATCTTTTGAGAAAAGTTTTAAAATAAAAAGCCAAAGTAGAAAAATGGTTTGAAATGAGATTGATTGACTTTTAGTCTTCTCATAAAAAATGTCAAGGTATTATTAAATTGATTGGAGTTTATTCATGAAAAATGTTTTGAAAATGCATGGACATAAGTCCAAGTTTATTATGAAAGTGGTTCAAGTTTAAAAATAAGAAGAGTTTTCAAAAGAAGGGACAAGATTTTTGAAATTAAAGAAGACGGGAGGAGATGAAGAGACTATCCTAAAGCATAAGGTAAAACCTAAAGAGAAGAACCGTCTAATCAACAAGAAGCCAATACTTGACATTATGAGTCAAGATAGAATTCTCATTCTTTGAATTGAAACCAATCAAGCAAAGATACTAGACCTCTTGAGAGAACCAAACTTCAAGTGTATTAAGTCTTCGCAAAAATTGGGCAGAGTAATGGCTGTATACGGGTGAATTCCAGATTACAAACAAAATATGTAATCATAATAACCTGCACACAAAACAAACAAACAACCCAATGTGTTGAGGTAAACCTCAAGAACTCCAGACAAAATATCAATTAAGGTCACAAGGTCTCCAACATAGGTCAAGGTTTCTAATCCCAAGTCCAAAAAGTCCAATACTCCATAATGCCAAGGATAGTAAACAAATAGTCCAAGTACCATTAAAGTTTTTTATGGTTCATGTTGATTATTAAGTATCTTAAAAAAGAAAAGAAAAACTCAAGTGAGCAAAATAAAAATGACAAGAATATAAAGGGGCTCAAGTGAGCGAAGATGAAAAATAGCATGAAATGTAAATGCTAAAGTAAATGGTGCATAAAGTAAAGAGCATAAAATAAAGCATAAAGTAAAAGCATAAAATAAAATCAATTATCAATAATTAGTGGTTAGTGGGATGACCGTCTTGAATCTTGCATTTGGAATTCATTAGATGATTGTTAGAACCAAAGCCTTTACACAATGAATTGCATTTGTTTTATGTCAAGTATATCATCCATTTAAGAATCCTCAATGTAACATATAATGATAAATGATGTTTAAGTGATCCGCATTGACCAAAATTGATGAAGATCCATCAGAAGATTGGTAGAACCAAAGCCTCTACACAATGAATCTCAAAGCTATTGGATCAAAGGGTTCAAATTAACATCTTGGGCTTGCAATCATAATTTTGGGTCACGAATGATCATTTTCTCTAATCGGGACAAAATTAAGCGCTATGTTAAGCAATCATAAGTGGACTTATAAAGAAGTCGCACCTATTTTGAGGCCGGTCAATAGCAATCTATGCACTATTTGTTTTGAGACATGATATAGAGATCATGCTCCAATAACACTTAGTGCAATAAGAAAGGAATGAGATGAAGAAGGGTGGGAAAGAATATATAAACCACATTTGAATTAAAATTTAATCAAACTATTTTTAAAATCATTCATCTATTTTTATAGACTTAGACTCAACACCATGGATCCAATGATGTTAACAAAGTTCATTATAAAAAATTCAACCCAAGGTCGGCCAGAAAATAATCATAAAATAATATTACCTTTAATATATATATATATATATATATATATATAATATATATATATATATATATATATATATATATATATATATATATATATATATATATATATATATATATATATATATATATATATATATATATATATATATATATATATATATATATATATATATATATATATATATATATATATATATATATATATATATATATATATATATATATATATATATATATATATATATATATATATATATATATATATATATATGTTGAAAAGGGTTTAAAAATGAAAATAAAGGAAAACAAATATCAATTATATTCAAATTAATTCATAAAAAAGAAATAAGGTCATAGAAAAATCAAAAATAGACTCAAATATTTTTATAACATTTTTGGTAATTTTTTAAAGTCAGAAACTATTTTTAAACTAATTAAAATTGCTCAAAAAATAGAAAATAGATCAAAAAATAGTAAAAATCAATATAAAATTCCATAAAATTTTCAAAAAGTCATAAATATGTAAAATGATATTTATGAATTTTTTTAGAATTAAAAAATGTCAGAAAGTATTTTTAAAGTAACTAAAAGAAAGCAAATAATTCATAAAATATAAAAAATATCAAATGTCAAAATAAAAATGTGAAAAAATATTCATAAGATCAGAAATAATTCAGTAATTTTGTGATTTTTTTTCATAATTTTTAGATAAAAAATAAAAGAGTTATGAATTTTTTAAAATTAAATCAATTAAAATATAAAATCAGAAAATAAAATAAAACCAACAAGATGTGGGCCATCAGATCATAGTCAAAACACGTTAGTAAGTTGATCCAATAGACCAGACGCGTTGTGCTTGATATGGACCTTAGTGAGATACGCATAGGATCAGAAAAAGGCAACCAATGAAATTAAAACGTTTGGCACGCTATCATTGGCTGAGACGAGACATGTCATCGTCTTCAACCTCCAGATGCCCAGCAATGGAGATTTTGTGAGATCCTTCAAATGGAAAAATTTGGATCCCAGACTAGTATCATTGGATACGTCTCTTCAAGACGATCCTAACATCACTGTTGTGCCAAATTTATTTAAGGTATGCAAAGAGATATGATTCAAAAACCCAGAAAATAGCGAGCACCTTCAATTTGAGATTTCTTTCTCAATTCTCAATGGATTTAAAAAATGTAAGAAGCACAAGAATCAGGAGAAGAAGTAGAATAGGTTGGTGCTTTATTTGGATCCAAATGATGGAGAATTCTACCTTTTCGAAGTTCAAGAAAGAAGCTTTTAAAGTGGACTTCTGTAGCTTGAATTATGGCTCATTTTACTTGGTTTAAGTGCTGGAGAGTCTGTATGATGCTTAAGGATGATGAATGTGCAAAGAATTTTGGAGAAAGAAGCTTAAATCTCAGAAACTGATTTAAAAAAAAGATGGGTTCGTGTGAGGTTTTGGCAGGGTGTTTTTGCCTCTCAAAGCTTAAGGAAATGAATGGGGAATGACCCACTATTTATAAGGAAGCTGATGGAACGTCCAAGCGTGTGAAATGATGATGTTTGGAGGGAAATCGTGTGAAGTTGCAAACAAGAAAAATGTGACTTCTATTTTAATTAAAACTCATCCAAACCTTGCGTTTTGCTATGCTAATCACTTCTGGAAGTTCACTAGACATGTTTAGAAGAAGAAACTTGCAACAATTTTGTGTTTAGAAGCCAAATTAAGGATTTCAAATTCTGACTTTTGGAGAAACCTCAACTCCAAGTACCACTTTTGAAACAATGGCATTCTCAGCTCAAGGGGTCTTAGGGCATGGTTATTGATGCTTTAGAAAGATGAGATTACAATCTTTGCAATGGAAAAAGAATAAAATCAAATGGATGTTTGAGCTGAAAGTTGCAATGAGTCAAAGTTGGGAAAAAGAGGTTGACTTTCCATACTTATAAATATTTCAACTTTTTCTTCAAAAGTGACCTATAATGTTTTGCATCCAAACATGGCCTTCCTCTTGGAATTTGCTCTTGACCAAAAATATGGCATGAAATAGACCTCTTGTATGACATTTTGAAACAAAAACCATTCAAAATCTCCAAAAATTGAGAGATTTATGAATTGTTGAAGTTGGCAAAAAAAATCATGAAATGACCTATAATATTTTGTATCCTTAAGGAAACCTCCATCCATTTTCTCACTTTGCACATAAAAGAAGAAATAAAGTTAACATCCTCAAGATCATTGTGGAAAAATAATGGGCTCAAGGTGATAACAATTTACCAAGTTATGATCATTTTAAGTCACACATGGGAAGTTGGGGGTTCATCTGGAGGACTTGTAATCTTTCTTCATCATCAAGTTTCTTCCACGTGAAAACTCCTTGAAAATTTTGAAGTGATTTTTTAATAACCCTTTGCAGAGAAGGATGTTTTTGGAATCACTCAAAAATACCAAAAGATGAGCAAGATATACTTCTTTGAAGTTCAAAATCCCAGCTCCTAGATCAAGAAAATGCTTTGAGGAACTTTGACAATTTTAAACAACCTTCTTGTACCAACACTTTTGCTTTGTCGACAGAAGTTGTTGAGGATGATAATTAGAACTCATAGAAACCAAAACCACTTCAATATCTTGATAATTGAGAGAAATATGCACTTATGACCAATGGGAACAAGGCCTTGTCCAACCATGACAACTTCTTCAATAAACCCCTTGTACTTTTGAATCAATCTTGATAACTTTGAAATGTGGTGAACCAAAATAAACCTTGCCATGCCCTTTCTTCAAAAACAACTTCAATAGTGAGGTTTGAATTTCTCAAGCTTTATTGTCTATGGCATGGAAATAAACTCATGAACCCATGGATCAACTTGCTAAGCCACATTGCCTTTACCTACATTATTAACAAGTAAGACAAACCAACATTGCATTTTATTAATTAAAAGGAAAGTAAAAAAAACATGCATGATCACAAAAGAAAAACAAGTCAAGGTGCTTGGTGATTCCTCAAAGAGCAAAGCTTAAGATAGGGAGGAGAACCAAAAGCCCTAATATGATCTTGTTGTGATTGAATCAATATGGTACGATGAAGGGATCTTAGGGGGAAAAATTGGGGTACAATAGATGCCCTTATTTAAGTTTCTTCTATCTGGAGATACGAAGGTTAAAAATCTTTGTGTCGACGTGATCGGAGATACTTAAATATAAAATAAACCCTATTTTTTCCCCTAAGATGCCATGCAATGCTTATGAGTATGAATGCATATGAACAACTTCAAAGGGACACAAGACACCACTATGGATGTAGCAAAGGAAATAAGGATCAAAAGAGAAACCCGACCAGGAAAATAAATCACTGGTGAATCAAAAAGACCCGACTCTAATGGTGTAACACCCAAAGAAGAGATAAGGTGGCATCAACTCAGCTAAAGAGGAGATAGTACAGGATAAAAGTGATTGACAACCAATTATGAACTACCAAACTTAATAGTCGGAGGTAAAAGATAAAAAATATAATGATTCATAGATGACAGTAAACTACCATCTCGTAGTTGAAGGTAGAAGATCAAAAGGATATCGACTCATAGAGGATGGTAAAAGATCAAAGGATACACCAACTTTTACTGAAGGCGAAACTACCAACGTTCACTGAAGGTAGAAAGATAAAAGAATAACAACACCGACATTCACTGACAGTGAGCTACCAACGTTCATTGAAGGTAAAGAGACCAACATCGACATTCACTGACAATGAACTACCAACTTTCACTGAAGGTAGCAAAAAGATAAAAATCACCAACGTTCACTGATGGTGAACTACAAACTTTCACTGAAGGTAGAGATAAAAGAAATATCATAGCACCGACGTTCACTGACGTTGAACTACCAACATTCACTGAAGGTAGCAAAAAGATAACAATCACCAACATTCACTGATGGTGAACTACCAAATTTCACTAAAGGTAGAGAAAAAAGAAATATCATAACATCGACGTTCACTGACAGTGAAATACCAACATTCAGTGAAGGTAGCAAAAAGGTAACAATCACCAACGTTCACTATTGGTGAACTACCAACTTTCACTAAAGGTAGAGAGAAAATAAATATCATAGCACCGACGCTCACTGATGGTGAACTACCAACGTTCACTTAAGGTAGCAAAAGGATAACAATCACCAACGTTCACTGATGGTGAACTAACAACTTTCACTGAAGGTAGAGAGAAAATAAATATGATAGCACCAACGTTCATTGACGGTGAACTACTAGCATTCACTGAAGGTAGAAAAAAGATAACAATCACCAACGTTCATTGATGGTGAACTACCAACTTTCACTAGAGGTAGAGAGAAAAGAAATATCATAGCACCGAAGTTCACTGACGGTGAACTACCAACGTTTAATGAAGGTAGAAAAAAGATAACAATCACCAACGTTCACCGATGGTGAACTACACACTTTCACTGGAGATAGAGAGAAAAGAAATATCATAGCACCGACGTTCACTGATGGTGAACTGCCAACATTTACTGAAGGTAGCAAAAAGATAACAATCACCAACATTCACTGATGGTGAACTACCAACTTTCACTGAAGGTAGAGAAAAGAAATATCATAACACCGACGTTCACTGATGGTGAACTACCAACGTTCACTGAAGGTAGAAAAAAGAATAACAAGTTTCTCCAATGTTCTGGCGTTTCACCTAGAACGATTCTCAACTTCTTCTTTAACCAAGGCATTTCGCCTAGAAATGGTAATATATAAGCTGTCTCAAATAAAGAGGCTACCCCTTGCTGTTATAGGAAGGATTGTAAAAATGACTTTCTGGGGAAAGCAATATGGCTTCCTGGGGAAAGAAATATGACTTCCTGGGGAAAGCAATATGGTTTCCTGGGGAAAGAAATATGACTTCCTGGGGAATGAATCATGACTTCCTGGGGAATGAAATACAACTTCCTGGGAAAATGCCAACATATTCCTGCTGAGGAGATAAAAGTTTTCTCGTGCCAAAATAAGTGCACATTCTCAAACCAATGCTCGAAGCTTGAAGAAATCCAAAGTAATAATATTGCTAGGAAACAAAGATTCAAACCAGAAATAAACTGGAGTGAAACAGTCAACCAAAATACATCCTTTGAGAAATAAACTCAAGAGGAAAACCCAATCTATCCAGACAAAGAGCTGTATAGAAAGGCTAAAGCAAAAATCTTCCATGAGGGATAACTCAGTGGGGAAATTGAAATAATATACACTTTTTGCTTAAGGCCGACACTCTATTGGAGAGAGGACAACACAACTCTGCAAAACAGGGTAATATGTCAACAAAATATTAACGAATGTGAATGAGAAATGATTTTCTAAATTTAACTATGCATGATGTATGTATGAATGTATGAGTGTTATCATGTATATGCTGACAAAATAGACATATAACACCGGGAGTAACCAGGCAAAACCAACTCGGGCACAATCAACACTCGGCTAAATCACATCCAAGATGAACATTCCATAAGAAAATAAGTACCAAACGAGGAAACAAAATCCTATTTCGCGGCTTAACTTCACTGGGAAGGAACATAATCTGGAAGTAAACAAATCATAGCGACAAAACAGTATAGATACAGGGATATAACATCCTTCTCCAGGCTTCACCGGGGAATAACACTCAGACTTCAATGGGGAAACAAATGTTTTCACGATCCGCACTTCTACTAGGGATTGCAATACTGATTTCAAATAAGGCAGATGGAAACCATATCGGAAAAACATCAATTGAGGTTTTCGAGCTGACTTCATTGGGGGAACATCATACAGACTTCACTAGAGGAGATAACGCCTCATCATCGAGACATCAACTGGGGACCCGTGCTGACTTTATTGGGGATGCCAACACCACATCGAAGAGGGGAAACCAAGATACGTTCTTCAATATTGAGAGTAAGTATTGCATCAACTTCTCTTGGGAAAAAGTATGAAACCTCATGGGGATAACAACTCTGGGAGTTAAGAAGTCAAACATTACAACAAGAAATCAATCTTATGGGGATTTTAAATCAAATCCATCACTTGGCAGGTGAAAACCCAAAAAACTGACAAATGCCTCAACACTTCTTAAATAAAACATTGCCCTTGCCTGATTATCAGGCAATCAAACAAAATGCAAATACTGCCGAAAGGGAGATTCTTCGTAAATAAGTCAAATCTCAGCATGCACAGGGAGAAAAGGACTCTATCAAATAGCGAAGCCTTCACTAGGGAATCTTGGATTGAGTCTTCATATCATGCAAACTTATTCCAACAAAAGATTCCCTGGGATAACCTTCCCGGGGAATCAAGAAGTCAACATTATAGAAAAAGGTCAAACTCATGGGGATTTTAAATAAAACCCAGCACTTGGCGGGTGAAAACCCAAAGGGTTGAAAACTGTCTCAACACTTATTAGAAAATATACTGCCCTGGTCTAGTTGCCTGGGAAATAAATACCAACAATAATGCCAGTACTGCAGAAAGAGCGACATTTTGCAAATAGTTCAATCTTAGCACACCAAGGGGAAAAGAACTTTCGTCATATGAGGGAAGAATTCGATGGGGAATCTGGGATAGAGGCCTCAGACCATGCAAACAAAAAAATAAAAAAAAATGAACCAAGACTTGACTGGGGACACTTGGATAACAAACCCAATACTGCACCTTATGCCAATTGGTATCGTCTTCAATATATAAAAATCACGGGCATACCAGCAAAAACAACCTGAGAAAACCTTCCCAGGGGAAACAAAACTTCCCAAAATTACTGGATTTCGTCCATTCCTGGGATCACCACTTTTTTTTTTCCTCTTGAATCACAAAATCTAAAGTAAAAGTAAGTTGTAAATTCTTTTTGAAAAATAATTTTGTTATTTAATCTTTTTGGTTTGAAAATTATTATCAATAATAAATGGAGTCTTTGTAAGCTGAATAAAAATAAGAAATACGAAGAATTGGGTAAAAGCTTTAATTTTATTGATAGAATGGTAGTATGCGAATGGCGAGACTCCACAGATGATTACAAAGTTCGAAAAATGGTAATATATAATGGAAAAGATACATTGAGATACAATGACCATTATTCCCTCTAACAACTTTGAAATTATGAGCAGCAACTTCCATTGAAATATGGTGAGGATCCAAGAAGATTGTTGCTTCAATAATCAAGTCTTATATGATGTAGTTACTTACCAAGAAAGTCCCTAACTTTTGCCTAAGCTTCCCTTGTGGTTTTTTTAACTTAGCGGGAAATTTTATTCTGTTTATGTCTCTAGTTTTTGCCTAGACCTCCCTTTCGGGTTTTTGGCCTACCGAGACGCTCCTTTTTGCCTAAGCCACCCTTTCGGGTTTTCCACTTAGCGAGCTGTTCTTTTATTTCTTTAGGCGAAGTATTTCTTGACTGCATCAGCATTCATGGGACGTGGGAACTCCTCGCCATCCATAGTTTCAAGAATTAATGCACTGCCAGAGAAGGCTTTCTTGACAACATATGGGCCTTCAAAATTGGGAGTCCACTTGCCCCTATAATCAGCGTTAAAAGACATGATCTTCCTGAGCACGAGGTCGCCTTCTCTGAATTTACGAGGTTTGACCTTCTTATCAAAAGCTTTCTTCATTCTCTTATGATATAACTGCCCATGACACAAAGCCTTCATTCTCTTCTCTTCGATCAAATTCAATTGGTTAAACCTGTTTTGGACCCATTCAGCCTCTGGCAACTTGGTTTCCATTATCACACACAAAAAGGGAATCTCAACCTCGATTGGGAGCACCGCTTCCATTCCATACACAAGGGACAACGAGGTTGCTCTTGTTGAAGTGCGGACAGATGTCCGATATCCATGTAAAGCAAAAGGGAGCATTTCATGCCAATCTTTATAAGTAACAACCATCTTCTGGATGATCTTCTTGATATTCTTATTAGCAGCTTCAACAGCCCCATTCATCTTCGGCCTGTACGGAGATGAATTGTGATGGACAATCTTGAATTCTTCACAAAGTTATGTCATTATCTTGTTGTTCAAATTCGAGCCATTGTCGGTGATGATTCTGCTCGGCACACCATACCGACATATAAGATTATTCTTAATGAAGCATACTACCACCTACTTAGTAACATTAGCATATGAAGCAGCTTCCACCCATTTGGTGAAGTAATCAATTGCTACTAAGATAAAATGGTGTCCATTCAAAGCTTTGGATTCTATCATTCCAATCATGTCAATACCCCACATAGAGAAGGGCCACGGGGAAGAAATAACATTGAGAAGTGTCAGAGGCACGTGAATTTTGTCCACATAAATCTGGCATTTGTGGCACTTCTTTACAAATTTGTAACAGTCAGATTCCATTGTCATCCAATAGTGACCTTCTCTTAGCATCTTTTTAGCCATCAAATGTCCATTGGTATGAGTTTCAAATGAACCTTCATGGATCTCATGCATCAACATGTCTGCTTCATGTCTATCCATGCATCTGAGCAAGACCATGTCATAATTTCTCTTGCACAACACATTTTCACTGAGGAAGAAGCTGCCAGCCAATCTTCTCAATGTCTTTCTATCTTTATTCGATGCACCAATTGTGTATTCCTGAGTCTGGAGAAAATGCTCGATATCATAATACCAAGGTTTCTCATCTGCTACCTCTTCTGTTGTAAACACATGAGCGGGCCTATCCAGTTTCCAAACTATAATTCGAGGTATATCATTCCAAGTATTCACTTGATACATAGAAGCCAGAGTTTCCAGAGCATCCGTCATTTAATTTTCATCTCTGGGGATATGATGGAATTCAACCTTATTAAATAAGGGTAACAATCTTCTAGCATAATCTTTGTAAAGGATCAAGCCGGGGTGACGAGTATCCCACTCTCCTTTAATATGATTTATTACCAAAGATGAATCGCCATACACATCTAGAATTTTAATTCCGAGATCAATAGCTTCCTCGAGACCCATGATGCAAGCCTCATATTCTTCCATATTATTAGTACAATAAAATGTCAACCTTGCAGTAAAAGGAATGTGTGATCCATGTGGAGTGACAATCACATCACCAATTCCTTTACCATAAGCATTCACAGCTCCATCAAATATCATGCTCCAGCGAGATTCAGGATCAGGACCTTCATCAGGCAATGGTTTATCACAATCTTTTACTTTCAGAAACATCACATTCTCATCGGGGAAATCATACATCACAGACTCATAATCATCAAATGGTTGGTGAGAAAGATAATCTGCCAACAAGCTGCTTTTAATAGCTTTTTGAGTGCGGTATTCAATGTCATATTCAAATAACAACATCTTCCAGCGGGAAATTCTCCCAGTAAGAGCATGCTTTTCAAAAATGTACTTGATTGGATCCATTTTGGAGATCAACCAAGTAGTGTGATTCAACATATACTGTCGCAAATGTTTTGCCGCCCAGGCCAGAGCACAACATGTCTTTTCCAGCATGGAATACCACGACTCACAATTAGTAAACTTTTTACTGAGATAATAAATGGCGTACTCTTTCTTCCCCGTTTCATCTTGTTGTCCAAGAATACAACCCATAGAATTATCTAACACTGTCATATACATAATCAATGATCTTCCTTCAACACGAGGGAGCAAGATATGAGGTTCAAGAAAATATTATTTAATACTTTCAAATGCCCTTTGGCAGTCATTTGTCCACACACAACCTTGATCTTTCTTTAACAACTTAAAGATCGGTTCACACGTTGCAGTCATGTGGGAAATGAATCTGGAAATATAATTCAAACGCCCGAGGAACCCTCTGACTTGCTTTTCAGTTCTCGGTGCTGGCATTTCTTAAATTGCTTTGACTTTATCAGGGTCAAGTTCAATCCCACTCTGGCTAATAATGAAACCCAATAATTTCCCTGAACGAACACCGAAGATACATTTTTTTGGATTCAAGCGGAGACAATACTTCCTCAAATGCTAAAACAACTTCAACAAATATTCTACATGCCCTTCTTCAGTCTGGGATTTAGCAATCATATCATCAACATATACTTCAATTTCCTTGTGCATCAGATCATGGAATAGGGTTTTCATAGCCCTCTGGTACGTTGCACCAGCATTCTTCAACCTGAAGGGCATCACTCTGTAACAGAATGTTCCCAAGGGTGTGATAAATGTTGTTTTTTCCATGTCCTCAGAAGCCATCCTTATTTGATTATACCCGGAAAATCCGTCCATGAACGAGAAAACTTTGAATTTTGATGTGCTATCCAATAACATATCAATGTGTGGCAATGGAAAATCATCTTTTGGACTAGCTTTATTTAGATCTCTATAATCTACGCACATGCGAACTTTTCTGTCTTTCTTCGATACTGGGACAATATTAGCAATCCACTGAGGGTACACTGATGTCACAAGAAAACCGACATTAATCTGCTTTAGAACTTCTTCTTTGATCTTCACTGCCATATCTAGGTGAGTTCTTCGCAACTTTTGTTTGATTGGCGGGCACTCTAGATTCAGCGGCAAATGGTGCTCTACAATATTTGTATCTAGACCAAGCATATCTTGGTAAGACCAAGAAAAAATATCCACATACTCTTTCAACATCTCAATCAACCTTCTCTTCACATCAGGATGCAATAATGCTCCAATCTTGACTTCCTTCGGATCTTCTTCTGAATCCAATTTGATTACTTCCAATGGCTCTTTATATGGATGAATGGAATTCTCCTCGCGCTCAAGAAACCGTGAGACCTCTTCCAGAATCTCATCATAGTCTTCTTCTTCGGCCCCATACACAGGACATTCAAAGTTGGGAAAGGGTGCAGGGTCATTGTGTTCAATGGGTTTTTTAATTAATCTGCACATATTATTTATGATAGCTTTTAGAAACTGACACATATAACAAGTGATCATGCAGATTAAATTTTAGTTATTATTTATTTTGAAAGGTTTTTTCTGATTACCATTTTCCAAGAAAAAGCAAAAAAAATAAAGACACAATTTGGAAAACAAAGATGACTTTTATTATTGATTTTAAAAATCAAAGCAAACCAATAAGCCCATACAATATCAATACTTTCACATTAGGAAGAGTGAAAGCTTTTCAAAAATGAAATTCTGGCAACAGATACTTAATGTCACAGTGAATGTTATGACACCGTATCTGACAAATTATACACAAACCAAACAGTAATTTAAAAGACAGTAAATAACACAATCAATTGTTAACCCAGTCCAGTGTATAACAACACCTTCATCTGGGGGCTACCAAGCCAGGGAGGAAATTCATTATAAGAGGTATTAATTTATGAATAAACCAACCAGTTTATCTCCTTCACTTAAGATCTATCCAATGTGTTGTACCCCAAAATTTGCCCTCTCATGTTTCCCAAAGTCCCCCCCTGCATGGTTGATCACAAACTCTTGCCTAAGGAAAAGGAAAATTTTTGAGTGTTGCTTCAAGTACATTTCGATTGACATTCTGAAAGACCCTTCGATTGGTGTTCTGAAGAAGCCTTTCGATTGGCATTATGTCAAGCTCTTTCGATTGGAATTCTGGACAAGCGCTTCGATTTGCATTCTGAAAGACCCTTCGATTGGTGTTCTGAAGGAGCCTTTCGATTGGCATTCTGGACAAGCCTTTCGATTGGCATTATGGACATGTACTTCGATTGGCATTATAACAGTGTCCTTCGATTGGAATTCCAAAAAGGTCCATTCGAAGAAGCATTCAAAGGGTCCATTCGAAGAAGCTTTGGAAAGCATTCGAAGGAGGCCATCATCCCATTCGAAAGGGAGCATTCGAAGGCCAGTTACATGTCATTCAAAATTCAAAAAGGGACAGGATCCAATGTGTTTAGCCAACGTTACAAACTTTCATTCATGGCTTTCAAACACATAATTAACGTTACAAATTCTCATTCATGGCTGTCAAACACATAATTAAGGTCATTTAAACCTTTGTCTTCCTGTCCCCTCCACCCCCTCTATATAAAGAAATCAAAAATGTTGCAAAACACACGAAAATATACAGAAAAATAGAGAACTTGGAGATACGCTGCCAAAAGTCATCAGTACTTCCAAGAAGCCATAACCAATCCTTGCATAAGCCAAAGCTGCCACCCAGCGAACACCTCCACCCTCAGAACTACAGATCGAAGCACCTCTGTTTGGTAAAAAAAATCTAATCTCAAACTCATTTTTAAATTCATTTTGATTGCATATTCATATTATTACTGTTGTCTGTGAATGATTTAATGTGCTACATATAAGCTACAGCGCAGAGATGAGATTGTGCCATTGCTTGGGCACAATCTGAGTTTCTCCTTCGAATCCCAGGATAAAATAAACCCAGACCCAGATTCAGCAGGTGCGAATAAAGGGGGAGATTCGAACCAGGGGGGTAAAGTCCCCCCTGGGCCTTTAACATGTGTTTCGTTTCTTACAGGAAATACATTCTCAGGATCCTGTTCAGAGTTTCGAAGCTCAGCAGCCTAGCTTCTAACTGGACCCAGGACCTCCAGATCGAAGGATGGCATGTCCAGATCGAACACCCTAAGAGTGCAGCCCCTCATGCACCTTCGATCCAGCCTCTTCACTGGGTCGAAAGACAGCCTGCACCTCTTTCGACCCAGGCCTCCAGAATTATATATTTTTTTCTTGTTTTGCTGCCTGGCCCATTTGTACTTTGTTTACTTTGTTCTTGTTCATTTCTTTTAGTTTTTTTTAATCAACATAAAAATCATAAAAATAAATAACTTAGAATTAGGATTTAATTTAGTTAATTATTTTAACTTATTTTCTTCAATTTTAAAATCAGTAGACTTAGGATTTATTTGAATTCAATCTTTTTCATAAACAAAAAAGGCAAAAATATTAGGTATGTTTTAGAGTCAATTTTAATCAGTTTTTATTTTAATTAATTAAATTTGACTTAATTGAACATTTAGCATTTTCCCAAAAATAAAATAAAACAACAAAAAGATCATATGCTTATGATTTTTAAGATTCACGCGCGTTTATTTTATTGTAACTGCTTATTATTCCCCCAATTTTGGACATGTAAATAATCCCCCTCCCCGAAGCCTTGTAATAGCGTAGGATTTACAATTTTCGCACTTTAAATTCTTGTATATATATTAACTGCTTAGATGTATGCTAACTAGGATTGTATGACAAGATCTAAAAACAAATGGTAGGACACCTAAAAATATAAAGATAACATAATTGAAAATTGACACACTTGCACATGCCACTCCTCGGGTACACCTCACTTGGATGCCTTAAATGTGGTCATTAAGTATAGGATGTTTTAGAGGTCGTCCTTCTGTCAAAAGATCAAATTTGCCTCGAAATGGTTGCCTCGATAAAAATGATCTAAGACATTAGGGTTACCACTAAGGCATCCTAATATTACTTTAGTGACCATACGTCCCATAAATCGAATTGACCCGAAAACTCCAATGACGGTGCTACCTACTCCTCAATAATGGGATAGCATTGTCTAAAGGACGTTTGCACAATTTAATTCCTTTTCGAGTAGGTAGAGGTTCTTAAGTACTTGCTCCTTTTAAAAAAACAAAACAAAACTTTTCACACTTACACTCTCTTCAAAAAACAAAACTCTTTTCAAAACCCACAAACACAAAGAAAAGTAAACTTTTGAAAACATAGTAAGCAAGTACCTAAGAGCCCGTGGATAACCACGGATAGAAAGGGTGCTAACACCTTCCCTTTCTATAATCTACCTCCCGAACCTGAGAAACAATCTCGAAAAGGAATTTTTCTGTGCTTTTGTCCTTTCCTTGTTAGATAAAATAAAAGACGGTGGCGACTCATGATTACCGCGACACATTGTGAAAACAAACGCAAACGCGAACCAGCATTCCAAAACAGTCAGTTCTCGTTCCCGCCGATCACAGAACTGGCGACTCTGCTGGGGATTTTTATAAGTGAGGTGTACCTTAGGATTAGATTACTTGTGTTTTCAAATGTATTGCTTTGTATGCTTTTAATTGTGGGCTTGTATCGGAGTTCTATAAATCCTCCACCCGGATTTGGGAAACATTCATAGATAGCAATACGTTGTGGAAACTGTGCGGGGTATACCGACACGGTTGAAGCAATAGCTATATTAGTGCGACAAATTTGTGAGTACCGGTAGCCTTTGAGTCAATCAAAGAGAATACGGGGCCGCTGAGTGATGTCACTAAGCACTAATGACCTAGAACCTTACTTGAACATCTTGGCCTTTTTTAGGGGTAGTGAGATGACCGACTTTGGTGCAGTCCGAAGTTGGTAGATACTCGATACTACACTCATTGAGGATTGTTTTCTTAGAATATTTTGGTCGCCAGTTAAGTGGCTAAACCGAAACGATGAACATAGAAAACAATCCAATGATATTGAGCTCCTTAGAACCCGGTTACTATTTATAGGACAGGTTTTGAGCCAACTGAACTCAAGAGGGTACTTACCTATGAAACCTCCTGCAAGCCTGAAACAAGGGTTTTTTGTGTGACTTGCTTATGCATGTGTTTTTGCATACATCATAAAGCATCATATGCATCTGCTGACCATTTCAAGGGTTTAGATCTTCATCTTTGTTCCTGTTTTGCAGGACATGGAGTCTCTCCGTAGGAAAACAATTCAAGTCAACCTTGTAAGGATCCCTCCTCAACTCAAGGAGCTTACATCCAGGATTCCCGAGAATTCTATCTTCAGTGAAAGACATGGTAGACTCCTCAGCTTGGTCAACACCAACATTGAAGAAGACATGATGAAAGTTCTCTTCCAGTTCTTTGACCCCCTACACCACTGTTTCACATTCCCTGATTATCAATTGGTGCCTACTTTGGAGGAATTTTCTCAACTCCTGAGAATTCCTATTCTTAGTCAACTACCCTACAACGGTACGGAAAAGGAACCAAAACTTGAAGATGTTGCTCAAGCATTACGCTTACAACCATCCGACATCAAGGGGCATTGGGAAACCTAAAGTTGTACCAAAGGATTCTTGGCAAAGTTTCTATTTGATAAGGCACGAGAATGTTGGAATTCTCTTGATCTACAACCCGTTAAAAAGATTGTGGCACTCCTTATCTATGGGTTGATTTTGTTCCCAAATCCTGATCAGCTTATAGATGTGAATGCTGTCAAGATTTTCATATCCAGGAATCCCATACCTACATTGCTTGGGGACATCCTCCACTCATTTTACACATGAACAATGAGGAAAAGAGGTGTTCTCATGTGCTGTACTCCTCTCCTAGCAAGGTGGTTTATTTCTCACCTCCCACAATCAATTTTGAAGAATGAGCAGGGTTTAAGATGGTCACAACGATTGATGACCCTCACACATTCTGATGTACATTGGTGTTCTCGGTCCAGAGAAAATGTCACCATCATTGATCGTTGTGGAGAATTTCCTAATGTTCCTTTACTTGGAATTAGGGGAGGCATTACCTACAACCCCTGTCTAGCCTTGAGACAATTTGGATATGCTCGGAGGGATGGCCCTCATGACATGTTGATTCCTGACCTAGTTTTTGACTTTGACAATGATATGCAAGGACTTCGACAAAGGTTCATCAGAGCTTGGAGGATGCCTAATAAGGTGGATAGTAAGACACTGGGGCACAAGAATTCTATCCCCCTTGAGCCTTACCTCAAGTGGGTACGAACCCGCTCCCAGAATATTATGATGCCATATCCTCACATTCTCCCCTTGATCAAAGAGCCTGTTATGGAAGGAGAGGTTCCATACGCCATCCTACATCCTGACATGCCAACATCATGGGAAGAAATGCAAAAGAGCTGGATCCAACTCAAGGAAGAGCGGAATACTTTTGAAGCCAGCTTCTATGCCAGTGAAAAGAAGGTTTTGGAGCTTACCCGCCGACTTCACGAGGAAGAGACCCTCAACACTTACATCGCTCTAAAGAGGATGCGCAATGTATTTTTACATTAAGAATTTTGTAATATTTCGCCCATGGGGCACTTATGTACTAACAAATTTCTTCTTAGTATGACGTGTGTTCTTTTTGTCTGCAACAAATTTGAATTTTTGAACCCTTGAATGCATTACATAAATAGCATACCATTCATCACATGCATAACAGGTACCCTTTTACAGGTCTCTTATCTTCTTCGCTGTTTATTTCAGCAATCATCATGCCTGCTGAAACTTCCACTGAGCAAGCTATCAAGGCCCTCCAGGCCCAGAATGCCCAATTTCAAGAGTTAGTTATGAGCCTAGCTAAGGATCAGCAGGACCTGAAGACCCTGATTCTGAAAGAGAAGAAGAAGAAGAAGAAGAGGACCATCCTGTTCAACATCGGACGCAGGTTTGGAAACGGGCTGCAAAGTGAAGTTGATCTGACCACTCCATCTGGAGAGAAAGAATGTCCATAAGAAAGGAGGGCTCCTAGCCCTATGGTCTCCGACGACGAGACAAACTATGATGAAGAACAATATCCTTCTGCTGAGGATAAGTACAAACATCTGGAAGACCTTTTGAACGACATGGAAATACAGAAGGTGCCCGGTCTGGACTTCGGAGATCTAGGTCTATCATCTGGGGTGGTTATTCCCCATAAGTTCAAGGCACCTGCCTTTGCCAAGTATGACGGAGCTTCCTGTCCAAAGCTGCACCTCCGGTCATATGTAAGGAAGATCCAACCTTACACTACTGATAAGAACTTATGGATCCATTTCTTTCAAGACAGTCTCTCAGGGACTCCACTTGAGTGGTTCTATCAGTTGGACGGAGCTAGTATCCGCAGCTGGGAGGATTTGGATGCTGCGTTCTTTAGGCATTATCAGTATAATTCTGACCTCGCTCCTACACGTACCCAACTCCAGGGTATGTCAATAGGGACGGGTGAAGGATTTAAAGAGTATGCTCAAAAATGGAGAGACCTTGCCGGAAGGGTGCAACCACCTTTAGCTGATCGTGAACTTGTTGATATGTTTCTGGGGACCCTGTCTGGTCCATTCTTAAACCATTTGATTGGAAGCTCTTCAGCCGGGTTTACAGACCTTATCTTGACTGGTGAGGGGATTGAAGCTGGTATTAAGGCTAGAAAAATACAGAAGGGTGCCTCATCGAGCACCGAGAAGAGACCATTTAAGAAAGAGTCCAGTGCAGTCTACAGTTCAAGAAGAAAGAACATACCGGAACACCGCCAAGCTGTCAATGCAGTTGTTATCTCAAAACCTGCCGGTGCTCCTCAGCATCACAACCAACAAAGGGACGAGAGACCTTGAAGGAAATTCACTCGTCTCAGCATAACTTTGTCTCAGATTCTGCCACAATTGCTGAAGACCAATCTGGTGACCCTAAAAGAAGCTCTAAAGAATCCAAATATAATGTCACCAAGGTATAACCCTAATGCCCGCTGCGCTTTTCACTCTGATAGCCCGGGGCATAATACAGACGATTGTTGGGTTTTGAAGAACAAGGTGCAGGACTTAATTGATGCAAAGGAGATTGAGTTCGAGGCGCACGAGAGGCCTAATGTTGTAACTGCTCCCATGCCCAGGCATGGAGTTAATGCTGTAGAGGAAGACTTGTTTGTAGTTTCTGTGGATGATGTTGTTACCCCTCTAATGGCTATCAAGAAGAACCTGTTGCTAGCCGGTTTATTTCCGGGCTGTGGTGAAGGTTGCCCTATGTGTTCTGCTTTACCTACTGGTTGCCCATATCTGAAGTCAGTTATCCAAAACCTGATGGATAGTAAAGAGATTCTTTTTGAGAAGACTGCTGTTCCACCCGTTCATTCTGAAGAAGTTTTCGTCATTACCATTTTCGACAATTCTTCCAAGGCTCCCTCGAGGACGCCTGTTAGAATTACATCTGTTCTGAATACCGCACCTATAATCATCACTGTTCCGGGGCCCATCCCTTATACATCTGACAAAGCCGTCCCTTGGCACTATGGGGCAGATGTTTATGTTCTTGGAGTTAAGCAAGAGTTCGGTGCTGATACCGGCGTCAACAACGTTACTGGGCCTGCTAAAGTCACCCGCAGTGGTAGACTTTTCTCACCTGATATTGCTCCGCCAGTTGTCCGTAGACCTGTTGTCATTAAGCCTGCAAGTGTACCTGCTGCCATTCTTGATCAAGTCCCTGTTCCTACCCCTATCGCCGAGTCATCTAACGCTCAGGGCAAAGGGATCACCACTGATATGCCTGCCCAGACAGAGGCGCCAAAGACAATCACTGTTGAAGCTTCCAAACAGGAGATGGAAGAGATTATGAAGATTATTAAGAAGAGTGATTATAATGTAGTTGAGAAACTGGGGAAAACCCCATCCAAGATTTCTATGTTATCACTGCTGTTGTGTTCAGAGGCCCATGCCAAGGCTATGATTACCTTCCTAAAGACGGCTCACGTGCCACAAGAGACGTCAGCTGATCAATTTACCGATTGTGTGGCCAATTTAACTGCAGATAATGGGTTGGGTTTCTTCGACACTGATCTGACTGCTAAAGGGAAGAACCATAATGATGCCCTGTATGTCTCCATTGAATGCAGGGGCACTACTCTTGCACATGTGTTGGTTGACATTGTTTCCTCGTTGAACGTCTTTCCCAAGAAAGCTCTAGACAGGCTGGATTGCGAAGGTTTGGAGCTAAAGCCAAGTAACATTGTTGTCCGGGCCTTTGATGGGTCTAAGAGGATGGTGCATGGTGAGGTTGATATTCCAATCAAAGTTGGTTCTCAG
The DNA here is from genome assembly GCA_948472305.1 of Vicia faba. Classification (NCBI taxonomy): domain Eukaryota; kingdom Viridiplantae; phylum Streptophyta; class Magnoliopsida; order Fabales; family Fabaceae; genus Vicia; species Vicia faba. Next base: position 1,262,120,606 of record OX451738.1, read on the forward strand.
GTCTTCAATTCTACATTCTACGTGATGGACATTCGGCCATCCTATTCTTGTTTGCTGGGTCGTCCGTGGATCCACAAAGCTGGAGCCGTAACCTCAACGCTCCACCAGAAGTTGAAGTACCCGGTTAAAGGCAAGATTGTGACAGTTCAAGGGGAAGAGGAGTACATGGTCAGCCACCTCAACTCGTTCCGGTATGTAGAGATGGATGGGGAGTTCATTGAGACCCCATTTCAACACTTTGAAGAGGTTCCTCAGACACTGGCATCAGCTGAGACTGTGATGGAAGATTCTCCCATGAAGATGGCTTCCTTAAAGGATACCCGGGCTGTTATTGAGAAGAGTGAGTATGCAAACTGGGGCCGACTTCCTGATTTCACTCAGAAGACTAACAAGTTCGGTTTGGGTTTCATTGCAGAAGCTCAGAGGGCTGTTCGAAGTGCAAGGATTGGAAGACCTCCTGTGTTCATCAGCAACTCGGGAGTAAATGCCATCGAAGATGACGTGGAGGAGTCTGAATTCGACAGCTGGATCTATCCTACAACCAACGGTGGACCAAACAACTGGACAGCAAAGGATTTCATCCCTATTACTTTTATTACTCAATAATGAGCTTTTTGTTTCAAATTTGTAACAGACAATGTTTTGAAACTTTATGGCCCGGTGTCTTACCCGGGGCACCGTGGCTTCATTTGTGAGGGCTTTTGTATGCCATTTTCATATATCATTAATGAAAGCATTGGACGTTTTCGCATTTCAAATTTTGTGTTCCTTGTCTTTCTTTATTACATATTGCAAAACAGCTATTTTACACACACTCACATATACAGGTCCCAATCCACTCTGGATCTCACTGGTAACGACTCTGCTACTGCCAGTTATGACTTCGAAAATCCGATCAACTTAGCCGAAGACGAAGGTGAAGATGATTGCGAAGTTCCTGGTGAGCTTTCAAGACTACTACTCCAGGAAGAGAGGGCCATTCAGCCACATGAAGATCTGGTAGAAACAGTGAATCTGGGTACTGAGACAGATAAAAAGGAAGTCAAGATCGGTGCAAATCTGGAGCTTAATGTGAAACAGCGGTTGATTCAGATGCTGCATGACTACATGGAAATCTTTGCCTGGTCTTACGAAGATATGCCTGGGTTGGATACCAACATTGTGGTTCATCGCCTGCCTACGAAGGAAGACTGTCCTCCAGTAAAACAGAAGATTCGCCGTATGCGTCCAGAGATGTCTGAGAAAATCAAGGCCGAAGTTATGAAACAGTTTGACGTCGGTTTTCTAGCAGTAACTTCTTACCCTCAGTGGGTTGCCGATGTGGTTCCGGTACCGAAGAAGGATGGTAAGGTCCGAATGTGTGTTGACTACAGGGATTTGAACAGGGCAAGCCCTAAGGATGACTTCCCTCTACCTCACATCGATGTTCTGGTTGACAATACTGCTCAGCACAAGGTATTCTCCTTTATGGACGGTTTCTCCAGTTATAATCAGATAAAAATGGCTCCCGAAGACATGGAGAAGACCACCTTTGTTACTCAGTGGGGCACCTTTTGTTACAAGGTCATGCCTTTTGGACTGAAGAATGCTGGGGCAACATATCAGCGTGCCATGGTTGCTTTATTTCATGACATGATCCATCATGAGATTGAAGTATACGTCGATGATATGATTGCGAGGTCCCAAACTGAGGAGGAACACCTTGACCATCTACAGAAGCTGTTTGACAGGTTGAAGTTATATAAGCTGAGATTGAACCCAAACAAATGCACCTTCGGGGTACAGTCCGATAAACTGCTGGGTTTTGTCGTAAGCGACAAAGGTATTCAAGTGGATCCTGCCAAAGTGAAAGCCATACAAGAGATGCCAGCTCCCAAGACAGAGAAGGAGGTCAGAGGTTTTCTAGGACGACTAAACTACATTGCCCGATTCATCTCGCACCTAACTGCTACTTGTGAGCCAATCTTCAAACTGCTGAAGAAAGATCAAGTGGTATGTTGTAACGATGAATGTCAGGCTGCTTTCGAAAGAATCAAAGAGTACCTCCAGGAGCCACCCATTCTGATGCCACCAATTGAAGGGATACCTCTAATCTTATACTTGACAGTACTTGACAACTCAATGGGGTGTGTGCTGGGTCAGCATGACGAGTCTGGCCGAAAAGAGCATGCTATTTATTACCTTAGCAAAAAGTTTACCGATTGTCAGACCTGATACTCACTGCTCGAGAAAACTTGCTGCGCTTTAGCATGGGCTGCTCGCCGGCTGAGACAGTATATGTTGACTCACACTACTCTGTTGATTTCAAAGATGGATCCGATCAAGTATATCTTCGAAAAGCCTGCCTTGTCCGGAAGAATAGCAAGATGGCAGATGATCTTGACTGAATATGACATCCAATACACGACTCAAAAAGCAATCAAGGGAAGTGTTTTGGCAGACCATTTGGCACACCAGGCAGTGGATGATTACTAGTCTATGAACTTTGAATTTCCAGACGAGAATATCATGTTGATAACTGATTGTGAACCACCTGGACTGGATGAAGGACCTGAGGAAGGATCCCGATGGTCTATGCACTTTGATGGAGATTCAAACGCTTTAGGTAATGGCATTGGCGCTGTAATCATATCTCATAAAGGCTCTCATACTCCGTTTACCGCCCGACTGTGTTTCAACTGCACCAACAACATGGCGGAGTATGAAGCATGCATTATGGGTCTGCGAGCTGCAATTGACCTAAGGATTAAGTTTCTGAGTGTCTTCGGAGATTCCGCTCTCGTGATCAGTCAGATCAAAGGAGAGTGGGATACGAAACACCCAAATCTTATTCCTTACAAGGAGTATGTATTGATGTTGCTTCCCCATTTCGAGGAGATAACCTTTGAACACTTCCCAAGAGAGGAGAATCAGTTGGCAGACGCGTTAGCTACGATGTCTTCTATGTTCAAAGTCAAGTGGGACAATGAGGCTCCCCGGATCATTATTTGGAAATTAGATAAACCTGCACATTGCTGTGATCTTGAGACCGAAGAGGTAACAGAAAAGCCTTGGTATCATGAAGTGAAAAGGTACCTTGAAGCTCAAGAATACCCCGAGGGTGCATCCGTTAATGACAAGAAGTTTCTGAGAAGGTTCGCGGCAAAGTTCTTCATCAGCAATGGCATTCTTTACAAACGTAACCATGATTCAACCTTACTACGTTGTGTGGATAAGATTGAAGCAGAAAGGATCATGGCAGAGCTGCATGAAGGTACTTTCGGAACTCATTCCAGTGGACATACCATGGCAAAGAAAATCCTTTGGGCAGGATATTACTGGTCCACAATGGAAGCCGACTGTTATCAACATTCTCGGACATGTCACAAGTGCCAGGTCTATGCTGATAAGGTGCACGTGCCTCCAGTTCCTCTAAATGTTTTGATAGCACCTTGGCCTTTTGCAATGTGGGGCATTGATATGATCGGCGAGATCAGACCTACGGCATCCAACGGGCATCGTTTCATCCTGGTAGGGATTGATTACTTTACGAAGTGGGTTGAAGCAACTTCCTTTGCTACCGTAACCAAGAACGTCGTGGCACGGTTTATTTGGCACAACCTGATCTGTCGATACGGGGTACTGGAGAGGATCATTACGGACGATGGTACCAATCTTAACAACAAAATGATCACTGAGCTCTGCGAGCAATTCAAGATACAACATCATAACTCTTCTCCCTACCGGCCGAAGATGAATGGGGCTGTTGAAGCAGCAAATAAGAACATTAAGAAGATTGTGCAGAAGATGACAGTGACATACAAAGACTGGCACGAGATGTTACCATTTGCTCTTCATGGGTACCGTACCTCAGCACAGACGTCAATAGGGGCAACACCCTATTCCTTGGTTTATGGCATGGAGGCAGTCTTGCCCATTGAAGTTCAGATACCATCTCTTCGGATCATGAAGGATGCAGGTTTGAGCGAAGACGACTGGATTCAGACCCGGCTTGATCAATTGAATCTAATCGACGAAAGGAGACTTACCGTTATTTGTCATGGTCAGACGTACCAAAAACGAATGATCAAGGCATTTAACAAGAAAGTTTGACGACAAGAGTATCAAGTTGGGGACCTGGTAATCAAGCGCATCATTCTACCTCAAGGTGATCCCAGGGGCAAATGGACCCCTACTTACGAAGGGCCATTTGTGGTTAAAAACATCTTCTCAGGAGGAGCGATGATTCTGACCACCATGGATGGTGACGACCTTCCTCACCCCGTCAATGCAGACATAGTAAAAAGATACTACGCATAATCAAAGACCCGCTAGGTTGACTGGCCTAGGCAAAAATAAGGGCTTCCCGGCGAACCAAAAGGGTTCGGGCAAAAATAAGGGATGAAAATAAAAAAATCTGTACACCCGGCAAGTCGAAAACCTGAAAAGGCGGCTTGGGCAAAAATGGGTATCCCGGTGGACTGAAAACCCGAAAGGGCGGTCCAGGGAAAAGTTAGGGATTAAAGCGTAACACTATGTCTCATTGGATCACCTCGCATCCGGGCTTCGGTATCAACTATCAGGCTCGGACGACACCAGTCAATCCGATTCATCCTCAACTAAGTAGGAAAGTGATGAGATGCTTGAAGATATAAAGGCAATAGCAGAGCTAGAACCCAGTGGGACTATTCACATAGTTGTTTTGTTTTCACAAATTGTATAAATTCTATTTGTTCGGCGGCATTCTCTTACTAGGACGCCAGCCTCTTGTACAAAACGCCTATTTACAGGCCAAACTTCAAAGTCAATACAAATTCATTTCCAAACAAATTTCAAATTGTTTTTCCTTTATCTGTTTTGTTTTGCAAAGAACGTCCAATGTTCATTTTTGATATATGCATTTGACATTAATTGCTGCTCATAAATATTTACATGCGAAACAAAAGACAAATTACGGGTGATATCAGAAGTAGGGGCAATAAGAATTGTCTGAATGTTCTAATTTCTCTGTCCACCAGGTACCAAGGTATATATTCAGCTGAAGAATATGGCTAAGATACCTTCTCTACCCAAGCAGATTTGGTCTACCATCAGCCCTGAAAAGGTCGGGTATCCCCAGAAGGTCTTAATATTCCCCGACGGAGTATAAAGACATTCTCCAACAAGCGTAAGCGCATCCCCGGCAGTCTTAATATTCCTCAACATAGTATAAGAATGTTTCCCGGAGGAATACAAGATACCCCCAGTGGAGCCATTTCCCTAGCGCAGTCTAAAAAAGCTTCCCCAGCGGAGTTGAGTCATCTTACCCAGTAGATTCTGGAAGCTTGTCCCCTGCAGAATACAAATGTATCTCCCCAGCCAAATTCAGAAGGTTATCCTCACAAGAGTCTAACTGGGTTATCCTCAGCAAGTTGCAACTGAAAGATCATCCCCAGCAAAGTTCTTTCTTTCCCCAAGCAGGACTTCTATCCTCAATGGGTTCAATATCACCAGCAACGGTAATCTATCCCCAGCGGAGTTTATCATTGAAATCCCCAACAAAGCTTATCAATGGAATCCCCAGCGGAGTTATCATTAAAATCATCAGCAGAACATCTCTTCCCCACAAAGTAATTCCCCTTGGAGTAATATCTTCACCATGTTTAGTCCCCAACGGAGTTCTCTTATCCTGCGGGTTTATTCTCACAATCATCTTCGTTCATCATCCCCAGCGGAAACGAAAAACTCAACTCTATTCGCCAGCAGCTTCGGGATTTATGTTCCCCAACTAAAACATCACATTCCCATACATCATGAGACATGCATTACACATCATACGAATACAATCTCATTTATTTTGAGAACATCATTTCCTGATCCATATCATGCATTGCATATAACTGACCTTTACCTTTCAGGAAAAATGCAGTTAAGTTCTCAGCTTAGTCGGAGATCTGACCAGTCCTTAAATCTCAATTGAATTATCATAGGTTGAATTTCAGATAAGGTTCTCAATCTCGACAGTTTCCTCCGTCATAGTGTGGACAAGTTCTATAACCTCAACGGTTTACTCCATTGAGCACGAGACAGTTCCTAGATCTTGATGAAGATGTTTCCCTACGTCATAGTGTGGACGAGTACTATAACCTCAACGGTATACTCCATTGAGCACGAGTCAGTTCCTAGATCTTGATGTTTTCCTCCGTCATAGTATGGACAAGTTCTATAACCTCAGCGGTTTTCTCCATTGAGCACGAGACAGTTCCTAGATCTTGATGAAGATGTTTCCCTACGTCATAGTATGGACAAGTACTATAACCTCAACGGTATACTCCATTGAGCATGAGTCAGTTCCTATATCTTGATGTTCTCCTCCGTCATAGTATGGACAAGTTCTATAACCTCAGCGGTTTACTCCATTGAGCACGAGACAATTCCTAGATCTTGATGAAGATGTTTCCCTATGTCATAGTGTGGACGAGTACTATAACCTCAATGGTATACTCCATTGAGCACGAGTCAGTTCCTAGATCTTGATTTTTTCCTCCGTCATAGTGTGGACAAGTTCTATAACCTCAGCGGTTTACTCCATTGAGCACGAGACAGTTCCTAGATCTTGATGAAGATGTTTCCCTATGTCATAGTGTGGACGAGTACTATAACCTCAACGGTATACTCCATTGAGCACGAGTCAGTTCCTAGATCTTGATGTTCTCCTCCGTCATAATGTGGACAAGTTCTATAACCTCAGCGGTTTACTCCATTGAGCACGAGACAGTTCCTAGATCTTGATGAAGATGCTTCCCTACGTCATAGTGTGGACGAGTACTATAACCTCAACGGTATACTCCATTGAGCACGAGTCAGTTCCTGGATCTTGATGTTTTCCTCCGTCATAGTGTGAACAAGTTCTATAACCTCAACGGTATACTCCCGGTGGGCACGAGACAGTTCCTAGATCTTGATGAAGATGTTTCCCCCCCAATTGAATTATGGACAGATTCCTAAAACTCAGCTGAAGCATTCTCTCAGTTGGAGTACAGGCAGGTTCCTAAATCTCAACGAAGTTAGACTTTCCCTAGTGGAATCTTCTATAACAACAGGTTTGCAAGTTCTTGCTAAGGAATCTCTTATGCGATCGACACTCCTGCAGATGGCATCTATAAGCCCATCCTTCTACCAACAATCTCCAAATGGCATCTGTAAGCCCATTCCTGACATCACAATGCTGATACTACACCATGCGAGTGCAAATTTCTGGGCACTCTAGTGTTCAATCATCTTCCACCTTCGGATCACGAAAGGCACGCAAGCCAGTCTACATCCTCAGGTTTAAGAAGATTGAACAGGGGCAATTGTTGTACCCCAAAATTTGCCCTCTCATGTTTCCTAAAGTCTTCCCCCTGCATGGTTGATCACAAACTCTTTCCTAAGGAAAAGGAAATTTTTTGAGTGTTGCTTCAAGTACATTTCGATTGACATTCTGAAAGACCCTTCGATTGGTGTTCTGAAGAAGCCTTTCGATTGGAATTCTGTCAATCTCTTTCGATTGACATTCTGGACAAGCGCTTCGATTTGCATTCTGAAAGACCCTTCGATTGGTGTTCTGAAGGATCCTTTCGATTGGCATTCTGGACAAGCCTTTCGATTGGCATTATGGACAGGTACTTCGATTGGCATTATAACAGTGTCCTTCGATTGGAATTCCAAAAAGGTCCATTCGAAGAAGCATTCAAAGGGTCCATTCGAAGAAGCTTTGGAAAGCATTCGAAGGAGGCCATCAGCCCATTCGAAAGGGAGCATTCGAAGTCCAGTTACATGTCATTCAAAATTCAAAAAGGGACAGGATCCCATGTGTTTAGCCAACGTTACAAACTCTCATTCATGGATTTCAAACACATAATTAACGTTACAAATTCTCATTCATGGCTGTCAAACACATAATCAAGGTCATTTAAACCTTTGTCTTCCTGTCCCCTCCACCCCCTCTATATAAAGAAATCACAAATGTTGCAAAACACACGAAAATATACAGAAAAATAGAGAACTTTGAGATACGCTGCCAAAAGTCATCAGTACTTCCAGAAAGCCATACCCAATCCTTGCACAAGCCAAAGCTGCAACCCAGCGAACACCTCCACCCTCAGAACTACAGATCGAAGCGCCTCTGTTTGGTAAAAAAAAATCTAATCTCAAACTCATTTTTAAATTCATTTTGATTGCATATTCATATTATTACTACTGTCTGTGAATGATTTAATGTGCTACATATAAGCTACAGCGCAGAGATGAGATTGTGCCATTGCTTGGGCACAATCTGAGTTTCTCCTTCGAATCCCAGGATAAAATAAACCCAGACCCAGATTCAGCAGGTGCGAATAAAGGGGGAGATTCGAACCAGGGGGTAAAGTCCCCCCTGGACCTTTAACATGTGTTTCGTTTCTTGCAGGAAATACATTCTCAGGATCCTGTTCAGAGTTTCGAAGCTCAGCAGCCTAGCTTCTAACTGGACCCAGGACCTCTAGATCGAAGGATGGCATGTCCAGATCGAACACCCTAAGAGTGCAGCCCCTCATGCACCTTCGATCCAGCCTCTTCACTGGGTCGAAAGACAGCCTGCACCTCTTTCAACCCAGGCCTCCAGAATTATATTTTTTTTCTTGTTTTGTTGCCTGGCCCATTTGTACTTTGTTTACTTTGTTCTTGTTCATTTCTTTTAGTTTTTTTTAATCAACATAAAAATCATAAAAATAAATAACTTAGAATTAGGATTTAATTTAGTTAATTATTTTAACTTATTTTCTTCAATTTTAAAATCAGTAGACTTAGGATTTATTTGAATTCAATCTTTTTCATAAACAAAAAATGCAAAAATATTAGGTATGTTTTAGAGTCAATTTTAATCAGTTTTTTTTAATTAATTAAATTTGACTTAATTGAACATTTAGCATTTTCCCAAAAATAAAATAAAACAACAAAAAGATCATATGCTTAGGATTTTTAAGATTCACGCGCGTTTATTTTATTATAACTGCTTATTATTCCCCCAATTTTGGACATGTAAATAATCCCCCTCCCCGAAGCCTTGTAATAGCGTAGGATTTACAATTTCCGCACTTTAAATTCCTGTATATATATTAACTTCTTAGATGTATGCTAACTAGGATTGTATGACAAGATCTAAAAACAAATGGTAGGACACCTAAAAATACAAAGATAACATAATTGAAAATTGACACACTTGCACATGCCACTCCTAGGGTACACCTCACTTGGTTGCCTCAAATGTGGTCATTAAGTATAGGATGTTTTAGAGGTCGTCCTTTTGTCCAAAGATCAAAGTTGCCTCAAAATGGTTGCCTCGATAAAAATGATCTAAGACATTAGGGTTACCACTAAGGCGTCCTAATATTGCTTTAGTGACCACACGTCCCATAAATCGAATTGACCCGAAAACTCCAATGACGGTGCTACCTACTCTTCAATAATGGGATAGCATTGTCTAAAGGACGTTTGCACAATTTAATTCCTTTTCAAGTAGGTAGAGGTTCTTAAGTACTTGCTCCTTTTAAAAAAACAAAACAAAACTTTTCGTACTTACACTCTCTTCAAAAAACAAAACTCTTTTCAAAACCCACAAACACAAAGAAAAGAAAACTTTTGAAAACATAGTGAGCAAGTACCTAAGAGCCCGTGGATAACCACGGATAGAAAGGGTGCTAACACCTTCCCTTTCTATAATCTACCTCCCGAACCCGAGAAACAATCTCGAAAAGGAATTTTTCTGTGCTTTTGTCCTTTCCTTGTTGGATAAAATAAAAGACGGTGGCGACTCTTGCTTACCGCGACACTTTGCAAAAACAAACGCAAACGTGAACCAGCATTCCAAAACAGTCAGTTCTCGTTCCCGCCGATCACACAATGCAACTTCAATCTAAGTCCTACTTAAACCTGAGTTCCTACTCACTCCCCCTCAATCACAGCAGTGATACTAATCTAATGATTAATAAGATTATGAAGACATTCTTCAATACACACGCTTGATTTTGCTTCAAAGCTTTAATCAAGAGACACAACACTCGTGCTTCAAAGCTTTGAGTGATAAACAACCCTTACAACCAAATCCTACTCCAAGTCACTTATCAAGTGATAATTGCTTGGCTCACAGTAATTACTAAAACTATCACAACTACAAAATGCCTTATTGATCTTCTCTAAAAGCGCTGCACACCATTAGGATTCGTGAGAAATATATATGCAGTCTATTCTTCATTTTGGGCTTCCATAAAAATAGCTAGGGTTAACCAAAGTTAACCTAAAGACTTGGTCTTGGGCTTTCATCATAATAGATTAGGGTTAAGCAAGGTTAACCTAATATCCACGTGAGCATCTGATCTAGTCAATATACTTCAACTCAGAATATCACACCAGATTCCTGAAAATTCTCAGGAACAATAAATCTGCACAACAACTTGATCAGTACAGGATGTCTTAACATTGGTTATGACATCATGTATCCTGCTCACTGATTTTGGTAGAATTCAGTACATATGATCATAGCTTAATCATCATGATATTCACTCATACTGAGTTGTTCCTGTAGAACATTCCTTCTGCAGAATTTGTCTTTATCCCAGAATGTTATGACATCAGTCATGACATTCACAAATCTGGTTTTACCAAAAATTAATGCCAACAAGCAAACACTTAAAAACTCCCCCTTTGGCAAATTTTTGGCTAAAACCCCTAAACAATCAGAGATTAGAATGCAGAAGCAACATGCAGTAGAACCTATAACATGCAGAAACCAAATGCAGATGAAACTATCAGATGCAGATGAAACTATCAGAGATCAAAATGCAGCAGAATTTTTAATAACAACTAATCTAACTACCAATATCCAATTCTACCAAAATTACCACAATTACTTCTCCCCCTTTTTAGCCATAAAGAGGCCAAAGGATCTAGTACTTCAAGTTATACAGTCATCAAAAGGAAATCCAAAATACACAGAAACAGAGAGAAGGTATCAAATAGCAGCAGCAAGTTCCAGCATCAATCTTTACAACTCAGCAAACACAGACCTTCAGGTACTGTCATCCCCTGAGGAAGCACTATTTTCAGCATCATCTTCTGGTGAGCTTCTTGCAGAACCATCATGTTGTTCTTCATCAGCATCCTCTTCCCTCATTTGTTATTCATTCTCCTCCTGTTCCAAACTAGTAATCAACTCTTCAAGAGTCCTTTTTCTTGCATCAAGCTCTCTGCAGGTTTCTTTTAGAACAGCTATAACATTAGCTTTCTTGGAATGAGCTTTGACATTTGATGTCTCAGCAGATGTCATAACAATGTCAGAGACATGTGTTCCCTGAAACAGCTTATAGTGAAAACTAAGTGCAGGGGCTCTTTTGCACACAGAGTCCTTTTCAACCAGAATATCAGGATACTGATCAATGATTATACCACACAAGAGAGAGGGAAAAGCAATAGGGCCTTTAATAGCACAACTCTCAGCATGTTTCATTGTTTGATCAAAGATGTAGTTTCCATAATCAAAGTTTGTTTTGGTTCCAACAACATAGATAAATCTTCCCAAACCAGTGGAGATGGTGGATTTGTGGTTGGTGGGAACCCAGTTAGCTGCACCAATTTTGTGCAGTATGGAAAACTTCACACTCAGCTTGCTTGCAGTTAGCTTCCCTTTCAAGGGCCAGTGCTTGACTTGCTTGGCAGTGATGGTTTGACAAACCTAGTTGTCAGTAACTTCAAGCTCAGGCTGAGCATCATCAGGCCTCCCTAGGTATTTGTTTATCACAGTAGGAGAGAAATTTACCTTCCTTCCTCTCACATAAACACTCTTAAAATCAGTTGACTTTCCATCAACACATCCACCAGACAAATTTACTATGAATTCTTTGACAAGAATCTCATAGCAGTTGGAAAACTTGACCACTATTTTCATCAGGCCAGCAGCCTTGATGAGATCCATGACTTCCTTACACTCAATAGCACTTCTATTCAGCTCCCTCTCTAAGGCAATCCTTTTCAGAAACACATACTTCCACCTGCTTGCATTTTCTGGATGGTGAAAGGAGATGTTGTCAATGGCAACCTCAAGAACCTTAGGCAGTTTGCTAGAAGAGGGTTTCTTCCTGAGAGGAATGTCTGGAACATTGCTCTCAACATCAAAATCAAAGTCTGATTCCTCATCAGATTCAGAGGGTTCAGGAGCCTTTCTTTTCTTGGTTATAGGTTGTCTCAAGGGTTTTGAGAGACTACCAACAGATACCCTAGCTTTTACCTTACCCTTCCCTTTGGAAGTTCCAGCCTTTTGATCCTTCTCAGCTTCTTCTCTAGCCTTGTTCTCAGACCTAGCTTTCTCATGAACAACTTCAGTAGCCTTCTCTTTGGAGGGGCTTTGGGCAGCACCCTGCTTTTCTTTTCTACTCATCATCCTTCTTTCTATGCTAGGGTTGACATTAGCAATTAAATCATTGTCAGAAAATTCTTCATCAACATCAATGACAGGAGGTTCAACAGCCTTGTCAGTAGGGGTCTGGTGATCATCAAGTTTCTCTGGAGATTTCTCAATGTTGTCATCAGGTGTCTCAACATTCTGAGTGACATTGGGATCACTTTCTAAATTAGGGCTAGCAGTTTCTTGGTTCAATGGTACAAATACACCAGGAACATAGTGATTCTCATTAAGAATCCTAGTGACTAGTCTAGAAATAGCTTGATGCACATAAGTAGAACCTTCCCTATTAGCTATCTCTGGAGGAACAGAGGATGATGGTTGAGAAGATTTACCAGAGGGAGAAGCTTGTGATCTTCTTGCATGTCTGGTTTGCAGCTTCTTGACCTTAGTAGGATCATATGCCATTGCACGAAGTGGAGTTACCTCAAGAACATCAACATCCATGGGGTTTACGTTTTCCCTAGGTTCGGTGTCAGTGGGTGAGGAAGATGCAGTTGCCTTTGATGAAGATGATGACACAGATTGTTGAGACATCTTGAGATATTGAGAATACAAGTGACAACGAGTGTGAAATTTTCTTTTGAGGGAATGGAGAGTGATGCAGCAAACTGAGAAGAGGGAGATATAAATATGTCTATTACTCTTCTTAAAATTTTGGAAAGAAAGAGGGAAACAAATGATTAGCCCAATCAGAATAAACTTGATTAAAATATCTCTTTCAAACCTTGTATTAAGCAAAATTAATTGCTACATCTCTTCATATTGGCAAATACCCAGCTTGCCCCTTAAATTCTCAAACTGACTAGCATCAAGTGCCTTGGTAAAAATATCAGCCAGTTGTAGTTCAGTGGCAACATGTTCCAACTTAATCACCTTCTCCTCCACAAGATCTCTGATGAAGTGATGTCTAATGTCAATATGGTTAGTCCTGCTGTGCTGTATAGGATTCTTGGATATGTTAATAGTACTCAAATTGTCATAGTACAATGTCATGACATCTTGTGTGACATTATACTCAGTCAACATCTGTTTCATCCAGATCATTTGAGAACAGCTGCTACCAGCTGCTATGTATTCAGCTTCAGCAGTAGATAGAGACACACAATTTTGTTTCTTGCTGAACCAAGAAACAAGATTATTTCCCAAAAAGAAGCATCCTCCAGAGGTGCTCTTTCTATCATCAGCACTACCAGCCTAATCAGCATCACAATAACCAGACAGAATTTGTTCACATCCATGAGAGTACAGCATGCCATAATTGTAAGTTCCACTCACATACTTCAGAATTCTTTTCACCTGGTTGATGTGACTTACTTTGGGTTCAGCCTGGTATCTTGCACATACTCCAACTGCAAAGGAAATGTCAGGTCTGCTGGCTGTTAAGTATAGCAGACTTCCTATCATGCTTCTGTATAAGATTTGATCCATATTTTCCCCACTTGTGTCTTTGGACAACTTTAAATGAGTAGGTGCAGGAGTCCTTTTATGACTGGCATTCTCCATCCCAAACTTCTTGACAATATTCTTTTCATACTTGCTTTGAGACAGAAAAATTGAGTCTTCCATCTGTGTGACTTGTAGTCCAAGAAAGTAGGTCAATTATCCCATGAGGCTCATTTCAAATTCAGCTTGCATCTAGTTAGCAAAATGTTTAACCATTTTATCTGACATTCCTCCAAACACTATGTCATCAACATAAATTTGAGCTACCATTATCTTTCCTCCTTCATCCTTGACAAAAAGAGTTTTATCCAAACCTCCTTTCCTGTATCCTTTGTCAGTGAGGAACTTTGTCAACCTTTCATACCAAGCTCTAGGAGCTTGTTTCAGACCATATAATGCTTTCCTTAATTTGTAGACATGATCAGGATAGGTTGGATCCACAAATCCTTTAGGTTGTTCCACATACACTTCCTCATTTAAGTACCCATTTAGGAAGGCACTCTTCACATCCATCTAAAACAGCTTGAACTTAAGGAGACAAGCAACTCCCAAGAAAAGTCTGATTGATTCCAGTATGGCTACAGGAGCAAATGTCTCATCAAAATCAACCCCTTCAACTTGTGTGTATCCTTGAGAAACAAGCCTTGCCTTATTCCTGGTGACAACTCCTTCAGAATCTGACTTGTTCTTGTAGATCCACTTTGTGCCAATGATGTTTGTTCCTTCTGGTCTAGGAACTAACTCCCATACTTCATGTTGCTTGAACTAGTTCAATTCATTTTGCATTGCTCCAATCCAGTATTCATCAGTCAAAGCCTCTTTAACATTTTTTGGTTCAATCTTAGACACAAAACAAGAGTTTGTGATGATTTCTCTAGATCTTGTAGTGACTCCACTGTTAGAATCTCCTATGATGAGTTCCTTAGGATGATCTTTCTGAATTCTGATGGAAGGATCTTTGTTAGCTTCCTTTGATTCAGACTCTGATGGAGTAGGATTAGGCACATCATCCTTTTTAGACACTTGTGTTGAAGTCTCAAAGAATGTCTCAACATCATATGGGACATTTGTTTCCTCATGGTGATCATCAACTATGACATTTATAGACTCCATCATAACTTTGGTCCTGGAATTGAACACCCTATATGCTCTGTTGTTGGTAGAGTATCCTAGGAATATTCCTTCATCACTTTTAGGGTCCATCTTTCTCCTTTGTTCACGATCTGTCAGAATATAGCATTTGCTCCCAAAGACATGGAAGTACTTCACTGTAGGCTTTCTTCCTTTCCATAGTTCATAAAGGGTGGATGATGTTCCCTTTCTCAAGGTGACCCTATTGTGGACATAACAGGCTGTATTCATAGCTTCAGCCCAAAAATGAATAGGAAGCTTCTTGGCATGTATCATTGCTCTGGCAAATTCCTGTATAGTCTTGTTTTTCCTTTCCACAACTCCATTTTGTTGAGGAGTTATAGGTGAAGAGAACTCATGATTGATTCCTTCTGAGGAACAGAACTCATCAAACTTACTATTTTCAAATTCCTTATCATGATCACTTCTGATTCTGACAATGCATCCTTCTTTTTCTCTTTGAATTCTTTTGCACAATTCCTTAAATACATCAAATACATCAGAATTTTCCCTAATGAAGTTTATCCAGGTGAATCTGGAAAAATCATCCACAACAACTTAGGCATATCTCTTTCCACCAAGACTTTCCACCTGTATGGGACCCATCAGATCCATATGTAGAAGTTCTAGCACCTTAGAGGTGGTCAGATGTCTTGTCTTTGGATGTGACATTCTAGTTTTTTTCCAACCTGACATTCACCACAGACTCTCCCTTCATTAATCTGAAGCCTTGGAATCCCTCTGACAACCTCCATGGATATGATCTTTTTCATCCCTCTAAGATGTAAATGGCCAAGTTTTTGGTGCCACAGTTTCACTTCCTTATCTTCTTTGGCTATAGAGCACACAAAAGAGTAGTTAGTGTTCTCAGACTCCCATAAGTAACGGTTGTCTTTTGATCTGACTCCTCTCATTACAACTTCTTGTTTTTCATTAGTTACAAGACATTCAGACTTGGTGAAGTTGACCTTGAATCCTAGATCACATAATTGACTGATACTTATGAGATTAGCGGTCAAACCATTTACCAGCAACACTTCATTTAGGTTTGGAACTCCAGGGTAGTCCAAGTTTCCAACTCCTTTGATTTCTCCTCTAGAACCATCTCCAAAAGTGACATAACTAGTAGTATGAGGTTTGACATCATTCAGCAGATTCTTGATTCCAGTCATGTGTTTAGAGCATCCACTGTCAAAGTACCAGTCTTCCTTGGCAGAAACTCTAAGGGAGGTGTGAGCTATCAGGGCTGCAGTCTTTTTCTTCCACTGTTGAGTATATGGTGCCTTGTTAGTCTTAGGTTTGACATATGGGGTATGATTAGGATATCCATATAATCTGAAGCAGAATGGCCTTATGTGACCAAACCTCCCACAATAATGACATCTCCATCTTTGATACTTTTTCTTCATATTTCTCTGTTCTTGATGTTGAGTCCTATGTTGTGACATTTTCTTTGACATTTGTTTATCAGGCCTGGTCTTCTTCTTGTCAACAGCAGATTTCTTTGCAGCCACAAATCCTAGACCAGACATGTTTCCTGCATTTTGTCCAGCCTGAAGGATTTCTTCCAACTTGTCAGTTCCAGTTGTTAACATCTTGACAGACTTAGTCATCTGATCAAGTTTGGAGTTCAACATTAGAACTTGACCTTTGAGATGGCTTATAGTAGCAGTGTCTGCCTTCTTCTCAGCCTCCAACTTCACTATGAGATTTTTCTGTTTCTCATTTTGCTGACAGACTTCAGCACTTCTGATACATAGCTTCTTGTAGGAGTCATCAAGTTCTTCAAATGTCACTTCCTCATCACTAGAATCATTATCAGAGTTATAAACACCAGATAGTGCAGTAACTAGTTTAGCAGATTCTTCTTTGAAGAAGTGAAAAACACAAGAAGAGGGGTTGAATTGTAAAACTGAAAATCAATGCAATGAACAAGATATTTTTATCCTGGTTCGTTTGATCTCAAACTACTCCAGTCCACCCGTCAAGGTGATTTCGCCTCTCTCCAACGAGGTCTTAATCCACTATATTCAACTGAATATTACAATCTGCTTTAACAACTGCTAAAGCCTTCTTGATGCAAACCACAACCCGGTTTGTCAAGGAATCACTTTCTTACAAAGAAGAGAAATAGGTGTGTGAATGTTTTCTACAAAACTGTTTATCACAACTGTGATATTACACAACTTAAGCTTATGAAACTAGATTGCTAGAATATAATTGAGTAAGGAATTATAGAGCTTTTTAGCAAACTGAGAGTGAGAAGATGTAGAATAGCTTTTAGGCATGGAAATAGTTATAGAGCATTAGCCAATTCAATCTTCATTGTCTTGTTTATATAGCACTGAACTTTTGAACGTTGGAGCAATAATCTTGATTCAACGCCAATAACAAACTTTCCTTATTGAGCAGATCTTGTCTGGAATGATGCCGTTGGTAATAATTCGCTTTGAATGCACAATACCGTTGCTACTTAAAGCGTGTTCTGGCTTTGGCTCATTCTGACTCTGCTTAAGTGCTGATGAACTGTTGTAGTCTTTATCAGAGTGTTGAGCGCAGTTCTGTTCATCAAGCTTCAGCAATCGCGTGAGTTATTCTTCTGATTCTGGTATTCTGATATAGCAACTTCTGATGCTGATGTTGATAACCAATATTCTGATGCTGATTAGGTGTGCTCTTGCTGATACCTATCAGAGTTTCTGCAAGACAGAAAGTAATATTTTAGGTAGCAGATAGTTCTTATATGAATCACATAATTAATATATCATTTCATTTTGTTATCATCAAAACTTAAACTTAGGGTAGTAGATTCAAACTTTGTTCTAACATTCTTCAGAGTCACTTTCTGAGTCACCATCAGGCCAAGTAACAGACATTCCTTTCTTTTGTTTCTTTAGAAAGGTAGGACATTCAACTCGAATGTGCCCATATCCTTCACATCCATGGCATTGGATTCCTCTGCTTTAATTTCCCTTTTCTTCAGAATTAGTTCTTCTGCTGGAGTCATAGGATCTGCTAATGTTAGAGGAAATGTTCTTGACATTTGACCTTGACTTTGGGTCCATTCTCTTGATGAGTTTGTTGAACTGCCTTCCAAGCATAGCTATAGCTTCTGATATATTCTCTTCATCACTCTCCTTGCTTTCATCTTTAGTATTGGATACAAGGGCTATGCTCTTGTTTTTCTTGTCAACATTGTCACTAATCCCCGTCTCAAATGTCTGAAGTGACCCAATAAGTTCATCAACCTTCAAGTTGCAGATATCCTGAGCTTCCTCTATAGCAGTCACTTTCATTGCAAACCTTTTAGGTAAGGATCTGAGAATCTTTCTCACCAGCTTTTCTTCTGACATCCTTTCTCCCAATGCTCCTGAGGTGTTGGCAATTTCCAAGATGTTCATGTGAAACTCATGAATGGTCTCATCTTCCTTCATCCTTAGATTCTCAAATTCGGTAGTGAGCATCTGAAGTCTTGACATTTTTACTTTGGATGTACCCTCATGGGTGGTTTTGAGAGTGTCCCAAACATCCTTGGCCAGTTCACATTGATGTACTAGTCTGAATATGTTTCTATCAATTCCATTGAACAAGGCATTCAATGCTTTAGAGTTACTCAGGGCTAACTCTTCTTCTTCTTTGCTTCATTCTTCCTCAGGTTTCAGACTAGTCGTCCCATCTTTCCCAGTTATGGTGGGATGGTTCCATCCTTTGTCAGCAGCTCTCCAAGCTTTATTGTCCAGTGACTTCAAGAAGGCAATCATACGAGGTTTCCAGTAGTCATAGTTTGATCCATCCAGAATAGGTGGTCTGTTCCCAAATCCTCCTTTCTTGTCCATAGCGCCAGAAAATAATATCCCTAGATCTCACCCAGAAAAACAGGCAGGGTGCCTGCTCTGATACCAATTGAAATTCTGGCAACAAATACTTAATGTCACAGTGAATGTTATGACACCGTATCTGACAAATTATACACAAACCAAACAGTAATTTAAAAGACAATAAAGAACACAATCAATTGTTAACCCAGTTCAGTGTATAACAACACCTACATCTGGGGGCTACCAAGCCAGGGAGGAAATTCACTATAAGAGGTATTAATTTAGGAATAAACCAACCAGTTTATCTCCTTAACTTAAGACCTACCCAATGCAACTTCAATCTAAGTCCTACTTAAACCTGAGTTCCTACTCACTCCCCCTCAATCACAACAGTGATACTAATCTACTGATTAATAAGATTATGAAGACATTCTTCAATACACACGCTTGATTTTGCTTCAAAGCTTTAATCAAGAGACACAACACTCGTGCTTCAAAGATTTGAGTGATAAACAACCCTTACAACCAAATCCTACTCCAAGTCACTTATCAAGTGATAATTTCTTGGCTCACAGTAATTACTAAAACTATCACAACTACAAAATGCCTTATTGATCTTCTCTAAAAGCGCTGCACACCATTAGGATTCGTGAGAAATATATATGCAGTTTATTCTTCATTTTGGGCTTCCATAAAAATAGCTAGGGTTAACCAAAGTTAACCTAAAGACTTGGTCTTGGGCTTTCATAATAACATATTAGGGTTAAGCAAGGTTAACCTAATATCCATGTGAGCATCTGATCTAGTCAATATACTTCAACTCAGAATAGCACACCAGATTCCTGAAAATTCTCAGGAACAATAAATCTGCACAACAACTTGATCAGTACAGGATGTCTTAACATTGGTTATGACATCATGTATCCTGCTCACTGATTTTGGTAGAATTCAGTACATATGATAATAGCTTAATCATCATGATATTCACTCATACTGAGTTGTTCCTGTAGAACATTCCTTCTGTAGAATTTGTCTTTATCCCAGAATGTTATGACATCAGTCATGACATTCGCAAATCTGGTTTTACCAAAAATTAATGCCAACAAGCAAACACTTACAAAAAATATTAACAAAAACAAATTACTTTGAAACATGCATGTAAGAGGGAACATCAATGGTGATCCAACTCTGAACCATAACTCCGTGCATCACATAATTTGGCATTTATGGAGATGCTTCATCTTCCACAATGGAATTAATCCCGTAAACAGTTGGATGAAGATAACCCCCGCTACGAAAGATATCATGATACTTGCTTGCAGCAGACTTCGGCTTCATGCTCTTACCTTTATCATTCTTCACAGAGAACCCCAAGACAACTCTATTCTTGTTTACAGGTGGATCAACAATCTGTCCCCATACTTCACTATGGCCATTACGCATAACCTGCTGAGCATCCTTAAATGAAGCCATACAATTCTCATTTCATCCGCCTCCACAATGCTGAAAGAGGACAAGTGGGATATTAATAATGCTTGTTCTCCATTTATAATTACCACTTTTCCGTTACGTGCAAACTTCAACTTCTGGTGTAAAGTCGAAGTGACAGTCCGTGCCTCATGTATCCACGGCTGTCACAACAAACAGTTGTATGCGGGTACAATATCCATGACCTGAAAAGCAATCTGAAACAAATATGGGCCTATATAAATATGCAAGTCCACTTCACCTATAATAGATTTCCTTGATCCATCAAACACTTTCACAATAATGCTACTTGGGCGCATGGGCGTTCCTTGATATTTTAACTTCATAAGCGTGCTCCTCGGTATAACATTCAATGCAGATCCATTATCAATCAACACATTGGATAATGAATCATTCTTGCAGTTCATAGAGACGTGGAGGGTCAGATTGTGATTCCTTCCTTCATCGGGAAGTTCATCGTTGCAGAAACTCAGGTTATTACATGATGTAATGTTCCCTACCACACTGCTGAATTGGTCTACAGACATATCACTTTCCATGAAAGCTTGGTCCAATACCCTCATCAAAGATTCTCTGTGAGCAGAGGAGTTCATCAATAAAGCCAAGATAGATATTTTTGAAGGAGTATGCAGTAGCTGATCTACAATTCTGTAGTCGCTCATCTTGATTATCTTCAAAATATCATCCACATCCTTTTCTAGCGTAGCTATACTAGATACACTCGTAGCCTTCCTTTCCTCAACACTTTCCACAACTTTCTTTCCAGTACTAGCATCTCCATGAACAAATGGTGAAAATACATGACTGCTGCAGGTCACTCTGCTAGTCTCAGCAATATTTCCAACATTGCATTGGCTGGATGAGAACTTCAACACCATCCTCTAAAATTGTAGCATTATATTTGTAGGGTACAACCTTGTCTGACTCGTAGGGGACAGGACACGGCAAAGTAATCACCAATGGAGTAATAGCTGGCTTGCCATGATATTGAACTTCAAAATGGGTAGGTGAACCAAAACAAGGCACAATAACATTTACTCCCTCTTCAACACATTCAGTCATTACAGAGTCACCTCTAGAAAACATATCTTCATCTAAGGAGAAGATCTCATCAGCAGAGGCATACTCATCATCTGACTCTTCTTCAACCAAACAAACCTCAATCTCATCAACCTCATAGTAATCATCCCTTTGGCCTGTAACCTTGATAGTTCCATTATCCAATAACAACAGAATACCTTTCCTTACAATTGAATAACCTCGGGAGTCTCGGCAGCAAATTCGGCAAGATCTATATTGATGTTCTACCTGACCAGCCATGTGGAAGAAAGTAGCATGCAATTGTACAAGATCCTCATTCATATATTCCACATCAAAAATTATGAAACCTCCAAGACATCCAGAAACCATGTTTACCTCCTCTTCATACTCTGCCCTTGGCCTGATTATATGGATGAGGCCCTCATCCATCATCTCCTGCAAATCAGCCTTTATCTTCTTACAACCATGTATATACGTACTGCAAATAGCACAACCAGCATGGTGATGTGTATAATATCTAAATTCAGAGGTCTGCATGCATTTTTACCAAATCTCCTCTAACCGATTTAATATCGAAAATCCGGAAGTGGCCTGGACAACCGGCCACCATGTTCACAACATTTGCTCCTACATGCTTTAACAAAGGATTATCTTTCACATTAGGGCCAACATCTTTGAAGGACAAGATACCAGACTTCACTAATTTTTGTACTTCAGTTTTGAAAGGATAGCAGTTCTCAACATTGTGCCCTGGTTCTCCCTGATGAAAAGCACATGTTTGGTCTGCCTTGTAATACCAAGGTAACGGTGATGGTATAGCGGGAGGTGGTCTGGTCTGAACCAACTTATTTTGAATTAACGCCGAGAGTAATTATGTATAGCTCATAAGGGTAGTGTCATAACTATCCCTTCTCTGATTATACCCTTGATTCCCCTGATGGGATGGTCTCTGATAAGCAATGATGGTTGGATCTACACCAACAACTAGAGTTACTGAGGTGACTTGTTGATGACGGTGATAATTCCTTCTAGGAGGATTAACCCTATTCTCTTGCATAAAAACATTTGTATCTCCTTCCTTCTTTTTGGCAAACCCATAGGATGGCTTCTTCGTACTTCCAGAACTTTCACTTTTTGTTAAACGACCCTCACTTACAGTCTCTTCCAAACAGATACCCATGCCCACCATTTTAGTAAAGTCACTTGGCGCACTCGCTACCATCCTCTCATAGTAGAAAGCACCCAAAGTCTTCAGGAAAATCTTAGTCATCTCCTTTTCTTCCATGGGAGGAATCACTTGGGTGGCTACCTCACGCCATCTCTGTGCATATTCTTTGAATGATTCTCTGTCCTTCTGGACCATGGCCCTAAGTTGATCACACTCAGGTGCCATGTCCATGTTGTATTTGTATTGTTTGATAAATTCTTCTCCCAAGTCATTGAAAGTATGGATATTGACGCTGTCCAAACTCATATACCACTTCAACACAACACCAGTCAAACTATCCTGAAAAAAGTGAATCAACAGACATTGATCATCAATGTGGGTAGACATTCTTCTTATATACATCACAAGATGAGCACGAGGACAAGTGTTGCCCTTTTACTTCTCGAATTCCGGGACTTTAAACTTCGCATGTATCTTGACATTCGGGACCAAGCATAAATCATTCACATTCTGCCTGAACAATTCCTTTCCCCTGAGGGCCTTCATCTCCCTCTGCATCTTGTCAAACTGATCTTGAAAATAATCAATTCTATCATAGAGACCCAAGCCTTCACTTGGTGGAGGAAAAGGACGATACACATCATCATTAGAAAATGGGACCATATTCACCGAAGGAGGTGCAGCAGGAGTAGCATGCACCACAAGAGGTGCATGAGTAACAGTAGTCTGAACAACTGGAGTAACTTGAGGATCAATATTGATACCTTCAGGCACAAAGTTATCTGGAATTCCCCATGGATAACCTTGAGGCATGCGATTGTGAACAACAGCTGAAGTAACAGACACAGGAACAGTCGGAGTTTCAGTAGTAACCCTTGTCTGTTAAGGTTGAACACTCGATGGCTGATCCTAGGCAGCCACCAGAGATTCCATCAGAGCAGTGAGATTGGCCATGTCAGCCTTCAGAGCAGAAACTTCCTCGTGCATCTCAAGATTCTCTTGTTCTAAGTTGTCCATCTTCCTTCTAAAATTAGCTCGAGTATTGTAGTGGTGAGACAGCTTGCTGAACAAAGTAAAGAAGCTTGGTAAGACACATGGATATGCATAATAAATGCAAGAAATATGTGCAATATGATGCATGATATGCAATGCACATGATTTATTTTATTAATATTTCAAGGGACTTCAATATTTATAGACACATTGCAAATATCAAAGTAATAACACATTTGAAATACTGAAAAGTTTTATAATAATAACTTTAAAATGGATTAAAAGTTTCAATAATCCCAAGTACAAGATGAAGATAAAGTCTAAAACCCTAAGAAGTAAAGATGATGGAGATCACTCTATACGCTGGCGCTTCCCTGTAAGCCTGGAAATCTGAGCCTTCAACCTCTGGTTTTCTTCCGCATATCTGGTGGCAACCTCCTTCCAATCACCTGAATCATGAAGTGAGCAACTAGCACGTGACTGAGGCTTAGAGGAAAATAAATCCCCTTGCCTCTCCATGGTCTCTACATCCCAACTCTCAAGAATCTCAATCAAGTCGTCTTTCTCCTTCAAGTCTACTCTATAGGAAATCTCTAAAGTTTGGCACTTATTCTTCCAAACATCCATTTCCTGTTGCATCCTAACCAAAGCAAGTTGTAGCTCTTCCATATCATCCAATAAGGGAGAAGTGGTCTTCACAAACAAGTCAGGCATAGGTGCTTCCCTGGAATACGGCATCTTCAACTGAATAGCTCTCGTTTGGACCCACTGAAGATAAGGCTCCAAAGAAATAGCCCCTTAGGTCCCAAGTCTTTCCTACTCTTCCTATGAATGTGACGCCATGCCTTCGCAATCTTCTCCATACCTTCCTTATGGTGTTCTCCCTCCTTCCAGAAGAAACTACTCAAATGAATACTATTTGGTTTACCCCTCATCAGATAACCAAGTTGTCATCGTGTAAGAACAGGGTTGTAGTTAATTCCTCCCTTTGTACCAAGAAGAGGTACATTGGAAAACTACCACAACTGTCGAAAATCTCTACATCATGGTAAGCCCGATGATACCAATCAATATATGAGTGAGTAAGTGCCATGATCTTAGGATCCCAACGGAGTTCCTTCCTGACATCCCAGAAAGTATCAGACTGAGGCATATGAGAAATAAACCACTGGTACAACAGAGGCGTGCAACAGATAATCATACCCTCATGATAAGAATTCCGAAGATGAATAGAGTCATAAGCATCACCCAACAATGTAGGAACTGGGTTTCCAATCACGAAGATCCTGATAGCATTAACATCAATAAACTTATCCACATCAGGAAATAAAAACAACCCGTAAGCAAGTAGAGCAAAGATGGCCTCAAAAGCGACTGTACTATTCATCCTGGCAAAGTAACGAGCTTTCTCCAATAAGAACTAAGTTGGTAATCCTCTAATCCCTCCTTTAGTAGTCATATGGGCTTCAACCTTAGACTTCCCTAGATGGACCAAAGCAACAATCTCGTGTGGTTTTGGCTCACCCTTCAAACCAGTAAAAGGAACACGATCGGTAATAGGTAAATCCAACTGATAAGAATACTCCTCTAGTGTAGGCATCAACTGGTAATCATGGAAAGTAAAGCAATGATACATAGGATTATAGAATTGGACCAAGGTCTAGAGAATACCCTCCTTCATCCTAAGCTTTATGAGAGGAATGATGGATCCATACTTCCTCTGAAAATATGCAGAACACTCAATCTCGGGAATTAGACTGATCAACTCATCTATCTTGGGATCTTTGAAACTGTATTTTCCGGTCTTTCTTTTTCCAGAATCCATGGTCAAAGAACACCTAAGATATTCGCAAATGGTCAACTTTTAAGTCCCTTGAAATAAAATTTCTTCAAAAGATGCTATGAGTGCATGGATGCATGATGCAACAATCACACACAAGATCACAAACATAGGGTTTCTAGGTTCAACGTAACGAGAATGAGGTCGAAGGTACTACCCATAAGGTATGGTCTAAAAGTTATCACCTGCCGAACAAGGTTCTAGAGGTTCCCAGAGTCTACATCCTTCCTTCAGATATTACCAACTTCCTGATTAACTCGGTAATTAGTAATGTTCTCAAGAAAAACTCGTCCGAGCATATTATCGCGTGACAACTATTTCCGGATTACTCCGTCATAGCTTCCGCACTACACCTAAAAGGCCAAGATGGGTTAGGTATTCTACGGTCCTCAGCTTCAGCAGGCTCCCAGGTTGAAAGCAGTACGTCTTCTCGATTACTCGTTAAACGAAACTACAGTCAAAGGGGCCTCCACTGAGTGGGGGATCTCATACCTCCTTTTTTTGGATTACTGCCTCAATGTTAGCATGACTATACCGCCCGTCCTATCTTAAAGTTTTCCCAAGTCGGGTATAGGACTTATAAGTAATCACCAAGCACCCTGAAAACTAGGAAAATCCAGACAAACATATATATAACATATAACACATAAACAACAATAACACATATACAGATATAAACAAAGATAGGCTCAACCCACTTAGGGATGGACCAGCAAGAGGTCAATCTTTCCCTAGTGAAGTCGCCATTTTTTCTGTAGCAGTAGAAATGTTTAAGACTAAGCCATTGGATTGACTAGACTTATACAGATGAAAAATAAAAGTCGCCACCGTGCTTTATTGTTTCCAAAGGAATGGGAAAAGAGCGAGTAACCCAAAAAGAGGGGGAAAGATTATAGGTAAGGAGGTTGGTTATGCATAGGGAATGTATTAGCACCCTAAACATCTACGGTACTCCGCAAGACTCTTTATAAAATATGTATTTTTTGGCTATAAAATGTTGTATAAAAAAATAGATGGTGGAGGTGAGAAAAGAAATATATTTTTTATGATTTTTGCACCCGCAGCGGTTTTGAACCTTTAGTGCCTACGTACCACCTTCCGTGCAATAGGGGATCAGGGTACACGTAGTTCCTCTTTTAAAATTTTTAAAAACACAAGTGTGTTAGTTAATTTTATGAGATAAGACATCATTGTCATTGTCCGTGTGGAAAACATACTTACTACCCACAATTATGAAAAAGGAGAATTTGCATCATCTCAAAGTGGAGGATATGGCTTGGATTTTAAAATCAACAATGCCTCACTCGACACCCAAGTGGAAAATATCTCACTTCACTATATATTGTATAAGTATAGTTGTTTGAATCACTACAAGGATTGACAAGAGTCTAATCTTTTGAGAAATTTTTTTTAAGTAAAAAGCCAAAGTGGCAAAATGGTTTGAAATGAGATTGATTGACTTTTAGTCTTCTCACAAAAAATGTCAAGGTATTATTTAAGTTGATTGAAGTTTATTTATGAAAAGGTTTTGAAAATGCATGGACCTAGGTCCAAGTTTATTATGAAAGTAGTTCAAGTTTAAAAACAAGAAGAGTTTTTCAAAAGGAGAGAGAAGATTTTTGAAATTAAAGAAGATGGAAGGAGAAGAAGAGACTATCCTAAAGAATGAGGTAAAAGCTAGGGAGAAGAACCATCTAACCAACAAAAAGCCAATACTTGAAATTATGAGTCAAGATAGAATTCTCATTCTTTGGATTGAAACCAAGCAAGCAAAGATACTAGACCTCTTGAGAGAACTAAACTTCAAGTGTATTAAGTCTTCACAAAAATTAGGCAGAGTAACAGGTGTATACAGGTGAATTCTAGATTACAAATAAAGTATGTAATCACAATAACTTTCATACAAAATAAACAAACAACCCAATGTCTTGAGGTAAACCTCAAGAACTCCAGACAAAATATCAATTAAGGTCATAAGGTCTCCAAAATAGGCCAAGGTTTCTATTCCTAAGTCCAAGAAGTCTAATACTCCATAATGCCAAGGATAGTAACCAAATAGTCCAAGTATCATTAAAGTTTTTTATGGTTTATGTTGATTATTAAGTATCTTTAAAAAGAAAAGAAAAACTCAAGTGAGCAAAATAAAAATGACAAGAATATAAAGGGGCTCAAGTGAGCAAAGATAAAAAATAGCATGAAATGTAAATGCTAAAAATAAATGGTACATAAAGCCTAAAAATAAAAGCATAAAGTAAAGTCAATTGTTAGAAATTAGTGGTTAGTTGGATGACCATCTTGAAACTTGCATTTGGAACTCATTAGAGGATTGGTAGAACCAAAGCCTCCACACAACAAGTTGCATTTTCTTTTTGTCAAGTATAGCATCCATTTTGAAATCCTCAAAAGTAACATTTAATGATCAACGATGTTTAAGTGATCCGCGTTGACCAAAAGTGATGTAGATCCATTAGAGGATTGGTAGAACCAAAGCCTCCACATAATGAATCTCAAGGTTATTGGATCAAAGAGATAAAATTAAATACTTGGGCTTGCAAACATAGGTTTGGGCCACGAATTATCATTTATTCGAATCGGGAAAAAATTTAGCGCTATGTTAAGCAATCGTAAGTGGACTTATATAGAAGTCACACCTATTTTTAGGCCGGTCAATAGCAATCTATGCACCATTTGTTTTGAGACATGATATAAAGATCATGCTCCAATAACACTTAGTGCAATAAGAAAGGGATAAGATGAAGAGGGGTGGGAAAGGATATACAAACCACATTTGAATTAAAATTTAATCAAACTATTATTAAAATCATTCATCTATTTTTATGGAGTTAGACTTAACACCACGGATCCAATGATGTTAACAAAGTTCATGATCAAAAATTCAACCCAAGATCAGCCAGAAAATAATCACAAAATAATATTACATTTAATATATGTATTAAAAAGGGTTTTAAAATGAATAAAAATGAAAATAAAGGAAAAAATATCAACTATATTCAAATTGATTCATAAAAAATAAATAAGGTCATAGAAACTATTTTTAAACCAATTAAAATTGCTCAAACAAATAAAAAATAGATCAAAAAATAGTAAACATCAATATAAAATTCCATAAAATTTTCAAAAAGTCAGAAATATGTAAAATGATATTTATGAAATTTTTTATAATTAAAAAATGTCAGAAAGTATTTTTAAAATAATTAAAAGAAAGCAAATAATGCAAAAAATATAAAAAATAACAAAATAAAAATGTAAAAAAGTATTCATAAGATCAGAAATAATTCAAAGTATTTTTGTGAATTTTTTTCATAATTTTTGGATAAAAAATAAAAGAGTTGTGAATTTTTGAAAATTAAATCAATTAAAATATAAAATCAGAAAATAAAATAAAATCAAAAAGATGTGGGCCATCAGATCATAGTCAAAACACGTTAGTAAACTGGTCCAATGGACCAGACGCACTGTTCTTGATATGGACCTTAGTGAGATACGCATAGTGTGATACGGTGGCAGAACCGACTGTTTTGAATGCTGGTTTACATTTTGCGTTTTATATTCGCAAAATGTCGCGGTAAGCAAGAGTCACCACCGACTTTTATTTCATCCAACCGAAAAGGAAAAAATTACAGAAAAAAATCCTTTTTCGAGATATTCTGGGTAGATTATAGAAAGGGGAGGTGTTAGCATCCTTTCTATCCATGGTTTTCCATGGGCTCTTAGGTACTTGCTCATCTTTTTAAAATTGCTTGTGTATGTGCTTTGTTTTGGAAAGTTTGGACTTCGTGATAACCCTTGTATCAGTCCTCAAAGGTGTGACGAAGTTGTTTTGCAATTTGTTTTGAAATGTGTAAGTGTGAAAAGTTTTGATTTGAGCAAGTACCTACTAGCATCTATTTACTCGAAAAAAGATCGTTTCTATTCTCGTTTCCTTTAGACAGTGCTATCCTACTATTGAGAAGTAAGTAGCACTGTCATTGGAGTTGTAAGGGTCAATTCGATAGGGACGTACGATCACTAAAGCAATGTTAGGACACCTTAGTAATAACCCTAGAGTCTTAAGATCGTATTCGAGGAACATTTCTGAGGCAACAGTTCCGAGGCAACGTTTGATCTTTTAGACAGGAGGGCAACCACTAAGACACCCTATACTTAATGACCGTTTACCGAAGGCGACCAAAGTGTGAGTATACCCTAAGAGTGATATGTGCGCGTGATCTGTTTTCAATCATTTAGTCTTTGCACATTAGGGTTTTCTAATTGGATTAAGTTGTCATGCATTCTTGTCATACAATCCTATTAGCATACATCTAAACAGTCAAATATTTACAAGAATTAAAAAGCGAGAAAGTGAGTCTACGCTATTACAAGGCTTCGGGGAGGGGGATTAATTTACATAGCCAAAAAGAACCCGGGAAAAGAAGGCGATAAATAAAAGCCCTAGATTAAACTATTACAAACCATGAACAGTTACAACAATATTGTAAAAATAAATAACACGCGCGCAATGAATCGAATGCGGAGCAACTAGGGTTTTGACCCTTGCCTAAAACTAATTGCGATTAACTAAAGAAAATGTTTTTTTTTGTTTTGTTTATTTAAGAAAATAAAGGAGTCATTAAATTAAAAAAGAAAATCCTAATTCTAATTAATTTTAAATTAAGAAAAAATAAATTAATTTATTCTAAAACCTATTTTGTATTTATTTAAGAAAAAGAGCAAAATTGAATATAATCAAAAGTTTAACCTAATTTCTATTTTGATTTTATTTATGAAAACAAATTATAATTTTCCTATTTTAAACTAAATTAAATTACTTTTGATAAAATAAAAACTAATCCTAATTTTGATGAATTATTGATTTTATGTTTTTTTGTAAAAAAATGAATTAATTTGTGAATTAAAGAAAATAAAATAAATATTGAAAGATTTTAAAATAAAACTAAAAGAAAAAGAAAGAAATATGGGACTGCATTAGCAATTGTGGGGGGTGCTGTTTGAGATTCTGAGCCCAAAGGATCCAGGCCCGTTTGACTTTGCATGATCCAGTGTGGCTGTTGACTTGGGCGCATGGTGGTCCTCTAATGATGGTATGTTGATCTGGGGTGTTGATGAATTGGATGGCCAGATCCTGATGGTGTATGTGTTGGCTCCTAAATTCGACACCCTTGTTTCATTGATATCAGCCATTAAGGCTGAAGGATGTTTTCGACCAGCTAAGTCCGTCGAAATGACCATCGAAAGATGGCAAGGTACTTAGAAGATTTCTTCCAAGGGAGAAGTTGGTTGCCTTCGGCGTCGAAGGTGTTTCTCGTCGAAGATGCTTCTCGACGAAGGTGTTCGATGGTTCAGAGTGGAACGGTTTGAAATTCAAGCGTTTGGAGGGAAAACGGTTTCCAGCGGTTACCAAGTGCAACGTCCAAAGATCTGGAGCGTCGAACGTTGAGAACGTGCCAAGTGGAATCATCTCGAAGCAGTGTAACTGCCCGACGGTTACTTGGGATGTTTTAGTATAAATAGTAGTAGTCATGTAGTTTCTCGCGTGTGTTCACAATTATATACAAAGTCACTCATATAGATTCGAGTACCCAGCGTGTGAGAAAGAATTGTTGAGAAATGTATGTGTGAAACACCAACTTTATTAATCAAAGTCATTTACTTTTCCAGAAATTTACCTGCTTTCTTCTCTACTTTCCTGTCGAACCCTTTCATTTAAAGCCTTATTTATTTTACCAAGTCCTTTCTTCATGCAATTTACTTAAAGCCTCTTTATTTTATTGTCACTTAACCAATATCCAATTTAATCAAAACTTCAAAATCAACCTATGTCCTAGGATCAATCTGATCAATCATGCGAGTAACCAAATAAGTAACCATTTGGAGGATCAGCGGTTGTTTACCAATAACCAAGGTAAACAAATTGGCACGCCCAGTGGGACTGTGTGTTGATTGTTGAAAATAATCTCATCTTTTCGAGGAGTGTTGCATGTTATTGAGAAGTGGTAGAATATACACTAACGATAACAATACTGCCAGAAGAAGGGAAGAGATGGCGAATCCGCCAAACAATAACGAAATCCCACAAACGAATGTGGGAGCAACGGTTAGCACAACCGTAAGTGAAGCGACAACTGTTGGTTCGACACCAGCAGTAACGGTCACAGCAACGGGGCCATTACCTCCGTTCACAGGCCCCAGAGTGCCTTTGGGAACTCCCCCACCAAGGGGAAATTTAGGCACAAGGCCTTTTGTTCCCCCAGGATTTATGCCACTCTATGGCATGCCAACTTCTGACTTGGCTAGCCTGACGAATGCTGCGTCCACTTTTTCAGACCCTTTAGTGAGTGCCTCTTCGCCACTCCAAGGCTCTGGAGTAGGCACGGCGAATAGAAATAGGACCCAACTCTTAGGAGGAACGTCCCAACTAGCCCATGGCCTTACAAATGCCTCGACAACAGTCTTGAGGCAATAAATGGACGAAAGCAACCATGATATGGTGCAAATGTTGGCACAAACTTTGAGTACAGTGCTAAACCCCCTAATACAAAACACTACTCAATCGAATCAGCAAGTGACAGCGCAAATGACGCGTTTGGCTGATTTTTTTGGAGTACCCCAACCTATTCGACAGCCCCAAAGGGCGCAGATAAGGGGAAACCAGGGGATATTCTTAGAGGAAGAAACCACCATCAACCAGGTTCAACAGCCTGTCGAAGAAAACTTTAGGGCACGATTGGAGCAACCTGTCGAGGAACCTAGGGTAATAACTCCAGAGGTAAGGTTAGTTAACAGAAACCAAAATGCTGACGAAGTAGTCCAGCATATCCAATACCAAAATACGGGTTTGGAAAATAATCTGGCAACCATGATTGAAAGGATCATGACTCAAAATGGGATGAACATGGGCTTTCGAAGGCCCAACTTTACATCCCCATTGTCAGAATACGTGTTACAAACAGACTTACCTCCTAGATGCAAAGTCCCCAAATTTACTAAGTTCTCTGGGGACACGACAGAATCTACTGTCGAGCATGTGGCGAGATACTTGATCGAAGCAGGTGACATTTCGAATAACGAAAACCTGAGGATCAAGTACTTCCCAAGTTCTTTAACAAAGAACACTTTTACTTGGTTTACAACTCTCCCCCCCAATTCGATCCATCATTGGACCCAGTTGGAAAGATTGTTCCATGAACAATTCTACATGGGCCAAACCAAAATAAGCCTGAAAGAATTGGCCAGTGTAAAGAGACGTTTCACTGAACCTAAAGACGAATATCTAAATAGGTTTAGGCTGCTCAAGGCGAGATGTTTTACACAAGTGCCAGAACATGAGTTAGTCGAAATAGCCGCAGGCGGTTTAGATTATTCCATTAGGAAGAAACTAGACACCCAATACCTGAGAGACATGGCCCAACTGGCCGATAGAGTTCGACAGGTAGAACGCCTCAAAGCTGAAAAAGCAAAGGCAACGAAAACTCACAAGAGGGAGAGGATAGCGTACGTTGAGATGGATGACGAAGATCCGGAATCCTTCGACGATACTTTAGCTGTCGAAGAAGGAGAAGTCGATTTAGCGGAACTAAAACAAGGGCCACCATACTCTTGTAAACTGTTAGTCCCCTCAAGTGGGAAAAATTCCATTGGTCCAGAAAGGACCAACGATAGATTCCCCAAGAAGACTTATAGTTTTCACATCACAAAATGTGATGAAATATTTGACTTGCTTGTAAAAGATGGCCAAATGATAGTACCCCCAGGGGTAAAAGTGCCTCCTCTTGATCAAAGAAAGAAGAGAGGTTTTTGCAAATATCATAATTTTTTGGGCCATAAAACTTCTCAATGTTTTCTTTTCAGGAATCTTGTGCAAGACGCTATCGAAGAAGGGAGGTTGAAGTTTGCTGACAAGACCCCCATGGCTGTCGACTCAAATCCGTTGCAGGCTGAAGCCCACTATGCTGAGCCTTCTGAGGTGAACGTGATAGAGGCAACCAGGAGCCAGTCGAAGAGGCCAGGAATCACAATGGTCGAAGTCTCAAAGGACCATATCAACATGCCAATCTTTGGCAGTTTTTCTGGAAATTTGTCCAGGAAGACAATTGAAGCAGTTCATAAAGCGGTCGAAAGCCCAAAGTTGGAGACCGCTGAAGCACAAAAAACTGGACCAAAACCCAGTTCCCACTCGGCCACAGTTCAAGGCCAGACGGAGAATCTGGAGATACAAATGAAGCAGTTAACTCTTGCCAACAAAGATACAATGAATATCAACATGGTCGAACTCTCTGACCCAAAAGCATCAGAAGAGGCCATGAGGCAAGAACAAGCTAATAAGACTGCTTTCCCTCGGGAAAATGAAAATCTGGCAGATTTTCTACAGAGATGCCAGAAAAAGAAATCAGAGGTGATGCTGTGTCCAAGATGCAGTTCGATCTTTGACAAAAAAGCTGCTGAGCACATTCAAGGCGTAAGAGCAGCGAATAAGAGAAGGGAAAATGTTGATCTTCGACATGACCACAGAAGGGCCTCCCAAAGAGGTTCAAAAAATGTGTCGGTAGATACTTGGCACAAAACCTCTGGTCGAAAAAGGCCAAGTGAGGAGAGATGGCACTCTTTCGACGTGCCAAGGGGTTCCTCTTTGACTCAAAAGAAAGAGCCTCAAGTTGCTGCACCTAAAGTTGTACAAGTGTCAAGCAACTACAAAGGGAAAAATCCCATGTCTCGATCTCAATGGAGGAGATACCAAAGGAGACGAAAAGCTGAGAGGGAGGCTGCCAACAAACCAAAGGCAGAAACCAGTTCGAATGTTCCTCAAAGGAAGAAAAGGAAACCTCTAGAAAGAGAGCCAGTAACCAACAGGCTAGTTTGGCCTAACCAAGGTGAAGTCGAGGACGAAGACGATTCTGAGTTTGATGATACTTTGGACATAATGGTGAATATAGTCTCAGTGCTGCCCAGAGAATTCAACCGACAAGTGGAGGTCGAAGCAAGTGACTGGGAAGTGGAGCAAGAAATGGCCAAACATAGGCCAGTGTGCTATTTCGTCATGGACAATGGCACCACTGAGGAACAAAATGGATTCTTCGAACCACCCACAGAGGCGATGAAAAATCACCTCAAGCCTTTATTTATAAGGGCCAAGCTCGAAGAAACTACAGTGAATAAAATATTGGTGGATTGTGGGGCAACCATCAACATTATTCCTCACTCTATGCTAAGGAAAATTGGCAAAAGGGATGAGGACATTAAGCCTCACAACATGGTCCTGTCGAACTATGAGGGCGGCATAGGGACCACTATGGGAGTGATCCAGCTAGATATCAAAGTAGGGTCTATCCTTCGACCAACAATGTTTATGGTCATATCGGCCAAACCTAACTACAACCTTTTGTTGGGCCGTGAATGGATTCATGGTGTTGGAGCTGTGCCATCATCAATGCATCAGAGGCTGCTCCTATGGCGTCCAGATGGGATGGTCGAAAACATAGAGGCAGATCAAAGCTATTACCTGGGCGAAGTGAATCACCTGGGGTTGGCAGATTTCGACAAGAACTTGGCTCACATAGGGCCATGTCCAACACCTGACTTCGACATGGCGCAAGCGTCAAACACTTTTTGTTCCCTATACCTGCATCCTGAGCATGGTTTCCAATGGGACAGAGAAGACTTGTCCCACATAGACTTCAGTGGGTTAACTGATATCCAACCAACTGGTTGGGGAAGTGAATTCAGTGATAATGACTGAGTCACAATCTTTGAAGCGAATTTCGGCTTATGTAGCCGAAACTAAGATGATAACGGCTCTCGAAGCCGAAGTAAAGTACATGGCCACACAGGCCAATGATCAACAGTTATCTGCTGCAGGTCCAGGAAAGGATTTCGATCCAAAACCCCCTGATATCGTGCAAGAAGAAATGCAGGAACAGAGGCTCGACGCCATCTATGACGATGAGCCTTTGGGCTTCGAAAAGGACCCCTTGGTGAACAACATTAAAATGTTAGCGCAAGATCCTTTAGAAGAAATCAACTTAGGCGAAGGGTCAGAGAAAAGGCCAACCTACATCAGCGCCAAAATTGACCCAGAACTTAGGTTGGAAGTAATCCAATTGTTGAAAGAGTTCAAGGACTGTTTTGCATGGGATTACGACGAAATGCCTGGTCTCGACAGAGGATTGGTAGAACTTCAGTTGCCAATCAAACCTGGGAAGAAGCCAATCAAGCAAAATCCAAGACGCTTCGCTCCAGAAATACTGTCGAAGATCAAAACGGAAGTCGAAAGACTTCTGAAATGCAAATTCATACGCGTTACAAGGAATGTCGAATGGATTGCAAACATTGTACCAGTAATTAAGAAAAATGGTACATTAAGGGTGTGCATAGATTTCAGAGATTTGAATGCTACTACACCCAAAGATGAATATCCTATGCCTGTGGCGGAAATGCTAGTCGATTCTGCCGCTGGCTATGAATACCTGAGTATGCTCGATGGTTATTCAGGATATAATCAAATATTCATTGCTGAAGAGGATGTGTCGAAAACAGCTTTTCGATGCCCTGGGGCCCTAGGCACTTACGAATGGGTAGTGATGCCTTTTGGCCTAAAGAACGCTGGGGCAACATACCAGCGAGCAATGAATACTATCTTCTATGATTTTATTAACACTTTTATGCAAGTATATATTGATGACATTGTTATAAAATCTGTTTCCAGGAAGAATCATATTGACCACCTTCGACAATCATTAGAAAGAATGAGAGAACATGGTCTGAAGATGAACCCTTTGAAGTGTGCGTTCTGTGTGAAAGCTGGAGATTTCTTGGGCTTCGTTGTCCACAAGAAAGGAATCGAAATCAACCAGAACAAGACGAAGGCAATTCTGGAAGCGAAAGCGCCATCGAATAAGAAGGAACTGCAATCTCTGTTAGGCAAGATAAATTTCTTAAGGAGGTTTATATCTAACCTAAGTGGGAAAGCTCAGGCCTTTTCACCCTTACTTCGACTGAATAAAGAGGGGTTCGAATGGGGGCAAGAGCAACAAGAAGCCTTCGACAAAATCAAAGGGTACCTCACTAAGCCACCTCTTTTGGTGCCTCCTTGCAGCAATAGGAGTATGAGATTGTACATAGCTGCATCCGACAAAACTTTGGGAAGCATGTTAGCCCAAGAAGATGAGAATGGAGTCGAAAGACCCATTTACTATCTCATTAGAGTTTTGAACGATGCAGAAACTAGATATAGTGAAGTTGAAAAATTGTGTCTATGTCTGTATTTCTCTTGTACAAAACTCAAGCAATATATAAAACCAGTTGATGTGTATGTTTCGTCTCATTTTGATGTTTTCAAGTATATGTTGTCGAAACCTATCTTGCATAGTCGAATTGGCAAGTGGGCATTAGCATTAACTGAATACTCCTTGACCTTTATGCCTCTTAAGGCAGTGAAAGGACAAGTGGTTGCAGAATTTATAGTCGACCACTCAATTCAAGTTGAGGATATTAATTATGTGGAGATAGAGCCTTGGAAATTCTACTTTGATGGTTCCAGCCATAAAGATGGAACAGGGGTAGGAGTCTTGATCATTTCTCCAGATAAAATTCCAACAACATTCAAGTACAAGATATCAGGTTCTTGTTCGAACAATGAGGCTGAGTACGAAGCTCTAATTACTGGCCTTGAAATATTGTTGGAATTGGGGGCAACTCGAGTCGAAATAATGGGAGACTCAGAGTTAGTCATTAAGCAAGTCACAAAGGAATATAAATGCATAAGAGAGAATCTCATTATGTACTTTGTGATAGCAAATCGTTTATTGAAAAAATTTGAAACGGTCAATATTCGACACATACCCAGAGTCGAAAATCAAATAGCCAACGACTTGGCACATATTGCATCTGGGTATAAGATTTCAAAAACGAGATTACAAAGAGCAATCGAAGTTCGAGAAAAGATAAAAGCAACTTGTCTATCACCAACAGACTTGGAATCGACAAGGCTAGGATATGCTGATCAAAGTAACTTCGAAATTTCGTTCATAGATAATTTGTCAGAGCAAGATTGGAGGAAACCCATTGTGGATTATCTTCAAAATCCAGGAGCTTCGACAGAACGAAAAACAAAGTACAGGGCGTTGAGTTATGTACTCATGGGTAATGAGTTATTCAAGAAGACGCCTGAAGGGGTGTTGCTAAAATGCTTAAGTGAAACTGAGGCATACATAGCCCTTTCGATTACGCACGCTGGAGCATGTGGAGCTCACCAAGCAGGCCATAAGATGAAATGGTTGTTGTTTCGACAAGGACTATACTGGCCCACTATGCTGAAAGATTGTGTTGAGTTCGCCAAAGGTTGCCAAGAGTGTCAAGTACATACATGCATCCAGCATGTACCAGCAAGCGAACTTCACTCGATAGTGAAACCTTGGCCCTTTAGAGGATGGGCGTTGGACCTCATTGGAGAGATTCGACCAGCATCATCAAAGAGTCAGAAGTATATACTGGTAGGCATTGATTATTTTACTAAGTGGATCGAAGCTATCCCTTTAGTCAATGTAGACCAAGAAAATGTCATTGAATTTATTCAAAAGAACATTATCTTTAGGTATGGAATCCCTGAGACTATAACAACTGATCAAGGATCAGTTTTCACTGGTCGAAAGATGCAGGAATTTGCTCAGGAAACAGGTTTCAAACTCCTAACATCAACGCCTTATTATGCACAGGCAAATGGTCAAGTCGAAGCAGCAAACCAAGTGGTGATTGGTTTGATAAAAAAGCATGTTGGGAAGAAACCAAAGAATTGGCATAAGACGTTAGACCAGATTTTGTGGGCTTGTCGAACGTCCCCAAAAGAAGCCACAGGTACAACACCATATAGGCTAACTTTTGGCCATGATGCAGTGTTGCCAGCAGAAATTTGTCTTCAATCTGCAAGGGTTCAGAGACATTATGATATTCCCTCTGAAATTTATTGGAATATGATGTTAGACGAACTAGTGGATTTAGACGAAGAAAGATTGCGTACTCTTGACCTACTCAGGCTTCAGAAGAAAAGAGTAGAAGACTCTTATAATAAAAAGGTGAAACCTAAGGTATTTTCGCCTGAAGAACTAGTTTGGAAGGTGATTCTTCCCATGGATCGAAGGGATCGAAGCATGGGGAAATGGTCACCCAAATGGGAAGGACCATTCAGAGTTATCCAAACTTTTTCTGGTGGAGCCTATGAAGTCGAAGAGTTAGGTGAAGATAAAAGGCTCTTGAGAGTAAATGGTAAATATTTGAAAAAATACAAACCTACACTCCAAGAGATAAAAATAAAATAACAAGACTAAATTAACCATAAAAAAGCCAAAATGGAAAATTTTTATAATTTTAGCCAAGATGGCAATGTTGTCGAATACAGATTACAAAATATGGTTAAGAAGCAGAATCAATCAAAAGGGAATAGAGTCCTTGAGTCGAAGGTATTTGATTTGCTGCAGCTCCAATCTTTTGGTGCACCAGGCATTCGCCTGCACAAGCTTGGCAATCTGGTCGTCGAAGCCTTGGGCTTTCTCAGCAAATTCTAGGCCTTGTTTGATTTCAGTTTGACTTTCGGTGTCAGGGACGGTCGACAGAAGTTCCTCCTTGCGCTTAGTGTTGGCATTTATCTTAGCCTCTATTTCTTCGATTTGTGCCCTGAAGGAAGCATTCTCTCGATCGATGGCATCAACTTCTTCCTGTGTAGATGCTTTTTGCTTCGACAACTCCGCAATTCGAGAAGTTGTCTCCGAAACAGCAGTCCATGCATAAGAACTTTTGCCATATAACACCTCAAGCTGACTATTAAAACCCCTTTGTCGCCTATAATCTGCTGAGACTTGATCAATAATGGAGTGTAACTCCATGATCAAGCCTGAGACTTCTGGAGCTACAGCTAACAAGTCGACAGCATTCAAAACATCCCTCAAGTACGATGGAGCAGTAGGGTCTCCCTCCAAAGCTTTCATCAAGTCCTTCTTGAAAAACTGAGCCTTAACCTTCGCCAAAGCTTCATCGAGAGGAGAAGTTTCAGTGGACTTCCCCGACAGGGTAGGAACCTCCTGACTAGCATCAGACGAACTCTTGCTCTCGATGATGGCGTTGAGATAGCTAACAGGGTCAGTTTGCTTCAAGAGTTCTAAATCCTCTTTCGACCTGTGCTTTGTTGAGGTAACAGCCCTTGCAACAACATTGTCTTGGGTTTGAGGCTGTGGAGTGACAGTTGCCTCGACTGGATTCCCTTTGACTTGGACTGTGGCAGCGCCAGCGTCATCTTGTTGTCTTTCGCCGGCGTCACCTTGGTTTTCTTCGCCAGCGGCATCTTGATCCTCTTCGCCAGCATTGCCATGGCCCCCTTCGTCACGATTCTCTTCCGACAGATCCACCACCTGAACCTCTTTTGGCTGTTGCTCTTCTGTTTGAGGATCTTCTGCTGGTTTTTCTGCCGTCTCAGCATTGGCCTCATTTATTTCAGTATGGGCTTCGTCATTCTCCAAGCCTTTTTCTTGTGGCCTGCTGAGTTCGGCAGACTCCAATGTTTCAGAAGTCCTTGGCGGTGAGCTTTCAGTGGTGTCCTGAAAAGAAAGGAAGAAGAATCTTCAAAAATCGAAACAGACATAATCGAATGCAGGTATCTACACCTAAGTTACAAAGAGGTCTAAGAGATTACCTGTAGATTAGCTTCAACCCCAGGGCTGGAATTGTCGCTTTCGACAGGCTTATTGAGAAGAACGTTTAATTCCTCCTCCGTTGGCTCCTCGATGATCACTGGAGGTGGCCTGGGCTTTCTCCCAGCAACCTTTATTCTAATTGTTCGACCCTCAGGAGCAGGAGCAGGAGCGTCCTTCGTCAGCTTTCGCCTTTTTAGAGGAGCAGGGGGAGAGTCATCTTCTTCGTCGCTCCCGGATTCGACCGTTAGTGTTGGCCGTTTCTTGGGCGAAGGTGCCTAAAAAACCAATGGGAATTCGATTTAGCAATCGCATCGAAAGTCAAAAAATTAAAAGCCAGAAGAAAATAATGAAAGTCTGGTTACCGATACAGAAGGTTTTTTCGAAGGGCCTTCCCCCTGTTGGTTTGTTGTGGTCTTCGCCGGTGCTACAGTCTTCGCCGGCGGTGGAGGTTTTGTTGAGGGGCCTCCTCCCTGTTGGCCTTCTGCAGCCTTCTTGGCTGCAGGCTTTCGAACAACTGAAAGCAAATAAAATAGTTAACAGGCTAGCAGTCGAAAGAGAAAGACAAAGTAATTCGAAAGGATGAACTTACATTTCTTTATTTTGTCCAAAACGAGGACAAAAGATTTCTGAAGCTCATCCACGAAGTCCTTCTCGTCGAAAAGCTCCTCAGCGTAATAACTTTTCCACCACTCCTCGAAGGATGGTGAGCAAAGAAAGTTGAGCTGGTAGTCAAACAACGAGAGAACTGTTCGACCAGCATATCTTCCGATATGTTTAGTGGCAGCTTCTTCGGTGTAGTCATTGCAGAAGTACAACATAGACTTCTCTCTTGGAAAAATTGGAGAAGGCAGGGTTTGAATAATACCAAACTGGCGAGACACCAGGTTTGGTTGATATGCAATCAGACTCAAGTGAGTCTTAAAGCTCCTGAATCGAAGAGGCATGATCCTTGGTGTGAGGAACGCCTCCCACATTGTTGTATGTTTGTCAACTTGAGGACCACTCGACGTCCTAGGATGTGGCCTTGTGAACCACGCTGGGCCTACCTTCCGTCGAGCAAACGGAGCCATGGTCGAAGCAAACTCTTTCCTTCGAGCAAACATCAGAACAAAGTTTGTGAAAGTTTGCTGAAGCTCCAGTCCATCTTCCATCGGAGTCAACAGAGCCAGTCTGGTTCCTTCGACACGTCTGTTCGCTATCTCTGGAGCCTGCTCATTTATTTGAACCTTCTTAGGCAAGAAAGATTCGAAGGTGGCATTGAGCCACAGTTGGAGCAGCCAAAAAGGTCCAGCAAGCAGCAAGCTGGCCCTGTTCTCGATAATCTTCAGAAGAGTCGCCCCATTACTAATCGAATCATAGAGGCTAGCCAAAATCAATTCTGCCAAACAGATATTTTGGCCATGATGGAGTTGAGTGGCGAGAGTGACCATCTTCTTGGTCACCTGTAAGGACTTCGAGCAAAATACAAAGCGTGTCAGCCGTTAAGGCTAGAAACGCTATGTGTTCTACATCCAACACATCATCTGTCGACCTGTCATGGTAGTGATTGATGAAGGTGGTATAGGTTGGTTTTGTGGCAGAGAATCCAATTTGATCCTCCGACATCTCCTCTGGGTCGAAGTAGTCCCCGGTGGGTCGAAGGCCAGTGATAGTGGCCACATCGAAGAGTGTAGGAGTCAGCATCCCACAGGGAAGATGGAAAGTGAAGTGGGAGTAGTCCCAGAAGAGTAGAGAAGCTATCAACATCTCCGGAGAATAGTTCAGACCTGTCTTCGACAGCATAACCAGGTCGAAGATTCCCATATCTTTCCAGGTCGAAGCTTGGCGTTTCTCCATTTTTTCCAGCCAAGCAACGTAATCAGGAGTAAGGCTAGGGCCAGACCTGAAAGCCCTAACACCTTTGTTGAAGAAACGGAGGTCGATTTTATCTTTAGCAGGGTCTTCATTATCCTCTGCATCTTTCTTGGCGCATGCAACCGGTTTGAGTCTCTCAACTACCGGAAAATAACTCTTGATCTTCATGGCCTCAGCAATACTTGGGTACATTGGGCCAGACATAGCAAAGATCTGGTTGGAATATCCAACCGGGATCATCAGGTGGTGTGAGTAAGCATCACGAACAGCGATGTCCAAGGGTTCAGGAACCCTTCGTTGGCCCGTGGAAGTTACTACTGGAGCGGTGACGAAAACCTTGGGTTTGACGTTTCCAGATGGTACGGTGGCGCTAGGAGCATTGGAGGAACCAGATGCCATTGTTAACGGTGAGTTTGAGGACGAAGTGAAGGAAAAAGGGTTTTTGCAAAGATGACAAGTTTGTATGAAAATGGAGAAGTCTGAAAGCTAGATAGCGTAAAAAGTCCCACAGTGGGTACTTACTGCTATTTATAGTAGTGGGGGAAAATCCCCAAAACCGAGGACATTAAATGCCATTTAATGTTGCAGGAGATAGTGGGACACGTGGCATCCCCCCTGTTGTTTTAGCCGTTCTGCAGAAATGGAGGGGCGCAGCGTGCGTCCTCGTTTTTGGGAATTGTCATAATGACAAATTCTGAAATGACGTCTGGCACAATGCACGCCGTACTGAATTGACGTCTTAGGTACGGATAAATGATGGTTTTCTTGGGATTGCCAGTGGTTGGTAGAAGACAACAAAAAGTGCACAATTTAATTTGTGACTAAGCATGAAACGACAAGTGTCGAATGGCGTTTCAAAGAATGCCTTTTTCTTTCAGAGTCGAAATAAGGCATTCTTGGGGGGCAATTTGTTGGCTCCTAAATTCGACACCCTTGTTTCATTGATATCAGCCATTAAGGCTGAAGGATGTTTTCGACCAGCTAAGTCCGTCAAAATGACCATCGAAAGATGGCAAGGTACTTAGAAGATTTCTTCCAAGGGAGAAGTTGGTTGCCTTCGGCGTCGAAGGTGTTTCTCGTCGAAGATGCTTCTCGACGAAGGTGTTCGATGGTTCAGAGTGGAACGGTTTGAAATTCAAGCGTTTGGAGGGAAAATGGTTTCCAGCGGTTACCAAGTGCAACGTGCAAAGATCTGGAGCGTCGAACGTTGAGAACGTGCCAAGTGGAATCATCTCGAAGCAGTGTAACTGCCCGACGGTTACTTGGGATGTTTTAGTATAAATAGTAGTAGTCATGTAGTTTCTCGCGTGTGTTCACAATTATATACAAAGTCACTCATATAGATTCGAGTACCCAGCGTGTGAGAAAGAATTGTTGAGAAATGTATGTGTGAAACACCAACTTTATTAATCAAAGTCATTTACTTTTCCAGAAATTTACCTGCTTTCTTCTCTACTTTCCTGTCGAACCCTTTCATTTAAAGCCTTATTTATTTTACCAAGTCCTTTCTTCATGCAATTTACTTAAAGCCTCTTTATTTTATTGTCACTTAACCAATATCCAATTTAATCAAAACTTCAAAATCAACCTATGTCCTAGGATCAATCTGATCGATCCTGCGAGTAACCAAATAAGTAACCATTTGGAGGATCAGCGGTTGTTTACCAATAACCAAGGTAAACAGTATGATGAACCTCTTGATTTGCAAAGTGCTGGATTTCCTATGGAAAAATATTAGGAATAAAGGTTGGGACCTGGGGATCGAACCCAGGTCCTCTGCACTTTCCCCCTCCATGCTTGCCAACTGAGCCATTTGGTTTACTTGTATATACAATAAAAACAAAAGATAATATATGGACAATAAAGAAAAGCGCGCTAAATTCAAATTGCCCAACCAGGGGGCGCCATGCCTCTATCTTCTTTCTCACATTCGTCGTTTTAGGTAACAATGTTTTTACCTACGAACACTTGCTGTAGGTATATCCCTGTCCATCTCCAAAATCGTGTAGGCTCAAGATAAATGGCCATGGCTGGTACCAATTAACTCGTCTCATCCTCACGAGTCTCATGGTACCAAAATCAAGGTCCAATTTTGCCTATCCTGCAAATCCTTAAACAAGAACTTGAAACCCTAGCTATGGCAGTTTGTCATACAATCACCAAAAACACAATTGAATATGATGATTATCTTGTAAACATGTTAAAGAATAATAATATGCAGTCAAAACGTGCAAATAGTGTATAAATTGATGAAAATGAAAACGAGTTTGGAAGCCAATCGTGATACCTGTAACTTACAATTCTAGGCGTGAAAAGGCTTGAATTTGATTGGAATATGCTCCTGGGACGTCTAACAACCTATTGGCAATGTGAGAATGGCACGATTTGGTCTCTAATATGGAAATTGGATCACCATTTTTCTTGAAATTTTTTTGAGTTTTGTTTCACCTCTGCACGACTGCTTCTAACCTTTTTATACCTTGGTCTGCTTCTGTATATGTAATACAAACTATTAGGTCAACAAAAACGACCTCAATCTTGCTCATCATGGAGATTTGATTTGACCTTTCATAGCATATGATTTCTTTCCAATTTTGCTCAAATCCAATCTTTTTTCAACCAAATTGACCTTGCACGAGTTGATCTTCAATTGACAGCATATAGGATCTTCTTTTAAATGCAAAAATCATCCCTAAAACACAATATATGAATTATTAGGATTTATTTGATTTTATTTGAATTTTAAATGAATAAAAATTTAAATAAATTAAATAAATGAATAAATAAATCATGGAGGGTCCCATAGGTCGTGTACTATGTTATCATTGAAGTGCAAGC
Organism: Vicia faba; assembly: GCA_948472305.1. Taxonomy (NCBI): domain Eukaryota; kingdom Viridiplantae; phylum Streptophyta; class Magnoliopsida; order Fabales; family Fabaceae; genus Vicia; species Vicia faba. The sequence continues at coordinate 1,262,165,352 of OX451738.1, forward strand.
ATAAAAAGTTGGGCCCAATTAGCAAAAAATGCAAATCTGAGCACATTTGACTTTTGGCAATTTTGCAAAAAAGGTCAACTTGGCCAATGCATAACTCTCTCAGTTTTGACCATAGAGAAGTGTTCTTGGACTTTTTAGAAAGCTTAGGATGTCCTCTAAGCAACCCTTTTGGTATCATTTCAATTGAGTCTTCCATGTTCATGTATGAATCTTTGACCCAAAAGGTGTTTTTGTTGACTTTTCAAAATGACCTATAATGCCCAAATTCATATCTTTTTGTGAGTGAATATTTTGAACTTGGGAGATAAATATGAATTGTATGGAATTGTATCCTCTTCAAAATGAGCTTTGGATGGGTCATTTCTGATAAAGTATGAGAAAGTTATGCTTGGTCAAAGTTGAGTTGACTTTTCCTACAAAACCCTAATTTAGCAACTTTTGGGTTTTGCTGAATTGTGAGCAATCCTTGATGAATCATGATAAAACCTTGATAAAATAATCAATGATACTTTAAAATGAAGATTTTGACCAAAAATCTTGAAGTTTGACTGTGTATTGGCCACGGTTGACTTTTGCCCTAGCACAGTCGATTTTCAGGCCTTTGAGCAATTGACTGAGAAAACTTCCTGTGCAAGGCTTGAAACTTGACATGGATGATCTTGTGAACATATTAGGACAATTGTGAGCATTTGGGATCCTTTGGAATCAAACATCTTGATGAAAAATGAAACCCTAATTTGAGGTGGACTGCCTTAGGAGAGAGTTTGTCTGGTCAACCCTTGGACTTCTTTGAGCAATTTGAGGACCTCACTTGACATGTATTGAGAAATGTGGGAGGGAAAATTTTGGGGTACAACACATAGGATCAGAAAAAAGGCAACCAATGAAATTAAAACGTTTAGCACACTATCATTGGCTGAGACGAGACATGTCATCGTCTTCAACCTCCAAACGCCCTGCAATGGAGATTTTGTGAGATCCTTCAAATGGAAAAATTAGGAACCCCGACCAGTATCATTGGATTCATCTCTTCAAGATGATCCTAACATCACCATCGCACCAAATTTATATAAGGTATGCAAAGAGATATGAATCAAAAATCCAGAAAATAGCAAGCACCTTCAATTTGAGATTTCTATCTCAATTCTCAATGGATTTAAAAATTGTAAGAAGCACAAGAATCAGGGCAATGAGAGCTTCATAATGATATCAAAGTTTGGAATAATTTATGGAGAAATCTACCTGTTGAAGTTCAATTTAAGAGCTCTGTAAATGGACTTGGTCAGATCAATTCAGAAGGTTTCAAGGCTCAATTCTTCTTTTGTTAGCTTCATGGAAGATCAAGGAAGGTGAATTGATAGAAGAAATGGATTGAAAAAGGCTTGAACAATGATTTTGAAGTTGCAGAAAAGTGAGTTATGGAGTGAGTTTGGCAGAGTGATTTTAGATGTTTAAGCTTCAAAAAATGAATGGGATAGCTCATGTATTTATAGGAGAAGCAAATGGGGTCAAAAGGAAGGGTGAATGATTCAATTTGGAGGGAATTCGTGTGGGTCTGCATCATAAAGAAAATGTGACTTATCTTTTGTCAAATCTCATCCAAAACGCGTATTTTAATGAACTAATACACTTGGGAAAGTTGGATAATCATGTTTAGACCCAAAACGCGTAATAATTTGAGGGTTAGAAGTTGTAACATGAAATTCAAATTCTGACTTACGATGAAACTTCAATTCCAAGTTAACACTTTTGAAACAATTCTCAGCTTAAGGGGTCTTAAGGCATGGTTCTTGATGCTTTAGAAAGATGATATTACAAGCTTTGCAATGGGAAAAGAATGGAATCAAATGGATGTTTGAGCTGAAAGTTGCAATGAGTCAAAGTTGGGAAAAAGAGGTTGACTTTCCATACTACAAAATATTTCAAGTTTTTTCTTCAAAAGTGACCTATAATGTTTTGCATCCAAACATGGCCTTCCTCTTGTAATTTTCTCTTGACAAAAAAAGATGGCATGAAATAGACCTCTTAAATGACATTTTGAAACTTGAACCATTTAAAATCTCCAAAAATTGAGAGAGTTGTGAATTGTTGAAGTTGGCAAAAAATCATGAAATGACCTATACTCTTTTGTATCCTTAAGGAATCCTCCATCCATTTTATCACTTTACACATAAAAGAAGTAATAAAGTTCACACCATCAAGATCATTGTGGAAAAAAATTGGGCTCAAGGTGATAAAAATTGACCAAGTTATGATCATTTGAAGTCACACATGGGAAGTTGGGGGTTCATCTAGAGGACTTGTAATCTTTCTTCATCATCAAGTTTCTTCCACATAAAAACTCCTTGAAAATTTTGAAGTGATTTGTTAATACCAATTTGAAGAGAAGGAATTTTTTGGAATCACTCAAAAATACCAAAAGATGAGCAAGATATACTTCTTTGAAGTTCAAAACCCTAGCTCCTAGATCAAGAAAATGCTTTGAGGAACTTTGATAATTTTAAACAACCTTCTTGTACAAACACTTTTGCTTTGTAGATAGAAGTTGTTGAGGATGATAATAAGAACTCATAGAAACAAAAACCACTTCCATATCTTGAGAATTGAGAGAAATATGCACTTGTGACCAATGGGAACAAGGCCTTGTCCAACCATGACAACTTCTTCAATCAACCCCTTGTACTTTTGAATCAATCTTGATAACTTTGAAATATGGTTAACCAAAATAAACCTTGCCATGCCACTTCTTCCAAAACAACTTCAATGGTGATGTTTAAATTTCTTAAGCTTTATTTACTAGGGCATGGAAATAAACTCATGGACCCATGGATCAACTTGCTAAGTCACACTGCCTTTACCTACATTATTGACAAGCAAGACAAACTAACATTGCATTTTATTAATTAAAAGGAAATTCAAAACAAAACATGCATGATCACAAAGGGAAAATAAGTCAAGGTGCTTGGTGACTCCTCAAAGAGAAAAGCTAAAGATAGGGAGGAGAACCAAAAGCCCTAATGTGATTTTGTTGTGATTGAATCAATATGGTATGATGAAGGAATCTTAGGGGCAAAAATTGGGGTACAACACCACACACTGACTTCAGCCCTCAAATGAAGGTAGTAACCAGAAAGATGGCCTTGCTGACTTCCATATCCCAATCGAAGGAACCTTGTTGACTCCAAACTTCCAATCGAAGGACAAAAACTTACTGACTCCAGGCCCAAATCGAAAGAGGTCGAAAAGTGCCGAATCGAAGGGTGCTTCTGCCTGAATCGAAAGAACTCATTTTTCTTCTTTTTATTTTTATTTTGTCTTTATATTTTCTTGCTACTTCAATATGGTTATAATAGTGTAGGATTTATTTTTGCATTTGTATTTCTTTTGTATAAATGTTAGTAATTAGGATGTGTGGCAAGATAAAAACAACAAGTAGATAACCTAAAATTCAAAAGACAAAATGCATGCAATCAAACACACTGTTCACACACATGCACCCCTAGGGTAATCTCACTTGTTGCCTCAGAAAAATAGTCATGTCCCTCGAATATGGGCGTTTTAGCAAAGACCCTCAATAAAAGATCGTAGTCCCTCCATGATCCTTAATAATGCCTTCGGTAAACGATCTAGTCCCTAAACGAAAAATGCTAAAATGACCAATATGCTACCTTCTATGACTATTCAAACGTCCCACGCCCGTCCCTTCACATCCAACGATGGGGCTTCTTACCAAATCAATGGTAAGATATCAACATCTAAAGGAGGAGGAAAATAGCATTAGACCTTTTGAGTAGGTAGGATGCTCCTAGTTGCTCGCTTGCTCACAACAAAAACACTTTATACACCAAAACTTTCATTTGAAACATTTTCAAAAGACAAAACTTTGTGTACACGTTCTTATAGAAACGAGAACCATTACAAAGACACTTTTCAAAATACTTTCAAAACTCACACCACAAGCACATTTTCAAACAAAATCAAGTGATCTAGCAAGCAACTAAGAGCCCGTAGATAACTACAGATGAAAAGGGTGCTAACACCTTCCCTTTTCATAACCTACCCCCCGAACTCAAGAAAATAATCTCAAAGGTCTTTCCTATTCTTTTCGCCCTTTACTTATTGGATAAAATAAAAGTCTATGGAAACTCTTGCTATCGCAACAATTGCGATCAAACACAAAACACCCAAGTCAATTGTCCCACCGTGTTACAGAACTGGCGACTCTGCTGGGGAGCATACTTAAAAGTGGGGTTACCTTAGGGCTAGATCACCTTTACTTGTTTTTCATTATTTGATTTGTTCGCTTTATATTATGGTTCCTTTGTTTGGGCTTGTTTTGATCCTCTACCCGGATCTGGGGCACCTTTTTAGGCAAATAGCAATAAGTTATAGAAATTGTGCGGGGTATACCGGCATGATCTAAGCAATAGCTACGTTAATGTAACACATTTATTGGTACCGGTAGCCCTTGGGTAGTCAAGGAGAATACGGGGCCGTTGTATGGTGTCGTGAAGCACTAACTGACGTTAGAACCTTTACTTGAACAACTTGGCCATTAGGAAGTAGTGAGGTAGCCGACTTTGGTGCAATCCAAATTTGTTTGATACTCGATACTACGCTCATTGAGATTGGACTTTTGGGATATTTTGGTCACTAATAAAGAGGCTTGCACTGAAACAATGCTCGATGAAGGAAGATCAATGATATTGAGATTCCCTAAACCTAAGGTCTTGTTTGATTAACTTGTGCATATGCTTGTACATAACATCATGGCATCATACTATATCATTTTAGACTAACCATTTCAAGGATTTTGAGATTCATCTTTGTTCTGTAGGACATGACTCCCACTCGCAGGAATACAATCCAAGTCAACCTTGTACGAGTACCTTTTCAGCTCAAAGAGTTAGCATCAAGGGTCCCTGAGAACTCTCCGTTCACCAAAAGACATGGACGACTTCTCAACTTGGTTACCTCAAGCTTTGTTGAAGATATGATGAAGGTGCTTTTCCAATTCTTCGACCCTTTGCACCATTGCTTTACCTTCCCCGATTACCAGCTTGTACCTACTATGGAAGAATTCTCTCAACTCTTGGGAATTCTCATTCTCAATCAATTACCTTTCAACGGTATTGAAAGAGACCCAAGCCCTGAAGAGATTTCCCGAGCTTTACACTTGCAACAATTCGATGTCACGGCTAATTGGGAAACAAAAAGTGGTGTCAAAGGGTTCCTAGCCACGTTCCTGTTGGAAAAAGCTCAAGATTGCTGGAACACTCTGGATTTACAAGCTTTTGAAGAAATCTTAGCTCTTCTCATCTATGGGATGGAATTATTTCCAAATCCCGACCAGCTTATAGATGTGAATGCTGTCAAAATCTTCATATCTTACAATCCAGTGCCTACTTTATTGGGAGATGTCTTGAATTCTCTCCACTCTCGCACCATGAAGAGAAGAGGATCCCTCATATGTTGTACTCCTCTGTTGGCTAGGTGGTTTGTTTTGTATCTCCCCCGATCCATTGTGAAGAACGAGCAAGGCTTGAGATGGTCCAATAGGTTGATGTCACTCAGATATTCGGATATCCACTGGTGTTCTCGATCCTTGGAGGACATTACTATCATCGATCATTGTGGGGAATTCGCTAATGTCCCTCTGCTTAGCATTAGGGGGGGGGGTATCACTTATAACCCTTTCTTAGCTTTGTGACAGTTTGGGTACACACAAAGAGATGGTCCTCATGATGCGCTCATCCTAGGTATGGTTTTCGACTATGAGAGTGATGAGCAAGGATACCGCCAAAGGTTTATACGAGCTTGGAGGATGGTAAACAAAGTGGATAGTAAGACATTGTGCCTTACCGTTAGAGGTTTGTACGAGCTCTTACCTTAGGTGGGTACGAGCTCGCGCTACGAGTCTCGTAATGCCTTACCCTTCCATCCTACCTATTATCATGGAGCCTGTTGCTGAAGGAGATGTCCTGTATACTGTCCTTTATCCCAACATGCCTACCTCTCTTGAATACTTTCAAAAGGATTGGATTCAGCTAAAGGAAGAGCGAGACACTTCCGAAGCCCAATTATATGCCAGTGAGAAGAAAGTTCTGGAACTCACCAAGAAAATTCATGAAGAGCGATGTTTGAATGCCTACATTGCACCAAAGAGGATGCTTTCAACCTTTTTGTCTTAGGAGTTTTTGTATTTTTATTTCTTTCATTGTAAGCCAAAGAAGGCATGATGTACTCGGACTTGGATGTATTAATACAACGTGTGTTTCCTTTTTGTCTAAACAAATTTAAATCTCTAATTTCCTTGAAATCATTTGCATATGAATTTTCATTCATCATAACACAAGCATGTTTCTTACAACAGGCCTCCTTATCTTTCTATTGTTTATTTCAATGATATGGATATTGAACAGACAGTAAAGGATCTCCAAGTGCAGAACACTCAATTCCAACAGAAGTTCTTGTCTCTAGCTAAAGGACAAGAAGACCTTAAGGCTCTTATGATAAAGATAAGATGAAGAAGGCGAAGAAACCATTTGGTGTTTTGAATCTGGGAAGAAGTTTCAAAGGACCAGCCAAGCGAACTCTAGATTTCGCAACCTCGTCGGGTGAAGGAGATAATCAAGAAGGAAAAAACAAGGAAGGAAATGACCACCCAAAGTCTGAAGAAGAAGAAGAGGTTGACTATTCTGAAGAACAGTATCCTCTTGCTGATGATAAATACAAACAGTTGGAGGATCGCCTCAATGCAATGGAGATCCAGAGAGTACCCGGGCTGGATTTTGAAGAGCTAGGACTTGTCTCAGGGGTGGTCATCCCGTAGAAATTCAAGGTCCCCACGTTCGCTAAATATGACGGTGTCTCTTGTCCAAAGCTGCATTTAAGATCACACGTCAGGAAGATTCAACCCCATACTGCTGATAGGAACCTATGGGTACGTTTCTTCCAAGAAAGTTTGTCAGGGACACAGTTGGATTGGTTCTATCAGTTATAAGGAACTAATATTCGCAATTGGGAAGATTTGGCTGCTGCATTTTACAAGCAATACCAGTATAATGCTGACCTAGCTCCAACTCAAACACAATTGCAAGGCATGTCTATGGGTTCTGGTGAATGTTTCAAAATTTATGCCCAAAAATGGAGGGATATCGCGGGAAGAGTCCACCCCCCTTTATCTGACAGAGAATTGGTGGATATGTTCTTAGGCACGTTGTCTGGTCCATTCTTCAACCATCTGATCAGAAGCTCTTCGGCTGGATTTACTGAACTAATCATGATTGGTGAGGAAACCCTTTACCGGAATGAAGGAGGCCAGTGTTGCATATGACCATAGAATCAAAGCAAAACTGAATGTCCCCCCGACGGTAGGGGCTGTTATGATCTCCAATCCTATATCAAAAAATCAACAGTGAAACTATCAACGCAGGCCAGAGGCACCCATAAGACGATTCACCCGGATCAACATGACTTTGTCCCAAGTTTTTCCGCATCTATTAAAGTCCAATCTGGTGACTCTAAAGGAATCTCCCAAGAACCCCAATACTGCTTCTCCCCTCTACAACCCGAATGCCCGATATGCCTATCTTTCTGAAAGGCCGGGGCATGATACAAATGATTGTTGGGCTTTGAAGAATAATGTGCAAGACCTTATTAAGGCGAAAGAGATTGAGTTTGACACCCCAGAAACACCTAATGTAATAACGGCTCCAATGCCCAAACATGGTCAAGGTGTCAATGTTATTGATGATGATTGTTTTGTTTCCTCCGTGGATGATTTAACTACTCCCCTTTTGACTGTTAAACATAATCTATTGCAAGCCGGTATGTTTCCGGGCTGTGATGAAAGTTGTCACTTATGTATGTCTCTACCAGATGGTTGTTTGTTACTGAAGATGGGCATCCAGCGCCTGATGGTTAACAAAGAAATCATGTTCGAGAAAGTTCCTCTTACCAGAAATTCCCGTGAAGATGTTTCAATAATCACCATTTTCGATAATCCTCCCAGGGTCTCCACCAAAAGACCCGTCAGGATTACATCTGTTCCAAAGACTGCTCCCCTAATCATCACCATGTCGGGGCCAATACCATATTCTTCGGATAAAGATGTTCCTTGGAACTATGGGGATTCCGTTTATTACCATGGCATTAAGCAAGATCTACTGGCTATCAAAGACAAAGTTGCTAAAGGCATTGATCCTGACGTTGACATTATCGTTGGGACCAGTAAGATAACAAGAAGTGGAAGGGTTTTCTCCCCCGAGATCTCTCCAAAGACCATTGCTACTCCTGTAATTATTCTTGCTACTGCTCCTACCAGCATTCCCAGTGATACTCTCATTGATAGTCCTACTGTTATCCCAGATACCGAGACAAGGGGCAAAGAGGTATTATTTGAGCCTGTCCAGACGAAGGCGCATCCAGAAGTCATTCCTGAGGCTTCTAAGAAGGAGATGGCAAAGATATTAAAGATAATCAAGAAAAGTGACTACTATGTCGTAGAGCAGTTGGGGAAGACCCCCTCAAAAATATCAATGTTGGCTTTACTTTTATGCACCGAGGCCCATGCTAAGGCCTTAGTAAAATTTCTAAAGACCGCCCACGTGCCCTAATAGACCTCCATTAATCAATCGAGAATTGTGTGGCCAGTATAACTGCTGATAATGGACTGGGTTTTTCTGACGCTGATTTAACTCCTAAAGGAAGGAAACACAATGATGCACTGCATGTATCCATTGAGTGTAGGGGCACTACGTTAGCCCATGTCCTGGTGGATATGGGTTCTTCGTTGAACGTCTTACCCAAGAATTCTCTTGACCGGTTAGATTGTGAAGGACTCACGGTAAAGCCCAGTAACATTGTGGTGAGGGCCTTCGATAGTTCTAAAAGGATAATGCACGGAGAAGTACACATCCCTATCAAAGTGGGAACTCAGACTTTTGATTCAACCTTCTATGTGATGGATATCCGCCCATCTTATTTCGATCTATTAGGTCGACCCTGGATCCATGGGGCTGGTGCCATCACTTTTACCCTACATCAGATGTTGAAGTACCAATTCAAGGGAAAGATCATCATAGTCCATGGGGTGGAGGAGTACATGGTTAGTCACCTGAACTCTTTCAGGTATGTTGAAATGGACGGTGAGTTCATTGAAACCCCATGTTAGAATTTTGAGGAGGTTCCACAGACGGTTGTTGCGACCAAGACTACTACCAAGACTCTGAAGGTTACCAGACCTCCATTAAAAATGGCCTATCTGAAGGATGCTAGAGTAGTAGTTGAGGAAGGTGGATGTACCATCTGGGGTCAACTTCCGGATATTCCCTACAAATCCAACAAATTTGGTTTGGGTTTTACTTCGGAGGCCAAAAGAGCTGTTCGACGTACTCGCACTAGGAGACCACCTTTACGTATCAGCAATCAAGGAGTCAATGCATTGGAAGACAGTGATAGCAGTTGTGACATGGACGAGTGGATTTTTCTAACCATCAGCGGAGGACTCAACAATTGGGAGGCCAAAGATTTTATTCCTATTACTTTTATTCAAGAGTAATTGTCTTTTAAATTTCTTGGACTTGTAATATTTAAACAATTTAGTCTTTAAAACCTTGTGTCTTACCCGAGGCACAATGGTCCATCTGTGAGGGTTACTACTTCATCTTCATATGTCATTAATGAATCATGGGACGTTTTTGTAGGAAAATTTTACGCTCTTTGTTTTTCTTTTTCTACCTTTTATTTTATCGAAGATAGTTATGCTCTTACACACACTCATATATCAAAATACAGATCCACTTCCACTCGGAATCCCATGGGTAACGATTCTGCTATGGCTTATCATGGCTTTGAAAATCCGATCTACCAAGCCGAAGAAGAAGGTGGGGAAGATTGTGAGGTACCAGGGGAACTTTCCAGATTATTACAACAGGAAGAAAAGACCATACAGCCCCACGAAGAGCCAGTTGAAACAATTAACTTAGGTACTGAAGAGGACAAGAAAGAAGTCAAGGTGGGTGCCAACCTGGAGCATAGTGTCAAGAAGCGCTTAACTCAGTTACTACATGACTATGTTGAGGTCTTTCCCTGGTCATACGAAGACATATCAGGACTCGACACTGATATCGTGGTCCATCGTCTGCCGACAAAAGAAGACTTCCCTCTGGTGAAACAGAAGGTTCGTCGTATGCGGCCAGAAATGTCATAAAAGATTAAGACTGAAGTCATGAAACATTTCAATGTCAGATTCTTAGCTTTCACCTCATATCCATAATGGGTTGCCAATTTCGTTCTGGTGCCTAAGAAGAATGGTAAGGTACGTATGTGTGTGGATTACCGAGACCTGAATAGGGCAAGCCCCAAGAATGATTTCCTGCTTCCCCACATTGATATTTGGGTTGACAACACCGCACAACATAAAGTATTCGCCTTCATGGATGGTTTCTCCGGATACAATCAAATTAAAATGGCGCCTGAGGACATAGAGAAAATGACTTTCGTCACACAATGGGGCACTTTCTGTTATAAAGTTACGCAATTTGGACTGAAGAACGTCGAGGCAACCTATCAGTGTGCCATGGTAGCTTTGTTTCACGATATTATCCATCACGAGATAGAGGTCTACATAGATGACATGATAGCCAGATCACAAACTGAAGAGGAACACCTCTACCACCTGCAGAAACTATTTTAAAGACTGAGGAAATACAAACTAAGGTTGAACCTAAATAAATGCACTTCTGGAGTAAGGTCTGGTAAGCTCTTAGGCTTCGTTGTCAGCGGTAAAGGTATTGAAGTGGACCCTGCAAAGGTAAAATCAATACAAGAAATGCCTACTCCCCACACTGAGAAGGAAGTTAGGGGATTCTTAGGACGGCTAAACTACATCGCTAGATTTATTTCCCATCTGACCGCTACTTGTGAACAAATCTTCAAATTACTGAAGAAAGATCAAGTGGTGGAATGACGACTGCCAGTTTTCCTTTGATAGGATCAAAGAGTACCTTCAAGAGCCTCACATTTTGATGTCGCCAGTTGAGGGAAGACCTCTGATCATGTACCTAACAGTCTTGGAAAATTCAATGGGGTGTGTGCTGGGGCAGCATGACGAATCTGGCTGAAAAGAGCATGCAATATACTACCTGAGCAAAAAGTTTACTGACTGTGAAACCAGATATTCACTGCTCGAGAAAACTTGTTGCAATTTGACATGGGCTGCTCACCGGCTAAGACAGTATATGCTGACTCACACTACCTTATTGATATCCAAGATGGATCCAATTAAATACATATTCGAGAAGCCCACCCTCTCTGGAAGAATAGCAAGATGGAAGATGGTCCTGACCGAATACGATATTCAGTACACTACCCAATAAGAAATAAAGGGAAGTGTGCTAGCTGATCACCTGGCTCATCAGGCTGTGGATGACTATCAATCCATGAATTTCAAATTCCTAGACGAAGATATCATGTTGGTAAATGATTGTGAAGAACTCGAACCATATGACAGACCTGAACAAGGATCCCGATGGACCATGGTTTTTGACGGAGCTTCTAACGCACTCGGTAATGGCATATGCGTTGTGATCATATCTCCTGAGGGTTGTCAGACTCCCTTCACTTCCAGACTGTGTTTCAACTGTACCAATAATATGGCTGAATATGAAGCGTGTATTATGGGTCTCAAAGCTGACATAGATTTGGGATCAAGTCATTAAGTTTATTTAGAGACTCAACCTTAGTCATCAGTTATATCAAAGGAGAATGGGATATGAAGCATCCTAATCTCATCCCTTACAAATAACATGTATTGATACTGATCCCACATTTTAAGAAAATTACCTTTGAGCATTTTCCACGAGAGGAAAATCAACTAGAGGACGCACTAGCCACTATGTCATCCATGTTCAAAATCAGGTTGGATAATGAGGCTCCTCATATTACTATTGAGAGGATGGACGAACCAGCTTACTGTCATGAGATTGATACTGAAGAAGTAGTGGATAAACCTTGGTTCCATGAAATTAAGAGATATCTTGAGGCCCAAGAATATCCGGAGGGAGCTTCAGTCAATGATAAGAAGTTCCTGAGAAGGTTTTTTGCTAAATTCTTCCTTAGTAACGAAATCCTATATAAGCATAACCACGACTCTACTTTTCTTTGGTGCGTATACAAGACTGAGGTAGAAAAGATCATGGTTGATTTACACAAAGTTACCTTTGTAACTCATTCTAGTGCACGCACGATGGCTAAAAAGATCCTACGAACAGGATACTACTGGTCCACCATGGAAGCAGATTGTCATCAGCATTCACGAACTTGTCACAAGTGCCAGATCTATGCTAACAAAGTACACATGCCTCTGGTTCCTCTAAACTTCCAGACTTCTCTTTGGTTATTCATAATGTGGGGCATTGACATGATTGGAGAGATAAAACCTATAGCTTCTAATGGAAACCACTTCATCTTGGTTGCCATTGATTACTTCATTAAGTAGGTCGAGGCAGCTTCATTCGCTTCTGTTACAAAGAACATTGTGGCCTGATTCATCAAATAGAATCTTATATGTCGGTATGGTATTCTAGAGAGAATCATTACAAATAATGGTACTGTTGTACCCCAAATTTTGCCCTCTCATTTCTCAAGGAATCACCAAGTTCCCAGGCCTTGAATTATCAATTTTTCCAAGCAAGTCATTCACAAGGGCAAAATGGTCATTTGCACACTAAGAAGTCCAACTTTGACTTTTGATCAAAATCAAATCTCAAAAATCATATTTCATCAAGACGTGTTGGAATATGAAGTTTGTTTCATCTAGAGATTCAAAAAGTCAAAACTACTTTGGAAAAGTCAAAATTCTAAACACTTAGAATTTCCCTAAGCGTTTAAGAAACATGACAAACTTAGAACTTTTGACCAGATTATCACTATAACGCTCAACAAATTATGGATATTCTATAAACAGAGTTTGGTCAGAACTTCTGGGCAACTTTTCACAAAATCTCAGTTAGAGTTTGCCAGGGTAATTCAAAGAAGGTTAAGAAGCGTGTTGCAAGCTTTCTAGAAAGTCTAAAAGCTCCTTCAGAACATGCTGGAGCCAGAAGATAAGAGGATCAGAAGATTGGATGCTACGCAAGCTCAGAACTTCTGATCCAGAACTAAGCCTTGGTGTAGAATATCACGTTGCGGGATTTCTGGTTGTGATAAGTCTCATCGTCATTAATACTCACAACCACTTTCTGAGTCTTTATCCAAAGGATTTTCACCACGTGTACCTCTACTGTCTTGGGATAGCAAACTCTGGTACTAGGTCCATGCTTTGCTTTTGCTTTTCCTTAAATCCTGTTGACAACTCCAGCTTAAGCATGGCTAAAAGCTGCTAACCAACAGCTAGTTCAGCCTACGCCTATATCCCATAATTGCACCAAACTAGCATACGAAAACAGTGATGAAAAAGCATTGGAACAGTATACTAAAAAGGTTTGAATCCCATTTGTTTTTCCCCCAAAAACCACAACAAACCCATCTATAATTACTTTACTCCATCACACGTTCAAGGGGCTGGCTTTTGGAGAGAGAGATTGGCCAAAAGAGAGAAAAGGAAGTTGTGAAACCTTCATAAAAATCCAGATTTCTCATACACAAAAACAAACCTTTGTTCTTCCTTTTGAATCAAATAACTTGGAATTTCCTCTTACATTACTCTTGCTGATTCCAGAACATCCAAAGGCAGCCACTCAAAGCTCCAAACCCACGCTCTAGATTCAAGGTAATTCTTTCTGATCTTTGCATTTTTTATTCAGAACATCATTCAACATGTAAATACCATAGTATTAATGTTGTTTATATCATTGCATGAATAAAAAAACTGTGGATCAGAACTTCTTGACTAAGGCTAGGCTCAGAATCAGGATTAGAACTTTTATGAATTGTTGTGATGTTATCATTTTGATTTGCTGTTTAAAAAGAACTGAATAAATTGTTGATATGCTGATTGAGAGTTGAAATATGGCATAAAACTTCAGATGTTTATTCATAGTTTTGACACACAGAACTTCTATGATTTTTCTCACTGTTAACACACACAGAACTTCTGAGTTCTCCTCACTGTTAACACATGGTATTTCTAGGATTCACTCACTGTTTTAACACTTAGAACTTCTAATTTTTACATGCTAATAACGCACTGAACTGCTAATATTCATTCACTGACTCAGTATAATACAGAACTTCTGATGTTCACTCACATTCTTAGCACAACACAGAACTTCTGAGTTCTCCCTACATGTCAAATACACTGAACTGCTGATGTTTACTCACTATTTTAGCGTAACACAGAACTTCTAACTTTTGGTTCACTGGCTGAACACCACCCAGAACCTCTGTGTTTTCCCTCTAACGTTTTTACAGGACTTCAGAGTGTACCAATCCAGAACTTCTGATTCCACAGACGATCCTTTCTGAGTCACGCGCCTGGCTTTAGAACTTTTGATCCTTGTTTGTTTTTCTTGCAGTAGCATGCTGTTTTGCCTTTCATTTATTTTCTTTTTCATCATTTTTAATATTAATCCTTTTTTTTATATTAACATTAAAAAAAACATAAAAATATTTTCCTTTTATTTTATTTCCTTAAGAAAAAAACATTTTCTAAACAAGTCCATTTCTTTCTTATATTGTACATTTCAATATGGTTGTAATAGTAACTTAGGACTTAATTTTACTTGCAATCCCCATTCATAAATATGCACCCTCATCCCCTAAATAATGTAATAGCGTAGGACTTTACATTTCTATAATTTATCGCTTTCAAATGTAAATGCTAGTAATTAGGGTGTGTATGGCAAGATACGAAAATCAACAAATAGATCACCCTAATCAAGACTAAAATGCATGCAATCAAACACACTTGCACACGAGCACCCCTAGGGTAATCTCACTTGTTGCCTATCAGGAAAATAGTCATGTCCCTCGAACATGGGCGTTTTAGCAAAGACCCTCGATAAAAGATCGTAGTCCCTCGATGACCCTCGATGTTGCCTTCGGTAAACGATCTAGTCCCTAAAACAACATTGCTAAAACGTCCCATATGTTGCCTTCTATGACTATAAAAACGTCCCAACGCACGTTCCTTCACATCCAATGATGGGGCTTCTTACCAAATCAATGGTAAGATAGCCACATCTAAAGAAGAAGGAAAAGCACACTTAAGACCTTTCGAGTAGGTAGATTCGCTCTTAGTTGCTCGCTTGCTCACAACAAAAACATTTTTATCCACCCACACTATCATGTTGGAACTATTTTCGAAACAAACACTTTGTATGCGTTCTTATAGAAACGAGAATCATTACAAAGTTACATTTTCAAAATACCTTCAAAAACACATCTTACAAACACATCTTTGAACTATTTTCGAAACAAACACTTTGTATGCGTTCTTATAGAAACGAGAACCATTATGAAGTTCCATTTTAAAAAATACTTTCAAAACCCACACCACAAGCACATTCAAACAAAAGCAAGTGATCTAGCGAGTAACTAAGAGCCCATGAAAAACTATGGATGAAAAGGGTGCTAATACCTTCCATTTTCATAATCTACCCCCCGAACTCAAAAACATCTCTAAAGGTCTTTCTTGTGCTTTTTCACCTTTCCTTTTTGGATAAAAGAAAAGTCGGTGGCGACTCTTGCTAAACTGCAACATTTGTGAACACAAACGCAAAACCTTAAGTCAGTTCTCCCACCGTATCACAGAACTGGCGACTCTGCTGGGGAAGCGCTTAAAAAGTGGGGTTACCTTAGGGTTAGATCATATTTACTTGTTTTCGTTGTTTGATTCACATGCTTTACATTATGGTTCTCTCTTTGGGCTTGCTTTGATCCTCCACCCGGATCTGGGACACCTTTTAGGTAAATAGCATAAGATTGTGGAAATTGTATGGTGTAGACCGATATGGTTAAAACAATGGCTATGTTGGTGTGACGCATTTGTGGGTACCGGTATCCCTCGTGGTAAATCGAGGAGAATACAGGGCCGCTGAGTGGCGTCATGAAGCACTAAATGACTTTAGAACCCTAATTGAAAAAACTTGCCAATTAGGACGTAGTGAGATAACCGGTTTTGGTGTAGAGCTGAAAATTGGTTGATACTCGATACTACACTCATTGAGGCTGGACTTTTGGCATATCTCGGCCGCAAGAAAAGATTGATTGTGCTGAGACAATGCCTAAAAGAAAGGTCGGTGATATTGAGATCCTTTAGAACCCGATCACTATTACTAGGACATGTTGAGCCAACCAAACTTCAAGAGGGTACTTACCTATAAAACTCCATGCAAGCCTATACCTAAGGACTTGTCTATTTTGTGTGTATATGATTATTTGTATATAAACTTTCTTACCTCGCATATCTGTACATAACATCATAACATCATACCATAGCATTTTCAATAACCATTTCAAGGATCTCGAGGGTCTTTGATGCAGGGTTACGTTGAACCAGACGTCTACCAAAGGGCAAGAGGATTTATTTTCCTCTAAACAAACACCGTCAAAGATCAAGTCCAAACAACATGAGTTAAGGGCTATGACTCACTTGACATGGTGAGCTTAATTCTCGTGGAAGGACATCCACCGATATAAAGTTCTCCAATAAAAGATGTAAGTGACTACAAACATTTACCCCGCGAGATCCTTGAAAACATGCACCCACATATCATGCATCATATCATGACAAGTTTCTCCCATGCAGGTATCCTTATCTTCCTACTATTTATTTCAGTAAGATGGATATGGAACAAACGGTGAAAGATCTCCAAGCTCAAAACGCTCAATTCCAACAAATGTTCCTAGCTATGGCTAAGGGGCAAGAGGACCTGAAGACTCTTCTTCTCAAAGACAAGAAGAAAAAGTCCAAGAAGTCAATAGGCATCTTGAACTTAGGAAGAAGACCTAAAGGACCACTCAAGGGAGCTCTAGATATTTCAACTCCATCCAACATGGGGGATAGTCTTGAAGAAGACCATAATTTGTAGATTGATGAAGTTGAAGCTGACTACTCAGAGGAACAATATCCTCCCACTGATGACAAGTACAAACAGTTGGAGGATCGCCTCAGTGCTATGGAGATTCAACAGATACCTGGCTTGGATTTAGGAGACATGAGTCTGGTTTCTGGAGTGGTCATCCCGCCAAAGTTTAAAATCCTTACTTTTGTCTTGTACAATGGGGTCTCTTTCCCTAAGATGCACTTAAAGTCTTATGTTCGCAAGATTCAACCATACACAACTGATCCGAAGATTTGGATCCATTTCTTCCAAGAAATCCTAGTAGGGACTCAACTCGAATGGTTCTATCAATTGGAGAGTTCTCGCATCCACACTTGGGAGGATTTAGCTGCTACTTTCTACAAACAGTATCAGTACAATGCTGATCTTGCACCAACTCGTGTGCAATTGCAGAACATGACCATGGGTTCCGACGAGAGCTTCAAAGGGTATGCCCAAAAGTGGAGAGATATGGCTAGTAGGGTGCAGCCCCCTTTAACTGACAAGGAGTTGATTGACATCTTCATGGGAACTTTGACAGGACCTTTCTTCAAACATTTGATCGGAAGTTCCTCAGCTGGGTTCACCGAGTTAATACTGACTGGCGAAAGAGTTGAAGCTGGTATCAAAAGTGGAAAGATCCAAGGAACTACACCTTCTGATGTTCAGAAAAAGCCATATAGTGGGAAGAAAGAGTCCAATGTTGTGTGTGGTCAAAAGAGTCATCATTATCAACATGTAGGGGCAATCCTGATCTCTAATCCCACGCCTGTTCAACAAAGACAGAGCAATAGGCGTAGGGTAAGATTTCAAGAAAGGCAGTACACTAACACCAACATGCCTTTGTCTCAAGCGTTGCAACATTTGATGAAGGTGAAACTGATCACACTAAAGGATCCTCCTCAAAATCCTGACACCTCCTCTTCTAAGTACAATCCAAGCGTAAGATTTGCCTATCATTCTGACAGTCTCGGACATGACACTGACGGCCGTTGGACTTTGAAGAACAAGATTCAAGACTTGATTGATGCCAAGGAGATCGAGTTCGACCCTCTGGAGACTCCAAACGTGATCACTGCTCCTATGACGAATCATTAAAAGCTTTTGTTCATTTGAATTTTCAAGTTGTAATTTCTCTTTTGTTATTCAAACAATTATCTATTAATGTCAAACTGTGTTTCATTAATGCATTGCATATGTTTGTCTTGAATTCATCCGTCCGTTTTCTCTATATTTAAACTATGCCTTTTACTCTCTTTATGACATTCAACTCTTGTTAAAAGATACAAGACTTTAGAGGGAGGATGACGAAAACAATGCCATAATCTCATACAATAGACTTTTGAACAGACCTTGCTGACGATGTACAGGCATTTTTTCAAATCCTAAACACTGGAGTTATAAGGAAGATAATCCCTAGTCAACCCCTTCGAGCCAAAGAAGTAGAAGTTTTCTGTTTTAACACAAATTGAAACCTTTAATCAAAACCTGGGACAAGGTAGTCTCTCAGTTAATTCAAACGCGCGTTAAGCCACAAACTCTCATCTCGTAATACAACGAATGACGTCAAGAAACATTCCTCTGGAATCAAAAGACGGTGATGGTTCCCTATCACATATGCAGTCATTATCTCTCAAAAAAAATCCCACTAAGTCAAAACCTACAAAGGAGACTTAAGAAAACTGGGGCATCCCGCTGACCGTAATCTCAAAACAAGAACAGTCAGGCAAAAATCAGGGATAACAAATAAAAAAAGAGGTCACTATAAATCCTCAACAACATGAAAAATGTTGCAAGAAATGACTGTTTTCTGATAAACTCAACTTGTCGGAACCATCACCAAAACATCATTCCAGACTCAATTGGAGTTCAAACGCAAAATTAACTGAGTTTATGACTGAAGAACACCACAAAGAGCGGTGGGTACAAATATACTTTGAGCCTTTATCCTTTGTTTCTTAAACCGTGAACCAAGCCACGTTACAACCCTTCAAAAGTCCTAATTGAAGCATGGGTTAATTCGAAAGTATACTATTACAAAAGGTATCCTGACTCCTGTAAGGCTTTACTCAAAATCCAGAGTTGAAATTTACTTGCAAAATTTCTTTACTTGCTAAAAACGCATTTTTCAAAATTTCAAGACAAACATAAACTTTGTATTACTTGAATATCACTGTTTTCATATGGCTATTTGTTTGACAGCGGAGAAATTCACACAACGAATATCTAGTGAATGAAAGCTCTCTCAGTGAACAAAATCAATTCAAGAAGGATGACACTTCCATTGTCAAAACTCCTATCAACAAGGGGACATGACATGTCACTATCCAGCACACCTGGGGCATTCCAGTCAAGATTCCAGGAAACCTCTCAAGAAGTGCAGAGTAACCAGGGGCAGGTCTCCATCTCCGTCACTTGGGGCATTGAACGTCAATCTCAGCAAAGGGTTACGTATAATCAAACATTTTTGGCAATACCACAAACATTTTCCGCTAGAGGAAATGACAAATCTCCCCAAAATCCTTCTCATAGGATAATTTCCCACCAAGAGTTTAACCTTTGAAAACCTTTCCCCAGCTGATACAACCTCAAGAATCCTCGAGGACTTTCCCCAACGAAGTCATCACCTCTCTAGCAGATCGACAACATGGTTTATTTCCCCAACAAATGATAGGATTCCCCAGCTTTAGTTTGCCTCTCCAACTACTACGAATCAAAGTACCACAACTCCTCTTCCCTAGTAGACTACTCTACAATCCCCAGCAAGTTACTGTGAAACCTGGACCCGACCAGATATCAATTCAACTTCGACTCCCCAGTAGAGCAACGGACGACTAAGACTCTTGAACTCTTTTTCCCCAAGCAGGAATCAACACTCTATACAGAGCTTTCAACATCTCCCATCGAAGTTCTCCTAAAAAAAAAGGAATCCCCGGTGGAAACATTCTGAGCAAAGTTTGAAGACACGCTTACATCTCAATAACATTCATAGCATATGCATACAAAATACATATAACACAAATCTCATTTATTTTGAGAACATCATTACATAATGCAGACATCATGACATTGCATACAACTAACTCTTTACCTTTTCAGGAAATATCGATCGACAGATAAATGTTATCATCCTTTTGGAGTAGTAGTCGTTAAAGATTCCTTCATTACCTTTTGGAGTAGCAGTCGTCAAATATTCCTTCATTACCTTTTGGATAGCAGTCGTCAAAGATTACTTCATTACCTTTTGGAGTAGCAGTCGTCAAAGATTCCTTCATTACCTTTTGGAGTAGTAGTCGTCAAAGATTCCTTCATTACCTTTTGGAGTAGTAGTCGTTAAAGATTCCTTCATTACCTTTTGGAGTAGCAGTCATCCATATTCCTTCATTACCTTTTGGAGTAGCAGTCGTCAAAGATTCCTTCATTACATTTTGGAGTAGCAGTCATCAAAAATCCCTTCATTACCTTTTGGAGTAGCATTCGTTAAAGATTCCTTCATTACCTTTTGGAGTAGCAGCCGTCAAAGATTCCTTCATTACCTTTTGGAGTAGTAGTCATCCAAGATTCCTTCACCATCCTGCTGAGGTTGTAGTTATCCAAGATTCCTTCATCATCTTACTGAGATTGTAGTCATCCAAGATTCCTTCATCATCCTGCTAACTGCTAAGGTTGTAGTCATCCAAGATTCCTTCATCATCATGCTGAGGTTGTAGTCATCCAAGATTCCTTCATCATCCTGTTGAGGTTGTAATCATCCAAGATTCCTTCATCATCCTACTGAGGTTGTAGTCATCCAAGATTCCTTCATCATCCTGCTGAGATAGAAGTCATCCAAGATTCCTTCATCATCCTGTTGAGATAGAAGTCATCCAAGATTCTTTCATCATCCTGCTGAGGTAGAAGTCATCCAAGATTCCTTCATCATCCTGTTGAGGTAGAAGTCATCCAAGATTCCTTCATCATCCTACTGAGGTTGTAGTCGTCCAAGATTCCTTCATCATCATACTGAGGTAGTAATCATCCAAGATTCCTTCATCATCCTGCTGAGGTTGTAGTCGTCTAAGATTCCTTCATCATCCTGTTGAGGTTGTAGTCGTCCAAGATTCCTTCATCATCCTGCTGAGGTTGTAGTCATCCAAGATTCATTCATCATCCTGCTGAGGTTGTAGTCATCCAAGATTCCTTCATCATCCTGTTGAGGTTGTAGTCATACAAGATTCCTTCATCATCCTGCTGAGGTTGTAGTCATCCAAGATTCCTTCATCATCCTGTTGAGGTTGTAGTCCTCCAAGATTCCTTCATCATCCTGTTGAGGTTGTAGTCATCCAAGATTCCTTCATCATCCTGCTGAGGTAGTAATCATCCAAGATTCCTTCATCATCCTATTGAGGTAGTAGTCGTCCAACTTACAGATATAGTCAAGCAACCATTTCTGGATGGCATCTTTAAGCCCATCTCCAACAACTATCCATTACCTCTCCAAATGGCATCTTTAAGCCTATTCCCCACATAATCAACTAACACATCACCAAGTGCAAATTTCTGGGCACTCTAGTGTTTAATCATCTTCCACCTTCAAATCACGAATGGCAGAGTTACCAATCTAATTCTTCATGTGTAAGAAGATTGAACAGGGGCAACTGTTCTACCCCAAAATTTGCCCTCTCATTTCTCAAGGAATCACCCTGGATCCCAGGTTTGCTTCTATCAAGTTCCCAGGCCTTGAATTATCAATTTTTCCAAGCAAGTCATTCACAAGGGCAAAATGGTCATTTGCACACTGAGAAGTCCAACTTTGACTTTTGATCAAAATCAAATCTCAAAATTCATATTTCATCAATACATGTTGGAATATGAAGTTTGTTTCATCTAGAGATTCAAAAAGTCAAAACTACTTTGGAAAAGTCAAAATTCTAAACACTTAGAATTTCCCTAAGCGTTTAAGAAACATGACAAACTCAGAACTTCTGACCAGATTATCACCATAACGCTCAGCAAATTCTGGATATTCTCAAGACATAGTTTGGTCAGAACTTCTGGGCAAGTTTTCACTAAAGCTCAGTCAGAGTTTTCCAGGGTAATTCAAAGAAGGTTAAGAAGCGTGCTGCAAGCTTTCTAGAAAGTCTGAAAGCTCATTCAGAACATGCTGGAGCCAGAAGATAAGAGGATCGGAAGATTGGATGCTACGCAAGCTCAGAACTTCTGATCCAGAACTAAGCCTTGGTGTAGAATCTCACGTTGCAGGATTTCTGGTTGTGATAAGTCTCATCGTCATTAATGCTCACAACCACTTTCTGAGTCTTTATCCAAAGGATTTTCACCACGTGAACCTCTACTGTCTTGGGACAGCAAACTCTGGTACTAGGCCCATGATTTGCTTTTGCTTTTCCTTAAATCCTGCTGACAACTTCAGCTTAAGCATGGCTAAAAGCTTCTAACCAACAACTAGTTCAGCATGCGCCTGCATCCCATAATTGCACCAAACTAGCATACGAAAACAGTGATGAAAAAGCATTGGAACAGTATACCAAAAAGGTTTGAATCCCATTTGTCCCCCCCCCCCCCAAAACCACAACAAACCCATCTATAAATACTTTGCTCCATCACACATTCAAGGGTCTGGCCTTTGGAGAGAGAGAGAGAGATTGACCAAAAGAGAGAAAAGGAAGTTGTGAAACCTTCATAAAAATCCAGATTTCTCATACACAAAAATAAACCTTTGTTCTTACTTTTAAATCAAAATACATGGCATTTCCTCTTCCGTTACTCTTGCTGATTCCAGAACATCCAAAGGCAGCCACTCAAAGCTCCAAACCCACGCTCCAAATTCAAGGTAAGTCTTTCTGACCTTTGCATTTTTTATTCAGAACATCATTAAACATGTAAATACCATAGTATTAATGTTGTTTATATCATTGCATGAATAAAAAAACTGTGGATCATAACTTCTTGACTAAGGCTAGGATCAGAATCAGGATTAGAACTTCTATGAACTATTGTGATGTTATCATTCTGATTTGCTGTTTAAAAAGAACTGAATAAATTGCTGATGTGCTAATTGAGAGTTGAAATATGTCATAAAACTTCTGATGTTTATTCATAGTTTTAACACATAGAACTTATATGATTTTTCTCACTGTTAACATACACAGAACTTCTGAGTTCTCCTCACTGTTAACACACGTATTTTCTAGGATTCACTAACTGTTTTAACACTTAGAACTTCTGATTTTTACATGCTAATAACGCACTGAACTGCTAATATTGATTCACTGACTCAGTACAATATAGAACTTCTGATGTTCACTCACAGTCTTAGCATAACACAGAACTTCTGAGTTCTCCCTACATGTCAAATACACTGAACTACTGATGTTTACTCACTGTTTTAGTGTAACACAAAACTTCTGACTTTTGGTTCACTGGCTGAACACCACCCAGAACCTCTGTGTTTTCCCTCTAACGTTTTTGCAGGACTTTAGAGTGTACCAATCCAGAACTTCTGATTCCACAGACGATCCTTTCTGACTCACGCGCCTGGCTTCAGAACTTCTGATCCTTGTTTGTTTTGCTTGCAGTAGCACGCTGTTTTTGTCTTTCATTTATTTTCTTTTTCATCATTTTTAATATTAATCCTTTTTTTTATATTAACATAAAAAAACATAAAAATATTTTCCTTTTATTTCATTTCCTTAAGATAAAAACATTTTCTAAACAAGTCAATTTCTTTCTTATATTGTACATTTCAATATGGTTGTAATAGTAACTTAGGACTTAATTTTACTTGCAATCCCCATTCATAAATATGTACCCCCATCCCCTAAATATTGTAATAGCGCAGGACTTTACATTTCTTCAATTTACCGCTTTCAAATGTAAATGCTAGTAATTAGGGTGTGTATGGCAAGATACGAAAATCAACAAATAAATCACCCTAATCAAGACTAAAATGCAGCAATCAAACACACTTGCACACGAGCACCCCTAGGGTAATCTCACTTGTTTCCTATCGGAAAAAAAGTCATGTCCCTCGAACATGGGCATTTTAGCAAAGACCCTCAATAAAAGATCGTAGTCCCTCGATGACCCTCGATGTTGCCTTCGGTAAACGATCTAGTCCATAAAACGACATTGCTAAAATGTCCCATATGTTGCCTTCTATGACTATACAAACGTCCCAACGCCCGTCCCTTCACATCCAACGATGGGGCTTCTTACCAAATCAATGGTAAGATAGCCACATCTAAAGGAGAAGGAAAATCACACTTAAGACCTTTCGAGTAGGTATATTCGCTCTTAGTTGCTCGCTTGCTCACAATAAAAACATTTTTATACACCCCACACTCTCATCTTTGAACTATTTTCGAAACAAACACTTTGTATGCGTTATTATAGAAACGAGAATCATTACAAAGTTACATTTTCAAAATACCTTCAAAAACACATCTCACAAACACATCTTTGAACTATTTTCGAAACAAACACTTTGTATGCGTTCTTATAGAAACGAGAACCATTATGAAGTTCCATTTTCAAAAATACTTTCAAAACCCACACCACAAGCACATTCAAACATAAGCAAGTGATCTAGCGAGTAACTAAGAGCCCATGGAAAACCATGGATGAAAAGGGTGCTAATACCTTCCCTTTTCATAATCTACCCCCGAACTCAAAAACATCTCTAAAGGCCTTTCCTGTGCTTTTTCACCTTTCCTTTTTGGTTAAAAGAAAAGTCGGTGGCGACTCTTGCTAAACCGCAACATTTGCGAACACAAACGGAAAACCTCAAGTCAATTCTCCCACTGTATCACATGTACCAATCTCAACAATACTATGATCACTGGACTATGCGCGTAATTCAAGATTCAGCATCATAACTCTTCTCCTTACCAACCGAAGATGAATGGTATTGTAGAAGCCACTAATAAAAACATCAAGAAGATCATACAAAAGATGACAGTGACCTATAAAGACTGGCATGAGATGTTACCATTTTCTCTCCACGGTTAACGTACTACGGCGCCCACATCAATGGGGCAACCCCTTTCTCTTTGGTATACGACATGAAAGTTATCCTACCAATTGAAGTTCCAATACCTTCTTTGAGAATCATGAGGGATGTAGGATTGAGTGAAGATGAATGGATTCAAACACTACTTGACCAACTGAACTTGATTGATGACAAGAGGCTTACGGTTGTATGTCATGGTAAGATGTACCAGAAACGTGTGATTAAAGCTTTTCATAAGAAGGTCAGACGTCAGGTATATCAAATTAGTGACTTTGTAATCAAGCGTATCATACTGCCACAAGGTGATCCCAGGGGAAAATGGACTCCTACATACGAAGGACCATTTATGATTAAAAACATATTTTTTGGTGGGGCAATGATCTTAACCACTATGGACGGTGATGACCTTCCGCACCCTGTAAACACATACATAGTTAAAAGATACTACACATGAAAAAGACCCGCTAGGTTGAATGGCCTGGGAAAAAATTAGGGATAAGTAAAAAAATCTGTACACCCGGCAAGCTGAAAACCTGAAAAGGCGGCTTGAGCAAAAATGGGTATCCCTGTGGACTGAAAACCCGAAAGGGCAGTCCATGAAAAAGTTAGGGATTTAAAGCGTATGACTATGTCTTGTTGAATCATCTTACAGCCAATCTTCCATATCAATCGCCATACTTAAACGATACTAATCAAACCAATCAGCTTCGGACAAAGCAGCAAGTGGATGAGACGCTCAGAGACATGAAGGCTATAACATTATGGGAACCCCATGAGATTATTTCACATAGATGTCTTTCTTTATATTATTTTTCATTTTCACGACGACATTCTCTTACTAGGATGTTTGTCACTTTGTACAAAATACTTATTCAAGTTAATGAAAAACTATTCCTTTAAAAGTGCAAAATTATGTGTTTTTCTTTAACTTTCCCGTTTTGTGTGCAAAAACGTCCAGTGATTATTTTTGAAAATATGCATCTGAGTGTGATTACTATTTACAAATGAGTGCATAAAAAAGGGAACAGAAAACTGAAAGACAATTACTAATGGTTTTAAGAAATAGGATAATATCTATAGGCAATTCCATAAAATCCCCACAGGTACTTTCTCCAGCAGGAGAAGTAGCAAAGACATCCTGCTACAGGATCACTGGCATATCTCCGGTATGCAGCCTAAGGGTATCAGGTGCTATCATATCCCCGATGGAGAAAAGTTTCTAATTTCGACATCAAGGATTCCTCAGTGAAAGCCACTCAGCTGCTCAGGATTCCCTAGCAGGATTTCACCAAGTCCACAAGCAATGCACGACGTTTCCCTTACCCAACAAAGTTTATTTATCTAATGAAGGAAACACATTTATCAACCCTTAAATTTCAACAAAGTATGAAGGCTTACACTTCCCATTCCCAGCAGCAGTTAGGGATTTATTTTCCGCAATCTAAATAACACTGCAGTAGAACAACTAATGTGTGCATACATTGCATTCATACATCATAACACCGAAAACACAAATGCATATATAGCTGTTATACCCTAAATTTTTCCCTCTCATTTCTCAAAGGATTATCCTGGACCCTCAGGTTTGCTTCCATCCAGTTCTAAGCCTTGAATTACAAATTTTCCAAGAAAGTCATTCACAAGGGCAAAATGGTCATTTACATACAGAAAAGTCAAACTTTGACTTTTGGATCAAAGTTAAGTTTCAAGAGTCATATTTCATCAAGACAGGTTGAAATATGAAGTTTGTTTCATCAAGAAATTCAAAAGTCAAAATTACTTTGGAAAAATCAAAATTCTAAATACTTAGAATTTTTCTAAGTATTTAAGAAATATGACCAATTCAGAACTTTTGGCCAGATTATCACCATAGTGCAAGTTGATTCTGGAAGAAATGCTAACTCAAGAGTTTTAGATCTCAATGACACCTAAAACACTACAAAACAAAACTTCTTCTAGAAATGCTGGAATTTCAAATTATACATCCTCAAAGTCACGTCCCTGAAACTTAAACACTTAGTAAATTCTGAGCATTTTCAAATCAGAATTTGTTTGCAACTTCTGGGCCAGTTTTCACGTAGGTTCGGCCAGAAGTGGAAAGGGTAACTCAAATAGGGCTTATAAAGCATGTCATAAGCTTTTTGGAAAGCCTGAGAACTCGCTCAAAACATGCTGGAGCAAAGAGATTAAAGGATCAGAAGTTGGATGTCGGTTCTAAGTTGCGCTGATGCTGAACTTCTGACCCAAAATTAAGCTATGATGCATAATCTCACATTTTAGGATTTCTGGTTTGATAAATCTCATCATCATTTAATGCTCACAACCACTTTTGAGTTTTTATCCAAAGGATTTCCCCACGTGTCACATAGAAGTACATTGTTGTCCTTGAAAAAGCAAAATTTTGTTCAAGAGTATGTTGGGCCCATGTTTCTCTTTTGCTTATGAGGGTACTTTTCCTTAATTCATGCTTACAAATCTAGCTTAGGCACGGCTAAAAGCTGCTAACCACCATACTTTTTTATCTTGCTTCAAGAACAAACCAGCACGCTAGCATGATGGTGGTACTTTTGACTTCTCCAAGCTACAAAACTCTTGCCTATAAATTGAACTTCATTTGCAAATGTGAAGGGGTCGAAAAAAACTGAGAAGAAAAAGCTTTGAAACTTTGCTAAAAACTCTAGGAATCTGAAACTGCAAACACAAATATAAAACCTGCTAGTTTTTTATTCTTGCATTCAAACTCTAACTTCCCTCAAGTGTTTCTTGACCAAATCATCCATACAGCTTCTGGATTTTCCAGCCATTCGTAACCCAAGTTAAAGGTTGTTTCAGTCTGCTGAGCACGTGAGGAAGCTGATCAGAAGATTATAAGTAGTCAGAACCAGGCTACAGTTTACAGGACTTTCTCCAGCTGCAAGGTAAGCTTTTGTTGACTCTTATCATATCACTTAGGCATTGTTAAACTTGCATGTCCAAAATACAATGTAGACATCCTGATTCTGATGCTATATATATTCTGAGGTTTCATATATTTGCATGCCTAAATAGGGAGAACATCAGTTCAGAACTTCTTAAGCAAACTAGGATTAACAGATACATGCTTGTTTCTGGTTTACAGTCTTGACCTTTTTATGTTTCTGTAACCATGATGGAAACCTGCCATAATTACTATGAATGAGTTTTCTGTTCTATTAATAAATGACTAAGTTGCAGATGTTCTAATTAACATGAAGAAAGAGATGGAATTTATCATCAGAGTTTACTTTGTAATACATGTTTATGCTTTTACTTCTAATACCGGATGTACAGCCACCCCAGTGGTAGAAAGAACGCGCATAAGACATTAGTACTAAGGGTCCTGGGTTCTAACCCCAGAAACATCTTTTTAGGTTTATTTAGTGACATTCTCACCCATTTATCTGTCAAACAATATTCCTAAATCAGAACTTCTAGACAACCTTACCCAACAACATTATCACCTCACTCTCTCAAATAGCCAAAAAATTTGATCTGCCAGTGACATTAGATCTTTTAGATTCCCAGCTGCACCAGAGTTCCTAGACCCCCTCAGCAATTAGAACTTTCAGATTTTTCTTTGTTCCTAGCAACCTCAGAACTTGGTGTACCCATACCCAGAACTTCTGACCTTTTACTTTCCTACTAACATTTTCTCTCTTGCAGCGTATCAGAATCCGAACTTTTGTTCCTTCTCGTTTCAGCAATGTGCGGTTTCTGACTCCTTTTTCTCTCATTTATCTTATTTTAGCTTTTAATGACCAAAAACACCAAAAATATTTCATATTCACATGTTTTATTTTATTTCTTTGAGAACAAAAAAAGATCAAAATATTTTCTTAAGTAAACTTATTTCTTTACTTAAACAAAACAAGTCCATTTTACATTTCTTGTATTTTATTTCAATATGGTTGTAATAGATAATTAGGACTTTTAATTTCTTGCAATCCCCATTTGTAAGTTTGTACACCCCATCCTCTTAATGATGTAATAGTATAGGACTTTACTTTTCCGCACTTTTATTGCTTTCATATATTATTAGTAATTAGGGTGTGTATGGGAAGATATGAAAACAACAAATAGACAACCCAAAAATCAAAGACTAAATGCATGCAATCAAACACACTATTCACACATGCACCCTTAGAGTAATCTCATTTATTTCCTCGAAAAATAGTCATGTCCTTCGAACATGAGCGTCTTAGCAAAGACCCTTGATAAAAGATCGTAGTCCCTCGATGTCCCTCGATGTTGCCTTCGGTAAACGATATAGTCCCTAAACGACATTGCTAAAACATCCCATAGGTTGCCTTCTATGACTATACAAACGTCCTACGGCCGTCCGTTCACATCCAACGATGGGGCTTCTTATCGAAACAATGGTGAGATAGCATTATCTAAAGGAGGAGGAAAAGATCATTTAAGACCTTTTGGGTAAGTAGATTCGCTCCTAGTTGCTCGCTTGCTCACAACAAAAATATTTTATACACCAACACACTCATTTGAAACATTTTCAAAAGACAACACTTTGTACGCGTTTTTATAGAAACGAGAGCCATTACAAAGACATCTTTTTCAAAATCACTTTAAAAAAACACATTCCACAAACACCTTTTTGAACTATTTTTGAAACAACACTTTGTACGCATTCTTATAGAAACGAGAACCATTACAAAGATATTTTCAAAATCCACACCACAAGCACAGTTTCAAGCAAAAGCAAGTGATATAGTAAGTAACTAAGAGCTTGTGGATAACTACGGATGAAAAGGGTGCTAATACATTCCCTTTTCATAATCTACCCCCCCCCCCCCCCGAACTCAAGAAAACATCTCTAAAGGTCTTTCCTGTTCTTTTCAACCTTTCCTTTTGGATAAAAGAAAACTCGGTGGCGACTCTTGCTATCTACAACATTTTCAATCAAATGTAAAGCACCCAAGTCAGTTTTCCCACTGTACCTCATAACTGGCGACTCTGTTGGGGACTGATAAAAAGTGGGGTTACCTTAGGGCTAGATCACCTTTACTTGCTTTCTTTTTTTTTGACTTGTATGCTTTACATTTTGGTTCTTTGTTTGGGCTTAAATCCTCTATCCGGATTTGGGATACCTTATAGGTAAGTAGCAATACGTTGTGGAAACTGTGCGGGGTATACTGACATGGTCTAAGAAATATCTATGTTAGTGTGACATATTTATGGGTATCGGTAGCCCTTGAGTAGTCAAGGAGAATACGGGGCCGCTGAGTTATGTCATGAAGCACTAACTAACTTTTAGAACCTTTACTTGACCAACTTGGCCCTTAAGACGTGGTGAGATGACCGACTTTAGTGCAGTCCGAAGTTGGTAGATACTCGATAATACACTCATTGAGGGTTGGCTTTTTGAGATATTCCAGTTGCCATGAAAGAGGCTTGTGCTGAAACAATGCCCGAAAAGACAAATCAGTGATATTGAGATCCCTTAGAACCCGATTATTATTAACTAGGATAGGTTGAGCCAACTAAACTTCAAGAGGGTACTTATCTATAAAACCTCATGCAAGCCTAAACCTAAGGATTGGTTTGATTTAACTTGTGCATATGCTTGTACATAACATCATGACATCATAGCATTTTAAAATAACCATTTTAAGGATTTTGAGATTCATCTTTATTCTGTTTTGTAGGATATGACTCCCACTCGCAGGAATATAATCCAAGTCAACCTTGTACGAGTACCTTTTCAGCTCAAGGATTTAGCGTCAAGGGTCCCTGAGAATTATTCGTTCACCAAAAGACATGGACAACTTCTCAACTTGGTTACCTCGAGCTTTGATTAAGATATGATGAAGGTGCTTTTCTAGTTCTTCGACCCGTTGAACCATTGCTTTACCTTCCCTGATTACCAGCTTGTACAACCTATAAAAGAGTTCTCTCAGCTCTTGGAAATTCTTGTCCTCGGTCAACTACCTTTAAACGGTATCGAAAGAGATCAAATCCCTAAAGAGGATGCCCGAGCTTTACACTTGCAATAATCTGACGTCACGGTAATTAGGAAACAACAAGTGGTGTCAAAGGGTTCTTGGCCAAGTTCTTACTGGAAAAAGCTCGAGACTGTTGGAACAACCTGGATTTACAAGCTTTCGAAGAAACTTTGGCTCTTCTCATCTATGGGTTGGTACTATTTCCAAATCTTGACCAACTTATAGATGTGAATGCTGTCAAAATCTTTTTATCTCACAATCTGGTGCCTACTTTATTGGGAGATATCTTGCATTCTCTCCACACTCGCACCATGAGGAGAAGAGGAACCCTCATGTGTTATACTCCTCTGTTGGATAAATGGTTTGTTTTGTATCTTCCCCGATCCATTGTGAAGAATGAGCAAGGTTTGAGGTGGTCCAACAGGATGATGTCACTCAGGCATTCAAATATGTACTGGTGTTCTTGATCCTTAGAGGACATTACTATCATCGATCATTGTGGGGAATTCCCTAATGTACTTATGCTTTGCATTAGGGGAGGCATCACTTATAACCCTTGCTTAGCTCTGCGACAGTTTGGGTACGCACGAAGAGATGGTCCACATGACGCGCTCATCCAAGGTGTAGTGTTCGACTATGAAAGTGACAATCAAGACTACCGTTGGAGGTTTATACGAGCCTGGAGGATGGTAAGCAAGGTGGACAGTAGGACAGTGGGGCACAAGAATTCTATTCCCCTTGAGCCTTACCTTAGGTGGGTACGGGCTTACGCTCAGAGTCTCGCCATGCCTTACCCATCCATCCTCCCAGTTATTATAGAGCCTGTTGTTGAAGGAGATGTCCCATACACTGTCCTTCATCCTAACATGCCAACCTCTCTCGAATACTTACAAAGGCATTAGATACATCTAAAGGAATAGTGATACACTTTCGAGGCCTAATTCTACGCCAGCAAGAAGAAAGTTCTGAAACTCACCAAGCAGCTTCATGAAGAGCGGAGTCTGAACTCCTACATCACACCAAAAAGGATGCGTTCAACTTTTTTATCTTAGGATTTTGTATTGTAAGCCCAAATAGGCATGATATACTCAAACTTGAATTTATTAATATAACGTGTGTTCCTTCTTTGTCTAAAGCAAATTTAAATCTCTAATTTCCTTGAAATCATTTGCATATGCATCTTCATTCATCATAACACAAACAAGTTTCTTACAACAAGTCTCCTTATCTTTCCACTGTTTATTTCAGTGAGATGGATATTGAATAGACACTAAAAGATCTCCAGGCGTAGAACACCCAGTTTAAACAAATGTTCTTGACTCTGGCAAAAGGACAAGATGAGTTGAAAACTCTGCTGATCAAAGAAAAGAAGAAGAAAGCAAAGAAGTCTGTCGGTGTTTTGAATTTGGGAAGGAAGTTCCAAGAACCAGCTAGACGGACCCTAGACTTCACAACATCATCGGGTGAAGGGTACAATCAAGAAGGGAAAAACAAGGAAGTGACTGACCATCCAGAATCTGAAGAGGAAGAAGAGGTTGATTATTCTGAAGAGCAGTATCCTCCAGCAAACAACAAATACAAACAGTTCAAAGATCGCTTAATTGCTATGTAGAACTAGAGGGTACCCGGATTGGATTTTGAAGAGTTAGGAGTTGTCTCAGGGGTTGTCATACCACAAAAATTCAAGGTCCCTAATTTCGCTAAATATGACGGTGTCTCTTGCCCAAAGTTACATTTAAGGTCATACGTCAGGAAAATTCAACCCCATACAGCCGATAGGGACCTACGGATACATTTATTCCAAGAAAGCTTGTCAGGGACACAATTGGATTGGTTCTATCAGTTGGAAGGAACCAATGTTTGCAATTGGGAAGACTTAGTTGTTGCCTTTTACAAAAAATACTAGTATAATGTTGACTTAGCTCCAACTCGAACACATTTTCAAGGCATGTCCATGGGTACAGGTGAAGGTTTCAAAACATATGCCCAAAAATGGCAGGATCTCACGGGAAGAGTCCAACCCCCTCTATCTGACAGGGATTTGATGGATATGTTCTTAGGCACGCTATCTGGCACTTTCTTCAAACACCTAATCGGAAGCTCCTCGGCTGGATTTACCAAATTAATCATGACTGGCGAACGAGTAGAAGCGGATATAAGAAGTGGTAAAATTCAAAGAGATGCATCCTCGAGTACACTGAAGAAACCATTTGCTGGGAAGAAAGAGGTTGGTATTGTGTACCATCAAAGGAATCAGGACAGAACTGAACACCGTCCAGCGGCAGGGGCTCTCATGATCTCTAAGACTGCCCCTACTCAACAAAGGAATAATCAGTCGAGAACAGAAAGACTGGTAAGATAGTTTACCCGGATAAATATGATGTTATCTCAAGTTTTTCCCCATTTGTTAAGATCTAATCTGGTAACCTTGCGGGAAGCTCCGAAGAATCCCAACATTGCCTCACCCTGAGAATCATAAAAGATGCAGGGCTGGATGAAGATGAATGTATTCAAACTCGACTTGACCAGCTAAACTTGATTGATGAGAAGAGGCTTACGACTGTTTGTCATGGCTAGATGTACCAAAAATGTATGATCAAAGCTTTTAACAAGAAGGTCAGATGTCAGGTATATCGGGTTGGTGACTTGGTAATCAAGCGTATCATATTGCCACAAGGTGATCCCAGCGGAAAATGGACTCCTACATACGAAGGACCATTTGTGATCAAAAACATATTCTCTGGTGGAGCAATGATCTTAACCACTATGGATGGCGACGACCTTCCGCATCCTGTAAATGCGGAGATACTACGCATAAACAAAGACCCGCTAGATCGACTGACCTAGGAAAAAATTAGGGCATCCTGGCGAACCAAAAAGGTTCGAGAAAAATTAGGGATAAAATACAAAAAACTCTGTACACTTGGCAAGCTGAAAACCTAAAAGGGCGGTTGGCCAAAAAAGGGTATCCCGGTGGACTGAAAACCCGAAAGGGCGGTCCATGAAAAAGTTAGGGATTCAAAGTGTATGACTATGTCCCGTTAGATTACCTTACAACCAATATTCATCATCTATCGTACAACTCAAACATTATTAATCAATCCAATCAGCTTCGTACAAAGCAGCAAATGGACGAAAGGCTCAGAGACATGAAGGCTATAGCAGAATCAGAACCCCGTGGGATCATTTCACATAGTTGCTCTTTTCTTTGTATCAATTTTCATTTTTTACGACGACATTCTCTTACTAGGATGTTCGTCTCTTTGTACAAACACTTATTCAAGTTAATACAAAGATACTCTTTTGGAAGTGCAAAACTATTTGTTTCTTCTTTTAATGTTCTTATTTTGTTTACAAAAATGTCCAACATTTATTTTTGAGCATATGCATTTAAATGTAATTACTGTTTATAAATGAAGGCATAAAAAAGAAAACTAAACAGAAAGACAATTACTAATGGCTTTAAGAAACAGGGCAATGTCTATGTGCTATTCCACAAAACCCCCGCAGGTACTTTCTGCAACAGAGGCAGAAGCACGAACATATCACTATAGGATCTTTGTCATATCCCCAACAT
Organism: Vicia faba; assembly: GCA_948472305.1. NCBI lineage: Eukaryota > Viridiplantae > Streptophyta > Magnoliopsida > Fabales > Fabaceae > Vicia > Vicia faba. Next base: position 1,262,199,963 of record OX451738.1, read on the forward strand.
GTGGATTATTGGTGCCTTTTACCTTCATATCACTGAGGGGGCGAAACTTCCAGTTGCCACCTCAAAGATTCCCCAGCAAAAGTCATTCAGTTTCTCGGGATTTCTCATCAGGATTTGATAAGGCCTACAAGTAATACACGACGTTTCTCTTCCCTGGCAGAGTTTATTTCTCTGGTTATGGAAACCCATCCATCGACACTTCGACTTCAAACAGAGCATGAAGACTTACACTCCTCATCCTCAGCAGCAGTCAGGGATTTCATTTCCCTAATCCAAACAACATAGCAGCAGAATAGCTTACATGCGTGTACATCGCATCCATACATCATAAGCATCAATGACACATATGCATATATCAAAATCTCATTGCACTATGCATTTCATACATCATAGCATTACATACAACTAATCTATCACCTTTTTCAAGAAAGATCAAACCAACAGAAAGTTATTGCCAACAAGACTAGGCAAATATCTATGAACAAATCAATTGTAGATTCCCGAATCAAGACGGGGTGACTATCTATATGACAGATACTTCCTCCAAACCACTACTGGTTCAATTGAATCTCTCAATGGTTTATCCTGATTCTTTCCCGCAGACATCTTTCTCTGGTTCAGATAAGTCGCTCCAAGATTTATTCTGATTCTTCTCCAGACCACTGATAGTTCAGTTTAAATCTCCCAACGGTTTATCCTGATTCTTTCCTATAGACGTCTTTCTCTGGTTCAGATAAGTCTCTCCAAGATTTATTCTGATTCTTCTCCAGACCACTGCTGGTTCAGTTTAAATCTCCCAACGGTTTATCCAGATTCTTTCCCCCAGACATCTCCTCTGATTCAGATAAGTTGTTCCAAGATTTACTCTGATTCTTCTCCAGACCACTACTGTTTCAGTTTAAATCTCTCAACAGTTTATCCTGATTCTTTCCCAAAGCCATCTTCTCTGGTTCAGATAAGTCGTTTCAAGATTTATTCTGATTCTTCTCCAGACCTCTACTGGTTCAGTTTAAATCTCTCAATGGTTTATCCTGATTCTTTCTGGTAGACATTTCTTCTGGTTCAGATAAATCACTCCAAGATTTATTCTGATTCCTTTCCAGTTGAAGTCAAGTTTAGACTTAGTCTAATTTCCATCAATAATCACCTTCGGATGGCATCTTTTAAGCCTATTCCCTAAACAATCAACCATGACATCATCAAGTGCAAATTTTCGGGCACTCTAGTGTTCAATCATCTTCCACCTTCAAGTCACGAATGACAGATTCGCCAATCTAACTCTTCAAGCGTAAGAAGATTGAACAGGGGAAGCTGCTATACCCAAAAATTTGCCCTCTCATTTCTCAAAGGATCATCCTGGACCCTCAGGTTTGCTTCCATCCAGTTCCAAGCCTTGAATTACAAATTTTCCAAGAAAGTCATTCACAAGGGCAAAATGGTCATTTATATACTAAAAAGTCAAACTTTGACTTTTGGATCAAAGTCAAGTTTCAAGAGTCATATTTCATCAAGACAGGTTGAAATATGAAGTTTGTTTCATCAAGAAATTCAAAAGTCAAAATTACTTTGGAAAAATCAAAATTCTAAATACTTAGAATTTTTCTAAGTATTTAAGAAATATGACCAATTCAGAACTTCTAGCCAGATTATCACCATAGTGCAAGCTGATTCTGGAAGAACTGCTAACTCAAGAGTTTTAGATCTCAATGAGACCTAAAACACTATAGAACATAACTTCTTCTAGAAATGCTGGGATTTCAAATTATACATCCTCAAAGTCACGTCCCTGAAACTTAAACACTTAGTAAATTCTGAGCATTTTCAAATCAAAATTTGTTCACAACTTCTGGGCCAGTTTTCACGTAGGTTCGGCAAGAAGTGGCAAGAGTAACTCAAAGAGGGCTTACAAAGCATGTCATAAGCTTTCTGGAAAGTCTGAGAACTCGCTCAGAACATGCTGGAGCAAAGAGATTAAAGGATCAAAAGTTGTATGTCGGTTCTAAGTTGCGCTGATGCTGAACTTCTGACCCAGAGTTAAGCTATGATGCATAATCTCATATTGCAGGATTTCTAGTTTGATGAATCTCATCATCATTTAATGCTCACAACCACTTTTGAGTTTTTATCCAAAGGATTTCCCCACGTGTGACATAGAAGTACATTGTTGTCCTTGAAAAAGTAAACTTTTGTACAAGAGTATGTTGGGCCCATTCTTTGCTTTTGCTTCTGAGGGTACTTTTCCATAATTCATGCTTACAAATCCATCTTAGGCACGACTAAAAGCTTCTAACCACCATACTTGTTTATCTTGCTTCAAGAATAAGTCAACACACTAGTATGATGGTGGTACTTTTGACTTCTCCAAGCTACAAAATTCTTGCCTATAAATTGAACTTCATTTACAACTGTGAAGGGGTCGAAAAAAACTGAGAAGAAAAAGCTTTGAAACTTTGGTAAAAATTCCATGAATCCGAAACTGCAAACACAAATACAAAACCTGCTAGTTTTTTATTCTTGCATTCAAACTCCAACTTCCATCAAGTGTTTCTTGACCAAATCATCCATATAGCTTCTGGATTTTCCAGCCATTCGTAATCCAAGTTAAAGGTTGTTCCAGTCTGCTGAGCACATGAGGAAGCTGGTCAAAACATTACAAGCAGTTAGAACCAGGTTCCAATTCACAAGACTTTCTCCAGCTGCAAGGTAAGCTTCTGCTGACTCTTATCATATCACTTAAGTATTGTTAAACTTGTATGTCCAAAATACAATGTAGACATCCTAATTATGATGCTATACATATTCTGAGGTTTCATATATTTGTCTGCCTAAATAGGGAGAACATCTGTTCATAACTTCTTAAGGAAACTAGGATTAACAGATACATGCTTATTTCTGGTTTATAGTCTTAACTTTTTTATGTTTCTGTAACCATGATGGGAACCTGCCATAATTGCTATGAATGTGTGTTTTTGTTCTGTTAAGAAATGACTAAGTTACAGATGTTCTGATTATCATGAAGAAAGAGATGGAATTTATCATCAGAGTTTACTTTGTAATACATGTTTATGCTTTTTCTTTTAATATCAGATGCACAGCCACCCCAGTGGTAGAAAGCGCGCGCATAAGACATTAGTACTAAGGGTCCTGGGTTCTAACCATAAAAGCATCTTTTTAGGTTTATTTGATGACATTCTCACCCATTTATCTGTCAAACAATATTCCTAAATCAGAACTTCTAGACAACCTTAGCCAACAACATTATCACCTCACTCTCTCAAATAGCCAGAACTTTTGATCTGCCAGTGACATTAGATCTTTTAGATTCCCAGCTACACCAGAGTTCCTAGACCCCCTCAGTAATCAGAACTTTCAGATTTTTCTTTGTTCCTAGCAACCTCAGAACTTGGTGTACCCAGACCCAGAACTTCTGACCTTTTACTTTCCTACTAACATTTTCTCTCTTGTAGCGTATCAGAGTCAGAACTTCTGTTCCTTCTCGTTTCAGCAATGTGCGGTTTCTGACTCCTTTTTCTCTCATTTATCTTATTTTAGCTTTTAATGACCAAAAACACCAAAATATTTCATATTCACATGTTTTATTTTATTTCTTTGAGAACAAAAAAAGATCAAAATATTTTCTTAAGTAAACTTATTTCTTTACTTAAACAAAACAAGTCCATTTTACATTTCTTGTATTTTATTTCAATATGGTTGTAATAGATAATTATGACTTTTAATTTCTTGCAATCCCCATTTATAAATTTGTACACCCCATCCCCTTAATGATGTAACAATATAGGACTTTACTTTTCTGCACTTTTATTGCTTTCATATATGTTAGTAATTAGGGTGTGTATGGCAAGACATGAAAACAACAAATAGACAACCCAAAAATCAAAGACTAAATGCATGCAATCAAACACACTATTCACATATGCACCCTTAGGGTAATTTCACTTATTGCCTCGAAAAATAGTCATGTCCCTTGAACATGGACGTTTTAGCAAAGACCCTCGAAAAAAGATCGTAGTCCCTCGATGTCCCTCGATGTTGCCTTCGGTAAACGATCTAGTCCCTAAACGACATTGCTAAAATATCCCATAGGTTTCCTTCTATGAATATACAAACGCCCGACGCCCGTCCCTTCACATCCAACGATGGGGCTTCTTATCAAAACAACAGTGGGATAGCATCATCTAAAGGAGGAGGAAAAGAACATTTAATACCTTTTGAGTAAGTAGATTCGCTCCTAGTTGCTAGCTTGCTCATAACAAAAACATTTTATACACCAACACACTCATTTGAAACATTTTCAAAAGACAACACTTTGTACGCGTTCTTATAGAAACGAGAGCTATTACAAAGACATCTTTTTCAAAATCACTTTCAAAAAACACATTCCACAAACACCTTTTCGAACTATTTTCGAAACAACACTTTGTACGCGTTCTTATGAAAACAAGAACCATTACAAATACATTTTCAAAATACTTTCAAAATCCACACCACAAGCACACTTTCAAGCAAAAGCAAGTGATCTAGCAAGTAACTAAGGGCCCGTTGATAACTACGAATGAAAAGGGTGCTAATACCTTCCCTTTTCATAATCTACCCCCCCCCCCCCCCCGAACTCAAGAAAACATCTCTAAAGGTCTTTCTTGTTCTTTTCAACCTTTTCTTTTGGGTAAAAGAAAAGTCGGTGGCGACTCTTGCTATCCGCAACATTTGCAATCAAACGCAAAACACCCAAGTTAATTCTCCTACCGTATCACAATCGCAATCTAATTGATTTTGAGAAACATCATTACGCCATGAATTCTATCCATCATGGAATTGCATACAACTAACTCTTTACCTTTTCAGGAAAGATCAGCCAACAGAAAATTATCATAAACAAATTTTTGACAAGACAGGACAACCATCCGGGAACAAATCATTTATAGATCAATTCCCGAAACAGGACTGGATGACTATCTACATGACAAATACTTCCTTCAGAATTCTACTGGTTCAATTTATATCTATCAATGGTTTATCCTGATTCCTTTCCGGTAGACACTTTCTATGGTTCGGATAAATTGCTCCAAATATTTATTCTGATTCTTTTCCAGACTTCTGTTGGTTCAGTTTAAATCGATCAATGGTTTATCTTGATTCCTTTCTGTTGGACACTTTCTCTAGTTCAGATAAATTGCCCCAAAGATTTATTCTGATTCTTTTCTGGCTTTCTGCTGGTTCAGTTTAAATCGATCAATGGTTTATCCTGATTCTTCCCAGTTAAAGACAATTCAAGACCTCTGTTGGTACAATTTAAATCAATCAATGTTTTATCCTAATTCTTTTCTGGTAGACTCTTTCTCTGATTCAGATAAATTGCTTCAAAGATTTATTCTGATTCTTTTCCAGACCTCTACTGGTTCAGTTTAAAGCGATCAATGGTTTATCCTGATTCCATTCCGGTAGACTCATTCTCTAGTTCAGATAAATTGCTCCAAATATTTATTCTTATTCTTTTCTAGACTTCTATTGGTTCAGTTTAAATCGATCAATGGTTTATCCTGATTCTTTTCGGGTAGACATTTTCTCTAGTTTAGATAAATCGCTCCAAATATTTATTTTGATTCTTTTCCAGACTTCTGCTGGTTCAGTTTAAATCGACCAATGGTTTATCCTGATTCTTTTTCGGTAGACACCTTCTCTGGTCCAGACAAATCATTCCAAAGATTTATTCTGATTCTTTTCCAGACTTCTATGGTTCAGTTTAAATCGATCAATGGATTATCCTGATTCCTTTCCGGTAGACACTTTCTTTGGTTCAGATAAATCGCTCCAAAGATTTATTCTGATTCTTTTCTAGACTTCTGCTGGTTCAGTTTAAATCGACCAATGGTTTATCCTGATTCTTTTTGGTAGACACCTTCTCTGGTTCAGAGAAATCATTCCAAAGATTTACTCTGATTCTTTTCCAATTAAAGTCAAGTTTAGACTTGGTCTAATTGCTGTCAACAATCATCTTTGGATGGCACCTATAAGCCCATCTCCAACAACTATCCATCATTTCTCCAAATGGCATTGTTAAGCTCATTCCCTACACAATCAACCACAACATCATCAAGTGCAAATTTCTGGGCACTCTAGGGTTCAATCATCTTCCACCTTCAAGTCACGAATGGAAGATTCTCCAATCTAACTCTTCAGGTGTAAGAAGATTGAACAGGGGCACCTGTTGTACCCCAAAATTTTCCCTCTCATTTCTCAAGGCATTTCTCGCAAGGGGCTCCCAAAAATTCAAGCTTACACAAATATATTTGGATTTTTCAGCATCAAGATTAAAGAGGAAATTGATAAAAAGGCAAAACAGATGAAAATACTCTTTTTGACAAAATTGAAGGAAAATAAAAAGTTCTCTTTGATTTCACATCCTTCGATTGGGCACTTTGGCTCCTTCGATGTAGGCTTTGGTTGAATCCTTCGTTTGGGCGCTGGAGTCCTTTTGGGCAAGTTCATTTCCTGGTTCATTTGGGCACTAAACTTTGTTTGAACATTTTATTCTCTTAGTGCAAATCTTTCGTTTGGCTATATAGCATATTTCCTACATGTTAGCCAATATTTACAAGGCATAATTCCTTACCATGCTAGCATGCACAAGGCCAAAGTCACCCTTTGAAGCAACTTGTTGTAAGCTTCGACGGGGAAACACTTATCTTCAACTAGCTTTAGTTCACAAGGCAAAAATCCTCATGATGATTCCCTTTGATTCAGGAGGAAAAAGCCTCTCTTCTGCTCTCTTTCTATTACATATCTTGCCTCCTGCAAGCCTCCTTCGTTTGGGGCATATGGCCTTCCCTGTGTTGCAAGCTTCGATTATGCCCTTCATCCTTTGCATACATTCTTCGTTTGGGCATATGGTTCCCTTAACACAAGCCTTAGTTTGAGTAAGGATCTCTTGCATGTTTGCATGAAGCCACAAAGCAGGGACCTCCCACATACACCCTTTCATTTGGCCATATGGCCCCTTTGCAGGAAAGTTTGAGTGGACAGTATCTCCCTTGGAAATGGCTTGCTTTAAAGAAGTACCGTGGTGGCACATTCGAAGGACTTGCCAGACATGTCTGAATGTCCCAATAGAATGAATGTTTTGCTGACCCACCCCAAGAGCATGTATTTGGACCATTCGAAGGAACCCATGAAGGGCTTGGTCGAAAGACACTTATTTGGGCCCCTTCAAAGGATACCCACATGAGCCATTCGAAGGACTCTTCGATTTGAAAAAATAAATGATTGCTGGAGAGTCTGGTCGAAGGATAGGGCTAAGGGGTCAAGACAAAATTTTGAGATGCTCAAAGGTACTTGTTGACCAAGTCCCATGCGCTTCCAGGTTCAGGCCTGATACACTGGCCATAAAACTCCAAAACTACTGCACATCAGTCCTGCAACACTGCCTTATTCCTTGCACCAAAATGGAATACAAACACTGCCCCTCGAAAGCTACAAACATAACATGCCTTTTTTTTAAACCTTTTGTTTTCCCTCCTAAAACATTAGCCTAGGCCATCTATAAATATGAGCCTCTACCATACATGTTAAGGGCGCCTGAAGAGTTGCAAGAGAACTCTTGTGAAAATTCTCCAAACTCTCAAACGTTCATCCTACGCTTTTCTTTAAAAATTCTCAACACTCATAAAAATATCAACTCTCTTTATACACAAAGTGAATCCTTCGATTCATCCCCCAAGTGACCATCTAACTAGCCTTCGACCCACTTTCCCAACTACAATACAGTAACCCTTTGATTTATTATGTTGCTTGGTATAAAAAGAACCTTTGATCCACTCACACACCCTCCTTGGATTCAGTGACTGCTTGCACAAAGTAGTAACCAGATTAGTCCCAAGAAGGCCTCAACGAACTTCCATTCACCACCAAGGAAGATACTTGCAGTTTCCTTCGATTGAGGAACTTCAAGAGGTAAGTTCCCTTTGAACTTGAATCTATTTTATTTAAATATCATGTGAACATGCCAATAAAGAGAAATGTAGATATTTCATATAGGGAGCTTAACCATGTTTTAGCCTTCGATTCTGACTGCCCACATGCTGAAAATCTCAACTCTGACTAGTTAGGCTTTGGACTTAGAGACCCGATGATTTTGTGCTAACCCTTGGCCTGTAGTTACACTTGAATGTTGCATTTTAAGAATTTAAGACAGGTTCACTATACCCTTCAATTGGCTAACTGCTCAAGCCTTTCGAATCTCAACCTGAGGGCCCAGCATGCTTATAGTCGAAGGAGCCAGCAAGGAGCCTAGGGCAAAGAATACACCACACACTGACTCCAGCCCTCAAACGAAGGTAGTAACTAGAAAGATGGCATTGCTGACTTCCAGCTCCCAATCGAAGGATAGAACCTTATTGACTTCCAACTTCCAATCGAAGGACAAAACCTTATTGACTCCAGGCCCAAATCGAAAGAGGTCAAAAAGTGCAGAATTGAAGGGTGCTTCTGCCTGAATCGAAAGAGCTCATTTTTCTTCTTTTTATTTTTATTTTGTCTTTATATTTTCTTGCTACTTCAATATGGTTGTAATAGTGTTAGATTTATTTTTGCATTTTTATTGCTTTTGTATAAATGTTAGTAATTAGGATGTATGCCGAGATAAAAACAACAAGTAGATAACCTAAAATTCAAAAGACAAAATGCATGCAATCAAACACACTATTCACACACATGCACCCCTAGGGTAATCTCACTTGTTGCCTCAGAAAAATAGTCATGTCCCTCAAATATGGGCGTTTTAGCAAAGACCCTCGATAAAAGATCGTAGTCCCTCGACGACCCTTAATGATGCCTTTGGTAAACGATCTAGTCCCTAAATGAAAATTGATAAAATAACCCATTGGTTGCCTTCTATGACTATACAAATGTCCCACGCCTGTCCCTTCACATCCAACGATGGGGCTTCTTACCAAATCAATGGTAAGATAGTAACATCTAAAGTAGGAGGAAAATAACATTAGACCTTTTGAGTAGGTAGGATGCTCCTAGTTTCTTGCTTTCTCACAACAAAAACACTTTATACACCAACACTTTCATTTGAAACATTTTCAAAAGACAAAACTTTTTGTACGCGTTCTTATAGAAACGAGAACCATTACAAAGACACATTTCAAAATACTTTCAAAACCCACACCCCAAGCACATTTTCAAACAAAATCAAGTGATTTAGCAAGCAAGTAAGAGCCCATAGATAACTACGGATGAAAAGGGTGCTAACACCTTTCCTTTTAATAACCTACCCCCCGAACTCAAGAAAATAATCTCAAAGGTCTTTCCTGTTCTTTTCACCCTTTCCTTATTGGATAAAATAAAAGTCGGCGACGAATCTTTCTATTCGCAACAATTGCAATCAAACGCAAAACACCCAAGTCAGTTCTCCCACCGTGTTACAGCGTGTATTCCAAGATTTATACAAACATTTATAATTGCTTGTACTTTTTGAAAAATGTCCTTAGGCCACCTTTAAATGAAGTATCTTCCCTTTAATGCCTAATACATTAATTCTTAATATATTTTAATCATTGCACGCCCTTATGTGTGCTTGTAGTTGGTTTCACTGTTTTTCCCAACTCAGTAACTCGACGACTACTTATTTCGTCGAAATTTTAACTTCTTGAAGAGTAAGCCTATACTTAAAATACTTTCCATTTACTCTTAAAATCATTGATCTAAGGCCAATTCTTCTAATTTATATGCATTATTGGAAAAAAATCATACTATCTTAAAAGGTCCTCCCCAATTTGGAGACCATTTTCCCAAAACCCTATCATTCATGTCCATAGGCAATATAACTTTCCAAACCAAATCATCAACAGAAAATACTTTATCTTTTACCTTCTTATTGTAGGCTCTGGCAACTCTCTCTTTTTGTCTTCTTAACCAATCTAAATCCGACATCCTTTCTTCATCCAAGTCGACAAGCTCATCTGTCATCATGCTCCAGTAATCTTTAGATGGTAATTCATTTTTCCTCTGAACCCTAACTGACTATAAATAAATCACCACTGGTAATATTGCATCATGTCCATATGTAAGTTGAAATGGAGTAATATTGTTGCTTATTTTGGTGAAGTTCTACATGCCCATAGAGCTTGATCTAGTGTTTTGTGCCAATTCTTTGGTTTCTTTCCTACATGCTTCTTGATCAGGATAATTATAACTTTATTGGCTGCTTTAACCTGGCCATTTTCCTGGGCATAGTAAGGGGTATAATTTAGCAACTTAATTCCAACTTCATTTTCAAAATCTTGCATTTTTCTACCAGTAAAGACCAATCCTTGGTCAGTTGTAATTGTCTCTAGAACTCCAAACCTACACATAATATGTTTTTGGATAAAATCTATGACGGCTTCTTGGTCGACAATTACTAATGTTACTCCTTCAACCCATTTTGTGAAATAATTAATTCCAACTAGAATATACCTTTGTTGTTTTGATGAAGTTGGCCTTATTTCTCCAATTATATCTAATGCACATTCCCTAAAAGGACAAGGTTTTATAATTGCATGCAATTCACTCTCAGGAACATGTTGTATGCCTCCATGCAACTGGCATTCTTGGCAACCTTTAGCAAATTCAATGCAATCTCTCAACATTGAAGGCCAATAGACACCCAGCCACACCAAAAGCCATTTCATCTTATGTCCAGCCTGATGTACACCACAAGCTCCACTATGCACAATTGACACAACTATATATCCCTCACTTTCTCCAAGGCATTGTAGAAACACCCCTTTAGCTGTCTTTTTGAATAATTCCTCCTCCATCAAGACATAACTCAGTGCGTGATACTTGACCTTCCAATCAGTCGAACCTGTAGGGTTCCGCAGGTAATCAACCAATGGTTTTCGCCAGTCATTTTCCAATAAATTATCAATGGTTAAAATTTCAAAATTTTCGGCATCTACAGCCCCTAACTTTATAATAAAAAAATATGAAGGTGACAGTAAGGTAACCCAAACCTTCTCCCTTGCTTGGATTGGTTCTTCATCTTGATCCTTTAAGACTTTATAGCCTAAAGCTTTTTGCGCTAAATCGTTAGCTTCTTAATTCTCCCGTCGGGGTATGTGTCGAATAATCGCTTGTTCGAGTTGCCTAAGCAATCTAATAGTAATCACAAAGTACATGAATAAGTTTTCCTTGACACACCTATATTCCCTTGACACTTGTTTAATCACCATTTCAGAATCTCCCATAATTTCGACATTCCTTGCCCCCAATTCTAGTCGTAGTTCAAGTCTTGTTATCAAAGACTCATATTCTGCTTCATTATTTGTACATACACCTTCAATTTTGTGCTTGAACTCTGCTGAAATTCCACCTGGACAAATGATAACTCCTCCTTTACCAGCTCCATTTTTATGACCAGAACCGTCAAAATATAACTTCCATGGTGCCATGTCCATATAATTTTGGGGCATACCGACCATTGAATGGTCAACAAGGAAGTCAACCACTATTTTCCCCTTTATTGCTTTCAAGGGCATATAAGTCAAAGAATACTCAGTTAATGCTAAAGCCTATTTATCAATTCGACTATGAAGAATTGGTTTAGACAATACGTGCTTTATGATATCAAAATGAGAAGACACATACACATCAACTGGCATGATATATTTCTTTAATTTAATATAAGAGAAACACAAACACATGCATAGTATTTCTATATCATTATACCTAGTTTCAGGGTCATTAAGTACTCGACTAAGGTAATACACAGGTCTTTCGACACCTTTTTTGTCTTCTTGAACTAACATACTCCCTATAGTCGACTCTGACGTTGAGATATACAACCTCATTGGTCTATTTCTAACAGGAGGCGCTAATATTGGAGGTTTCATCAAGTAATCTTTGATCTTGTCGAAAAGCGTCTTGATGTTCTTCTCGCCAGGTAAAATCTTTTTTTCCAGTCGAAGTAATGGTGAAAATGCTTTAGTTTTACCACTTAAATTGGATATAAATTTCCTTAAGAAATTTATTTTGCCTAACAAAGACTGAAGCTCCTTTTTAGTTGACGGAGGCTTTACATCCATAATGGATTTGGTCTTGTTGTGATTCACTTCAATTCCTTTTTATGTACCACAAAGCCAAGGAAGTCACATGCCTGCGCACAAAAAGCACATTTTAATGGATTCATTTTTAATCCATATTTTCTCATTCTTTCAAAGGAATTTCGAAGATGTTCCAAGCGATTTGACCTACTATTAGACTTTATGACAATATCATCAATATATACTTGCATGAAGTCTTCAATAAAGTCATGAAAAGTTGAATTCATTACCCTCTTGTATGTCGCTTCGACATTCTTCAGGCCGAATGGCATAACAATCCATTCATAGGTGCCTAAGGCCCTTGGGAAACGGAACACCATTTTTGGCATATCTTCGTCTGCAATAAAAATTTTGTTATGTCTAGAATAACCATCAAGCATACTTAAATATTCAAAACCAACAACAGAGTCGACTAATATTTATTCCATATGCATGGTATATTCATCTTTAGGGGTAGCAGCATTTAAGTCTCTGAAATCAATGCATACTCTTAAAGTTCCATTCTTCTTAATTACTAGAACTATATTTTCCAACCAGTTGACATACCTTGCAGTTCGTATGAAATTGCTTCTGAGGAGTCTTTTTATCTCCTCTTTGATATTTGACATTATAGCTGGGTGAAACGTATAGGAGCTTGCTTCACTGGCTTTTTCCCAACTTCTATTGACAGTTTAAACTCTAGAAAATCCCTGCTTAAACCTGACATTTCATTATAGTCCCAAGAAAAATAATCTTTAAATTCTTTAAGTAAAGATACTACCTCGACTTTTAGCTCTTTGTCGATATTGGCGCTAATATGTGTCGGCCTTTTATCTCCGTCCTCGCCAAGATTTACTTCTTCTAAAGGGTCTTGTGATTGCATCTTTTTTGGGGCCATGTGATCCTTCTAGAAGCCTAGGGGTCCGTCATCGTAAATGTAGTCCAGTCGCTTCTTCACGATATTATCTCCATCCATTTTTGGTTTATCTGGCGCTTTTGGTTCTATAACCAAAATAGTCTCTTCTCCTGGGACTTGCGAACTATTGGCTTTGACAACCATGTTTTCTATTTTAGCCTCTAAAGCCGAATTTAACTTGTTTTCAGCTATGTATTCCGAAATCATTTTTAGAGCTTCTAGCTTAGGCACCATCATCATAAATATCACCCCAGCCTATCGGCCGAATTCCTTCAAAATAATTTCTTCTAAAGGCTCAACATCCTAAGTAAACCCATGTGTCTCATGCAACTTTAAAGAAACAAATGCCTCATTCAAGTTTTGGTAGACGTCTTCAGCAGGATAACAGGGAGAAATATGGGCTAACTTTCTCTCAAATTGTTTCTTACTAACATTATTGATGTCAGCCATGAAATATCCCTGATCAGCCTCAATATTTTCTACTATACCATCTTCTCTCCAAATCACCAAACGCTGATGCATGGAAGATGACACAACTCCTACACCATGTAGTCATTCTCTTCCTACTAAAAGATTATAACTTAGCTTGGCATTAATAACCATGAATATGGCCGGCCTTGTTATTATGCCGAAAGTAATATCCACTTGGATCACTCCCTTTGTGCTTCCAGTCTTGCCCCCATAATCTGACAAAACTACATTATGAGACTGTATGTCAGTATCATATTTGCTAATTTTCTTCAATATATGGTGTGGCATTATGTTCACAATAGCGCCACAATCTATTAAAACTTTATTAACAACTACCCCCCTCTATGTTTTCTCTAATTAAGATAGGCTTCAAATGGCTCTTCATGGCCACACTTGGCTTTTAAAAATATAATCTTGGTTCTCTACAGAACCATTATTCATAACAAAATAGCATGTTGGCTTATATAAATCCGTTTCTTTAGCATCCCCATCTATCAAATCATCAACTTCATTAGGGCAATCATACTCAACTGGTAATATTGACACCATGTTCACCAAAATATTCAAACTCTCCTCTGAATCTGACTTGAAATCATCAGAGCTTCTTCAGAACTTTTGATGATTGGTCGTCAAACAAATTATTTTATGCGCTCTTTTGAAGCTATGTCGACTTTCACCATATAATTCTTTCCAAAACTCTCTTTGCTTCCAGCATTTGTCTTAGCATTTCTTTCAGCAGCCTTCTTCTCAGCCTGTTTATGATGCTGAAAACGCCTCCACTAGGTCCTAGTCATAGGGTTTTTACCCATATAATTCTCACAAACATGACTTTTCTTCTCAGACTTGAACTCTCGTTGATAGTTTATGGCCGACTTTCCCTTGTCTCTGGCAGTAACAACACCCTTTGGTGTCTCCATCTTTCCCTAAGGCTTTATCCAGGTGCCTTTAGGAACATTTGTTGACGGAATGAAACTCCTTGACCTGGAGTGATAGTTTCCCATAGCCTTTCTTGGAGCTCCTTCTTTGCATGGGTGGAACTTCTGATTAAAAAACCTGCCTTTGGATTTCTCTAGTTGTAATCTCTAAAAAAATTCAGCAGCAATTTTGTCAGTTAGAGCACCACATTTAGGGCACAAACAAACTTGTGAGCCCTTATTCTTGCACCGATACAAAAAGTCCAGCAAATCCTCTCCAGGATTAAGGTTGAAGTCAGCCAAGTCGACATCAGGACTTTTATCGGTTCCCTCTACCATATTTGCATCAGCAAACTCAATAATTTTCACCATGTTTATCTCGATTGGATCAACAAACATAGCTTCTTCTTGCTGGAGAGGGTCGACATCAATTTTCATCTATCTCTTGGAAAATTTCAGCCTTCCTTCCTGAAGTGATTTTTGCACAAGGTCCCTAAAAAGAAAACATTGTAAGGTTGTGTGACCAAGATAATTATGATATCTACAAAAACCTTTTTTCTATCGCTATTCCAATGGTGGTAATTTAGCATCTGGAGGCACTAAAATTTGACCATCTTTAAGCAGCAAATCAAAAATTTCTTCACACTTAGTGACATCAAAAGTATAAGTTTTTGTTGGAAATTTTGGATTGTTTTCGACAGGGTTTTTTCATTTGGAAGGAAATAATAATTTACATTCATATGAAGGTCATGGCTTGATCTCAGCCATGTCGACTTCTACCTCTGTAAGTGAGGTATAATCAGCCTCATAAATAGGATTTGTGTCATCAAAATTTACAAAGGCTAATTTTTCTTTTTTGGCCTTTGTATATCTGACTTTCTCTAGTCTCGGATGCTCAAGCTATCGAACTCTATCAGCTAGCTGCGACATACCTTTCAAATAGGTTGGGTCTATTTTCTTCCGAATGGAGTATTCTAAACCTCATGCAACCATTTGAACCAGTTCATGTTCAGGCACCTGAGTGAAACACCTTGATTTCAATGAACGGAACCTATTTAAGTAATCATCAATACTCTCTGCAAACCTTCTTTTTATATTTGATAATTCTACCAAACTAATTTTTGAATGTCCCTCATAAAATTGTTCATAAAAAAGCTTTTCCAACTTGGTCCATGAATCAATTCTATTTAGGGGTAGGACAGTAAACCATGTGAAGGCTACCTTAGTAAGGGATGAAGGAAAAAAATTTAGCTGCAGGTTTTCATTATTCTCCATATTCCCTGACTCAGTTAAATATCTAGCAATTTGTTTTACTGTCAACTCACCGGATTAACCCCTAAACTTTGTGTATTCAGGGATTTTCCATCCCCTAGGTAATTCAGTATGCTAGATGTATTCATACAAAGGGGAAGAATACATTGGCCTCTACAATATGGTATTCATATCATTCCTGGCCATGATTCTTTCAAAAATGGTGGTTAAGTTATTTTCTACTGCTAAATTTTCCTGTCGATATTGATCAACAATCTGATCAGTATCTTGTTGTCGGTTAACTAAGACCACTGGAGGACGTTTCGTCGCCCTTGGTGGGTCCTCCATAAGATTTTTCTGTACCTGGGGCCTTATTACTTTCCCCTAGTAAACAGTTTCATCATCTATTTCCCCCAATTCTATTTGAACAGGGACAACTGGTTGAACAACAGGTGGCGCCTGTCAAACAAGTGCTGGAGGAGCACCCAGAAAATTACACAAGCGTGCTAATTGAGCAATTACCTGCATGTTTGTCTCAGCAGACTGTCTATTTGTCTCAATTGATTCCTGCATTATAGGGTTAAATACAATACCCATTTGATTGGTTAATATGTTAACTAACTCATGGTTACTATCTTTCATTTGTTGCCTTAAAACTGCTACTAAAGTGTTGGTTAAAGGCGACACTAGCTGAGGAGGCACCACTCTACTTTGGTCATTCTATTTAGAGAATTTCCTCCTGATGTGGACCCTTGTAACAGGGAATTCACATTATGAACATTGTCTGAAAATAACGATGGGCTTGATGTCGACTGATATCCTGGCATTAAGGAATACAATATTCCATAAATATGATCAGCAGTACCAAAACAAGGCATATTAGGCCTTACGTTTGTAGTTACCACAAGCCCTATATTCACCGGTGGGGCCTGGGGGATAGTGACTACGCCTGCAGTTGAGACTGACATAGTTGTATTTTCCAATGAAGAAAAAGGCACAACTTGAGAAACTATTGTATCTGTGGTAGTTATCGTTCGTGGCAGTACTATATCCGCATTAGTGTTGGCAGGATTAGTCATCCTTGGTGTATGTTGCTTAACTTGTGGTTTAATATACTCTTTGGTAAACTTTCCACTTCTAAGTCTCATACACTCACAAACACTCAAGAGTTTTTAGATAGATTCCACTAGCACTGGTACCACTAGGTGTGCCAATTTGTTTACTATGGAAAATGGTAAATAACTGCTAGTCCTTCCAAAGCCTAAAACTAAGGGTTACTCCCAGGATCGACTAGTTGATCCTAAGACATGTGCTAATAGAATGGAATGTGACTTGTTATTTCGATGCAACACCTTAATTTGTGAGAAAAGGATTTCTATAAATAAGGGAACAAGTAAAAGTTTTCCATAAATATGCTATGAATTGATCAAATGAAGGTGACTCGTGACCGACAGAAGACTAGGACTTGTCCTAGATGAAGTAAATGTCAGTGAATTCCAGTATCGTGATGGAACGAGATTCAATAAAGTAAATGATAATATAAAAAGATTATTCAAAAGTAAATAAGATGCAAGTAAAATATTTAAAGGGCACAACTGAAAAGAAAGGAGTTTTCATTGAAATAAATGTGGTGATTAACGTACATTAACACTCTTGAACCCTTTCTTCCTTTTGCTTGGAAATACATATTTTTACAAATGATTTTAGTACAAAGTGAACACCTAGAATCCTATATTAGACCCTATTATTTATAGTAGTTACATAATAACTGAACACTAACTTCAATGTAATACTAATTTGACACGTATGTGGCTTAATAAAACAGCCTCCTCAGATTTAGCCACGTAGTTGCCGCCTTGATCAGGAAACTTCTTGCAACCGCTGTAATATTCAAATTTCAAAATCTATCCCTCCTATAAGTGTTTCTTCGACATCAACCATTATTGTGGACAAATAACCCAAATTCTCTAAGTCTTGGATTCCAACGTTGTCGACAGAACTAAAATCGTCTGACTTGTTATTGTCTCTGTCGACTACTTGCTCTTTTTGTTCGTCCAACTCCCTTTATTTATTTATAAGAACTTTATAGCTATCATTTTCTTGACTCTAATCTTCTTAAAGTCTCTACTCCTGGAAGGCACTTTCCCTTCAGTTCATAGGTTTTCCCTACTAACAATGCAAAAAATGCTTTGAAGAAAATTTGAAGGTAACACCCTGATGACATATACCTCCAGACCTTGATCACACAACTGACTTGTGTTTATTAAAATAGTCATTAGTCCTTGAGTAATAAGAAAACCAAATACCAAAAATTATAGAATCCATTCTGAATTCTTTAGTTATCCAATGTCCCTAAAACTTCCTTTTTAGCATCATCCACAAAGTAACACTGATTAGAATGAAACTTAAACAAACCACCAGAAACACTTTTACTGCAGTTCAGTGTCTGGAACAATTAGTTTTAAAATACCAATCATCTTAGTTGGATACTTAAGAAAGGTATGAGATATAATGCAATTATCCCTTCCCTGAGTATTAACCATTACTTGGTTAAACAAAATTGAACTTGACCTTTGAGAAAGTAACTGAATCTGTTAAGATCAACTTATCACAAAAGAGATATCTTCAGTGCAAGTATATATATGTAGTATGAGTAAGGTGATGTCCAGCATAATGTTATAACATTAATATTGACATATTTGACTCAACTTGCCTTTTGATAACAATAGCCTTTTGTCACTTTGAGTTTCCCTTTTTGCCTATCTTAGCCAGAAAACCCAACCACTTCTAACAATCTTTCCACTTGAGGAATCTTCTTCGACATAACTGAACTATCCTTACATATTTGACCTTTGATATCAACTTTTTAAGATTGATAGAGTCACTTCACTTTGCAAGTTATAGATGCATGACATATACCCCTTCTTTCTCTTAAGACATAAGATCAGAAATAAATCACCTTCAAATTCTTCATGATTGATGACACTTTTTATTCTAGATACACAAATCGTTGAATAAAACATCCACCATATTATAAGAGAATTCTTCAAAAACAAAAATCTTTATTAGAAATCTATCTTCCAGTCAGACCAGAAATAGAAAATCCACACAGTTGCTCCTTGAGTTAGGTAGGGAAATTCTTTCACAAGAAATCCAAGGTCTTCACACTCATATTATTCAATGTTTTACATTAATAGGACTTGATTCCAGCTCCAACGTATCATAAAGATCACAAACTTGTTGATATTAGTACAAATGTTCTAAACATTTGATCCATACATCTCTTCCCTTCTTCTAACAAATTGGAATGCCTTGCAAGGAATACAACAACAATAAGAAAGCCTTTAGTTGAATCTAGAAACCAAGCTCCTGTAGAGTTGAAAGAAAAAATAAATTTCTCTTCCCTTTCTTCAATGGCTTGTCACTTTCATGTCAAACCTCCAGAGAAGAGACTTGAGAATCTTCTTCTTGATCAACCTCACATCTGAACATTTTTCTTTGAAACACACTTAGATATGCCTTTATGAGTGGACTTGAGAGATTTCTCGAGTATCTTTGGCCATAATACAAGGGATGTATAGTCTGAAACAAAAAAGCTTATCAATTCCATAGATTATGGTATTGATAACTTCAAATTCATAAAGTCACCACACATGTTATGTTCTTCAGTATTCTAAAACTCTAGGATTCTTTCAATCTGATAAACTTCACAGTTCCATAGTCCATTGATGACCAAAATGATATCACTCTAGCTTTCCCAAAAGACACATAGTACCAGAAATATATCTCCCTGGAAAATCACCCAATAGACTAAGGTGCTTGCTCTGATACCAATTAAAATTCTAATACATGCAAGATACATACATCCCAATATCAGAACGATGTTAAAACAAATGTTACAATATCTAGTAGTAGACCAGGTCAATCAATCTATAAGTGATACAAAAATAAAACTGCAGAAAGATAAATAACATAATGAGTTGTTAACCCAATTCGGTGCAACATCACCTACTATAGGGGATACCAAGCCAGGAAGGAAGTCCACTATTAGCAGTATTAGTTCAAAGCTAAACTCTCCCGTTTATAACTTCTCGTGTAATCCCTATCCAATGCAACTTCAACCTAGGTCCTTCCTAAATATGAGAAACCGTCATCTCACTTTCTAAATCACTTCAGTGATATCTAACAGTCATAATTCCAGTGACTGCAACAAATACAACCCGATTTAGAAGAATACACTGCAAATACAAAAATGCAAACTCTTGCTTAAAATTTTCGAGTGAGAACAATACTCAACTCATTACCTAAAGCTTCTGAGTGAGAATAATAACTTGACTAACAGTCAAGTAACAAACAGTCGACACATAGTATCAACAGATACACGAGTGACTTACAAACTACACAAGAGATTCTCAAAACCTAAGACTTATGTTTCCCCTAATTATATAATTGTTGAAAAACTTAAATTACATTAGGTTAGGATTCTCCTTTAAATATAACTCTGCAGTCCATGGACTTCGATATTCAGAGTTCAGAAGTTTCTTGATCCAAAAGTTGAGTGATGTTCCAATTGTGTAGTAAATCTCCTTAAATATTTGAACCACCAATAAATAGTTTCTTAATTTGTCTCAAGACCCAAATTAGTATCTTCTGTACAGATAGAAATATGAAACATGTTCTAAAATAAGTCTTCTTGACCTGCGAAAATATCTAAAGAAAATATAACATAATCAAATTCAATCTGTCAAGATTTAAAAATAACAGCACCTTAATTGCTGCATAATAGAATACGATGTCATGACATCTTGTTCGACATCTGGTCAGCACCATATTTTAAGCAAAAGTTGTCAATCTCAAAACCAATATACTAACAAAAACTCCATCAGATATCATATCTCGTATCGAGTCTATTTTCAAACAATTTTTGTAGAGTGAGAGTGAGTTAGATGATAAAATTAATTGGATCAGTTGGAACAAGATATGATTATAAGTGATGACTCCAATTGGAAAATGGCTTTGGAGAATTAAAACTGAAAATAATCGTCTCTGGCATGAAGTCTTAACTCTCAAATATGGGAATCAAAAAGACTTCGTTTCTCTTCTGTTTTGTTTCTTTTAGATTGTTTTGGGAACTATTTGTATTGTTTCTGGTGTATTTTAGCGGGCTATGCCTTTTCCTTTGGTATCTTTTGATTTGGTGTTGTTGAACTACCTCGAGAAAAATTGTTTTAATAAGAAGTACTATACAAGATTCAAATCCACGATAAGTCTGTGTCAAATCAACAAGAGTAATAATAGTCTGAAAGGCTACCAGCTAAAAATCAACTTTATGAAATGCAAGTATTCTCTTTTTTTTAACTCTTAACTCTTGCAATGATTCTTGACACACATGCACATATTTTTAATAATTATTGGATCCTACATATTATCCAAATCCAAATGAATTCAATCCATCTAGATGGGATGTGAGTTGTGTTGTAATATAATAATTTATATTTAAATAATAAAAGATGTATTAGTATATTAGTGATTTTTTTATATTACATGTTGCAGGATGACAATAAAGTTGGAAGCTTCTTTCCTTTTGGAGCTGGAAGTAGATATTGTCCTGGAAGTGATTTGGCTAAAATTGAAATTTCTATATTTCTACATTATTTCCTTCTTAATTATAAGTAAGATATTCTTTTAACTTTTTTTTTTATTATTAAAATGAAAGACTCTGAAATTATATCTAGATATATATTTTTTCAATTTGTTTAATTAACTTAATTTTATAGTAGCAAAATTATTATTTATTTTTCATTTTAAAGAAATAAATTAGAAATTTAGCTCAATTTTTCTACTAATTAATCTATTTTGTACAGGCTTGAGCTAGTGAATCCAAAATGTTCTATTACTAGTTTACCTTCACCCAAGCCCACAAATAATTGCCTTGCTAAGGTGATAAAGAATTCAAATATTGCATAATATTGGAGTGGGAAATAAATTTTCAAAGCTTCTTGGTTAGAAAAAAACAGTTTTCTTCTTATTAGACTACAAGTGGCCTATTATATTATTTTTTGTTTTCTTTGGTATGTGTTGTTTAAGACTTATTGAGTAAATTTATGATTTTAAGTTATTGGGCCTAAATTTTTGGAGTTGAAACATACTCATAATATGTCCAAAGACCTCTAAGCCTATCTATGCATTATTTGAATTTTATTTTTATTTATTTAAATTTTTATTTATTTAAATATGATTAAAATGTAATAAGATGAAAAAACTAATGGACTAGTGCATATGGGCTTGACTTGATCCATCATGAACTCCAAAAATTCGTGCAAAATACACCCAATATGCCCAAGTTCATGCAGCAAACGAAAATGGCAAGAGATACTTCATTTTTGGCAAGAATCATTCAAATATGGCAAACTTTCAAATATGACAAACTTTCAATATGTTGAATTTTTGTCTCATGGCCTTGAAAGCTTTGTTTTCTTGTCATACTTGCTCTTCTCCTCCCTCTATATATTGCACAAAGACTCTAGCCAAAGGACCACGCATAGATAGCTACAAGAAAGCTCTAAAAAATTTTCAAAAATTATTAAAAGTTGCAACAATTCGCAGCTATATTCTCAGGCGCTAACAGTCCAAACAAGTGAGCAAATCACATTTCTGAGACTTCTAGGAGTCTACTCAGGCCTCTTGCCAAGCCAATCCACACCCAAAACAGCCGCACCAAGTAGCTCCGATTGGGTAAAAATTCTTAATTACAAACTCTTAATTCTTACGTTGTAAATGGTTTATAAGCGTTCATGCATATTCATACTAATGTTTAGAATGTTTAGCACCATTACTTTTAAGTTTTGACGCAGGAATCTGAAAATGTCAGATCTAAAGCCTCAAAGGCGCGTCCCCGTGGTGCACCCCAAGACATTATCCACACTAGATCCAGCGCTGAACTGGGCTTTGTCCAGTTTGGGCTTTTAATTCTGCTTCTTTCTCACCCCTCATTTTCATTTTTGTAGCACGGCCCATTTTGTCTTTTTTTTTATATTTATTTTCTTTTATTTCAATTAATTTCCTTTTATTAAAAAATCATAAAATCAAAATCACAAAAATATTATACTTAGGTTTTATTAATTAAATTATTTTTTTATTAATGATTTTAATCATCCTTTCCTTAATTAATTAAACTAATTAGAATTAGGTTGTTTTAATTTAATTTAATCATTATTTTCCTAAACAAAAAAAAACAATAAAGAATCTTTTTCTTTTTATCACTTAGAATTTTTTTAGGATTTTTTTTCTCCACATGCTTTACTTTATTCGCATTATTTTTTCACAAATATATGTAATTGTACATGGGATGTAATAGTTAAAATTAGGACTCTTTACATTTTTCCCCATTTTTTTGGTTTGTAATTTCCCCCATCCCGAAGCATTGTAATAACGTAGATTCAAATTTTCGCATTTTATTTTCTGTACTTATACAATTAATTGTTAGATGAATGCAAATAGGTTTGTATGAAAACTTAAAAACAAACGTTAGCAAACCTAATATTCAATGATAAATTTAACTGAAACACAACACACTCGCACACGCGCATCTCTAAGGTATCTCCACTTGTTGTCTTCGGAATAAAACAGTCACAACTCTCGAACGTGAGGGATTTTAGTGGCAACCCTTTGGTTCAAAGATCATAAAATGACCCTTTCGATGTTGCCTCGGTACATGATCTTAAAACCTTAGGGGTGTTACTAAAGTATCTTGCCAAGTTGGCTTTGTGACTGTACGATGACCCTCGATTGTCCCTCAAACATCTAACGATGGAGCTACCTACTCACTAATAGTAGGATAGCACTGTCTAAAGGAAAAGAGGAAAAGAACAAACATTTTTGAGTAGGTAGATAGTTCTTAGATGCTTGCTCAAAACAAAACATTTCCCACACCTACACTCCTTCCCAAAAATATTTTCAAAAGACACTTTGTATACGTTCTCAATAATACGAGAAACATTACAAAGTTAATCGTATCAAGGCCTCTTTTTAAAATACTTTTTTTCAAACACACAAACACAAGGTATTTCCAAATGAGCTAGCATCTAAGAGCACGTATATAACTACGGATGGAAAGGATGCTAACACCTTCCATTTCCATAATCTACCCCCTTACTCAGAAATAATCTCGAAAGGTCTTTTTCTGTTCTTTTCACCCTTTCTTTTGTTGGATAAAAGAAAATTCGGTGATGAATCTTACTTACCGCAACATTTGCGAATACAAATGCAAAACCAGTATAATAGTCAGTTTTTCCACCGCATTACAGAACTGGCGAATCTGCTGGGGATATAAAAAATGAGGTTACCTTAGAGTTAGATCATTTTAATTGCTTTCATTGTGTGCCTTGTTTGTTTATTTTTAAAAGGTTTGTTGGGGTTATTGTTAAAGATCCTATACCCAGATCTGGGGCATCTTTTTAGGTAAGTAGCAATAAATCATGGAGGTTGTACGGTGTAGACCAATATGGACGAAGTGATGGCTATGTTAGCGTGATACTTTGGCTTGTACTAATTTTCCTTAAGTCAGTCAAGGATAACATTAGGATTCCTCATAGTGTCATTAAGCGTCAACTGAACTTTAGAACCTTTAATTGACTCATCCTAGCCATTAGAAAGTAGTGAGATAGTCGGCTTTGGTTCCGACCAAAGATTGGTTGATACTCGATACTACACTCATTGAGATTGGACTTTCAGGATATTTCGGCCGCAATATTTCGATGCTTGAGCTGAAACAATACCTGAGAGAAAGGTCAATTATATGAGACTCCTTAGAATCCAGTTATTATTACTAGGATAGGTTGAGCCAACTAAAACTTCAAGAGGGTACTTACCTACAAACTCCATGCAAGCCTGAACCTAAGGCTACTTGTGTGACTTGTTTGCTTTCATTATCTAACAACTTGAACTCCTTGCATGGATTTTTTTTTCATTAACTAACGACGTGAGTTCATTGCAAGACCTATTTGTATCCATTATCCAATAACTTGGATTTCTTGCAAGATTTACATGTTTACGTCACCTTACACTTTTTCTTGGTGCATAGCATACACATCATGACATCATGCCATAACATTTTATTAACCATTTCAAGGATCTCAAAGGGCATGTGATGCAGGTTATGATAAACCAGGCGTCTAGCAAGGAGAAAGAGGATTTATTTTCCTCTAGCCAATGCCGTCAAAGCACGATAACTTAAGTTAGAGGCTATGACCCACTCGACACGGTGATCTTGATTCTTGTAGAAGGACATTCAACGATACGAAATTATTTTGTCAAAGATGCAATCAAAATTCAAACATTTTCTTGTGTTTACCCTGTGAGATCCTTGAAAACATTGCATGCATGTTATTACATAACATGTATTCTCAAGACAAGTTTCTCATTTTCTCGCTATTTATTTCAGCAAGGAAGATGGATCTCGAACAGAATGATAGAGATCTCCAAACTCAAGATGTTCAGTTCAAGGAAATGTTCCTTAATCTATCCAATGGGAAAGAAGAATTGAAAACACTCCTCGCTGGAAACACGGCCAAGAAAAATCCTGAAGATAACTAGGATGACCAGGTTGAACAACTGCAAACTGAGATGGAAAGGATGAGAATCCATATGAGTAGTCATATGGCTCTTATCCAAAATTTATCTCGCGGACAAGAAGAGTTAAGAATCTTCATCAGCGAACTTCGTAAAGATAGACACGACCGTCTAGGGCAAACTGCTAGAATTTGGGGCCTAATCAACAATCAATTTCTCTTGGAAGACAGGGAATCGGGTGACATGTTCATGCAGGAACATGTTGAAAATAAACTTAGGAGCAGGGAAATTCAGGAGACTGCATCTTCAAGTACTCAAAAGAGATCATACAACAGAAATAAGGAGTCCAGTGTTGTGTATGACCATAAGGGTCGTAATAATAGTATGCTTTTGAACAGATCTTTCTGACGATGTACATGCGTTTTTTCAAATCCTAAACAGTGGAGTTATAGGGAAGATAATCCCTAGTCAACCCCTTTGAGTCTAAGAAGTAGGAGTTTTCTTTTTCACGCAAATTGAAACCCTTAATGATAACCTGGGGCAGGATAGTTTCTCAGTTAATTTAATGGTGCATCAAATCACAAGCTTTCCCCTTGTACACGACAAGTAGTGACAGAGGTATCATTAAAAAAAAAAGATGTTGATGGTTCCGCATAATCGTTAAAACAAGCAATCATTATATCTCAAAAGAAAAGCCCGCTAAGTCAAAACCTATGAAGGAGACTTAAGAAAAAAACGGGGGCATCCCGCTGACTGTAATCACAAAAGAAACAGTTCAGAGAAAAGGTAGGGATAATAAAATAAAATAAAAAGGTCGTTACAAATCCTCGAAAACATAAAAAAATATTACAAAAAATGACTGCCTTCTCAAACAAACATTCAATTTCTGAACCATCACCAAGTATCAGAGCAATGATTCCAGACTCAATTGGGATATAAATGCACAATTAACTGAGTATAGGACTGAATAACATCACGAAGAACGGGTTGGGTACAAATAAAGTTTGAGCCCTTATCGTTTTTTTCTTAAACCGTGAACCATACCACATTACAACCCTTAAAAGTCTTAACTGAAGTATAGGTTATTTCGAAAGCATACTGTTACAAAAAGGTATCCTGACTCCTGTAAGGTTTACTATAAATCCTTAGTTGAATTCATATTTCGTACAAAATTATGTTTGTTTACTAAATATTCATTTTCAAAACTTCAAGACAGACATAACCTTTACATTTTTCAATGCCATTGTTTGCATATGACTAATTGTCCGACAACATAGAAATTCGCACGACGAATATTCAATGAATGAAAATCCTCTCAATGAACAGAATCACCTCAGATGGAAAAACATTTCCAGTAACTGGCCTTTCATAATCAAGGGGCGTGACATGGTGTCTAACTGATCTAGGGCAGCCAAGTCAAGATTCTGGGAAAAAAAGGATATTCTGGTGCACTGAAAATTTGAAAGGACAGTCCAGGAAAAAGTTAGGGATTAAAGCATACGACTATGTCCCGTCATCTCGTCACTTATCTATCAGTAGAAGACTTATCGCCCTGATCAATATTCACCAAGGGCTCTAGAAGTTAAGGTATGTTCAAAGTCTCCACGGACCACCACATAGCCAATTCCATGAGATTATCTCCACAAAGTAATCTTCACAAAGTCATACATTCCCTGCAATTTCCCCGACACATCACTCTGGCAGATAAATGTGTATGATCTTCTTCCTAGAAATATCACAAACCTACAGAGTTTCAATCAGTACAGTTCATGGAGTTTCTCTTCCTCAGATGAGCTTGTTCCTCCAAGGTTGTAAAACCCCCTTCAGACTTCTGCTCTCCAGCAGAGTTCATTTCCTTAACAAGGGTGTTTCCTACGCAAGATTACTTCTCCATCAATAGGGTTTATTTCCCCAAACAATTTATCATCTTTTAGATATAGTGCAGATATAATTAAGACACAAATTAATTCTGGAACTCATTCCAGATTTCTCTTCTAGATACAGTACATATACAGTTAAAACACATATTCATTATGGAACTCATTTCATATTTCTCTTCCAGATACAATTCAGATACGATCCAAATATGGATGTTATTCTAATACTCATTTAGTACAACTTTCAGATATGGCTCAGATATAGTCCAGATATAGATATTATTCCGATACCCATTCAATACATCATTAGATACAATCAAGCCATGGATTTATTCTGACACTCCCCAGCTTGAGTGTGCTTCTACCACAAATCACTGCCAAATCCCTCTCTCCGGTGAAGTCGTCACTATCCCGAGAGAGTTACTACGGAACCTGGAAACCAGACTAGATGTCAGTCAACATTATCCTCCCCAGGCGAGCCGGAAGGTTATCCATCTCTTCTATTCCCAATCATGGTATAAACTCCTCAGTAGAATAATGAACATCCAATGTTCTTAAACTCTTCTCCCCAAGAAAGAATTAACATGATCCAACAGAGTTTCCTCAAGCAAAGAGCAAAAATCAATGTTCCCCAGAGGAGTTTCCTCGAACAAGAAAGCAGGGATCCCTAGTGGAAACAATTCCTATAAGATCGAATACACACATACTCTTCATCCCCAACAACAGTCATGTATTTATTTTCCCCAGACAAAGATGCTCGAGTTTACAAATGCACCTCAATAATATTTCACATTCATGCATCATTTATAAACGACATAACATATGCATACAAGACGCATATAGCATAATCTCGTTTATTTTGAGAGCATCATTACGCAATACAATACCTACATCATGCCATTGCATAAAACTAACTTTGTCTTTTCAGGTTAGTTCTCGAACAGATAGAGATTGTCAATAGTTTATCATCTTCCAGATACGATTTAGATACGCTACAGATACAGATGTCATTCTAATACTCATTCCAGATCATCTTTCAGATACAGTTCAGATACGCTCCAAATACGGATGTCATTCTGATACTCATTCAATACATCTTTCAAATACGGTTCAGATATGCTCCAGATACGGATGCCATTCTGATACTCATTCAGTACATCTTTCAGATACAGTTCAGATACACTCCAAATACGGATGTCATTCTGATACTCATTCAGTACATCTTTCAGATACGGTTCAGATATAATCCAAATATGTGTGTCATTCTGATACTCATTCAGTACATCTTTCAGATATAGTTCAGATATGCTCCAAATACGAATGTCATTCTGATACTCATTCAATACATCTTTCAGATACGGTTCAGATACGATCCAAATATGGATGTCATTCTGATACTCATTTAGTACATCTTTCAGATACAGTTCATATACGCTCTAGATACAGATGCCATTATGATACTCATTTAGTACATCTTTCAAATACAGTTCAGATATGCTCCAAATACGAATGTCATTCTGATACTCATTCAGTACATCTTTCAGATACAATTCAGATACACTCCAAATACGAATGTCATTCTGATACTTATTCAGTATATCTTTTAGATACAGTTCAGATACTCTCTAAATACGGATGTCATTCTGATACTCATTTAATACATCTTTCAGTGCAAATACGAACAAGATATAGATTCATTCTGATACACATACTCAATACATCTCCAGATACAATCACGACATAGATTCATTATGACATACCCCAACACATATGCTAGATACAATCAGACACAAACTTATTCTAGTATACTTCTCATACGAAGTCAGATACAAAGACCTCTTCTGGCTCAGATAAAATCAACCATAGATTTATTCTGATACTTTTCCAGTTTGAAGTCAACATTTACTTTGGATGGCACCTATAAGCCCATCTCTGATGACTCTCAATCATCTTCTCCAAATGGCATCTATAAGCCCATTCCCGATATCATCAACCAACAATGTTACTTTATGCATAGGCGAGTGCAAATTTCTGGGCACTCTAGTGTTCAATCATCTTCCACCTTCAGATTACGAATGGCAGACAAGCCAATCTAACTCTTCATGTTTAAGAAGATTGAACAGAGGAAGCTTTTGTACCCCAAAATTTTCCCTCTCATTTTATTCAAGACATACTCATAGAGGTCCCCAAATGCTCAAGGTTGACTAAGAGTTGACCAGACAAATTATCCTCCTAAGCAATAGATCTCCAACTAGGGTTTCATTTTTCACAAAGAAGTTTGTATTTCAAAGGCCTCAAGGGATTTCCATAATTCCTAATATGTCCTCAAGAATATCCATTCCAAGTTTCATGCCTTGCATCACAAGTTTGCTAAGTCAATGGCTCAAATGCTTGAAAATCAACTATATTGGTCAAAAAGTCAAATGTGGTCAATATACAGTCAAACTTCAATATTTTTGGTCAACCTCAACATTTTTAAGTGATATTCATCATTTGAACCCCAAGCCGGCTCCATTCTTGTTTACAGGTGGATCCATAATTTGTCCCCAAACTTCACTATGACCATTACGCACAACCTGCTGCGCATCCTTAAGCGAAACTATGGAATTCTCATTTCCTCTTATGTTGTCAATGGATAAAGCTTATAACTGGGTTCCAACAACAGCTTCATCCGCCTCCACAATGCTGAAAGAGGACAAATGAGATATCAATAATGCCTGTTCTCCATTTATAATTACCACTTTTTGTTCTCGTACAAACTTCAACTTCTTGTGTAAAGTCGAAGTGACAACCCCTGCTTCATGTATCCACGGTCGTCCCAGCAAGCAACTATAAGCGGGTATAATATCCATGACCTAGAAAGTAATCTGAAACAAATATGGGCCTATATGAATAGGCAAGTCCACTTCACCAATAACAGATTTTCTTGATCCATCAAACGCTTTCACAATAATGACAATCGGGCGCATGGGTGTTCCTTGATATTTCAACTTCATAAGTGTACTCCTCGGTATAACATTCGATGCAGATCCATTATTAATCAGCACATTGGATAGTGAACCATTCTTGCAATTCATAGAGATTTGGAGGGCCAGGTTGTGATTCCTTCCTTCATCTGGCAATTCATTGTTACAGAAACTCAGGTTATTACATGATGTAATGTTCCCCACTACGCTACTGAATTGGTCTACAGGCATGTAACTTTCCACAAAAGCTTGGTTGAATACCCTCATCAACGATTCCCTATGATTAGAGGAGTTCGTCAATAAAGCCAAGATGGATATTTTTGAAGGAGTCTGCAACAACTGATCTACATTTCTGTAGTTTCTCATCTTGATTATCTTCAAAATAGCATCCACTTCTTTCTCTAGCGTATCTCCACTCGATTCACCCGTAACCTTCTTGGGTTCAACATTTTCAACAATTTTATTTCCAGCGCTAACATCTCCACAAGCCACTGGTGCAAATACACGACCACTGCGGGTCACTCTGCTAGTCTCAGCAATATTTCTAACATCAGGAATCGGCTGGATGGGAACTTCCACACCATCCTCTAAGATTGTAGCGTTATATTTGTAGGTTATAACCTTATCTGACTTGTAGGGGACAGGACCCGGCAAACTAATTACCAATGGGGTAATAGCTGGCTTGTTATGATATTCAACTTCAAAATGGGCGAGTGCACCAAAACAAGGCACAATAACATTTACTCCTTCTTCAACACATCCAGTCATTATTGAGTCATATCTGGAAAAAAATACTCCTCTGAGGAGAAATACTCATCTACAGAGGCATACTCATCATCTGACTCTTCTTCAGCCAAACAAACCTCAATCACACAAACATCGTTGTAATCATCCCTTTGACCTGTAACCTTGATGGTTCCTTTATCCAATAACAACTGAACACCTTTCCTTACATTTGAACATCCTGGGGAGTCTTGGCAGCAAATTTGGCAAGATCCATACTGATGTTCCACCTGAGCAGCCATGTTGCAGAAAGTAGCATGCAATTGTACAAGATCCTCATTCATATACTCCACATCAAAAATTTTGAACTCTCCAGGACATCCAGAAACCATGTTTACCTCCTCTTCATACTCTTCCCTAGGCCTGATTATGTGGATGAGGCCCTCATCCATCATCTCCTGCAAATCAACCTTTATCTTGTTGCAACTCTGTATGTTTGTAGTACAAATAGAACAAATGGAATGGTCATGCGTATAATAGCTAAATTCATAGAGGTCTGCATGCATTTTCACCAAATCTCCTCTAACCAGATGAATATCAAAAATTCAAAAGTCGCCTGGACAACTGGCCACCATATTCACGACATTTGCTCCTCCATGCTTGGGCAGAGGATTGTCTTTCATATTAGGGCCAACATACTTGAATGATAAAATACCATACTTTACCAATTTTTGTACTTCATTCTTCAAAGGATAGCAGTTCTCAACATTATTCCATGGTACCCCCTGATAAAAAGAATATGATTGGTCTACTTTGTAATACCAAGGCAATTGTGATGGTACAGCAGGAGGTGGTCGGGTCTTAACCAACTTCTTCTGAATTAACGCCGGTAGTAACTCTGTATAACTCATAGGGATAGGGTCATAACTCTCTCTTCTCTGATTATACCCTTGATTCCCCTGCTGGGATGGTCTCTGGTAAGTAACGGTGGTTGGAGCTACACTAACAACTGGAGTAAATGAGGCGACTTGCTGATGACGCTGATAACTTCTTCTAGGAGGATTAACTCTCCTCTCTTGTATAACAACATTTGTGTCTCCTTCCTTCTTTTTAGTAAACCCATAGGATGGCTTCTTCACACTTCCAGAAACTTCACTCTTTATTAAACAACCCTCTCTTACAGCCTATTCTAACTGGATACCCATGCCTACCATTTCAGTAAAGTCACTTGGCGCACTCACTACCATCTTCTCATAGTAGAAAGCACCCAAAGTTTTCAAGAAAATCTTAGTCATCTCTTTCTCTTCCATTGAAGGAATCACTTGGGAGGCTACCTCACGCCATATTTGTGCATATTCTTTGAATGATTCCTTGTCTTTCTGAACCATGGCCCTAAAAAAGTGAATCAGCAGACGTTGATCATCAGTATGGGTAGACATTCTTCTTACATACATCACCAGATGAGCAAGAGGGCAAGTGTTGCCCTTGTACTTTTAAAACTACAGGACTTTAAACTTTGCAGGTATCTTAACATTCGAGACCAAGCATAAATCATTCACATTCTGCCCAAACAATTCCTTTCACCTGAGGGCCTTCATCTCCCTCTGCATCTTGTCAAACTGTTCTTGAAAATCATCCATTCTATCATAGAGACCAAAGTCTTCACTTGGTTTAGTAAAATGACGACACATATCATCATTAACAAATGGAATCATATTCACCGAAGGAGGTGCAGCAGGAGCAGCATGCACCACAGGAGGTGCAAGAGTAATAGTAGTCTGAACAACTGGAGCTTCTTGAGGACCAAGATTGAAACCTTCAAGTGCAAAATTCTCTGGCATTCCCCATGTATAACCTTGAGGCATGCGATCCTGAACAATAGCTGGAGTAGCAGACATAGGAACAGCCGAAGCTTCAGTAGCAGCCCTTGTTAGTTGAGGTTGAACACTCAGTGGCTGATTCTAAGCAGCCACCAGAGATTCCATCAGAGCAGTAAGATTAGCCATGCCGACTTTCAAAGCAGAAACTTCCTCGTGCAGCTCGCGATTCTCTTGTTCTAATTTGTCCATCTTCCTTCTGAAATTAGATCGAGTGTTGTAGTGGTGAGACAACTTACTGAACAAAGTAAAGAAGCTTCGTAAGACACTTGGATATGCATAACAAATTCAAGAAATATGTACATTATGATACATGATATGCAATGCACATGATTTGTTTTATTATTGATATTTCAAGGGACTTAAAGATTTATGGACACATTGCAAATATCAAAGTAATAACACATTTGCGATACTGAAAAATTTATTATAATAACTTTGAAATGGATTACAAGTTTCAATAATCCCAAGTACAAGATAAAAGTAAAGTCTAAAACCCTAAGAAGAAAAGCTGATGGAGATCACTCTATACGCTCACGCTTCCCTGCAAGCCTAGAAATTTGATCCTTACACCTCTGGTTTTCTTCAGCATATTTGGTGGCAACTTCCTTCCAATCACCTGAATCAGGAAGTGAGCAACTATCAACTGACTAAGGATTAGGAGAAAATAAATCCCCTTGCCTTTCCATGGTCTTTACCGCCCGATTCTCAATAATCTCAATCAAGTCTTCTCTATAAGAAATATCCAAAGTTTGGCACTTATTCTTCCAAGCATCCTTTTCTTTCCGCATCCTTAATAAAGAAAGCTGTAGCTCTTATATATCATCCAATAAGGGAGGAGTGGTCTTCATGAACAAATCAGGCATAGGTGTTTCCCGAGAATACAACATCTTCAACTGAATAACTCTCGTTTGGATCCACTGAAGATAAGGCTCCAAAGAAACATCCCCCTAGGTCCTAAGTCTTTCCTACTCTTCCTTATGGTCTTATCCCTCCTTTAGGAAAAAACTACTCAAATGAATACTATTTGGTTTATCTCCCATCGGATAACCAAGCTGCCGTCGTGCGAGAACAGGGTTATAGTTAATTCCTCCCTTTGTACCAAGAAGAGGTACATTGGGGAAACTACAAAAACTATCGACAATCTCTACATCCTGGTAAGCTCGATGATACCAATCAATATCCGAGTGAGTAAGTGCCATGATCTTAGGAGCCCATCGGGGTTCCTTCCTGACATCCCAAAATGCATCAGACCGAGGCATATGAGAGATAAACCACTGGTACAACAAAGGCGTGCAACAGATAATCATCCCCCCATGATAAGAATTCCGAAGATGAATAGAGTAATAAGCATCACCCAACAATGTAGGAACTGGGTTTCCAATCATGAAGATCCTGGTAGCATTAACGTCAACAAACTTGTCCACATTAGGAAATAAGAACAAACCGTAAGCAAGTAGAGCAAAGATGGCCTCAAAAGCGACTGTACTCTTCATCCTATAAAAGTAACGAGCTTTCTCTAATAAGAACTGAGCTGGTAACCCTCTAATCCCTCCTTTAGTAGTCATATGGGCTTCAACCTCAGACTTCCCCAGATGGACCAGTGAATGGAACATAATCGGTAATAGGTAAATCTAATAGATAAGAATACTCCTCCAGTGTAGGCATCAACTGATAGTCAGGGAAAGTAAAGCAATGATATATCATATCATAGAACGGGATCAAGGTCGAGAGAATACCCTCCTTCATCCTAAGCTTCATGAGAGGAATGATGGATCCATGCTTCTTTTGAAAATCTGCAGAAAAATCAACCTCGGGAATTAGACTGATCAACTCATCTATCTTGGGATCCTTGAAACTGTATTTTCCAGTCTTTCTTTTTCCAGAATACACGTTCAAAAAGTACCTGAGATATTCACAAATGGTCAACTTTTAAGTCCCTTGAAATAAAATTTCTTCAAAAGATGCTTATGAGTGCATGGATGCATAATGCAACAATCACACACAAAATCACACATATAGGGTTCATAGGTTCAATGTCACAAGATGAGGTCAAAGGTACTACCCATAAGGTATGGTCTAAAAGTTATCACCTGCCAAACAAGGTTCTAGAGGTTCCCAGAGTCTACATCCTTCCTTTAGATATTACCAACTTCCCGATTAACTCGGTAATTAGTAATATTCTCAAGAAAAACTCGTCCGAGCGTAGTATCGCGTGACAACTATTTCTGGATTACTCCGTCATAGCTTCCTCACTACACCTAAAAGGCCAAGATGGGTTAGGTATTCTACGGTCCTCAGCTTCAGCAGGATCCCAGGTCGAAAGCAGTACATCTTCCCAATTACTCGGTAAACGAAACTACAGTCAAAAGGGCCTCCATTGAGTGGGGGATCTCATGCCTCCTTTTTTGGGATTACTCCCTCAAAGTTAACATGACTATACCGCCCGTCCTATCTTAAAGTTTTCCCAAGTCCGGGTATAGGACTTATAAGTAATCAGCAAGCACCCTGAGAATCAAGAATATCCAAATAAACATATATACAACATATTCCACATAAACAACAATAGCACATATAAAGATATAAATAAAGATAGGTTTAACCCACTTAGGGATGGACCAGCAAGAGGTCAATTTGTCCCCAGTGAAGTTGCCATTTTTTTTGTAGCGATAGAAATGCTTAAGACTACGCCATTGGATTGACTAGACTCATACAGATCAAAATAAAAATCGCCACCGCGCTTTATTGTTTCCAAAGGAATGAGAAAAGAGCGAGTAACCCAAAAAGAGGGGGAAAGATTCAAGGTAAAGGGGTTGGTTATGCAAAGGGAAGGTATTAGCACCCTAAACATATACGGTACTCCGTAGGAACCTCTTTATAAAATGTGTATATTTTGGCTATAAAATGTTGTATAAAAATAGATGGTGGAGGTGAGAAAAGAAATATATTTTTATGATTTTTGCACCCACCACGGTTGCAAACCTTTAGTGCCTACGTACCACCTTTCGTGCAATAGGGGATCAGGGTACACGTAGTTCACCTTTTTAAAAAATTTAAAACACAAATGTGTTAGTTAATTTTATGAGATAAGACATCATCGTCATTGTCCGTGTGGAAAACATACTTACTATCCACAATCATGATAAAGGAGAATTTGCATCATCTCAAAGTGGATAATATGGCTTGGATTTTAAAATCAACAATGACTCACTCAACACCCAAGTGGAAAATATCTCTCTTCACTACATATTGTAGAAGTATAGTTATTTGCATCACTACAAGGATTGACAAGAGTCTAATCTTTTTGAGAAAGGTTTTAAAATAGAAAGCCAAAGTGGAAAAATGGTTTGAAATGAGATTAATTGACTTTTAGTCTTCTCATAAAAAATGTCAAGGTATTATTAAGTTGATTAGAGTTTATTTATTAAAATGCTTTGAAAATTCATGGACCTAAGCCCAAGTTTATTATGAAAGTGGTTCAAGTTTTAAAAACAAGAAGAGTTTTCAAAAGGAGGAAGAAGATTTTTGAAATTAAAGAAAGTGGGAGGAGAAGAAGAGGCTATCCTAAAGCATAAGGTAAAAGCTAGATATAAGAACCATCTAACTAACAAGAAGCCAATACTTGTCATTATGAGTCAAGATAGAATTCCCATTCTTTGTATTGAAACCAAACAAGCAAAGATACTAGATCTCTTGAGAGAATTGAACTTCAAGTGTACTAAGTCTTCACATAAAAATTGGGCAGAGTAACGATTGTATACAGATGAATTCCAGATTACAAACAAAGAATGTAATCACAATAACCTGCACACAAAACAAACAAACAACCCAATGTCTTGAGGTAAACCTCAAGAACTCCAGACAAAATATCAATTAAGGACCAAGATCTCCAACAAGGCCAAGGTTTCTCATCCTAAGTCTAAGAAGTCCAATGCTCCATAATGCCAATGATAGTAACCAAATAGTCCAAGTATCATTAAAGAGTTTTATGGTTCATGTTGATTATTAGGTATCTTGGAAAAGAAAAGAAAGGCTCAAGTGAGCAAAAAAAATATAACCAGGATATAAATGCTCAAGTGAGCAAAATACAAATAACATGAAATGTAATGCTTAAAGTAAATGGTACATAAAGCATAAAAAAATAAGC
This sequence comes from Vicia faba, assembly GCA_948472305.1. Taxonomy (NCBI): domain Eukaryota; kingdom Viridiplantae; phylum Streptophyta; class Magnoliopsida; order Fabales; family Fabaceae; genus Vicia; species Vicia faba. Next base: position 1,262,236,761 of record OX451738.1, read on the forward strand.
ATAAAGTGATACAAATTAATAATTAGTGGTTAGTTGGATGACCATCTTGAAACTTGCATTTGGAACTCATTAGAAGATTGGTAGAACCAAAGCTTCCACATAACAAGTTGCATTTGCTTTTTGTCAAGTATATCATCCATTTGGAATCCTCAAAAGTACCATCTAATGATCAACGATATTAAAGTGATCCGCATTAACCAAAAGTGTTATAGATCCATTAGAGGATTGGTATAACCAAAACCTCCACACAATGAATCTCAAGGTTATTGGATCAAAGAGATCAAATTAACATACTTAGGCTTGCAAATATAAGTTTGGGCCACGAATAATCATTTATTCGAATTGGGACAAAATTTAGTGTTATGTTAAACAATCGTAAGTGGACTTATGTAGAAGTCGCACCTATTATGAGGCCGGTCAATAGCAATCTATGCACCATTTGTTTTGAGACGTGATATAGCGATCATTCTCCAATAACACTTAGTACAATAAGAAAGGGATGAGATGAAGAGGGATGGGAAAGAATGTAAACCACATTTGAATTAAATTTTAATCAAACTATTATTAAAATCATCCATCCATTTTTATGGAGTTAAACTCAACACATGAATCCAATGATGTTTACAAAGTTCATGATCAAAAATTCAACCAAAGATCAGCCAGAAAATAATCACAAAATAATATTGCATTTAATATATACATTAAAAAGGATTTTAAAATATTTTAAAATAGAAAATAAAAGAGAAAAATATCAACCATGTTCAAATTAATCAAGAAATAATAAGTAAGACCATAGAAAAATCAGTGATGAATTCAAATATTATTGTAAAATTTTTGGTAATTTATTAAAGTCACGAACCATTTTTAAACTAATTAAAATTACTCAAACAAATAGAAAATAGATCAAAAATAGTAAACATCAATATAAAATTTCATAAAATTTTCAAAAGGTCAGAAATATGTAAAATGGTATTTATGAAATTTTTTAGAATTAAAAAAATATCCGAAAAATATTTTTAAAGTAATTAAAAGGAAGCAAACAATGCAAAAAATATAAAAAATATCAAATGTCAAAATAAAAATGTGAAAAAATAGTCATGAGATCAGAAATAATCCAAAGTATTTTTGTAAATTTTTTCATAATTTTTAGATAAAAAAATAAAAGAGTTATGAATTTTTGAAAATTAAATCAATTAAAATATAAAATCAGAAAATAAAATAAAACCAAAAAGAGAATTTTTTTTATTAATAACCATGTATTAAAAAAATATTTCGCAAATAACCGGGTTTCGGAAAAAATTACGCAAATAACCATGTTTGAGATGGCTCCATAAAGGAGGAGCCAAGTCATTTGGCGCATGCACCTAGGGTTTTGCCCTAGGCGCCATCTCACTTGGCGCCTCCATTGGCTTTTAGCCAAGTGAGATGGCGCATGCTCCTTAAAAAGGAGAGGAGGCGCCATCTCACTTGGCGCCTAGGGCAAAACTAGGGTTTTTTGCTGTTTTATAAATAATTCGTCCGTTTCTTTGAAATTTCTCACACTTTCTCGCACTGTATTTTTATTTTGTACTCCCTTATTTACGTAATGACGTCGCCTATGATTTTTAGCAGAGATGGTTACGTTATATTCTCCGCCACGAAACCCGCGATGAAAATGAAATTCTGGCACATTCACTCCATGGATCGTCTGAAGCGGGAGTTGATGCGGTGGCTAGATGGAGACATCGCCGAGGGGGAAAAAATTCGAAGGATCCAGCGAAAACGAACAACAACCTCGCATGCGACAGGAAGACCTAATGTGTGGTTGGAGGAAGTCAAAACAGACAGTGATGTAATGCTGATGATGCATGGGTCAGATGAAATTGTGTTAACAGTTGTAATTTCCTAGATTGATTATCGTTAATCATTGTTGTACGCGAAAACCCTAATGTAATTTCCTATATTGATTATCGTTAATCATTGTTGTACGCGAAAACCCTAATGTAATTTCCTATATTGAATTTCTTAAATTGTGTGAACAGTTTTATTAACAGAAAACCCATAATGTTTACAACACAAATATTGAAAAGATTTATTGTATTACAAAATTTATGTGGTCGAGCCAGACGCCCGATTCGGACAGTTTTTGCGATTGTGTCCGACCTGACGGCATAAACCACACTTTCTTTCCAACCTGTCAAGATCGTCCATTTCTGTTGTTATGCGCCTGCTTTTGGGACGACCCTTCTTGTTCCTTCGCATTTGGTCATTGTGCCAAACTATATCACCGTTGTATTCAGGCCAATAGTCCGGTTTTGCCACCAAAGGAAAGTTGTTGTTGTAAACAGTGAGCAACGTTTCAGATTTATAAACGTTTGAGAGCAGTTGAAGCGCGTCTTGATGGGTATGCGCACAAGCGGCAATGACATGAGAGCAAGGCATACGAAAAGCTTGAAACCTGCCACAATCGCACCATTGAGAAGGTAAAATGACCCTGTATTCTTGTGTTGCCAGGCCTTCATTGTGGTCAATTGTCTCTTTCACAATGAAGTTGTGGCTATGGCGGTCAAACCGTGTAACCATGTGAGTGTTGGCTTTAGCACTTTCAGCCTTAATGTATTTCATACAGCTTTCACTCCATAGTTGTCCTGATTGCAAGACCGCATACCACATTTCACCTCTTTTGGCAAATAACGCAGCCATCCTAAAATACGTGGATTTCACCAAGGCAGTGATGGGGAGGTTTCGTATGCCCTTGAATACCCCATTCATTGATTCAATCAGATTTGTTGTCATATGCCCCCATCTTTGGCCATTGTCGTATGACCTAGTCCACTTTTCGACCGGTATATTGTCGATCCACGTACCGGCTTCTGGGTTAGACAAACGGATCTCGTTGCGGTAATATTTGAATGTGGGCTGTGTCAGTGCGTATCCCGCATTCATCACCGCTTTCCTCAATGTTTTGTCCTTGACCTCCCTCGAGAAATTCTGGACGATATGCCTGACGCAATAGACATGCGTAGAAGGAGGGTCATGCCAACCATTTGCCGGATTATTATAGGCACTTTCAATGGAGGCATGTCTGTCCGAGATCAAACAGAGATCTGGTTGAGGAGCCACGTGTGTACGAAGATTTTTCAGGAAAAAGCTCCAAGCACCACCGGTCTCCCCCTCGACAAGGGCAAACGCAACGGGGAAAATGTTATTGTTGCCATCTTGTGCAACTGCCATCAAAAGCGTGCCTTTGTACTTCCCATACAACCAAGTCCCGTCTATTTGTAGAATTGGTTTGCATGATGCAAACCCTGCGATGCATGGTTGAAAAGCCCAAAAGACGCGACTGAATATTCCGTTGCCATGTAGTAGACTACCATCTTGAGCGTACGCTGGCAATGTTTCCAGAACATAAACACTACCTGGAGAATATGTCTTGAGTGCATTTAGGTAGCGGGGAAGTTCTCGGTATGACTCCTCCCAGTTTCCGTACACCCTTTCAATCGCCTTAGTCTTTGCTAACCACGCCTTACGGTAAGACGGAGTGTAGTTAAAAACCGTGGTGATGTGGGAGATGATTGTTTTCACCTTCAAAGAAGGGTCGTTGCTGACCAAGGGTAGGATTTCTTGACATATTAGATCATGGTTGAGTTTTCGGTGGTCTTGTGATTGAGTGGAACTTACACAAGTATGGGTAGTCATGGAACCTATGACCCAGCAGTCACCCCTTAGTCTGTATGAAGCGGTCAGCTTGAACATGCAGTCAGGGTGGACACACTTGATCTTGTACCTTTCCGGGTTTACACGATCCACCGTATAATCAACCGAGTTGAGCATGTGAAATTTTTTGATGGCCCTTATGCATTCCTCTCTATTACGAAACTTGTCCTTCTCTTTTAAATTTTCATCTGATTGCATATACGGTTGGAAAAACAAGTCCGTAGAAGGTTCATCTCCGCCCATGTTGAAGTTTGTCATGTGCGTAGGTGGTGTGTAGATTTTGTCGGTAGGAATACTTGGGATGCCATCATCGTCAGAATCGTCGTTCACCATTTCATCGAACTCTAACTCGTTATCTTCTTCCTCATCATCAACTGCATCCACCTCATCTTGCTCATTCTCCAAAGGATCAACCTCCTGTGTCACCGGAGGCTCTACCTCCTGTGTCACCGGAGGCTCTTGAAACAGAACGTACAACTCAATAGAGTCGTTTCCAGAATAGACATGGCTGGAAATCATGTTCTGGAAATCCTCGTCATCTTGAATTGCAACCTTATAAAATATGACTTGGTTGTTTCCAAAAAAGACTGGACTCTGATAAAATATTTGGGATACCGGGCCTCGTTCAAGTTTGGCCTCCAATCTTTTCTTAAAGTAGGTGAAATTTGCTTTCCCGTTTAAGAGAAATCGGACATTGTCGGTGTTTCTAAACAAAAACCCAACTGTGGGACACATGTATGTCTCACCGTTGAAATGTGCTTTGACAACAAATTGTGGTGAAGAGGCCATTGTGTAGAATTGTTTTAGGTATGAAGGTGGGAATGTTTTGGGTTTATTGATTATATGAAGGTAAGAATGCTGGAATGTTTGAAGGTTAGATGACTGATTCGAAGGTTGGAAAATTTTACAGTTTAAGTGAATGAATGTTATGTTCAACCTAAGGCAAAATATTTCAATTAAGTAAGTGATGCAACCCCCCAAGGCTGCCAATAATATTACATGCATGGGCTTATGCTGCCACCTAGCCGGGCCCTATTCTTCACACATAAAAGTTTTGTCTAAGCCTGCCACCCATCAGCTCCAATGGCCTTGCATGCAACAGAGAAAGGAATCCCAAAGGCTGTCACGTAGCCTGAGACAATGCTGTAAAACGTGACACCTCTTATTCGCCAAATGGGGTGGCGACAACATTCATTTTTGTACTATTTCGCCAAGTTAGATGGCGCCTCCCTTACTGTCCAATCGTGATACATGCATGGGCTTATGCTGCCACCTAGCCTGGCCCTATTTTACACACATAAATGTTTTGTCTAAGCCTGCCACCCATCAGCTCCAATGGCCTTGCATGCAACAGAGAAAGGAATCCCAAAGGCTGTCACGTAGCCTGAGACAATGCTGTAAAACGTGACACCTCTTATTCGCCAAATGGGGTGGCGACAACATTCATTTTTGTACTATTTCGCCAAGTTAGATGGCGCCTCCCTTACTGTCCAATCGTGATACATGCATGGGCTTATGCTGCCACCTAGCCTGGCCCTATTTTACACACATAAATGTTTTGTCTAAGCCTGCCACCCATCAGCTCCAATGGCCTTGCATGCAACAGAGAAAGGAATCCCAAAGGCTGTCACGTAGCCTGAGACAATGCTGTAAAACGTGACACCTCTTATTCGCCAAATGGGGTGGCGACAACATCCATTTTTGTACTATTTCGCCAAGTGAGATGGCGCCTCCCTTACTGTCCAATCGTGATACATGCATGGGCTGCCACCTAGCCTGCAAGAGTGACACCTTACATTATTTGTAAATGCATGCATGCATATGTGTAACTCCCTAAGCATGCAAATGTGACACCTCGCAAGCATGCAACCACTACATCAGAATTATTTGCCTATAAATACATACCTTATGAAACATATCTCACACCCACACAAATCTCATCTCTCACTCTCTGCTACGAAATATTTCTTAAGTCTATCATACTCCTTATTTCTTCCTAAGTCTTTCATTCACTCAAGCGTTCTGAAGAATGGCCCTTCTAACAATGGGAGATACTCACAGAGGCACAAGGGAAAACATTGCTACATTTGTAAGTCTCTTCTTTGGTTATACATTTTTCATACTTTAAAAAACGTGTTGTTCATCTTAATTAATCTTACTCTTGTTTAATTATGATCTCAGGATACACAAAGATTCAGAACCTGTTCGCACAAATACCTGGCCCCCGACCCTTTTATCGTCCCTTATCTGGAATATGCAGGTTTTGGACACGTGATAAAGATCTCCAACTGCACCATTGACTCCAAATTCATCCTTGCAATGTTGGAGAGGTGGAGACCGGAGACCCATACATTTCACCTACCAATAGGTGAATGTACCATCACTCTCGAAGATGTCTACATGCTACTGGGCCTCCCTATTGACGGTAAAGCGGTGAACGGGTCGGTTCAACAACCCAACTCACAATGTGAAGAACTGTTGGGTAGGGACATGGTAGAAGGTGGTGGAGCAAGAGGGCAGGGAATACTACTCACTGACCTGAAACGGCATTATGCAAGTATGGAATTAAATGAAAATTCCTCAGAAAATGACCGAGTAGTAAAAGCCCGAACGTATATTATGATACTTTTTGGTACTTTTTTATTTCCCGAAAGTACGGGAAATAGTGTAAATTTCATGTACTTACATTTACTAACCAATTTTGATAAAACTAGAAAATTTAGTTGGGGTTCTGCAGTATTAGCCCACCTGTACAGTTCCTTGTGCAAAAACGCAGTCAAGGAAAAATGTACATTTTATGGGTGCGCATTTTTACTACAAGCCTGGGGTTGGTGGAGGATGGAGTCCTTAAACCCCATCAACAACAACACTTTTGGTTTCCCTTACGCAACAAAGTAAGTCATTAAGTTATAGCATTTATAACTATTCTTCTCTTTCCAAAATATATGCTAAAAATAACATGTTTCTCATTTCCTATAGGTACTGCGTGAGGGGTATGGATTACGGCAAGAATCCCAGATTCAATGTCGCACTCTACCGGAATCTGTTGGATCACCTAGGCCCAGATGACGTAAGTCGTAGCTTTTAACTTTTGTTCATTTTATTTATTTATACATTACTTTTGCGCTTACCTGATTTAAATTTTATCGCAGTTCGTCTGGAGACCATATTTGGGTTTGGACCATTCTCCAAATCCAGAGGATGCAGCAACTTGGACTGCAAAGACTGCACTCATTCGGTTCAACATTGTGGAGATGCACCACAGCGACCGTGTGAAGATGCAGTTCGGAATGATCCAAGAGATACCAAGTGATCCAACAGATTTGTCCCCCTGGCATCTAAAAAGGGTCGACGCCCAGTGGAATCTAACCAACTGGAAAGACTTTGCTCCAGAATGGTGTAAAATGTGGCAAAGGCGTCACCGCTACATCTTGCAATCCCCTGTTTTCCTTACTCAAGGTAACATGCGACACACCGATCAATATATGTCGTGGTACAGGTCGGTTAGTAACCCAGATATGCACGTGTCTCATCCGAGGTACTTGGTTGACCCACGCACACAATGGGCACAACCCTCGATTCCCCACCAACAAACCCAAAATCCATCAACCTCAAACCCACCCCCAAGAAGAAACAGACCAACAAACACACAACCACATTCCCCACCACAACACAACTACAACCAAATGCCGTACTACCAACCACAATCACCGCCAAACTACCAATACCCAGATATGCCTCAAACCCAACCACAATACCAACCCCAATACCAGCAAACCCACATACCCCATACACAATTTCAGTCTTCCACATATCCCAATATGGGGCCCTCAACATCCAGCCTTAGCCCTGATATGGGAATGTCAGAAGATTACGACCAACCCGACCAAACCTACCATCAACCACCATATCACCAAACAACCCAACATCCACAGTACCAAACACCCCAAGATCCATTTCCTTTCTACCCCCCATACTCAGACGACCAATGCTACCGACCAACCATGGAACCCCACCCACCGCCAACACGACCAAACTTCGAGGGCATGGGTAACCGACTGTACCAGAGCGGATCTTCGAGATATGGAGATCTTACTGATTTTATGGATTCGGATCGCATTGACTTCGCTGGGCCATCGACCTTGCCGCAACAGGAAACGAGACGGCACCCAGCAAGAGAAAGGCGAGGACGGGGATGCGGAACTGGGGGTCATTACCGGGTTCCTGGGGATCATTGATGTATCTTTTTTTTTTCCAGTATTTTTTGTATCTATTTTTTTACTGTTATTTAAATGTAAAACAGTTGAATGTAATTATTTTTTTTCAAATAAAAATTCAATTTTGGTTATCTCTGTCTAATACGCAACGCGCAGGAAAGGAAAAATTTTTTTTTTTTTTTGACCTAATTTTGCACATAGGCGCCATCTCATTTGGCTTAGGGCTTGCCATTTGCCCTTAGGCGCCAAATGAGATGGCGCCTCCCTTATAAAAATAGGAGGATGCGCCAAATGAGATGGCTCCTCCTTTATGGAGCCATCTCAAACATGGTTATTTGCGTAATTTTTTCCGAAACCCGGTTATTCGCGAAATATTTTTTTAATACTTGGTTATTAATAAAAAAAATTCCCAAAAAGATATGGGCCATCAGATCATAGTCAAAATGCGTTAGTAAGCTAATCCAATGGACCAGGCGCACCGTGCTTGATATGGACCTTAGTGAGATACGCATATGATCAGAGAAAGGGCAACCAATGAAATTAAAACATTTGGCACGCTATCATTGGCTGAGACGAGACATGTCATCGTCTTCAACCTCCAGCCACCCTGCAATGGAGATTTTGTGAGATCTTTCAAATGGAAAAATTAAGATCCCAAACCAGTATCATTGGATTCGTCTCTTCAAGACGATCCTAACACCATCATCGCACCAAATTTATATAAGGTATACAAAGAGATATGAATCAAAAACCCATAAAATAGCGAGCACCTTTAATTTGAGATTTCTCTCTCAATTCTCAATGGATTTAAAAATTGTAAGAAGCACAAGAATGAGGAGAAGGAGTAGAACAGGTTAGTGCTTTATTTGGATCCAAATGGTGGAGAATTCAACCTTTTCGAAGTTCAAGAAAGAATCTCTGAAACTGGACTTCTCTAGCTTGAATTATAACTTGTTTTGCTTGGTTTAAGTGCTGGAGAGTTTGTATGATGCTTAAGGAAGATGAATGTGCAAAGAATTTTGGAAGAAAAGGCTGGAATCTCAGAAACTGATTTAAAAAATTTGAAGTTCGTGTGAGGTTTTGACAGAGTGTTTTTAGCTCTCAAAGCTTGAGGAAATGAATGGGGGATGACCCTCTATTTATAGGGAATCAAATGGAATGCTCAAGCGTGTGAAATGATGAAGTTTTGAGGGAAATCGTGTGAACCTGATGCACGAGAAAAGTGTGATCTGATTTGCATCAAAACTCATCCAATCCTTGTGTTTTAAGGCTCTAATCCATTTTGGCAACTTGGTTAAACATGTTTAGATCACAAACACATGCTAATTTGATGTTTAGATGCCAAAACATGAATTTCAAATTCTGACTTATGAAGAAACTTCAGTTCCAAGTTACCAAGTTCAATCCAATGGCATTCTCAGCTCAAGGGGTCTTAAGGCATGATTCTTGATGCTTTAGAAATATGAGATTACAAGCTTTGCAATGGAAAAAGAATGGAAACAAATGGATGCTTGTGCTGAAAGTTGCATTGAGTCAAAGTTGGGGAAAAATGTTGACTTTCCATACTTAGAAATATTTCAAAATTTTCTTCAAAAGTGACCTACAATGTTTTCTATCCAAACATGGCCTTCCTCTTGGAATTTGCTCTTGACCAAAAAGGATGCCATGAAATAGACCTCTTGAATGACATTTTGAAACTTGAACCATTCAAAATCTCCAAAAATTGAGAGAGTTATGAATTGTTGAAGTTGGAAACAAAATCATGAAATAACCTATAATCTTTGTATCCTTAGGGCATCTTCCATCCATGAAAGTTGCATTTAATTGTAGAAATCTATTGCTTACAACGGGTTGGAAAAATAAAACTGCTAAGGAAAATAATAGCTAAGGAAAATAAATATGGAAAGTAATAGCTCTGTGAAATATGCACAATGAATACAAAAAAGGGCATTAACGGCATGAACCCTTCTCAGTGCATGAAGTCTACTATTTATATCCATCTTGAATAACTGCACGTGAGAATTTGTTGGAGAGTTTGTAGGGCTGTTGAATCTCTGCGTAGCTGACTTTGTGGAACGTGGATATAGCAACTAACACACTTTAGTTGCAAGCTTTAAGGGACGTGGGAAAAATAATAGGAGATGTCGTTCGTCAAGGGCTTAGTGACATTCGTCACTTACTTGGTCAAATGCATGCTGGTTGTCATGCTTGCCTGCTGGTCGTCATGCTAGCTGGCCACACACTTCTTTTTTTTGGGCTTGGGATTATCTTTGGCTCTTGAATTTATTGTAGCCTTTTTTCTTCTTTTTCTTCCTTTTTCTTCTTTCTCTCATAATTAATTTGATACCTGCAAAATAACAAAATACCGGCATAATACCAACTACAAAGTGATTTAATTTAGAATAAAAATGGAAAATAATTTAGTTAAATCAAGCTAAATATGTAATACATTTATGTGTTATCAAACTCTCTCATACTTGAATCTTTGCTTTTCCTCAAGCAAGTGCTCAGTACGATGTTTGTCTAAACATTGGCCAGGGGCCAATGTATGACACAAATCAACTTGTACGCGGTTGCATGGTGTTTTTGTTAGAGAATCAAAAGCTTAATCTATACTCCAGCACTATGGTAACGACATAGACAACCCCGTCTTACGTAAACCAGTTGCAGATGCTATTATAGCTCACCCCAAGTAATCGTCTTGTTTTACCCATTTTCATTCGAGTGCAATCACATTAAGCCCTTTTATCCTAACACATACATAGCAGAATATCCAGTTAGTGGTTATGATCTGTTTAGCACAGTGGTTTCTGGCACAATAATGTGGCAACCTTCTTTTTTTTTACCTATTTACATGATGCGGGGGATCAAACCGTAGTCTTCCCTACCAAGTTCTATACCAGACGCCTCTGAACCACCTACAATGAATTATATGTTACTTTGTAAGGCTTACATCTGTTGGATTAAATGATCAGATGAGGATCGCCCAATTTAATAGGTGCATTTCCTGTAACATTTTCTAAATAAATTACCGAGATCATCCACTTATATTCATCGACTTTCTGCGTAGTTTGTGTTTAAGATGGTGCTGACTGCTAGATAAACTACTCAGAATTAATTCAAAACTAAAGCTCTGGGTTTCAAAATAATAGGTACTTTAACTAGTCTATTATACTCTGTGGTTGTAGAGTGTCAAGACGGTAGTGATTTCGTCAAATCTTGCGAAAATGTCTAAAAAAAATTTGCAACCTACATACTCGTCGAGTGAGTCAAGTTATGTATTAAATCAGAATTTTTTTCTTGGGGCTCAATAAAGTGAGGGAATCGAAAAAACAACACAAATATTGCATAAATTACTAGAAGAAAAGATTTTTATTGAAGGGAAATAACAAGAAAGGAGATGATAACAAAAAAAATAAAAATTTACTAGCAAAAGTGGAAATACTTGCTCCCCCATACTTAAATCATACAATATCCTCAATGTATTGTAAAAGGAGAGTGATAAACTAAATACTCATTCTTCCTCGCCTTGGCCACAAAATCTACCATGCATCCTTGGTCTAGATCTTCTACGCGCTTGCTCACCCCTTCTGGATGATTCGGCTTCATATCCTTGACCCTCCACACGGGAAACAACTTCATGCAAACCTTCAAAACAGAGTGTCAAAGCCCGCATATCTCCTGTCATCCCTACGCTGAATTCTAGCATACTTTGGTCTTGCCGTTGAGCGTAAACATGTTGATCTCTTTGCATCTGTTAGACGAGATGCATTATTTCCTCTTGACGCGTATCGATGCTCTGGTATTGCTGGTTAGACAATTGGTTCTGCTGCAGTATTGCGGCATAGATGGCATCGAGTGTGGCAGGTAGATTGGCATTTTGTGGCTCTTGGGATTCAGGAGGTTGAATGACAGGTTGAGGTGCTTGATGTTCTAATTCTTGTTCCATTTTTTCAACCGCACCATTATTGGCTTCACCTTGGTTTCCTTGTGCATTCACACTAGGCTCGAGGGCGTTGAGGTCGTATAACCAGTTATTTGCAATGCTTAAGTTCGTAGTATTTGGATTTGGAAAAATGACACTACGAACTTCATTATTCCTCACCATTAGATAATATCCTCCTGCTTCTCTTACCTTAATAAGGCGACCAGCTCGACAGTCGTTAGTGTCCAAGAACACAGCTAGCAGAGAGGGTAGATTCAGGATTCTCCCTCCCAGGTTCAGGTGAACTGCTATTGCAGTGACGATACCTCCAATACAGAAAGGCACAGTCCCGTCTCTTGTTACAAGATTTTGGATGTGAGCCATTAGGAAAGTACTTGGGTTCAGACAGAGGTTTAGCACGAAGGCGCAATGGAGAGCATACAACTCCTTGGTGTTGACCTTGTTGTTGTTAGTTCTTCCAAAAATAATGCTGGCCAGGGTGCGATGAAGGTAGCGAATGTTTAGATTATGGATGTGAGAGGAGTAACACGCTTCGGGGGCGACATTATGCTCACCGGATATTCTCTCCCATAATTCATATGACGTTCTATTCAAATCCAATTCAGGGGGAATTCGGTATTGCACATTGTCTCCACGAGGGAAACGAAACATGTTGCTCAAAGCATCCTGGTTCACCGGGTATTCCTGGTTGAACATATGAAATGTGGCGGCTCCAAAGAGATTTGCATCAGCGTCGGTGGGAGTGATGTAGACATAGGAGCTTAAGAACTCCAAAGTTAGAGCCTCGTAGGTGGGTAAGCCCATCGTGCTTACAAATCTCAGGCCTGCTTTGTTTAGAAAACCTTGCATACTGTCATACATCCCTAAATTGCGTAAACAGTCGTTGTCGACATATCGTGTGGGTGTTAATCCTCGCTGATAAAACTTCTGGTATCTTTTCTGTTGGAGTTTGCCAGCTTCGCCTTGTCAGAACACGAGATGAGTCATATCGAGTTCTCCCCGATTGATTTGATTTCTACGAGCAACCATGGTATATTTGACAAATACGAAAAGGAAAGGTGTTTGTGTAGTGAAAATAAGGTAGTGAATGGTGGTGATATTAGAATGATAGAAGAAGTGGTTTAAATAGGTGGAAATTATGAGTGGGTAATGAATGGTATTTACGATTTTGAAAGTTGGAGGTTATAAGAATTATAAGAAATCAATGAGTGGTAATGGTTGTAGATAATGGGAATTATGGGGTTTAAATAGTGGAAGATGGAAGTTATAGAAATAATAAAAAATGAAACGGTGTGGTCTTGTAGTCAAAGTATATGGTCACGAGGTCTAAAAGTGTGGGAGACAAGGCTGATGGTCGTCACATGCGTGGCAGAGCGTGGGAGGCAAGGCTGACGAATGTCAGACAAAGTTGACGATCGTCACAAGTAGGGAAGGACTGGTTGATAGGCGTCACATCCAGCTTGACGGTCGGCAATTTACTTTGAAAGATATGACGAACGTCACATCAGGTTAGACGGTCGGCAATCACAAAGGGATGAGTGTTGAAACAGAAAAAGATGTTCATGGGTCGAATTTCTCCATAGGGGTTTAATCCTAGAAGTGGTTGTCTCATTCTGATAGCATTTGCAATCGTTGTAACTAGGCCTCCTATAAGGATAGGTGTATGAGCGGTCTCTATAATGCGAACAAAATTGGCTAACATAAAGGTAGCCGCATTGACAGGACGGTTTTGTGAAGCACAAAACAAAATGAAAAGCTCATCACGGGACACCAAAGAAATGTTTTTCTCTTTTCCAAATAGGGTGTGGGCCAGGATTTTGTGGAAATATCTTCTAGCAGGGTTATGGATACTTTTAGAATGCATATCTTCAGGGTCAGGATGGTTGTTACCAGTTATGCTACCCCAGAAGTAATTAAGCTCATGGTTGGAGAGGATATCCTCTTGGGCGATAATAAATACATTAGGGCCACTAGGGAAACCTAAAAGGTTAGCAAACTCACTATTGTTATAATGGAAATTAATGCTAAACAGTCTAAACCAGATCAGGCCACGATTAAACCCTAGTCCATGGTTAGGCACATAATTCAAAGAACTTAGGAACTCTAGGGTAAACCTACGATATGACTAAACCTCCTCTGAGTAGGGGATGCATCCCAACCTATCTAGTTCAGCATGTATAAGACACTTTCTCTAATGCCTAAGGAGGTCATAACACGGTCATCAGCATAGATGGTGGGAGTCATCTCCCTATCGACCAAGTCCTCAAACCTCCTCATTTGATCTTTTCCCCTGAAAGTAATACTCATATAATCTACTCTTGTCATTTCGAGAGTTAGTCACTAGCTAAATAAGGTAAATTATCCTGAAAAGTAAGTAGATTATAGAAACATCCAGTTAGCATCGGCCAAATGCCTTTAAAGTAAAAAAAAAAAGAAATTGACAATAAGAAAAGAAAGATGAGAATAAATAAAACTTTAAAAAAAATGAAAAGTTAAAGAAAAATATAAAGATAAAACTGTGGGTTGTATCCCACAAAGAGCTTTGTTTTATGTCGCAAGCTCGACACATTTTCAATTATAAATTAGTCGTTTGATTCAGCCGGTGGCTGTAGAAGCTTTAGGTTAGCCGAGTAATCTTTGTTTTTGATACGATGGTAATGCTTCAAATGTTTCCCATTTACAATAAATGGATCACTAGAATTACTCTTAATTTCTACGGCGCCACTTTGGAAAACCTTAGTGACTTCGAAAGGGCCAGACCACCTAGAGCGTAGTTTTCCAGGAAAATTTTTAAGTTGGGAGTTAAATAGGAGTACTGCATATCCCTCTTTGAATTATCTCCTAGAAATGTGTTTATCGTGCCATTTTTTCGTTCTTTATTTGTAGATCTTGGAATTCTCGTAAGCGTCTAATCGAAGCTCTTCTAATTCATTGATATCTAAGATTCTGTTTCCTCCAGCGACAGAGTAATTTAAATTTAGGGTTTTAATAGCCTAATAAGTTTTATGCTTGTGTTCCACCAAAAGATGACATGATTTTCCATAGACTGACTTGAAAGGTGTGGTCCCAATGGGTGTTTTAAAAGCTGTCCTATATGCCCACAACGCTTCGTGTAACTTAGAGGACCAATCTTTTCTAGATGTGGCAACAATTTTCTCAAGTATTTGCTTAATTTATCTGTTTGAGACCTCTACTTGACCACTCGTTTATGGGTGGTATGGTGTTGCTACACGGTGTTTAACTCCATATTTCACTAAGAGTTTTTCGAAGATTTTGGAGATGAAGTGGGAGCCACCGTCACTGATGACGAGTCTCGGCACACCGAATATTGGAAATATTATGTTCTTGAAATTCTTGATTACTACTCGTGTGTCATTTGTTGGAGAGGCTATAGCTTCGATCCATTTGGATACGTAATCGACAACTCCGAGTATGTATTTGTTACTAAAATAAGATGGGAAGGGTCCCATGAAGTCAATTCCCCATACATCGAAGATTTCGACTTCTAGAATACCTTTCTGAGGCATTTCATCGCGTCTGGATATGTTTCCAGTGCGTTGGCAACGGTCGCAGTTTAAAACAGCGATGTGCACATATTTCCATAGATTAGGCCAAAAGAAACCAGATTGTATGATTTTCGCACAGGGTTTTGATGTTCTTGAATGCCCTCCATAAGGTGCAGCGTGGCAGTGGTCTATAATACTTTCGATTTCTTCCTCAGGCACGCAACGACGAAAAATCCCATAAGAATCTCTTTTAAATAGGAGGGGGACATCCCAGTAGTAGTGTTTAAGGTTATGGAAGAACTTCTTCTTTTGTTGGTATATTAGCTCAGGTGGAAGGACACCGGTGGCTAGGTAATTTACAAAATCGGCATACCATGGTGCAACAGAGTGAGCTAATGCCACTTTTACCAATTTGTTGGTTTCAAGACTTGAGGCCTCTATTTCTAAGGGATAGTTGGCTTGATAATGTTCAACCTCATTGTTTTCCAACTAACCTATAAGTCTCTCATATGGGGAATCATCGTTAATTGGTATTTGTTTGGTCTTCAGATTTTCAAGCCTAGAAAGATGATCTGCTACGACGTTTTCGGTTCCCTTTTTGTCTTTGATTTCCAAATCAAATTCCTGTAATAATAGGATTCATCTCAATAGTCTTGGTTTGGGATCTTTCTTAGTTATGAGGTATCTAATAGCAGCGTGATCGGTGTAGATGATAATTTTAGCTCCCAACAAGTATGAACGAAATTTGTCTAATGCAAACACAACTGCTAAAAGGTCCTTTTACTTTCTAGCATAATTCATTTGGGCTTCTTCTAGCGTTTTACTCGCATTACATGGAGTTTTTTTATCTTTTTGTTGTCCTAGAACGACACCTACAACATAATCACTTGAATCACACATTATCTCGAACGATTCGCTCCAATCTAGAGACTGCATAATTGGCGCAGAGATTAGTGCTTGTTTAAGCGTTTGAAACGCTTCGGAACATTTGTCATCAAAGATGAATTCAGCGTCTTTCATCAGCAACTCAATTAATGGCTTGGTTATTTTAGAGACATCTTTGATGAAACATCGGTAAAAACTAGCGTGTCCTAGAAAACTTCTTATTTCTCGAACAATTTTAGGAAGTTGAAGGTATTTTATCACTTCTATTTTTTTACTTATCCACCTCGATTCCTCTATCGGACCCAGTGTGTCCAAGTTCAATCCCTTGTCGGACCATGAAATGACATTTTTCCCAGTTGAGAAAAAGATTGACGCTCACGCATCGTTTGAGTACCATTTCAAGGTTTGTTGAGCATCCGTCGAAACTCTCTCCACAGATAGAGAAATCGTCCATAAAGACTTCCATCATTCCATCCAGGAAATCAGTAAATATCGCCATCATGCGTATCTGGAAGGTTGTGGGTGCATTGCAAAGTCCGAAAGGCATTCGTCTATAAGCAAATGTACCATAAGGGCATGTAAATGTGGTTTTTTCTTGGTCATCGGGGTGGATAGGAATTTGGAAAAGTCCAGAATAACCATCTAAGTAACAGAAATGGGAATGTCTGGCCAAACGCTCGAGCATTTGATCTATGAAAGGTAGAGGAAAATGATCCTTTCGAGTGGCTTTGTTTAGCTTCCTATAGTCGATGCACATTCTCCATCCAGTTTGAGTGCGTTGGGCTACATATTCTCCTTTTTCGTTGGTGACTACGGTGACTCTTCCTTTCTTAGGTACGACATGTACATGACAAACCCACTTACTGTCGAATATAGGATATGTGATTCCGGCTTCCAACAACTTATGAATTTCCTTCTTAACTACATCGCTTAGAATGGGATTGATTCGTCTTTGATGATGTCTAGAGGTTTCGCAATCTTCCTCGAGCATAATGCGATGCGTACAGATTGAATGACTTATTCCTTTTAGATCCGAGATGTTATAGCCTAGAGCGGTTGGATATTTTCTCAGGACACTAAGTAATTTTTTGGTTTCTTTTCGTCCTAAGTTAGCATTGACTATGACGGGTCGTTTACATTCTTCGTCTATGAATTCGTACCTTAGATCATTTGGTAATGTTTTAAGTTCTACATCAATTTTCTTGGGGTCAGGCATGGGATCAGAAGTCAGTGCTAGGAATTCACTTAGGTGGTTGTCCTGGCGTTCCTTATGCCAGTTGTCGTCTTCAAAAATAGGCGGTATTGGAATTCTTAGGATTTCAGTATCCTTTGTTGGTTCTGACTTTATTTCCTTCACACATTCATCGATGATGTCAATAAAATAGCATGTGTCACTTATTGCAGGGGCTTTAAGGAATTGAAAAATAATGAATTCAATTTTCTATTCTCCGACTTTAAAATTCAATTTCCCTCGTTTCACATCAATGATGGCGCCAGCGGTGGCTAAGAACGGTCTTCCTAATATGATGGGAATGTTTGAGTATTCTTGAATGTTCATTATAATGAAATCTGTGGGAATATAGAATTGACCTATTCTAACAGGGATGTTTTCTAGCATACCCACTGGGTATTTCACAGATCGATCAGCTAATTGTAGGGACATCTTGGTTGGTCGCAGTTCTCCTAGTTACAGCTTTTCATAGATTGAAAGGGGAGTCAAGATCACACTAGCATCTAAATCGCAGAGTGCTTTGTCTATTACGAACTTCCCTATCACACAGGGTATGGAGAAACTACCAGGGTCTTTCAGCTTAGGCGGCATATTATTCTGGATAATAGCGCTACATTTTGCAGTAAGCATCACAGTCTCATTATCCTCTAGTTTATTTTTTTATTAGACAATATTTCTTTAAGAAATTTGGCATAAGATGGCATTTGTGTTATGGCTTATGTAAATGGTATTGTTATGTTTAATTGTTTCTGAAGTTCCACAAATTACTTGAATTTTCCTTCAGTTTTAGAATTGGCTAATCTCTGAGGAAATGGGATAGGTGGCTTATATGGTGGCGGGGGTACGTATGGTTTTGCCTTTTCAGGTTCGTCTCTAGCTATGATTTCTGACTCAATATTTTTATTTTGTTCGTCATTGCTTTTTGCCTTTTCGGTTTCATTTTCATTTTGTTGAGACATCGACTTAGTTGAGATTCTCGGATCTACTGGTCCGTCTAATTCAGTCCCACTTCTTAATTTAATGACATTAGCATGACCTTTCGGGTTAGGTTGTGGTTGACCAGGAAACACCCCAGCTGGAGCGACATTTGTTGCTTGTTGTTAGGCTACCTTAGAAATATGGGTTTCTAGAATTTTGTTATGTGTAACCAAGGCATCTACTTTGGTTGCTAATTATTTTACTAGTTCGGAGGTGTGTACGTTTTGGTTTATAAATTCCCTATATTGTTGTGTTTGAGCAGCAACAAAGTTTTCCATCATTATCTCAAGATTAGACTTACGAGGTGCTTGTGGTGCAGCTTGAGGTGCAACTTGAGGTGCCTTTTGGAAACCAGGAGGTGCTTGAGGGCCGTATAACGCATTGTTATTCTTATAGGAAAAATTAGTATGATTCTTTCAACATGCGTTATAGGTGTTAGAATATGGGTTTCCTTAAGCGTAGTTCATCTGGTTAGGAGGTATTCCAGCTAGAAATTGGCATTCAGAAACGATATTTCCAGGTAATCTACACAAGTCAAAGTTTCGAGCTACGGCAGCCACGGTGGCTGTGGGGGTTACTACTAAACTCTCAGTCTTTTGAGTCAGGGCGTCAACTTTAGCATTGACGTGGTCTATGCCACTGACTTCTTACAATCCTCATGTGGAGGCTCGTTCTCCTCCCCATTGATAATGGTTTTGCGCCATGTTTTCAATTAGTTGATAAGCTTCATTATAGGGTTTGTCCATTAGTGCACCACCAGCGGCAACGTCTATAGATAGTTTGGTGTTATATAGGAGACCACCATAGAAGGTGTGGATGATCAGTCATGGTTCAAGTCCATGATGTGGCAAAAGTCTCAGCATGTCCTTGTATCTCTCCCAAACTTCGAAAAGTGATTCGTTGTCTTTTTGCGTAAATTCTTTGATTTGGCCTCTCAGCATTGCAGTTTTGCTAGGTGGAAAATATCTTGCTAAGAAGACTTTCTTCAATTCATCCCATGTAGTTATGGAGTTTGAAGGTAAGGATTGGGGCCATGCTCTGGCTCTATCTCTTAAAGAAAAGGGAAAAAGACGTAATCAAATTGCTTCGAGATTAACACCATTGGCTTTTACTGTGTCGACATATTGTATGAACACAGATAAATGGAGATTTGGATCATCCGTAGGGCCTCTAGAGAATTGATTTTGTTACACGGCTTGCAACAATGAAGTTTTAAGCTCGAAGTTATTCGCCTCGATGGCAGAAGGAGAAATACTTGAGTGTGGTTCAACTCAAGAAGGAGCAGTGTATTCCTTAAGAGGGCGATTAACTAGTTCAACCATGTCTAGTTTCGGAGTCGGTTCTTCAGGAATGGGAATTGGAATTGGAGCTACTTTGGGAAGATCGAGGACTCGACGTCTTATGTTAACAAAATGTTTGATTTCGTTGATTCATTGTACTAATTCCCCTCCTTGTAAACGAGTATTTGGCATACAATTGCTCCAGGAAAGGAAAAATGTTGTCGTAGTCTATACGCTGTAACAGTGGAATTACGATATTGACTATTTTTGATCCCCGACAACGGAGCCAAAAACTTGATCGAATGATATGGTAGTCTAAATAATATGGACTACAAGTGCACAATCTTATTGCATGATTTTAAATGTTATCGAACCCAAAGCACCAAAAGTCGAACGTACTGTTATCTAGTGTTACGGTGTAAATCTAAGGCTAAAAATATTTGGTTTATATTAGAGGAACTAAAAGTAAGTTTGAATCTAATTAAATAATCAGAGGAGGGAAACAACAAGTATGTAATGACCGGACTTCGGGAATTAGTAACCTATTTGGTAACTTACAGTTTCCAACAATTCTCAGTAGAAATTTATCAGTTTAAAAACCCTCGTCTCACACTGTCGTGGTTGTTGATTTAGGTTATACATTTAAGTCCTAACGTATGCTCTCTTTATCCCATCAGAGTTAGAAACATTCTTTTGAAAACAACTAAACTCTGATTCGCTTTAAAGCGCTCTCGCTGTTTTTAAAGCCAATGCCTAGTTACTACTGACTAGTTAAAGATCCTCAAGCTCTCACTTTATTGAATCTAACTTCTATTCGTCTTTTACTCTCGTAACAAAACGGTTCATCATTAAAAACAAAGTAATCTAGTCCAGAAAATAGTTCAACAAATAAATAACCAATAATATTACCAAATTCCCTCATTTTTATGACCTTACATACCGGTATAGAAATCTAGCTTAGCATATTATAAAACTTAATCGCAGAATAATAAAATCCAGACAACAATGTAAACATGATTATTGAATTAAAGGAAAATAATAATTTATTAAAATAAAAACCTGGAAATAAATTAACTGGAAACTGGTAATAATTCGTCTGGCGCTAAAGGGATCACTCCTCCACAGGTTGGTAGGTTTTGCTTCGATACAGGACAAGAACAATTGTGAAGAAATAAAATAATAAACTTAAATAACAATTTTGAAGGTCTTGAAATAAACCATGGGGCAATAGATTTCCGGTTTAGAAATCTATTGCTTAAAACGGGTTGGAAAAATAAAACCGCTAAGGAAAATAATAGCTAAGGAAAATAAATTTGGAAAGTAATAGCTCAGGTGGAAGGACACCAGCGGCTAGGTAATAGCTCTGTGAAATATGAACGATGAATAAAAAAAGGGCATTAACAGCATGAACCCTTCTCAGTGCATGAAGTCTACTATTTATATCCATATTGAATAACTACAAGTGAGAATTTGTTGGAGAGTTTGTAGGGCTGTTGCATCTCTGTGTAGCTGACTTGGTGGAACGTGGATAAAGCAACTAACACAATTTCTTTGCAAGCATTAAGGGACGTGGGAAAAATAATAGGAGATGTCGTTCGTCAAGGGCTTAGTGACGTTCGTCACTTACTTGGTCAAATGCATGTCGGTCATCATGCTAGCCTGCCGGCCATCATGTTAGCTGGACACACGCTTCTTCTTTTTGGGCTTGGGCTTATCTTTGGCTCTTGACTTTATTGTATCCTTTTTTCTTCTTTTTCTTCTTTTTCTTCCTTTTTCTTCTTTCTCTCATAATTAATTTGATACCTACAAAATAGAAAAATACCGACATAATACCAACTACAAAGTGATTTAATTTAGAATAAAAATGGAAAATAATTTAGTTAAATCAAGCTAAATATGAAATACATTTATGTGTTATCATGAGTCTTAAACACTTGATTCTATATTTTGAACTTGAAATATTTTTCCATTCTTTTTCCATTCATTTGATTATCACTTTTGTCTTCATCAAAACAAAATAGATGGAGAGTCTTGACTTCAGATTCTCCCCATTTTTAATGATGACAAACCATTTAAATTTGAAGTGCTTGAATCATTTTGAATAAATCAGAATCTCTTATGTGAATGCTCCCCCTATATTTGATAACTCCCCCTTATCAAAGATCTCATTTGATTCATAGAGAATTTAACATCTTTGTGACTGCAATAGTTAGAGACAAACATACACATACACATACATCTTCTCCCCCTTTCTCATTACAAAAAGAATGAGAAAAGTCTTGAAGTATATAAAGAAATTATAAAAATAAAAACAATTTTTACCTATGATCAGTTTTACCTCATGAATGACTTCATCAAACATTCATCCTTGGTGAGAACGATTTTGAAGCCTTAGTCACAAAGTTGGATTTTATTTTAGAAGATTTTACTTTAGTCCTTTAACATAAAGTACATCTTCGATGAATGTGAAAGTTAGTGCTCCAACTTTGTCTATGCCAAAAATTATTCTTTTAAGGTATTCCCCATATGTGAAATAATCCTTGGACATTAGAACTAAAATTTAAAATTAGTTTATTTCTCCCATCAAATACTTAGAGACACCACTTATCAAAAATACCATAGATTTTAAGTTGTGTCATACCCCAAATTTGCTTTATGGGTATTAAGGGTCAAGTTATTATGGTTAATCATTTTTCTATTAATTTTATTGTTATTTAATTCGTATTTACATTTGCATTAGTTACTTATGATAATTTTTGAATATATTGAAAAAGAGTTTAATTTAAAAAAAAGGGGGTTGGTTGTTGGGTTTATGTGGAGTTCAAAGGATTATTGTTAAAGGCCCAATCTTATTTTTTCTGTTTCGTTGACCAGAAGTAAACACATACTATGTTGGTCTTTTTTTATTATTATTATTATTATTATTATTATTATTATTATTATTATTATTATTATTATTATTATTATTATTATTATTATTATTATTATTATTATTATTATTATTATTATTATTATTAATATTATTATTATTATTATTATTATTATTATTATTATTATTATTATTATTATTATTATTATTATTATTGATAAAATAATAGAAATATACATTAAAGAGGGGTTGACCCGGAGTCAACTCCATCTGATTATACAATTTATTTTATATTAGTATTACTTCTTGTTTTATTATTATTATTATTATTATTATTATTATTATTATTATTATTATTATTATTATTTTCATTTTTTATTTTTTTAAAATTTGTTGACCAAGTCAACATTAAGGTAAAATCATAATTCCCAAATAGCGCAAAAGTTCCTCTTAGTTCCCAAGTCACCCAAGCCCAGAATTTAAGATACGAAAATCTCTTGGATTAAATCAAATTAAAATATTTGTTTTTATTTACTGAAAATAAATTGCAGATACATTATAATTTAGGTTCATTACAAGAATCACAAACCCTAAATCTATTTACATAACCAAATAAACTAATTTACAATCTAATCTTAGATTGATTCTGATTGAATCAATCTCTAAACCTAAAACTGCTAATCAACTAACAATTTTCCTAATTTAAATCTATCCTAATGCCGGTAAAAACCTAATCACTAATACAGAAAAGAGGACAAAAAACCCAAAAGAGAACCCTTGATTTCCTGCAAACACCACCCTCACCAAAGCTGTTCTTATTGAAAATGAGTTTCACAACTGAAACCCTAAGTTCTTTAAAGCTCGACCCCCGCTCTCAATTCAAGGTACCTGCAAAAGAAAGAGAAAGAGATTATAAGGATAAGAAGGAAAACCAGAATATGATTAATACTATAAAATTCACTATACGGACGATAATTCTAATACTTAGCTTAGGGTTTCTTATTTTGTTGATGTTTATTGGTGTTGCTCTTCTTTGATTTGTTTGGATTGAGGTTTGTTTTTTATTTAAGATTAGGGTTATGTAAAACAGGTTAGGGTTTGATAATTTAGTTAGGGTCAGGGGACTAACATGCTAGGTTTTGATAATTTAGTTAAAGTTGAAGGAGTAGGGTTGGGGTTCTTGGGGTTTGGATAAAGTTATTTGGGGTTAGGGTTAATCTTCATAGGGTTCATACGAACCCAGATGATGATGTGAAGGGGTCTGAGATTTTTGGTTGAAGATTATATAAAGGTATGCAGATCTATGGTGGGGGTTGATGAAGGTGGTGGTGCTCTAGAGCAGCCGTCGACAGAAGCGATTTCCGGCCAATGACGACCAGGGCGGTGGCGATTTCTGATCCCCGAATTTCTAAAGAGAAGCCAGAGTCTATCTCTCTAGAAATTATAAAAGGGTTCATTTGTTTGGTGTAGAGAGAGGTGTAGCGGTAGAAATGTTTAAGACTAAGCCATTAGATTGGCTAGACTTATATAGATCAAAACGAAAATTGCCACTTCGCTTTATTGTTTCCAAAGGAATGGGAAAAGAGTGAATGACCCAAAAAGAAGGGGGAAAGATTCAAGGTAAGGGGGTTGGTTATGCAAAGGGAAAGTATTAGCACCCTAAACATCTACGGTACTCCGCAGGAACCTCTTTATAAATCTGTATATTTTGGCTATGAAAAATATGTTGTATAAAATAGATGGTAGATGTGAGAAAAGAAATATACTTATTATTTTTGCACCCGCTGTGGTTGCGAACCTTTAGTGTCTACGTATCACCTTTTCGAGCAATAGGGGATAAGGGTACACGTAGTTCCGCTTTAAAAAATTTTAAAACATAAATGTGTTGGTTAATTATGATACACAACATCATCGTCATTGTCCATGTGGAAAACATACCAACTATCCACAATCATGAGAAAGGAGAACTTGCATCATCTCAAAGTGGAGGATGTGGCTTGGATTTTAAAATCAACAATGCCTCACTCAACACCCAAGTGGAAAATATCTCTCTTCACTACATATTGTAGAATTATAGTTGTTTGCATCACTACAAGGATTGACAAGAGTTCAATCTTTTGAGAAAAGTTTAAAGGTAAAATCCAAAGTGGAAAAATGGTTTGAAATGAGATTGATTGACTTTTAGTCTTCTAAAAAATGTCAAATTATTATTAAGTTTATTGAAGTTTATTTATGAAAATGCTTGAAAATGCATCGACCTAAGTCCAAGTTTATTATGAAAGTGGTTCAAGTTTAAAACAAGAAGAGTTTTCAAAAGGAGGAAGAAGATTTTAGAAATTAAAGGAGATGGGAGGAGAAGAAGAGGCTATCCTAAAGCATAAGGTAAAAGCTAGGGATAAGAACACTCTAACCAACAAGAAGAAAATACTTGCCACTATGAGCCAAGATAGAATTCCCATTCTTTGGATTGAAACCAAACAAGCCAAAATACTAGACCTCTTGAGAGAACCAAACTTCAAGTATATTAAGTCTTCACAAAAATTGGGCAGAATAACGACTGTATACGGGTGAATTCCAGATTACAAACAAAAGGTGTAATCACAATAACCTGCACACAAAATAAACAAACAACCCAATGTCTTGGGGTAAACCTCAAGAGCTCCAGACAAAATAATCAGATAAGATCACATGGTCTCCAACCATAGGCCAAGGTTTCTAATCCTAAGTCCAAAAAAAGTCCAATGCTCCATAATGCCAAGGATAGTAACCAAATAGTCCAAGTATCATTAAAGATTTTTAGGGTTTATGTTGATTATTAGGTATTTTTAAAATAGAAAAGAAAAACTCAAGTGAGCAAAATAAAAATTGACAAGAAAGTAAATACTTAAATGAGCAAAGATGAAAATGGCATGAAACGTAAATGGTAAAAGTAAATGGTCCATAAAGTAAAGAACATAAAATAAGAACACAAAATAAAATCAATTATTAGTAATTAGTGGTTAGTTGGATGACCATCTTGAAACTTGCATTTTAAACTCATTAGAGGATTGGTAGAACCAAAACCCCCACACAAAAAGTTGCATTTGCTTTTTGTCAAGTATATCATCCATTTGGAATCCTTATGAGTATCATTTAATGATCAACGATGTTTAAGTGATCCGCGTTGACCAAAAGTTTTGTAGATCCATTAGAGGATTGGTAGAATCAAATCCTCCACACAATGAATCTCAAGGTTATTGGATCAAAAAGATCAAATTAACATACTTTGGCTTGCAAACATAAGCTTGGGCCACAAATGATCATTTATTTGAATCCAGACGAAATTTAGCGCTAAGTTAAGCAATTGTAAGTGGACTTATATATAAGTCGCACCTATTTTGAGGCCGGTTAATAGCAATCTATGCACCATTTGTTTTGAGACATGATATAGAGATCATGCTCCAACAACATTTAATGCAATAAGAAGAGGATGAGATGAAGAGGGGTGGGAGAGAATATACAAACCACTTTTGGATTAAATTTAATCAAACTATTATTAAAACCATTCATCCACTCTTATGGAGTTAGACTCAACACCATGGATCCAATGATGTTAATAAAGAAAATAATCACAAAATGATATTACATTTTAATATATACAAAAAGGTTTAAAAATAATGGTTACAAAAAAATAAATAAAAGAGAAAAATGTCAACTATGTTAAAATTAATCAAGAAATAAAAAGTAAGACCATAGAAAAATCAGAAATGAACTAAAATAATTTTATAAATTTTTTTGCAATTTTTTAAAGTCATAAACTATTTTAAAATCTAAAGAAATGGGTGAAATAAACCAAAAATGATAAAAAATAGCAAAGTTAGAAACAAAAATAAAATAAAGTCACCAATATTTGTCTCAATATCATTGGATCAATCCATAATTTTTTTAGAATTTTAAATTGCATAAAAGTATTTTTAAACATTTAAAACAATTCCAATAAAGTGTAAATTTATAAAAAATACCAAAACAAAAAATTAAATTGTGAAAAAATAAAAGTCAGAAAGAGAATAATCAAAAATGTTTGTCATAATTTTTTCAGATTTTTTGGACTAAAAATGAATTTTCTATAATTTTTTGAAGTTTAAAACAATTAAATATAAAAAATCAGAAAAGTAAATAAAAGTCAAAAATATGTGGACCATTGGATCAGAGTCAAAATGCATTAGTAATCAAATCCAAGGGATCTGATGCGTTGTGCATATCATGGTCATTATTGAATAAAGCACGAAATTAGAAATAAAATCAGAATTCAAAATAACAAGTGGATTGCCATCATTGGTTGGAAGATGACACATTGGTCATCTTCAAGCTCTAGCCAACGTGAATTGCATGTCTCTCAAACTGTAAAATCAGAAGCTCAGACCTATGCCATTCGCTCCGTCTCTTCAAGACGAAGACAACCACACCCTCGCACCAAATTTATATTAACCGTAGCTCAAGCAATTTTGAAAGAAAGTTTTGAAAAGGGATTTGAAATTTCATGGTCAAAACTTGTTTCCAGTAAGAAGTAAGTGTTGCGACTAGAACCAGGGAAATTGGAGCATCACAATGATATCAAAGTTTTGAAGAATTGATGAAGGAATCTACCTATTGAAGTTGAGTTGCAGAGCTCTAAAACTGTACCTCTATGGAGCAATATAGGGCACGATTCTTGTATGTAATTATATGGTTAGCTTTAGGGAAGATCAAGGAAGGTGAATTGATAAAAAAAATGGATTGAAAAAGGCTTGTGTATGGATTTCGAAGTTGCTGATTTCTGAGTTATGTAACAAGTTTGGCAGGGTGATTCTGGCTATCCAAGCTTGAGAAAACGAGTGGGACAGTTCATGTATTTATAAGAGAAGAAAATGAGACCAAAAGGAAGAGTGAATGATGCATTTTGGAGGGAATTCGTGCAAACCTGATGCACGGGTGAAGTGTGATCTAATTTTCACCAAAACTCATCCAATCCTTGCGTTTTGAGGTGCTAAACAAATCTGGAACTTCACTAAGCATGTTTAGAGGCAAAAACGCATGGAAAACTTGTGATTAGAGGCCACATTATGGATTTCAAAATTCTGACTTGGTGAGAAATTTAGTTTCAAAGTGCCAACTTCTGACTAATGGCATTTTCAACTCAAGGGGTCTTAGGGCATGATTCTTAATGCTTTAGAAAGGTGAGGTTTCAAGCTTTGCAATTGAAAAAGAATGGAATCAAATGGATGCTTGAGCTGAAAGTTGTGTTGAGTCAAAGTTGAGGAAAAAGGGTTGACTTTCCATACATACAAATATTTCAATTTTTCTTCAAAAGTGACCTATAATGTCTTGCATCCAAACATAGCCTTCCACTTGGAATTTGCTCTTGACCAAAAAAGATGGCATGAAGTAGATCTCCTGAATGACATTTTGAAACTTGAACCATTCACAATATCCAAAATTGAGAAAGTTATGACTTGTTGAAGTTGGCAAAATTTCATAAAATGACCTATAATCTTTAGTATCCTTAAGGCAATTTCCATCCATTTTCTCACTTTGCACATAAAAGAAGGCATACAGTTAACATCTTCAAGATCATTATGGAAAAATAATGGGCTCAAGTTGATAAAAATTGACCATGTTATGATCATTTGAAGTCAAACTTCAAAAATTGGGGGTTCATCTAGAGGACTTGTAATCTTTCTTCATCATCAAGTTTCTTCCACATGAAAAATCCTTGGAACTTTTGAAGTTATTTGTTGATATACCTTTGAAGAGAAGGATGTATTTGGAATCACTCAAAAACACCAAAAGATGGACAAGATATACTCCTTTGAAGTTCAAAACCCCAACTCTTATATTAAGAAGCATGCCTTGAGGAACTTTGACAATTTTGAACAAACTTCTTGTACCAAAACAAATGATTTGTAAATATAAGTTGTTGAGGATAATAATGAGAACTCATAGCAACCACAAACCACTTCCACATCTTGATAATTGAGAGAAATATGCACTTATGGCCAATGGGAACAAGACCTTGTCCAACCATGACTATCTTTCAATCAACCCCTTGTACTTTTTGGATCCAAACTTGATAAATTGGAAATGTAGTGAACAAAAATAACCTTGACATGCCATCCCTTCCAAAACAACTTCAATGGTGAGGTTTGAACTTCTCAAGCTTCATTGACTAGATCATGGAAATAAACTCATGAACCCATGGAGCAACTTGCTGAATCTTATTGCCTTTACCTACATGAATAACAAGCAAGACAATCCAACATTGCATCTCATTAATTAAAAGAAGAAATCAAGACAAAAAATATTCATGTTCACAAAAGAACACAAGTCAAGGTGCTTGATGATTCATCAAAGAGCAAAGCTAAGTATAGGTAGGGGAACCAAGAATTCTAATATGATCTTATTGCGATTGAATCAAAATGGTATGATGAAGGGATCTTTGGGTAAAAAATTGGGGTACAACAGCTTCCCTTATTTAAGTTTATTATATCCGGAGATAAGAAGGTTAAAAATCTTCGTGTCGACACGATCGAAGATACTTAAATATAAAACAAACCCTATTTTTGGCCCTAAGATGCCATGCAAATGTTTATGATCATGGATGCATATGAACCAAACCAAAGAGACGCAAAAAACCATTGGGGATGTAACAATGATAAAGAAACAAGGGAGTGACCCGACAAGGAAAATAAATCACTGGTGGATCAAAAGAACCGACTCAGAGAGGGTGGTAAAATGGTCAAAGGATACACCAACTCCTACTGGAGGTAAAGCTGTTCACTGAAGGTAGAAAGAGGAAATAAATAACAACACCGACGTTCACTGACGGTTAGCTGCCAACATTCATTGAGGCTAGCAGGAAAAGAAATATCATAGCATCGCCGTTCACTGACAATGAACTACCAGCGTTCACTGAGGGTAGGAAAAAGATAACAAACACCAACTTTCACTAATGGTGATCTACCAATTTTCACCAAAGGTAGAAAGAGAATATATCATAGCACCACCGTTCATTGACGATGAACTACCAACCTTCATTGAGGGTAGCAAAAAGATAACAAGTTTCCCTAAAAGTCTGGCATTTCGCCTAGAATGGGTCTCAACTTCTTCTTTAACCGACGCACTTTGCCTGGAAAGGGTAATATGTAAGCCGTCTCAAATAAAGAGACTTCCACTTGCGAAGATTTAACAGCGAGCTATTTCTGCGAATTTGAAATTCTTGCCATCCACTGGCGTAAACTGACGACGGACTGCAAACAATTCACTCATAGAGGAGATAGCAAAAGAAAGTTACGTCGACTTTTACAGGGAAGCACAAGTTGCTCAAATAAAGAGACCTGCTACTTGTTGTCATGGAGGATTATAAAAAGAAATGACTTTCTGGGGATAGGAATATGGCTTCCTGGGGAAAGAAATATGACTTCCTGGGGAAGGAAATATGACTTCTTGGGGAAATGCCACGATATTCCTTCCGAGGAGATAAAGTCTTCTCGTGCAAAATAAATGCACAAACCAAAACCCGAAGATTTCAGAAATCCAAAGTAAATAACATTGTTGTGGAACCACAGATTCAAACCAGAAATAAACTGGGATGAAACAGTTAACCAAAATACATCCTTTGAGAAATAAACTCAAGAGGGAAAACTAAATCCATCCAAACAAAGGGCTGTACAGGAAGGATAAAGATAAAAATCTTCCACGAGGGATAATTCTGTGGGGACATTAAAAGAATAAACGCTTTCTGCTTAAGGCCAACACTC
Organism: Vicia faba; assembly: GCA_948472305.1. Taxonomy (NCBI): domain Eukaryota; kingdom Viridiplantae; phylum Streptophyta; class Magnoliopsida; order Fabales; family Fabaceae; genus Vicia; species Vicia faba. The sequence continues at coordinate 1,262,267,144 of OX451738.1, forward strand.
TATTGAAAAGAGGACAACATAACTTTGCAAAACAGGGTGATATGTCAACAAAAACAATTAAAAAATGTCAATGAACAATGATTTGACAATTTTAGCTATGCATGATGTATGTGTGAATGTATGAGTGTTATCATGTGTATGCTGACAAAACAGATATACAACACTGGGAGTAACCAGACAAAACCAACTCGGGCACGAATAACACTCGGCTAAAACCCCATCCAGGATGATCATTCTAAGAAAAAGTAAATTCCAACTGAGGAAACAAAAACTACTACCTGCTTTAGATTTACTGGGGAGAAACATAATCTGGATTTAAACAAAACAAAGTGACAGAACAATACAAATATAGGGATAGAACATCCTTCTTCAGGCTTCACTGGGGAAAAAAATGTTTTCAAAAGTAACACTTCTACTGGGGATTGCAAAACCAGTCTCAAGTAAAGCAGATGGACACCAAATAATCAAAACATTCACTGGGGAATTCAGGCCTACTTCATTGGGGAGGTTAACACCACATCCTCAAAGGGTAAACCAAAATAAGTTATTCACTAGAGAAACCAGGGACCCCAATTCTTCAAGAGTGATTATGGTACCAACTTCTCGGGAAAAAGAACTTCCATTAGACCAAATGAAAACTTCACTGGAGAAATCTCGGATTGAGACTTCACATTATGAAAACTCAGAAAAGAGGAGAAATGAATCCAAACTTGACCGAGGATATCTGAGTCACAAACCGAAAACAAAGAATCATTGTGAGTAAACCTTCCGGAGGGGAACAAAAACTTCTCAAAACAAACTGGAGTTTGTCCATTCCTGGGATCAACATTTTGTTGTTGTTGTTTTTTTTGCATCACAAATTCTAAAGTAAAAGCAAATTGTAAATTCTTTTTGAAAAATAGATTTTGTTATTTAATCTTTTTGCTTTGAAAGTTATTATCAATAATAAATGGAGTCTTTCCAAGCTAAATAAAATAAGAAATACAAAGAATTGGGTAAAAGCTCAAATTTCATTAATAGAATGGTAGTCTGCGAATGGCGAGACTCCATGGATAATTACAAAGTTTGGAAAATGGTAATATATAATTGAAAAGATACATTGAGATACAATAACCACTATCCCCTCTAACAACTTTTGAAATCCTGAGCAATAACTATCTATTGAAGTTGTGATGATAATCCGAGAAGATTGTTGCTCCAATGATCAAGTCTTGTCTGATGAAGTTACTTCCCAAGAAAGTCCCTAACTTTTGCCTAAACTGCCCTTGCGGGTTTTCATCTTAGCGGGAAATTCATTCTGTTTGTGTCTCTAATTTTTTCCTAGACCGCCCTTTCGGGTTTTCGGCCTACCGAGACGCTCTTTTTTGCCGAAGCCGCCCTTTCTGGTTTTCAACTTAGCGAGCCGTTATTTTATTTCATTAGGCGAAGTATTTCATGACTGCATCAACATTCATGGGACATGGGAACTCCTCGTCATCCATAGTTTCAATAATTAATGCACCGCCAGAGAAGGCTTTCTTGACAACATATGGGCCTTCGAAATTGGGAGTCCACTTGCCCCTAGAATCAGTGTTGAAAGACATGATCTTCCTGAGCACGAGGTCGCCTTCTCTGAATTCACGAGGTTTGACCTTTTTATCAAAATCTTTCTTCATCCTTTTCTGATATAACTGTCCATGACATAAAGTTGTCATCCTCTTCTCTTCGATCAGATTCAATTAGTCAAACCAGTTTTAGACCCATTTATCCTCTGACAACTTGGTTTCCATTATCACACGCAAAGAGGGAATCACAACCTCGACTAGGAGTACGACTTCCATTCTATACACCAGGGAGAACGGGGTTGCTCCTGTTGAAGTGCGGATCGATGTTCGATATCCATGCAAAGCAAAAGGGAACATTTCATACCAATCCTTATAAATAAAGACCATTTTCTGGATAGTCTTCTTGATATTCTTATTAGCAGCTTCAACAACCCCATTCATCTTTGGCCTGTACGGAGAGGAATTATGATGGAAAATCTTGAATTCTTTGCACAGTTCTATTATCATTTTATTATTCAGATTCGAGCCATTGTCAGTGATAATTATGCTTGGCACACCATAACGACATATAAGATTATTCTTGATGAAACACACAACCACCTGTTTAGTAACATTAGCATATGAATCAGCCTCCACCCACTTGGTGAAGTAATCAATTTCTACCAAGATAAAATGGTGTCCATTCGAAGCTTTGGGTTCTATCATCCCAAACATGTCAATACCCCCACATAGAGAAAGGCCACGGGGAGGAAATCACATTGAGAAGTGTCGGAGGCACATGGACCTCGTCTGCATAAATCTGGAACTAATGACACTTCTTTGCAAGCTAATAACAATCAGATTCCATTGTCAGCCAATAGTAACCTGCCCTTAGCATCTTTTTAGCCATCGAATGTCCATTGGCATGAGTGCCAAATGAACCTTCGTGAACATCATGCATCAACATGTATGCTTCGTGTCTATCCACTCATCTGAGCAAGACCATGTCATGATTTCTTTTATACAACACATTTTCACTGAGGAAGAAACTACCAGCCAATCTTCTCAATGTCTTTCTATCTTTCTTCGATGCACCGATCGGGTATTCTTGAGTCTGAAGAAAATGCTTGATATCATGATACCAAGGTTTTTCATCTGCTACCTCCTCTGTTGTAAACACATGAGCGGGTCTATCCAGTCGCCAAACCATAATTCGAGGTAGATCATTCCAAGTATTCACTTGGTACATAGAAGCTAGAGTTGCCAGAGCATCCGCCATCTGATTTTCATCTCTAGGGATGTGATGGAATTCAACTTTATTGAAAAAGGGTAACAATCTTCTAGCATAATCTTTGTAAGGGATCAAGCCGGGGTGACGAGTATCCCTTTCTCCTTTAATCCTATTTATTACCAAAGATGAATCACCATACACATCTAGATTTTTAATTCTGAGATCAATAGCTTCTTCGAGACCCATGATGCAAGCCTCATATTCTGCCATATTATTAGTAAAATCAAATGTCAACCTTGCAATAAAAGGAATGTTCGATCCATGTGGAGTGACAATCACATCACCAATTCCTTTACCATAAGCATTCACAGCTCCATCAAATATCATACTCCAACGAGATTCAGGGTCAGGACCTTCCTCAGGCAATGGTTCATCACAATCCTTCACTTTCAGGAACATCACATCCTTACCAGGGAATTCATATGCTACAGACTGATGGTCCTCCACTGGTTGGTGAGCAAGATAATCTGCCAACACACTGCTTTTAATAGCTTTTTGAGTGCGGTATTCGATATCATATTCAGATAGAAACATATGCCAGCGGGAAATTCTCCCAGTAAGAGCAGACTTTTCAAAAATGTACTTGATTGGATCGATTTTGGAGATCAACCAAGTAGTTTGATTCAACATATATTGCGGCAAACTCTTTGTCGCCCAGGCCAAAGCACAACATGTCTTTTCCAGCATGGAATAACGCGACTCACAATCAGTGAATTTTTTACTGAGAAAATAAAAGGCCAACTACTTCTTCCCTGTTTCATCCTGTTGTCCCAGAATATAACCCATGGAATTATCTAACACTGTCAAATACAAAATCAACGGTCTTCCTTCGACAGGAGGCAGCAAGATAGGAGGTTCAAGCACATATTCTTTAATACTTTCAAATGCCCTTTGGTAGTCATCCGTCCACACACAACCTTGATCTTTCTTTAACGACTTAAAGATCAGTTCACATGTTGCAGTCACGTGGGAAATGAATTTGGAAATATAATTCAAACACCCGAGGAATCCTCTGACTTGCTTTTCAGTTTTTGGAGCTGGCATCTCTTGAATTGCTTTAACTTTATCAGGGTCAACTTCTATTCCTTTTTGTCTAACAATGAAACCCAACAATTTTCCTGATCGAACACCGAAGGTTCATTTATTTGGATTCAAACGGAGATGATACTTCCTCAAACGCTGAAACAAATTCAATAAATATTTTACATGCCCTTCTTCAGTCTGGGATTTTGCAATTATATCATCAACATATACTTCGATTTCCTCGTGCATCAGATCATGGAATAGGGTTGTCATAGCCCTCTGGTATGTTGCACCAGCGTTCTTCAACCCGAAGGGCATCACTCTATAACAGAATGTTCCCCAGGGTGTGATAAACATTGTTTTTTCCATTTCCTCCAGAGCCATTCTTATTTGATTATACTCAGAAAATCCGTCCATGAACGAGAATACATTGAATTTTGTTGTGCTATCCACTAACATGTCAATGTGTGGCAATGGAAAATCATCTTTTCGACTAGCTTTATTTAGATCTCTGTAATCTACACACATGCAGACTTTTTCGTCTTTTTTTGGTACTGGGACAATATTGGCAATCCATTAAGGATACACTGACGTTACAAGAAAACCAACATTAATTTGCTTTAAAACCTCCTCTTTGATCTTTACTGCCATATCTGGGTGAGTTCTTCGCAACTTTTGTTTAATTGGTGGACACTCTGGCTTCAACGGCAAACAATGCTCTACAATATCTGTATCTAGACCAGGCATATCTTGGTAAGACCAAACAAAAATATCCATATACTCTTTCAACAACTCAATCAACCTGCTCTTCACATCAGGATGCAGCAATGCTCCAATCTTGACTTCCTTCAGATCTTCTTCTGAACCCAAATTAATCACTTCCAATGGCTCTTTATATGGCTGAATGGTATTTTCCTCATGCTTAAGCAACCGTGAGACCTCTTCTAGAATCTCATCATAATCTTCTTCTTCAGCCCCATACATAGGACATTCAAAGTTGGGAGAGGGTGCAGGGTCATTGTATTCAACGAGTTTTTTAATTAATCTGCACATATTGATTTATGATTGGTTTTAGAAACTGACACATATAACAAGTGATCATGCAGATTGAATTTCAGTTATTATTTATTTTGAAAGGTTTTTTTTTCTGATTTCCATTTTCCAAGAAAAAGAAGAAAATAAAGACATAATTTGGGAAACAAAGACAACTTTTATTATTGATTTTAAAAGTCACATCAAATAGATAAGCCCTACAACATTAATACTTCCACCTTGGGAAAAGTGAAAGCTTTTCAAAAAGATTAACAAAAAAAATTACTTTGAAACATGTATGTAATAGGGAACATCAATGGTGATCCAGTTCTGAACCCTAACTCCGTACGTCACATAATTCGGCATTTCCTGCTCTGCTTCATCTTCTACAATGGCATTAATCCTGGAAATAGTTGGATTAAGATAACCCCCACTACGGAAGATGTCTTGATACTTGCTTGCGATAGACTTCTGCTTCATGCCCTTACCTTTGTCATTCTTCAAAGAGAACCCTAAGCCAGCTCTGTTCTTGTTCACAGGTGGATCCACAATCTGTCCCCACACTTCACTATGACCCTTACGTACAACCTGCCGCGCATCCTTAAGTGAAACCATGGAATTCTCATTTCCTCTTATATTGTCAATGGATAAGGCTTGGAACTTGGTTCCAACAGCAACTTCATTCGCTTCCACAATGCTGAAAGAGGACAAATGATATATTAATAATGCCTTTTCCCCATTTATGATCACTACTTTCCCTTCACGTACAAACTTCAGTTTCTGGTGTAAAGTTGAAGTGACACCCCTGCCTCATGAATCCAGGGTCGTCCTAAGAAACAACTATAAGCGGAACAAATGTCCATGACCTGGAAAGTTATCTGAAAAAAATGTGGTCCTATATGAATATACAAGTCCACTTCACCAATAACATATTTCCTTAATCCATCGAACGCTTTCAGAATGATGCCACCGGGCGCATAGGAATTCCTTGATATTTCAACTTCATAAACGTACTCCTCGGTATAACATTCAACGCAAATCCATTATCGATCAGCATATTGGATAATGAGTCATTCTTGCAGTTTATGGAGATGTGGAGGGCTAAGTTATAATTCCTTCCTTCATCTGGTAATTCATCATCGCAGAAACTCAAGTTATTACATGACGTAATAATCCCTATTACACTGCTAAATTGGTCCATTGGCATATCACTTTCCACAAAAGCTTGGTCCAATACCCTTATCTAGGATTCTCTATGAGCAGAAGAGTTCATCAATAAAGCTAAGATATATATTTTTGAAGGAGTCTGCAGTAGCTGATCTACAATTCTATAGTCGCTCATCTTCAAAATATCATCCACTTCTTTTTCTAACGCAACCCCACTAGTCTCACCCGCAGCCTTCTTGGGTTCAACATTCTCAACAATTTTCTTTCCATCAATAACATCTCTTCGAACAACTGGTACAAACACACGACCGTTGCGGGTCACCCTTCTATTTTCGGCAATATTCCCAACATCAGGCATTGGATGGATGGAAACTTGCACTCCATCCTCTAAGATTGTAGCATTGTATTTGTAAGGCACAACCTTATCTGACTTGTAGGGGATAGGACTCGACAAACTAATCATCAATGGGGTAACAACTGGCTTGCTATAATATTCAACTTCAAGATGGGCGGGTTCCCCAAAATAAGGTACAATGACGTTTACCCCTTCTTTAACATAATCAGTCATTATTGAGTCATTTCTGGAAAACAAATCCTCATCTGAGGAGAAGTACTCATCTGCGGAGACATACTCTTCATCCGACTCTTCTTCAGTCAAACAAACCTCAACCATATCAACTTCATGGTAATCATCCCTTTGACCCGTCACCTTGATGGTTCCATTATCCAACAACAACTAAACACCCTTCTTCACGATTGAACATCCCCGGGAATCTCGACAGCAAACTCGGTAAGATCCATATTGGTGTTCCACCTAGCTAGACATATGGCAGAAGGTAGCATGAAATTTCACAAGGTCTTCATTCATATACTCTACATTAAAAATTCTGAATTCTCTAGAATATCCATAAACCATATTCACCTCCTCTTCATACTCTTCCCTAGGCCTGATTATGTGGATTAGGCCTTCATCCATCATCTCCTGTAAATCAGCCTTTATCTTATCGCAACCATATATGTCTGTACTGCGAATAGCACAACCGGCATGGTCATGCGTATAATAGCTAAATTCACAAAGGTATGCATGCATTTTCACCAAATATCCTCTAACCAGATTAATATCAAAAATCTGGAAGTCGCCCGGACAGCCGGCCACCATATTCACAACATTTACTCCCCCATGCTTGGGTAGAGGATTGTCTTTCACATTAGGCCCCACGTCCTTAAAAGATAGAACACCATACTTTACCAACTTCTGCACCTCAGTCTTCAAAGGATAACAATTCTCAACATTATGCCCTGGTGCTCCTTGATGAAAAGCACATGTATGGTCTGCTTTGTAATACCAAGGAAATGGTGATGGTACAGTGGGAGGTGGTCGGGTCTAAATCAACTTCTTCTAAATGAACGCCGATAGTAACTCTGTATAGCTCATAGGAATAGGGTCATAACTCTCCATTCTCTAATTATACCCTTGATTCCCCTGCTGGGACGGTCTCTAATAAGCAAGGGTAGTTGGAGCGGCACCCACAACTGGAGTAACTGAGGAGACTTGCTGATGACGCTGATAATTCCTTCTAGGAGTATTAACCCTCCTCTCTTGCATAACAACATTTGCATTCCCTTCCTTCTTCTTGGTAAACCCATAAGATGGTCTCTTCACACCTCCAGAACTTTCATTCTTCGTTAAACGACCCTCTCTTACATCTTCCTCTAAGAGGATACCCATTCCTACCATTTCAGTAAAGTCATTTGGCGCACTTGCTACCATCCTTCCGTAGTAGAAAGCACCCATCATTTTCAAGAAAATCTTAGTCATCTCCTTCTCTTCCATGGGAGGAATCACTTGGGCGGCTACCTCACGCCATCTTTGTGCATATTCTTTGAATGATTACCTGTCTTTCTGAACCATGGCTCTGAGTTGATCACAGTAAGGCGCCATATCCACGTTGTACTTATATTGTTTGATGAATGCTTCTCCCAAATCATTGAAAGTATGGATATTGGCGCTGTCCAAACTCATATACCACTTCAGCACAACACCTATCAAATTATCCTGAAAAAATTGAATCAACAGACGCTGATCATCAGTATGGGTAGACATTCTCCTCACGTACATCACCAGATGAGCACGAGGGCAAGTGTTGCCCTTGTACTTCTCAAACTCCAGGACCTTAAACTTAGCAAGCATCTTAACATTCGGGACCAAGCATAAATCATTCACATTCTGCCCAAATAGCTCTTTTCCCCTGAGGGCCTTCATCTCTCTTTGCATCTTGTCAAACTGCTCTTGAAAATCATTCATTCTTCCATAAAGACCCAAGTCTTCACTCGTTGGAGGGAAAGGACAACACACATCATCATTAAGAAACAGAACTATATTCACCGAAGGAGGCGCAACAGGAGCAACATACACCACAAGAGGTGCCGGAGTAATAATAGTCTGAACAATCGGAGTATCTTGAGGACCAAGATTAAAACCTTCAGGTGAAAAATTCTCTGGCATTCCCCATGGATAACCTTGAGGCATGTGATTCGGAACAATAGCTAGAGTAGCAGATGCGGGAACAATAAGAGCTTAAGTAGTTGCCCTTGTTGGTTGAGGTTGGACACTCTGTGGCTAATTCTGAGCAGCCACTAGAGATTCCATCAGAGCAGTAAGATTGTCCATGCCGGCCTTCAAAGCAGAAACCTCCTCGCACAGCTCACGATTCTCTTGTTCTAACGCATTTGAAATATCAAAGTAATTACGCATTTGAAATACTGAAAATTTTTATTATAACAACTCCAAAATTGATTATAAGTTTCAATAATCCCAAGTACAAGATAAAAATAAAATCTAAAACCCTGAGAAGTAAAACTGATGGAGATCAATCTACACGCTGGCGCTTCCCTGTGAGCCTGGAAATCTGAACCTTCAATATCTGGTTTTCTTCCGCATACCTGGTGGCAACCCTCTTCCAATCATCTAAATCAAGAAGTGAGTGATCAACATCCGATTGAGGCTTAGGAGAAAATAAATCCCCTTTCCTCTCCATAGTCTCTACCGCTCGACTCTCAAGGATCTCAATCAAGTTGTCTTTCTCCTTCAAGTCTGCTCTATAGGAAATCTCTAAAGTTTGGCACTTATTCTTCCAAGTGTCCTTTTCCTGTTGCATCCTAACCAAAGAAAGTTGCAGCTCTTATAGATCATCTAATAAGGGAGGAGTGGTCTTCACAAATAGATCAGGAATAGGTGTTTCCCAGGAATACGACATATTCAATTGAATAGCTCTCCTTTGGACCCACTGAAGATATGGCTCCAAAGAAACGACACCCCTAGGTCCCAAATCCTTCCTACTCTTATTAGGAATGTGATGCCAGGCCTTCGCAATCTGCTCCCTAGCTTCCCAATGGTCTTCTCCTTCCTTCAGAAAGAAACTACTCAAATGAATACTATTTGGTTTATCCCTCATCGGATAACCAAGTTGTCGTCGTGCAAGAATAGGGTTATAGTTAATCCCTCCCTTTGTACCAAGAAGAGGTACATTGGGAAACTACCACAATTGTCAATAATATCTTTATCCTGGAAAGCTCGACGATACCAATCAATATTCGAGTGAGTAAGTGCCATGATCTTAGGAGCCTAACGGAGTTTCTTCTTGACATCCCAAAAAACATCAGACTGAGGCATATGAGAGATAAACCACCGGTACAACAGAGGCGTGCAACAAATAATCATCCCCCCATGATAAGAATTTCGAAGATGAATAGAGTAATAAGCATCACCCAACAAGTTAGGAACTGGGTTTTCAATCCTGAAGATCCTGATAGCATTAATGTCAACAAACTTGTCCACATTAGGAAATAAGAACAACCCGTAAGCAAGTAGAGCAAAGATGGCCTCAAAAGCGACTGTACTCTTTATCCTGGCAAAGTAACGAGCTTTCTCCAATAAGAACTGAGCTGGTAATCCTCTAATCCCTCCTTTAGTAGTCATATGATATTCCACCTCAGACTTGCCCAGATGAATCAAAGCAACAATCTCATGTGGTTTTGGCTCACCCTCAAAACCAGTAAAAGGAACACGATCGATAACAGGTAAATCCAATAGATTTGAATACTCCTCTAGTGTGGGTATCAACTGATAGTCGGGAAAAATAAAGAAATGATACATCGGATCATAGAACTGGACCAAGGTCGAGAGAATACCCTCCTTCATCTTCAACTTCATGAGAGGAATAATGGATCCATACTTCTATCAAAAGTCTGCAGATCACTCGATCTTGGGAATTAGACTGATCAACTCATCTATCTTAGGATCCTTGAAACTGTACTTCCTGGTCTTTCTCTTTCCAGAATCCATGGTTAAAAAGTACCTAAGATATTCACAAATGGTCAACCTTTAAATCCCTTGAAATACGATCTCTCCAAAAGATGCTTATGAGTGCATGGATGCATGATGCAGCAATCACACACAAGATCACACATATAGGGTTCATAGGTTCAACGTCACGAGCATGAGGTCGAAGGTACTGCCCATAAGGTATTTGTCTAAAAGTTATCACCTGCTGAACAAGGTTCTAGAGGTTCCCAGAGTCTACATCCTTCCTTCGGATATTACTAACTTCCTGATTAACTCGGTAATTAGTAATATTCTCAAGAAAAACTCGTCTGAGTGTAGTATCGCGTGACAACCATTTCCGAATTAATGTGTTATAGCTTCTGAACTACACCTAAAAAGCCAAGATGGGTTAGGTATTTTACGGTCCTCAGCTTCAGCAGGCTCCCAGGTTGAAATAGTACATGTTCCCGATTACTCAGTAAACGAAACTACAGTCAAAGGGACCTCCACCAAGTGGGGGATCTCATGCCTCCTTTTTTGGGATTACTCCCTCAAAGTTAACATGACTATACCTCCTGTCCTATCTTAAAGTTTTCCCAAGTCCGGGTATATGACTTATGAGTAATCACCAAGCACCCTAAAAACCAGGAAAATCCAGAAAAACATAAATACAACATATAACACAAAAACAATAATAAAACATATACAAATATAAACAAAGATAAGCTCAACCCACTTATAGATGGACCAGCAAGAGGTCAATCCTTCCCCAGTGAAGTCGCCATTTTTCTGTAGCGGTAGAAATGTTTAAGACTAATCCATTGGATTGGCTATACTTATACTGATCAAAATAAAAATCGCCACTGTGCTTTATTGTTTCCAAAGGAATGGGAAAAGAGCGAATAACCCAAAAATAAGGGGGAAAGATTCAAGGTAAGGGGGTTGGTTATGCAAAGGGAAGGTATTAGCACCATAAACATCTACGGTACTTCGCAGGAACCTCTTTGTAAAATTTATATATTTTGGCTATGAAAAAATGTTATATAAAATAGATGGTGGAGGTGAGAAAAGAAATATATTTATTATTTTTGCACCCGCCGTGGTTGCGAACCTTTAGTGCCTACGTACCACCTTTTCGTGCAATAGGGGATCAGGGTACACGTAGTTCCTCTTTAAAAAATTTTAAAACATAAATGTGTTGGTTAATTTTATGAGACACATCATCATCGTCATTGTCCGTGTAGAAAACATACCTACTACCCACAATCACGAGAAAGGAGAATTTGCATCATCTCAAAGTGGATGATATGACTTAGATTTTAAAATCAACAATTCCTCACTCAACACCCAAGTGGAAAATATCTCTCTTCACTACATATTTTAGAAGCATAGTTGTTTGCATCACTACAAAGATTGACAAGAGTTCAATATTTTGAGAAAATTTTAAAGGTAAAAGCCAAAGTGGAAAAATGGTTTGAAATGAGATTGATTGACTTTTAGTCTTCTAAAAAAAAGCCACAATATTATTAAGTTTATTGAAGTTTATTTATGAAAATGCTTGAAAATGCATGGACCTAAGTCCAAGTTTATTATGAAAGTGGTTCAAGTTTAAAACAAGAAGAGTTTTCAAAAGGAGGGAGAAGATTTTTGAAATTTAAGAAGATGGGAGGAGAAGAAGAGGCTATCCTAAAGCATAAGTTAAAATCTAGGGATAAGAACCATCTAACAAACAAGAAGCCAATACATGACACTATGAGCCAAGATAGAATTCCCATTCTTTGGATTTAAACCATACAAGCAAAAATACTAGACCTCTTGAGAGAACCAAACATCAAGTGTATTAAGTCTTCACAAAAATTGGGCAGAGTAACGGCTGTATACGGGTGAATTCCATATTACAAACAAAGGGTGTAATCACAATAACCTGCACACAAAACAAATAAACAACCCAATGTCTTGAGGTAAACCTCAAGAGCTCCAGACAAAATAATCATATAAAATCACAAGGTCTCCAACCATAGGCCAATGTTTCTAATCCTAAGTCCAAAAAAAGTCCAATGCTCCATAATTCCAAGGATAGTAACCAAATAGTCCAAGTATCATTAAAGATTTTTAGGGGTTATGTTGATTATTAGGTGTTTTTAAAAAAGAAAAGAAAAGCTCAAGTGAGTAAAATAAAAATTGACAAGAAAGTAAATACTCAAATGAACGAAGATGAAAATGGCATGAAATGTAAATGATAAAAGTAAATGGTGCATAAAGTAAAGAACATAAAATAAGAACACAAAATAAAAATCAATTATTAGTAATTAGTGGTTAGTTGGATGACCATCTTAAAACTTGTATTTGGAACTCATTAGAGGATTGGTAGAACCAAAGCCTCCATACAACAAGTTGCATTTGTCAAGTATATCATCCATTTGGAATCCTTATGAGTATCATTTAATGATCAACGATGTTTAAGTGATCCGCGTTGACCAAAAATGTTGTAGATCCATTAGAGGATTCGCAGAACCAAAGCCTCCACACAATGAATCTCAAGGTTATTGGATCAAAGAGATCAAATTAACATACTTGGGCTTGCAAACATAAGTTTGGGCCACAAATGATCATTTATTCGAATCAGGATGAAATTTAGCGCTATGTTAAGCAATCGTATGTGGACTTATATAGAAGTCGCATCTATTTTGAGGCCGGTCAATAGCAATCTATGCAACATTTAGTGCAATAAGAAGAGGATGAGATGAAGAGGGATGAGAGAGAATATACAAACCACTTTTGGATTAAATTTAATCAAACTATTATTAAAATCATTCATTCATTTTTGTGAAGTTAGACTCAACTCCATGGATCCAATGATGTTAATAAAGTTCATGATAAAAATAATCACAAAATAATATTACATTTTAATATATACAAAAAGGTTTAAAAATAATGTTTAAAAAAAGAAACAAAAGAGAAAAATGTCAACTATGTTCAAATTAATCAAGAAATAAAAAGTAATACCATAGAAAAATAAGAAATGAACTAAAATAATTTTATAAATTTTTTGGCAATTTTTTAAAGTCAGAAACTATTTTAAAATTTAAAGAAATGGGTTAAATAAACCAAAAATGATAAAAAATAGCAAAGTCAGAAACAAAAATAAAATAAAGTCACCAATATTTGTCACAATATCATTGGATCATTCCATAATTTTTTTAGAATTTAAAAGGGCATAAAAGTATTTTTAAACATTTAAAACAATTCCAATAAAGTGTAAATTTATAAAAAATACCAAAACACAAAATTAAATTGTGAAAAAATAAAAATCAGAAAGAGAATAATCAAAAATGTTTTTCATAATTTTTTCAGATTTTTTGGACTAAAAATGAATTTTCTATGATTTTTTTAAGTTTAAAATAATTAAATATAAAAAATCACAAAGGAAAATAAAAGTCAAAAATATGTGGACCATTGGATGAGAGTCAAAACGTGTTAGTAATCAAATCCAAGGGATCTGGCGCGCTGTGCATATCATGGTTATTAGTGAATAAAGCACTGGATTAGAAATAAAATCAGAGTTCAAAACTAAGAAGTGGCGTGCCATCATTGGTTGGAACATGACACATTGGTCATCTTCAACCTCCAGCCAACGTGAATTACAGGTCTCTCAAAATATAAAATCAGAAGCTCAGACCTATGCCATTCGCTCTGTCTCTTCAAGACGAAGACAACCACACCCTCGCGCCAAATTTATTAAACTGTAGCTCAAGCAATTTGGAAAGAAAGTTTTGAAAAGGGATTTGGAATTTCATGGTCAAAACCTGTTTCCAGTAAGAAGTAAGTGTTGCGACTAGAACCAGGGCAATGAGAGCATCACAATGATATCAAAGTTTTGAAGAATTGATGAAGGAATCTACCTATTGAAGTTGAGCTGTAGACCTCTAAAACTGGACTTCTTTGGATTAAATATAGGGCACAATTCTTGAATTTTTAGAGGCAAAAACGCGTGGAAAACTTGTGATTAGAGGCCACATTATGGATTTCAAAATTCTGACTTGGTGAGAAATTTAGTTTCCAAGTGCCAACTTCTGACCAATGGCATTTTCAACTCGAGGGGTCTTAGGGCATGATTCTTGATGCTTTAGAAAGGTGAGGTTTCAAGATTTGTAGTAGAAAAAGAATGGAATATAATGGATGCTTTAGCTTAAAGTTGTGTTGAGTCAAAGTTGAGGAAAAAGGGTTGACTTTCCATAATTAGAAATATTTCAATTTTTTCTTCAAAAGTGACCTATAATGTCTTGCATCCAAACATATCCTTCCAATTGGAATTTTCTCTTGAACAAAAAAGATGGCATGAAGTAGGTATCGTGAATGAAATTTTGAAACTTGAACCATTCACAATCTCCAAAAATTGAGAAAGTTATGACTTGTTGAAGTTGGAAAAATTTCATAAAATGACTTATAATCTTTAGTATCCTTAAGGAAATTTCCATCCATTTTCTCACTTTTCACATAAAAGAAGGCATAAAGTTAACATCTTCAAGATCATTATGGAAAAAAATGGGCTCAAGATGATAAAATTTGACCAAGTTATGATCATTTGAAGTCAAACTTGAGAAATTGGGGGTTCATCTGGAGGACTTGTAATCTTTCTTCATCATCAAGTTTCTTCCACATGAAAACTCCTTGGAAATTTTGAGGTTATTTGTTGATATCCCTTTGAAGAGAAGGATTTCTTTGGAATCACTTAAAAATACCAAAAGATGGGCATGATATACTCCTTTGAAGTTCAAAACCCCAGCTCCTAGATTAAGAAGCATGCCTTGAGGAACTTTGACAATTTTGAACAAACTTCTTGTACCAAAACAAATGCTTTGTAAATATAATTTGTTGAGGATAATAATGAGAACTCATAGCAACCACAACCCACTTCCACATCTTGATAATTGAGAGAAAATGCAATTGTGACCAATAGGAACAAGACCTTGTCCAACCATGACTATCTTTCAATCAACCCCTTATACTTTTTGGATCCAATCTTGATAAATTGGAAATATAGTGAACCAAAATAACCTTGCGATGCCATCCCTTCAAAAACAACTTCAATGGTGAAGTTTGAACTTCTCAAGCTTCATTGACTAGGTCATGGAAATAAACTCATGAACCCATGGAGCAACTTGCTGAATCTTGTTGCCTTTACCTACACGAGTAACAAGCAAGACAATCCAACATTGCATTTCATTAATTAAAAGAATAAATCAAGATAAAAAATATTCATGATCACAAAAGAACACAATTCAAGGTGTTTGGTGATTCCTCAAAGAGAAAAGCTAAGTATAGGGAGGGGAACCAAGAATTCTAATGTGATCTTGTTGTGATTGAATCAAAATGGTATGATGAAGGGATCTTAGGGGCAAAATTTGGGGTACAACAAGAGGAAAGAAGGAGAAAAATGAGCCAAGGGCTCATATTTCCGTTTATATAATACTCCATCTATCTCTAGATGCACGCCAGGTGGCTCCCTGAGAGCCTCTGGATGAGGTGACTGTTGACTAGTCACATGTGCTTCCTTGTAATAGTCCCTCAGTCAACTTTGAATCTCGTCCCCCCATTCTGATTACTAACGAATCAACGCGCCATGACTGGATCTCGGGGACCGTTAGATGAAACCAACGCGTGAGACCTTTTTTCCTTACAATAACGCATGTTGCTTCCTACATCATGCACAAACGGACCCAAAGTTCGTTTTTGGCCTTTGAACAAAATTTTGGGCCAAGCCCTATGCTAACCACACCTATCAATTTTACTAATCAGTTCAAAGTACACCCTAGGCAGCTGTTGGACCAAGAATTAAAGATTGGGCTTAGGCCCTTCATATTTGCACCTCCTAATTTAATATTTGCACCCCCTGCGCAATTTTGACAATTACTTAATTATTTTGATTTTTTTATTTTTTTTGTGTAATTTATTTCATTTATATTGTCTCATATCATTTTTTAGCATAGTTCATTAAAATATTATTTTTGTGCATTTTGTCATAAAATTATTAATAAATAAATATTGAATTAATATTAAAAATACTTAATATATTTAATAATAAGAAAATAGTTATTTGTTAAATATTTTCTATAATACTAATTGTTTTTTATTTATCAAACATTCAAACTCTTTTTTATTTTACATATTACGCTATGCATCCTAAAACAAATAACTCATTAAATACTAACATATTTTTTACTAACTTATTTCAAATTTAACTTTATTCTCAAAAAAGATTGTGGAGACATTTTATATTAACTGCGAACTGCGTCTACGACTATGATATTTTCAAACCCATGCAAGATTCAAGGATAATTTCAAACATTTCCATAATCTATAAAAAAACTAACCAAACACATTCGAACTATGAAATTGGACTCTGATTCTTCGTAAGGAGATACGTAGGAACGCGGTTAAAACCAAGGCGAGCTCACAACTAAAAAATTAAATCATTTTCTCAATATATAGAAATATGAACTACCAAATTCCCCATTTTACCCTTAAACCTAAAAGCAGAGACCCTTGAGAACAAGAGAGATGAAGGGTGCCTAACACCTTCCATTTTTCTAATTGACTTACAAACTTAGAATCTCAACATATTTAGGGTTACCTGTTATTCTCCCGTCCTTTGGACAAAAATTAATGGTGGCGACTCTTTATTTTTTGCGGGTTACGATAGCTGGAGACTCTGTTGGAGACACAACCCTAGGGTTTAGAGTGTTCCCTATCTTTTAGGTCTAGGGTTTCTTGGGTGATTTTTATTTTTGGTGCTTTATTTCTATATATGTTTATCTGTTTATTTTATTTATTTTTCATGTTATCATATTTATCATATTTCATTTTGTTGATAGGTGGGTCTGAAATTCAAAATAATATGAAACCTTAGCTATAAGGATTGTCTATTGGCCAAGAGGGGTAAACACCCCTACGAGCTTTTGTGACGACTTCTCCTAGAGTCAGTTGAATTCCAAAGAAGAAATATCTTTTAGAGGGATAGACTCTCTAGGAGGTAGGACTTCAGTATTTGACCAATGACTCCTTGTATAACCCTAAAACAAAATCTCATGGTGAGACCTTGTACGACTTAAGAGACAAAAGTCTCAGTCTACAAAGAGGATCCCCTTAAAGGAAGCCCATGTGCTCTTCCCTATAATGTTATCCATGATACCCTTAAGGAAGCCACCTTATAGGGAGGGTAGAATATCCGTAGGACGAAACTAGGAACCTACATACTAAGGATACTTTTCACAAATCCCACTATCATGTTAAATTACCATGCATACATGCATTTTACAATTCAAATATTAATTGTTTTTGTATTTGTGTTGTCTTATCCACATGATTTCAAAGAAAAAATAATGAAAAGGTTTTGGTGAGTATCTTAAAAATGAATACCAGTAAGAAATAAACCATCAGAGTTAGCATCGTGATTCCTAATATGCAAAAGACAAAGTGATTATGGGAAAATTGACTGACAAAGCTATGAAAATGTTTGTTTGATGCTACAGAGACATCCTTGAGTTAACCAAAGTGACTGTGATAGCAATCTGCTTCCATGGTAGACCAGTAATAGCCTGCACGTAGGATTTTCTTTGCCATCGTATGCCCACTGGAGTGGGTGCCAAAAGTGCCTTCATGTAATTCAGCCATGATCCTTTCAGCTTCAACCTTATCTACGCACCGAAGTAACGTAGAGTTATGATTGCGTTTATACAGGATGTCGTTACTAAGGAAGAACTTAGCAGGGAATCTCCTTAAGAACTTCTTATCATTGACCGAGGCTCCTTCTTGATATTCTTGGGTCTCGAGATACTTCTTGACTTCGTGAAACCAAGGCTGGTCCACTACTTCTTCAGTATTAATCTCGTGACAGTGTGCTGGTTCCTCCATTCGTTAAATGGTGATCTGGGGAGCCTCATTATCCCAATTAAGTTTAAACATAGATGACATTGTGGCTAGAGCGTCTGCTAGCTGATTTTATTCTCGCGGGAAATGCTTGAAGGTAATCTTCTCAAAATGTGGTAGCAATGTCAAAACATGTTCTTTGTAAGGGATAAGGTTTGGGTGTTTGGTGTCCCATTCCCCTTTGATCTAACTGATGACCAAAGCTAAGTCTCCGAATACATCTAAGGACTTGATCCCCAAGTCTATGGAAACTTTGAGGCCGAAGATGCACACTTCGTATTCCGCCATGTTGTTTGTACAATTGAAGCAAAGTCTGGCAGTAAAGGGAGCATGACACCCTTCCAGAGATATGAGTACAACACCAATACCACTTCCGAGTGCATTGGATGCTCCATCAAAGAACAGGGTCCATCGGGATCTTTGTTCAGGTCCGTCATATGGCCTAAATTCTTCACAGCTGTCTAATGTCATGATGTCTTCATCCGGGAATTCAAACTTCATGGGCTGGTAGTCTTCTACAGCTTGGTGAGCAAGGTGATTGGCTAATATACTGCCCTTTATTGCTTTCTGGGTAGTATACTGTATTTCGTACTCTGTTAGGATCATTTGCCATCTCGCTATTCTTCCAGAAAGAGTAGGCTTCTCGAAGATGTATTTTATCGGATCCATTTTAGATATCAGCAAGGTAGTATGAGTCAGAATATATTGTCTTAGTCAGCGAGTAGCCCATGCCAGAGTGCATCAAGTTTTCTCGAGCAGTGAATATTTGGTTTCACAGTCGGTAAACTTTTAGCTCAGGTAGTAAATAGCATGCTCTTTTCGGACATACTCGTCATGCTGTCCCAATACACACCCCATTGAGTTTTCTAAAACAGTCAGATACATGATCAATGGTCTTCCCTCGACTGGTGGCATCAACATAGGGGGCTCTTGTAAGTATTCTTTGATTTTGTCAAAAGAAACTTGGCATTCATCATTCCATTTGACTAATTGATCTTTCTTCAATAGTTTGAAGATTGGCTCACAAGTAGCTGTCAGGTGAGAGATGAATCTGGCAATGTAGGCATCTCTTGTATTACTTTAATTTTGGCAGGATCGACCTCAATACCTTTGTTGCTGACGACAAAGCCTAGGAGTTTACCATATCATACCCCAAATGTGCATTTGTTTGGATTCAACCTCAGCTTGTACTTCTTCAGTCTTTCAAATAGTTTTTGAAGTGACCAAGATGCTCTTCTTCTGTTTGAGATCTGGATATCATATCGTCCAGGTAAACCTCTATTTCGTGATGTATTATGTCGTGAAATAGAGCTACCATGGCACACTGATAGGTTGACCCGACATTCTTCAGTCCAAATGGCATTACCTTATAGCAGAAAGTGCCCCACTATGTGACAAACTTTGTTTTCTAATGTCCTCAGGCGCCATTTTGATTTGGTTGTAACCTGAGAATCCGTCCATGAAGGAAAACAATTTGTGTTGTGCCGTATTGTCAACTAGAATATCAATATGGGGGAGTGGAAAATCATCCTTAGGGCTTTCCCTATTCAAATCTCTGTAATCCACACACATTTGCACCTTGCCGTCCTTTTTGGGTACGCGAACAACATTGGTAACCCATTGGGGGTAAGAGGTGACAACTAAGAATCCAGTGTTGAACTGTTTCACGACTTCTGCTTTAATCTTTTATGACATATCAGGCCTCATGTGACGAACCTTTTGCTTTACTGGTGGAAAATCTTCTCTTGTAGGAAAACAATGTACCACAATGTCTACATCAAGTCCTGGCATGTCTTCATAAGACCAAGCAAAGACTTCAACATAATCGTGTAACAAATGAATCAGACTCTCCTTGATACTGGGTTCCAGATTGGCACCCACCTTGATCTCTTTTTTGTCTTCTTCGGTACCTAGGTTGATCGTATCTACGAATTCCTCGTGAGGCTAAATGGTTCTTTCCTCTTGTTGTAGCAGTCTGGCAAGTTCCGCTAGTACTTGATAATCTTCCTCACCTTCGTCTTCGGCGTGGTAGATTAGATTCTCAAGTCACAAAAGGCCAAAGCAGTATCGTTACCCATGGGATCCCGAATGGATGTATACCTGCATTGTGAGTCTGGGTGTGTGTAAGGGTATAGCTATCTTTGAAAGAAAGTAAAATGTAAAAGAAAAACAATGAGCATAAAAGTTTGTATGCGAAAACATCCATGATTCATTGATGTCATATGAAAATGAGATATTAACCCTTACAATGGACCATTGTGCCTCGGGTAAGACACAAGGTTTTAAGAGTGCAAATTGTTTCAATATTACAGATCCAAAAAAATGTAAAGGCAAATTATTGTGGGATAAAAGTGATCGGGATAAAGTCTCTAGCCTCCCAATTGCTGAGCCCTCCACTGACAGTCGGGAAGATCCAATCCTCTAGGTTATAGCCATCTTCACCATCTTCTACCGTGTTGACTTAACGGTTGCTAATCTTTAAGGGTGGTCCTCTAGCACGAGCATGGCGTACAACCTTTTGAGCACTTTAAGTAAAACCTAGACCAAACTTGTCAGACTTATATGAGATATCTGGGAGTTGTCCCCAGATAGTGCACCCGCCTTCTTCTACCACTGCTTTGGCATCCTTCAGAGATGACATCCAAAGTGGAGGCCTTGTAATCTTGGGAACCTGAGACACAGCCTTGGTCACTGCCACATCTTGGGGGACTTCTTCAAAGTGTTGAAATGGAGTTTCAATGAATTCACCATCTAATTCCACATATCTGAAGGAATTGAGATGGATGATCATGTGTTCTTCCTCTCCGTGAATGATGACAATCTTCCCTTGAACTGGATATTTCACCATTTGGTACAACGTAGAAGTAACAGCGCCAGCATTATGGATCCATGGTCGGCCTAGCAAGAAGGAGTATGAAGGGCGGATGTCCATTACATAAAAAGTTTAATTGAAAGTTTGAGTTCCAACCTTTATGGGGATATCCACTTCCCCGTGCACCATCCTTTTCGAGCCGTCAAAAGCCCTTACTATTATGTTGCTTGGCTTTAATGTCAGTCCCTTGCAGTCAAGTATATCAAGAGCTTTTTTAGGTAATACATTTAGAGATGAGCCACTGTCTACTAAAACATGAGCTAGAGTTGTGCCCCTACATTCCACTGAGACATGCAAGGCCTCATTATGCTTTCTTCCCCTCGATGTTAGATCAGCATCTGAAAAACCTAAACCATTGTCCGTAGTTAGGCTGGCTACGCAGTCTTGAAACTGATCGGTAGATGTCTCTTGAGGTATATGGGCGGTTTTTAAGAACTTCACCAAGGCTTTTTCATGTGCCTCGGAACATAGTAGTAATGCCAGCATAGATATTTTAGAGGGAGTTTTCCCCAGTTGTTCAACTACATCGTAGTCGCTTCTCTTTATAATATTTAGGATCTCCTCCATTTCTTTCTTGGAGGTCTTAGGGATAATCAGTGACTGAGCCTTCATTCGGACAGGCTAAACCAGAATACTTTTTCCTCAAGTCTCGGTTAACTCGACAGCAAGAGTGTCAGTAAGAATGATAACATGGGTTGTAACGGATTTGTCAATTGGTGTATTTGCAGAGATAATTATGGGTGTGGGAGTAACCTTTGGAGTAGCCATAGGGATAATTACGGATCCAGAAACTGCTTTTGGGGGAGCAATTTCTGGAGAAAAGATCCTACCACTTCGGGTAATTTTTCTAGTTCCTGCAATATTACTGATGTCGGTGTTGACTTTCTCGGAGCTTGAATCTTCGGTGGCTATCCAGTTCTGCTTGATACCATGGTAATAGACATCCCCTCCGTAATTCCATGGTATGGTTTTGTCTGACGCATATGGGACTGGTCCAGGCATTGTGATTATTAAGGGAGTTTCTTTCAGAATGGGTGTAATTCTAACGGGTCTTTTGGTGGATACCTTGGAAGAATTGGCGGAAATGGTAATGACAGAAACATCTTCAAAAGGAATAGGTGGAACAAAAGTCTTCTCGAATAAAATTTATTTGTTATCTATTAGGCACTGAACGCCTGCTTTCAACAAAGGACAACTGGTTGGTGAGGATAAACAGAAATGGAAAACGTCATCATAGCCCAGGAATACACCGGCCTTCAAAAAATTCATTTTAATAGTCAGAAGTGGGGTTATGAGTTCATCAATCGAGGTAACAAACAATCCTTCTTCAATGGCATTGGTATTGTGGCCATGTCTGGGCATAGGGGTAGAAATGAAATTTGGCTTTTCAGGCGCATCGAATTTAATTTATTTTTCTTCAATGAGGTCTTGTATTTTGTTCTTTAGAGCCCAACAGTTATTTGTATCGTGACCAGGACTTTCAGAGTGATATGCGCAACGGGCATTGGGATGATAATGAGGAGATATTGTGTTGGGGTTTTTTGGAGCTTCTTTTAAGGTCACCAAGTTGGATCTTAGTAGATGCGATAATAATTGAGACGGGGTTATGTTGATTCTAGTGAACTGCCTGACTGGCCTTTCCATCCTTGGTTGATTATTTCTTTGCTGATCAGACGGAGGCTTAGGAATCATAACAGCCCCCACCATTGGTCAGCTTTCAGCCCTATCTTGGTTTCTTTGCGGATATACGACAACCACCTCTTTCTTTCCGATGAAGGGCTTCCTTACAGCTATAGAAGAAGATGTGTCTTTCTGAATATTTCCATTCTTTATACCGGCTTCTATCCTCTCTCCGGTCAATATTAGTTCAGTAAAGCCTGCAGATGAAATTCTGATTAAATGATTGAAGAAGGGACCAGACAAGGTTCCCAAGAACATGTCTACCAATTCTCTCTCAGATAGAGGGGGTTGAACTCTTCCAGCCAAATCTCTCCAATTTTGTGTATAGTCTTTGAAACCTTCATTGGAAACCATAACCATACTCTAGAGTTGAGTACGAGTAGGCGCCATATCAGCATTGTACTCATATTGTTTGTAGAAAGCTGCAGCAAAATCTTCCCAATTGTGAACGTTGGCTATTTCTAGTTGGTAAAACCAGTCAAGTTGAGTTCCATACAGACTGTCTTGGAAGAAATGTACCCATTGGTCTTTATCAGATGTATGGGGTTGAATTTTCCTTACATATGAACGAAGATGCATTTTAGGGCATGAGACTCCGTCATATTTGGTGAACATAGTTGCTTTGAATTTCGGAGGGATCACAATCCCCGATACCAAACCCAATTCCTCAAATTCCAAACCAGGCACCTTTTAGATTTCCATCGTGCTCAAACGCTCTTCGAGATGTTTATACTTGTCATCAGCTAGAGGGTATTATTCTTCAAAGTTTTCTTCGTATTCCCCTTCCTCCTCCAATTCTAACGGGACAACTGTTTCCTTGCCTTTCCCCTCCCGATGGTCTTTTTCACCGGATGTTATTGCAATGTCCAAAGTCCTTCTTGTCTGCCCATGAAATCTTCTTCCCATGTTTAAGACTCTGGTTACCTTCTTTGTTTTCTTTTTCCTCTCTTCAGCCAGCAAAGTCTTCAATTCTTCTTGTCCCTTGGCTAGGGTTAAGAGCAACTGTTGAAACTGTGTATTCTGAGCCTGGAGGACTTTCATTGTTTGCTCAAGATCCATCTTACTGAAATAAACAGTAGAGAGATGAGGAGATTTGTTGTAAAACACCTGCTTGTGTTATGATGAATGGTATATGCATATGCAATGTTTTCAAGGATTTCAAAGATTCAAATTTGTTTTAGACAAAAAGGAAACACACATTATATTAAGATAAAGCTTGAGTACATCAATGCCCCTTGGGAAAAATAATACAAAAACTCTAAGATATAAAGGTAGTGCGCATCCTCTTCGGTGCAATGTAGGCATTCAGAGTCTGTTCCTCATGAAGTAGCCTAGTGAGTTCCATAACCTTCTTCTCGCTTACGTAGAATTGGGCTTCGAAAGTATCTCGCTCTCCTTTGAGTTGTATCCAATACCTTTGTAGGTCTTCAAGAGATGTGGGCATGTCAGTATGTAGGATAGTGTATGGAACATCTCCCTCCATGACAGGCTCAATGATTACCAGGAGAATGGAGGGGTAAGGCATCATAAGACTCTGAGTACAAGTTCATACCCATTTGAGGTAAGACTCAAGAGGGATGGAATTTTGTGCCCCAAAGTCTTGCTATCCACCTTGTTTAACATCCTCCAAGCTCAGATAATTCTCTGGCGAAGACCTTGATCATCGTTGTCGTAGTCAAATACCAAACCTTGAATCAGTATCTCGTGCGGGCCATCCCTTCGGGCATAAGCAAACTGTCTTAAGGCTAAGCAAGGGTTGTAGGTGATTCCTCCCCTAATTCCAAGTAAAGGGACATTAGGAAATTCTCCATAATGCTCGACAATGATAACATTCTCTTTGGATCGGGAGCACCAATGAATGTCTGAATGTTTGAGCGTCATCAACCTTTGCGACCACCTTGAACCTTACTCATTCTTTAATACAGATTGGGGAAGATGAGAAATAAACCATCTTGCCAAGATAGGAGTGCAACACATAAGAACACCTCTTTTCCTCATTGCGCGAGTGTGAAAAGAGTGTAGGATATCTCCTAGCAATGTAGGCACCGGGTTGCAGGATATGAAGATTTTGACGATGTTGATATATATGAGTTGGTTAGGATTTGGAAACAAAACCATCCCATAGATGAGGAGAGCCACAATTTCCTCAAAGGTTTGCAAGTCCAAGGAATTCCAACAACTTTGGGCTTTCTCAAACAGGAACTTTTCTAAAAAACCTTTGACACCACTCCTTGTTTCCCAATGAGTTGTGATATCAGATGATTGCAAGTGTAGAGCTTAAGAAATCTCTTCTGGCTTTGGGTCTCTTTCTGTACCGTTGAAAGGTAGTTGATTGAGAATGGTAATCCCCAATAGTTTGGAGAATTCTTCCAAAGTAGGCACAAGTTGGTAGTCGGGAAATGTGAAGCAATGTTGTAAAGGATCAAAGAACTGAAAAAGAAATTTCACCATGTCCTCATCTGTGTTAGAGGTGACCAAGTTGAGTAGGCGACCATGTCTCTTGGTAAATGGAGAGTTTTAAGGAATCCTTGAAGCTAGCTCCTTAAGTTGTGGAGGGATTCTCACAAGGTTGACTTGAATAGTTTTCCTGCAAAGTGAATCCATATCCTACAAAACAAGAACAAAGATGAACCCCAAAATCCTTGAAATGGTTAGTGGATGCATATGATGTTCATGATGTTATGTACAAATATGCATATACAAACAAAACAAACAAATCCTTAGTTTTAGGCTTGCATGGAGTTTTATAGGTAAGTACCCTCTTGAAGTTTAGTTGGCTCAAACCTGTCCTAGTAATAGTAACCGGGTTCTAAGGAGCTCAATATCACTGGCTTGTTTCCTTGAGCATTGTCTCAGCACAAGCCTCTTTAATGGCGACCGAGATATCTCAAAAAACCATACCTCAATGAGTGTAGTATCGAGTATCTACCAACTTCGGACTGCACCAAAGCCGGTCATCTCACTACATCCTAAAGGCCAAGTTGGTCAAGTAAAGGTTGTAAAAGTTCATTAGTGCTTTATGACATCACTCAGTGGCTCTGTATTCTCTTTGATTAACTCAAAGGCTACCAGTACCCACAAATATGTCGCACTAACATAGCTATTTCTTAGACCATGTCGGTATACCCCGCACAGTTTCCACAATGTATTGCTACTTACCTATAAGGTATCCCAAATCTGGGTAGAGGATTCAAACCCAAACAAAGAACCATAATGTAAAGCATACAAGTCAGACAATGAAAGCAAATAAATGTGATCTAGCCCTAAGGTAACCCCACTTTTAGAATTATCCCCAGCAGAGTCGCCAGTTCTGTCATACGATGGGAGAACTGACTTGGTTGTTTTGCGTTTGATTGCAAATGTTGCGGTTTAGCAAGAGTCGCCACCGAATTTTCTTTTATCCAACAAGGAAAGGTAAAAAAGCACAGGAAAGACCTTTAGAGATGTTTTCTTGAGTTCGGGGGTAGATTATGAAAAGGGAAGGTATTAGCACCCTTTTCATCCATGGTTTTCCATGGGCTCTTAGTTACTTGCTAGATCACTTGCTTTTGTTTGAATGTGTACTTGTGATGTGGGTTTTGAAAGTATTTTGAAAATGTGACTTTGCAATGATTCTCGTCTCTATAAGAATGTGTGCAAAGTGTTGTTTCGAAAATAGTTCAAAGAGGTGTTTGTGGAATGTGTTTTTGAAAGTGATTTTGAAAAGGGTTTTCCTTGTAATGGCTCTCGTTTCTATAAGAACGCGTACAAAGTGTTTGTATTTTGAAAGTATTTCAAATGAGAGTGTTGGTGTAAAAATGTTTTTTTGTGAGAAAGCGAGCAACTAGGAGCGAATCTACCTACTCAAAAGTTCTTATTTGCTCTTTTCCTCCTCTTTTAGATGTTACTATCTTACCATTGTTTTGGTGAGAAGCCCCATCGTTGGATGTGAAGGGACGAGTGTGGGACGTTTGTATAGTCATAGAAGGAAACCTATGGGATGTTTTAGCAATGTCGTTTAGGGACTAAATCATTTACCGAACGCAACATCGAGGGTCATCGAGGGACTACGATCTTTTATCGAGGGTCTTTGATAAAAATGCCCATGTTCAAGGGACATGACTATATTTCTGATAGGCAACAAGGTGGGATTACCCTAAGGGTGCTAGTGTGCAAGTGTGTTTGATTGCATGCATTTTTAGTCTTGATTAGGGTTATCTACTTTTCAATTTCATGTCTTT
Organism: Vicia faba; assembly: GCA_948472305.1. Lineage (NCBI taxonomy): Eukaryota > Viridiplantae > Streptophyta > Magnoliopsida > Fabales > Fabaceae > Vicia > Vicia faba. The sequence continues at coordinate 1,262,294,205 of OX451738.1, forward strand.
CCATACACACCCTAATTACTAACAACATACGAAAGCAATAAAAAGTGCAGAAAATAGATATTCTACGATATTACAAGCATTAGGGGATGTGGGTACATATTTAAAAATGGGGATTTCAAATAAAATTAAATCCTAAGTTACTATTACAACCATATTGAATGAATAATAATGTACAAGAAAATGTGAAATGAACTTGTTTTGTTTCAGAAAAGAGATAAGTTTTGTTTAAGAAAATATTTTTGGTCTTTTTGTTTTAAGAAATAAAATAAAGCATGTAAAATGTAAAATGTTTTTGGTGTTTTTGATTAATGAAATAAGAAGTGATAGCAAAAATAGCGAGGAAAAAGAAAATAGAATCAGTGTATTGCTGACTAAAGGAGATCAGAAGTTCTGACTCTGGCGTGCTGCAAAACAGAGATCATATTAGTAGAAATAGGTAAAGTCAGAAATTATGGGTCCGCTGGGAACAAAGAAGATTTCAGAAGTTTTGATACCACTGGAAAAACTTAGTCTCCCTCTCCATGCTAGTCAGAACATCTGCAACTTAGTCATTTCTCAACAGAACAGAAGATGCGCATATACAGTTATAGCTGGTTTCACTGTGTTTCAGAAACAAAAGGTATCAGAACTATAAATCAGAGGCAAGCATGAATTTTCTAATTATAATTTCCTTAAGAAGTTCTGAACTAATTTACTCCCTACTTAGGCATACAAGTACGTGAAACCTTAGAATATGTACAACCTCAGAAACATGATGTCTACATTGTATTTTTTTTTTAACATGCAAATCTGATAATGCATAAGTAATATGGTGAGAGTCAACAGAAGCTTACCTTGCAGCTGGAAAAGACTCCGTGAACTGGAGTTTGGTCCTAAACTCTGGTGATGTTCTGAGCAGCTTCTTCACGAACTTAGCAGGCTGGAAGTTTTCAATTTCTGGAACAACCAAGGGGTAACGTTCTGACTTCTTTGAGGTGGAGGTGGATGGAGAGTGTATTACAGTATGAACACAGAAATTAGGATAACTTCTAATATGTGAATCAAAAACTGTGTGGATGGTTTTAGTCAAGAAGCACTTGAGAACAAATGGAGTTTGAATGCAAGAAATCAAAAGTTAACAGTTTTGTATTTTCTGTTTGCAACCTTGGGCTCTTGGAATTTTTGCAGGGGTTCAACGATTTTTCGTTCTCAATTTCCCCCCCCCTTTTTACCGTTGCCAATGGCTCTCAATTTATAGGTAAAAATCTTGTAGCTTGGAGAGTACCCCCATCACATGCTAGGGAGTTGCCTTGTTCTTGAAGCAAGTATGGTGGTTAGTAGCCTTAGCAGCGCCTAAGTTAGAATTGTAAGCAGGAATTAAGGAAAGGTAACTTCAAAAGAAAAAGTAACACATGGGCCCAATACACTCTTGTACAAGAGTTTGCTTTTCCAAGACAGTAATGGTACTTCTACACCACACGTGGGGAAATCCTTTGGATAAAGACTCAAAAGTAGTTGTGAGCATTAAATAATGATGAGATTTATCAAACCAGAAATCCTGCAATGTGAGATTTTACATCATTGCTTAATTCTGGGTCAGAGGTTCAACTTCAACATAATTTAGAATAAACATCCATCTTCTGATCCTTGTATCTCCTTGCCCCAGCATGTTCTGAAGGAACTCTTAGACTTTCCAGGAAGCTTGTAGCATGCTTTGTAACCTTCTTTGAATTACCCTTGAAAACTTTGACCTAACCTTTATAAAACCTGGCCCAGAAGTTCTGACCCAACTCTGTCTTGAAAGTGTCCAGAATTTGCTGAGTTCTTTAGTTTCATGGACTTGTCTTTGAACATTTATAACTTGAGATTCCAGCATTTCCAAGAGAAGTTCTGTTCTGCAATGTTTTAGATCTTATTGAAATCTATAACTTTTGTGCTAGAAGTTCTTCCAGAATTAGCATGCATCATGGTGATAGTCTGATGAGAAGTTCTGAGCTTGTCATATTTCTTAAACACTTAGAAAAATTCTAAGTATTTAGAATTTTGACTTTTCCAAAGTAATTTTGACTTTTGAATTTCTTGATGAAACAAACTTCATATTTAAACGTGTCTTGATGAAATATGATTCTTGATGCTTGATTTTAAACCAAAATTCAAAGTTTGACTTTTTTAGTGTGTAAATGACCATTTTGCCCTTGTGAATGACTTTCTTGGAAAATTTGTAATTCAAGGCTTGAAATTGGATGGAAGCAAACCTGAGGGTCCAGGTTGATCCTTTGAGAAATGAGAGGGCAAATTTTGGGGTACAACAGTAATCTACAAGGTTTGTATTATGAGAAAATGGTAGGCAGCGTCTCCTCAGGATTCTCATATTTGGTGACTATTTGTGAAAGAATTGAAGCAGACGTGAGAAGCGGCAAAAAACAAGGAGCATTGTCTACTACTCCTTATAATTCAAAGAAGCATGTTCCTAACTTCTCGAAAAAGAAGGAGGGAGAAATTAATGTTGTCGCATCACATCCGAAAGCACAACAACCATTGGTGATTCCACGAGAACAACATCACATGTTTGAAAGGACTCCGAGAAGATTTAATCTTGTCCCTATGCAACATAGTCAACTACTACAACACTTGCTCAAGGCATCTTTGCTAGAGAAGAAGCAACTAGCTCCTCCAATTGGGTCACTCCCACCAAAATATGACGCAAATTCTAGGTGTGAATATCATGCCAATTCTCTAGGTCACACAATAGAGAAATTTTAGGCTTTTAGAGATTCAGTGCATGCTTTGTTTAACTCCCAAGAAATCAATTTTGACAAGCCTAATATCAAGAGGAACCCCATGCCTCCGCATGGAGGACCAGCTGTGAATGCAATCGAGGTAATCACTTACTATGGGGCAGTTGGAAGACTAAAAACTCCGATAGATCTCCTGAAGGAATATCTGTTTGAACAAGTTTTCCTTTTGGAACATAATGATGCTTTCGAGAAGACTTTACAAAAAATTGGTGGATCAAGGGATAATTCAATTTGGGTGATACCCTGAAGAAGAATACGTAGTTGCGATTGATGGAAATACAAAGAAGCCATTGGTGATTCCTTTCCAAGGGCCGAGTCTTGCCAAGAAAACTCTTGTAATTCCTTATGGAAATTCAAGTACGACAAAAGCACCAGTGACGATACCACGCCATAGTATGAGGATACCAGTGCTTCCAAAAAGAAAGATGGTAATAAGAAGGCCATCTCTTATGCCCTATGAAAGTGACAAGGTAGTATCGTAGAACTATGATACTACGATCTATGTTAATGATCTAAAACGAGAATGTGAACCATCAATAAGCCAAGCACCTGCAAATACAAATGCAATAGGAACATGGGGCATGACCTGCAACAGTCGAATATATGGTCCTAAACAATAAAAGAAAGATGATATTATGGTTAAGGATAAATTAAAAGTTATGGTGGAGGAAAGTAAAGAACAAGAAACTCCGAGTAAGAATTTTACCGACCAAGAGGCAGAAGAATTATTAAAAATAATCAAGAAAAGTGATTAGATGTTGGTGGATCAACTACACCAAACCCCGACCAAGATTTCAATACTGTTGTTGCATATCAATTCAAAAGCGCATCGAGACTCTCTAATGAAGATTCTAAGTGATGCTCTTTTTACAAAGGAGATTGCAGTAAATTAATTCGATGGAGTCATGGAGAATTTGACATTAGGATCAAACTTAGGCTTCAATGACACTGAGTTGCCTACACAAGGTAGAGCTCATAACAAGGCGCTGCATATTTCTATTCAGATAGGAATAACTAGCCTATCTAGGGTGCTTAGTGATACTGGTTCCACCCTCAACATACTACCAAAAGCCATTTTGATGAAGCTAACACTAGACGGTGTTGTCATAAGGCCAAGTTCTACGATAGTTAAAGCTTTTGATGGATCTAAGAGAACAGTGTTTGGAGAAGTGGATCTTCCTGCCAAGATCGGCCTGCATATGTTCTACATTACCTTTCAGGTGATGGATACAAAACCAACATATACATGCTTGCTCGGGCGACTATGGTTTCATGCAGTGGGGGCTGCTACCTCAGCCCTGCATCAAAAATTAAAGTTCCTTGTTGAAGGAAAGATGGTTGTGATCGACGGAGAGGAGGACATCTTTGTAAGAAACTTAGAGTCCTAGAGATACATCAGCGTGGAAGAAGACTGCATAACAACACCCTTCCAAGTTCTAGAAGTTGCTTCAATGATAACCCTACTAGTGGAGAAAATCAAGAAACCTACTATGACTTCATAGAGAGATTTCCAAACAGTTGTGGAGGACCATACATCAAAAGGTTGGGGTAAACTTGTGGAGATACCTGAGAATAAAGATTGTTTTGGTTTGGGCTACAAAGAATCAAAGGCTATTCTGAAAGGCAAGGGGCAGTTTCCTCCCATCCAGGAAACCTTCATCCAAAAAGAAGTAAAGCATGGTGGGAAAGTGGCGATGATATACAACAAAAACAACATCAAAGGAGCATCCAACTTCATCCGTGAATATGCCCCAAGCGAAGAGCTCAAGAATTGGACAGTTGTGGAGATTCCAAAGATCTTTTTCTTTCCAAAGTAATTTTTTTCTGTTTTTAAAAGAACCTATGTCACACCCGAGGCTAGGGGTAGCTTGTAAGGGCCCCCATTTTTTTCAAATAGTATTTTCAATTAATAAGAGTTATGTTTTGCATTCAATTAAGATCCCTGTCTTTCTCTTGCATTTCTCCTTTCTTTTCAAAATGGAAATAATTTTTCATATACATTTATTAATTCACATTCTAAAAAGTACCAAAACATAATAAAATGTACAAATCTACATCTAAACCCACCCGTAATGTTACCGCTACTATCCAATACGATTTTGATGCACCAATTAACCAAGCTGGAGAGGAAGATGAAGAAGATCTTGAACTCTTCAAAGAATTGGAAAGGGTATTAGAGCAAAAAAGTAGACAATATACAACTGTACCAAGAATCTATTGAGATCATCAACCTTGGCACAGAAAAATATCCAAAAGAGATCAAGCTAGGTGCAACCTTGGAGGAAAACGTCAAAAAAAGGCTGATCAAGCTTTTGCATGAGTACATGGATATATTTTCCTAGTCCTACAGAGATATGTTGGGATTAGATACAGATATCGTAGTACACAAACTACTTCTCAAAGAAAGTTATTCTCCAGTTAGACAGAAGCTCAAAGAACTCGTCCAGACATGTTTTACAAGATTCGAGAAGAGGTCCTTAAACAATTTGATGTAGGGTTCCTAGCCATGGTAGATTATCCACCTTGGATAGATAACATCATGCTAGTTCCAAAGTAGGACAGAAAAGTACGCATGTGTTTAGACTATAGGGATATAAGAAAATTTGGTCCCAAAGACGATTTCCCGTTACCTCACATATATGTTTTAGTGGATAATACAACTCAAGCTTCGGTATTCTCATTAATGGATAGTTTATCACGTTTTAATCATATCAAAATGGCACCCAAAGATATGGAAAAGACTACTTTCATGACTCTTCGGGGCACCTTATGTTACAAAGTGATGCCCTTCGGTCTAAAGAATGCATGGGTAACTTATCAACGAGCAATGGTCACGTTATTTCATGATATGATCCACAAAGAAGTTGAGATATACATGGATGATATGATTTCCAAATCCCATACAGAGGAGGAACACATCATTTACTTGTAGAAATTATTTGAACGTCTATGTAAATTTAGATCGAGGTTGAATTGAAACAAATGTATATTTGGTGTCAGGTCAGATAAATTATTAGGTTTTATTGTGAGTCAGCGAGGTATTGAGGTGGATCCTAATGACGTGAAGGACATACAAGAAATTCCATCTCCAAGAACAAAAAAAAGGTTTGTGGTTTTTTAGGAAGATTGAACTACATCTCATGGTTCATATCACACCTAACTGCTACGTACAAGCCTATATTCAAATTACTTCGAAAAGATCAAACAGTGGAGTGGAATGATGACTGACAGACACCAATCTTGATGCCACCAGTTCCTGGAAGACCACTTATCATGTACTTAACAGTGCTTGAAGTATCTATGGGATGTGTATTGGGGAAACACGGAAAAACAGGTAGAAAAGAGCATGCAATCTACCACCTTAGCAAGAAATTCACCGAATGTAAAACCAAGTACTCACTCCTCGAGAAGACTTGTTGTGCTTTGGCTTGGACTACTAAACAACCGAGATAGTATATGTTAACTCACACCATGTGGTTAATGGAAAGAATGGATCCCCTGAAGTATGTGTTTGAAAAACCACCTCTTACTGGAAGAATTTCCATATGGAAGATGTTATTATCCAAGTACGACATCTAATATGTCACTCAAAAGGCCAAGAAAGGTAGTATACTAGATGATCATCTAGGTCATTAGTCGTTAACAGAATATCAACCAATGAAGTTTGAGTTTCCAGAAGAAGATGTCATGGTTATAAGTGACTACGAAATTCTAGGAACCAACGAAGGACCTGAACCAGGGGCATGTTGGACACTCATGTTTGACGGTGATTCAAATGCACTAGGACATGGGATTGATGAAGTGTTTACTTCTCCGAAGAATTCCATAAACCTTATACTGCAAGGTTATGTTTTGATTGCAACAACAACATTGCTGAGTACGAAGCTTGTATCTTGGTTTTAGAAGTTGCTCTTGATCTAAGTATTAAACACCTCAAAGTGTAAGGAGACTCAACATTGGACATATACCAAGTCAATAGTGAATGACACACTCGACATCCCAAATTGATTCATATCGGGATCGTGTTTTGAAGCTAGCTACGAAATTCGCTGAGATTACATTCACTCACATTCTGCGAGAAGAAAATCATATGGAAAACAATTTGGAAACTCTATCAGCCATGTTCAAAGTAACTTGGCCAAACCACGAACTGCACATCACAATAAGACATTTTGAAGAAACTGCACATTGTCTTACCATTGAAGAAGAACCATATAATAAACCTTGGTTCTATGACAACAAGAGATATTTGGAAAAGCAAGATTATCTAGAAAACTCCTCAATAATTGACAAACAAACTCTATGAAAGCTAGTTGCGAAGTTCTTTTTAAATGGGGATGTATAATATAAAAGAAAATATGACACGGTGTTACTCAGGTGCGTGGAGAAGCATGAAGCAGATACGCTTATGGGAGAGATCCAAGAAGGAACCTTAGGTACTCATACTAATGGACATGCCATGGCTAGAAAAATCTTAAGAGCCAGCTATTATTGGCTGACAATGGAAGCTGATTACTACCATTATACAAAGTCATGCCACAAATGCCAAATTTATGCTGACAAAATGCACGTGCCACCAACTCTTCTGAATGTCCTGAGTTCACCTTGGCCATTCTCGATGTGGGGAATTAACATGATAGGAATGATTGAATCGAAGGCTTCTAATGGAAACTGATTCATACTAGTCTCCATTGATTACTTCACCAAGTGGGTTGAAGTTGCGTCCTATGGAAATGTGATAAGACAAGTGGTTACTTGGTTTATCAAAAAAATCATTATATGCAGTAATGGGGTTCCTAGAAAAATTATTATAGACAATGGGTCTAACTTAAACAATAGAATGATGAAGGATTTATGCGGTGACTTCAAGATTGAACATCATAACTCATCACCTTATCCACTCAAGATGAATGGGCCGTTGAAGCTGCAAATAAAAATATCAAGAAAATCATTTATAAAATGGTAAAGACATATAATGATTAACACCAAATTCTTCCCTTTTCCCTGCATGGCTACCGTACCTCAGTGCGTACTTCGACAAGTGCAACTCCTTTCTCTTCTATATATGGAATGAAGGTTGTACTCCCTGTTGAAGTGGAGATTCCATCACTACGCGTTCTAATGGAAACCAAGCTTGAGGAAATAGAGTGAGTTCAAGCACGACTTGATCAACTCAACCTTATTGAAGAAAAAATACTTAACGACTCTGTGCCACGGTCAGTTGTACCAAAAGCAGATTAAGAAGGCATTCGATAAAAAGGTTCGTCCTCGAGTGTTCAAAGAAGGGGTTTTGGTTCTCAAGAAGATTCTAATACCTCTCTTAGATTCATGTGGTAAATGGACACCTAACTACAAAGATCCATAGGTGGTTAAAACAACATTCTCAGGTGGAGGTCTTATCCTCACAACACCTGATAGGGAAGAACTACCACATTCGACGAACTTCGACGCAGTAAAAAATACTATGTATAAAAGGCCCACCAAGTTAAAACCATAGACAGGCGATTTAGGACCCTTTGTGTAGGCGCATTGGGCTCAGGGGAAGATAGACCATAAAGCCAATTAGCCATATTTTAGGCATTAATGCGATCATAACAAGGCAAAACGACACTCTTGACCGCTTTAGTTTGGACCATCAAATAATACTTGCCATCTTCTTTAACTATAATCAAGTGTGCTGAACAACAATTGTCGATGTCAAGGACTAGAGCAGATATTGAGAGAAAATCACTGAGATTTTTGTCTAGGCCCAAATCAAGAGCGATGAATGTGACTATCCCCCTTATACATAAAGGATTGGTTCCTCTTGCACAAATGGAAAGAATGTGTGCCAAAAAAATGGAGTGGCATTGATTTTGGTCAGTGCAAAGATACAATGCAAAAAGAAGAACTCTTTAAAATTTACCTTGTGGTTCTTAATCCTGCCAAAAATTATGCTTGCCAGATGTAACACCCCTAACTTGTCCTACCCTTTCATTTTTATCATCTGTTCGATTAGGTCATCTAACAGATCATGCATTATCAATAAATATGGCATTGGAATTAAGGGTCATTGAAATTAGGGTTTCACAATGGTTTGAGGTGTATATATCAAATAAGACTGGTTCTTCTGGTTTTTATTGAGCGTTGATTTATGATACAAAGATGTTGCTATGGATTCATGTTATGGTTAAGGCTATTGATGATATTTGTTGTTTGACATGAAAGTTTGAAGATTGAATTGAAGTTAAGGTTTCTTTAAGAGGTGAAGTTAGATTTGGATTCATCAATGCTTGGAATCCAAATTTGTGATTCACAATTGTTCAAATGAATCAAAACTTTAAAATGTTAATTTTTGGTAAAAGATTCATGTCGATTTTTTGCAACACAAATCAATTTGGATTAGAGATTGAAATGGGAGTTTATCAACAAAATAACATAATTAAGGTTGAAGTTGATTTAAATGATTCCATGAGTCAAACTTGGTTCAATTCATCAAAGTTGTTGGAGGTTTGCAAGGTTGGAGAAGACTTTTGTGAGAAGACTAAAAGTCAACCAATCTCATTTAAAACCATTTTTCCACTTTGGCTTTTATCTTTAAACTTTTCTCAAAAAAGGTTGAACTCATGTCAATCCTTGTAGTGATGCAAACAACTATACTTCTACAATATGTAGTGAAGAGAGATATTTTCCACTTGGGTGTTGAGTGAGGCATTGTTGATTTTAAAATCCAAGCCATATCCTCCACTTTGAGCTGATGCAAATTCTCCTTTCTCATGATTGTGGGTAGTAGGTATGTTTTCCGCACGGACAATAACGATGATGTTTTATCTCATAAAATTAAGCAACACATTTGTATTTTAAATTTTTGAAAGAGGAACTACATGTACCCTGATCCCCTATTGCACGAAAAGGTGGTACGTAGGCACTAAAGGTTCGCAACCGCGGAGGGTGCAAAAACTATAAAAATAAATATATTTCTTTCCTCACCTCCACCATCCATTTTTTATATACAACATTTTTTTATATAGCCAAAATATACAAATTTTACAAAGAGGCTCCTGCGGAGTACCATAGATGTTTAGGGTGCTAATACCTTTCTTTCACATAACCAACTCCCTTACCTTGAATCTTTTCCCTTCTTTTTGGGTTATACGCTTTTTTCACATTCCTTTGGAAACAATAAAGCGCGGTAGCGATTTTTATTTTGATATCTATAAAGTCTAGTTAATCAAATGGCTTAGACTTAAACATTACTACCGCTACAGAAAAATGGCGACTTCACTGGGGAAAGATTGACCTCTTGCTGGTCCATCCCTAAGTGGGTTAAGCCTATCTTTATTTATATATGTATATGTCATATTACTGTTTTTTTGTGTTATATGTTGTATATATGTTTGTCTGGATTTTCCTGGTTTTCAGGGTGCTTGGTGATTACTCATAAGACCTATACCCGGACTTGGGAAAACATTAAGATAGGACGGGTGGTATAGTTATGGTAACTTTGAGGGAGTAATCACAAAAAAGGAGGCATGAGATCCCGCACTCAGTGGAGGCCCCTTTGGCTATAATTTCGTTTACCGAGTAATCGGGAAGACGTACTGCTTTCGACCTGGGAGCCTGCTGAAACTGAGGACCGTAGAATACCAAACCCATCTTGGCCTTTTAGGTGTAGTACGGAAGCTATGACGGAGTAATCCGGAAATAGTTGTCACGTGATACTACGCTCGGACGAGTTTTTCTTGATAATATTACTAATTACTGAGTAATCAGGAAGTTGGTAATATCCGAAGGAAGGATGTAGACTCTGGGAACCTCTAGAACCTTGTTCGGCAGGTAATAAATTTTAGACCAATACCTTATGGGCAGTACCTTCAACCTTGTGCTCGAGACGTTGAACCTATGAACCCTATATGTGTGATCTTGTGTTTGATTGTTGCATCATGCACCCATGCACTCATAAGCATATTTTGAAGAAACCATATTTCAAGGGATTTAAAGGTTGGTTATTTATGAATCTCTCAGGTACTTTTTAACCATGAATTCTGGAAAGAGAAAGACCGGGATATAAAGTTTCAAGGATCCCAAGATAGATGAGTTGATCAGTCTAATTACCGAGATCGAGTGTTCAACAGACTTTTGGAAGAAGTATGTATCCATTATTCCTCTCATGAAGCTGAAGATGAAGGAGGGTATTCTCTCGACCTTGGTCCAGTTCTATGGTCCGATGTATCATTGCTTTACTTTTCCCGACTATCAGTTGATGCCTACATTGGAGGAGTATTCTTATCTATTGGATTTACCTGTTACCGATCGTGTTCTTTTTACTGGTTTGGAGAGTGAGCCAAAACCACATGAGATTGCTGCTTTGATTCATATAGGGAAGTCTGAGGTGGAAGCCCATATGACTAACAAAGGAGGGATTAGAGGATTACCAACTTAGTTCTTATTGGAGAAAGCTAGTTACTTTTCCAGAATGAAGAGTACTGTTACTTTTGAGGCCATCTTTGCTCTACTTGCTTACGGGTTGTTTTTATTTCCTAATGTGGATAAGTTTGTTGACATTAATTCTATCAGGATCTTCATGATTGGAAACCCAGTTCCTACATTGTTGGGTGATGCTTATTACTCCATTCATCTTCGTAATTCTTATCATGGAGGGATGATTATCTGTTGCACGCCTCTGTTGTACCGGTGGTTTATCTCACATATGCCTCAGTCTGATGCTTTTTGGGATGTCAAGAAGGAACCCTGTTGGGCTCCTAAGATCATGGAACTCACTCACTCGGATATTGATTGGTATCATCGAGCTTACCAGGATATAGAGATTATTGACAGTTGTGGTAGTTTCCCCAATGTACCTCTTCTCGGTACAAAGGGAGGAATTAACTATAACCCTGTTCTTGCACGATGATAACTTTGTTATCCGATGAGGGATAAACCGAATAGTATTCATTTAAGTAGTTTCTTTATGAAGGAAGGAGAAGATCATATGTAAGCTAGGGAGAAGATTGCGAAGGCCTGGAATCACATTCATAAGAAGATTAGGAAGGATTTGGGACCTAGGGGTGTTGTGACTTTGGAGCCATATCTTCAGTGGGTCCGATTAATAGCCATTCAGTTAAAGATGTCGTATACTCAGGAGACACTCATGCCTGATCTATTTGTGAAGACCACTCCTCCCTTATTAGATGATCTGGAAGAGCTGCAACTTGCTTTGGTTAGGATGCAACAGGAAAAACATGCTTGAAAGAACAAGTTCCAAACTTTAGAGACTTCCTACAAAGCAAACCTGAAGGAGAAAGACGACTTGATTGAGATCCTTGAGATTCGAGCAGTAGAGTCTATGGAGAGGAAAGGGGATTCATTTTCTCCTAAGCCTCAATCAAGTGTTGATCACTCACTTCCTAATTCAGATGATTGGAAGGAGGTTACCATCAGACATGTGGAAGAAAACTAGAGGTTGAAGGCTCAAATTGCCAGGCTCACAGGGAAGCGCCAGCATACAGAGTGACCTCCATCAGTTCTATTTCTCAGGGTTTTAGATTTTATTTTCATCTTGTACTTGAGATCATTGAAACTTGTAATCCATTTTGGAGTTATTATAATAAAATTCTTTCAGTATTTCAAATGCGTTATTACTTTGATGTTTGCAATATGTCTATAAACTTTAAATCCCTTATTAAATAAAAAAGTAAAAATATTTATGTGCATTGCATATCATGCATCATATTTCTCATATTTATTGCATTTGTTATGCATATCAAGGTGTCTTACCAAGCTTCTTTACTTTGTTCAGCAAGCTGACTCACCACTACAACACTCAGGCTAATTTCAGAAAGAAGATCGACAACTTAGAACAAGAGAATCGCGAGTTGCGCAATGAGGTTTCTTCTTTGAATGCCGGCATGACCAATCTGACTACTATGATGGAAGCTCTGGTGGCTGCTCAGAATCAGCCACCGGGTGTTCAACTTCAACCAACAAGGGCAATTACTGAAGCTCTGGCTGTTCCCGTATCTGCTACTCCAGCTGTTGTTCAGAATCGCACGCCCCAAGGATATCCATGGGGAATGCCAGAGAATTTTGCACCTGAAGGTTTAAATCTTGGTCCTCAAGATACTCCAGTGGTTCAGACTATTGTTACTCCGGCTCCTCCTGTTGTACATGCTGCACCTCCTTCGGTAAATATGGTTCCGTTTATTAATGATGATGTGTGTCTTCCTTTCCCTCCATCGAGTGAAGACTTGGGTCTTTATGACAGAATGAATGATTTTCAAGAGCAGTTTGACAAGATGCAAAGAGAGATGAAGGCCCTCAGGGGAAAAGAGCTATTTGGGCAGAATGTGAATGACCTATGTTTGGTCCTGAATGTTAAGATACCTACTAAATTTAAGTTCTCGGAGTTTGAGAAGTATAAGGGCAACACTTACTCCCGTGTTTATCTGGTAACATACGTGAGGAGAATGTCTACCCATACTGATGATCAGTGTCCGTTGATTCACTTTTTTCAGGATAGTTTGACCGGTGGTGTGTTGAAGTGGTATTTGAGTTTGGACAGCGCCAATATCCATACTTTTAATAATTTGGGAGAAGCATTCATCAAACAATACTAGTACAACATGGACATGGCGCCTGACCGTGATCAACTCAGGGCCATGGTTCAGAAAGACAGGGAATCATTCAAAGAGTATGCGCATATATGGCGTGAGATAACCGGCCAATTGATTCCTCCCATGGAAGAGAAGGAGATGACTAAGATTTTCTTAAATACACTGGGTTCTTTCTACAACGAGAGGATGGTGGCAAGTGCGCCAAGTGACTTTACTGAGATGGTAGGAATGGGAATCCCCTTAGAAGAGGCTGTAAGAGAAGGCCGTTTGACGAAGAGTGAAGGATCTGGAGGTGTGAAGAAGCCATCTTATGGGTTTACCATGAAGAAAGAAGGAGATGTAAATGTTGTCATACAAGAGAGGAGGGTAAACACACCTAGAAGGAATAATCAGTGTCATCAGCAAGTCACCTCAGTTACTCCTGTTATGAATGCCACTCCAACTACTGTTGCTTATAAGCGACCGTCCCAACAGGGGAATCAAGGGTATGATCAGAGAAGGGAGAGTTATGACCCTATTCCCATGAGCTATAAAAAGTTACTACCGACATTAATTCAGAAGAAGTTGTTTCAAACCCGACCACCTCCCTCCGTACCATCACCATTACATTGGTATTACAAGGCATACCAAACATGTGCTTTTCATCAGGGAGCACCAGGGCATAATGTTGAGAATTATTATCCTTTAAAGACTGAGGTGCAGAAGTTGGTAAAGTCTGGTGTTCTATCTTTCAAGGACGTGGGACCTAATGTGAAAGACAATCCTCTACCCAAGCATGGGGGAGTAAATGCTGTGAATATGGTGGCCGTTTGTCCAGGCGACTTCCGGATTTTTGATATTAATCTAGTTAGAGGAGATTTGGTGAAAATGCATGCAGACCTCTGTGAATTTAGCTACTATATGCATGACCATTCCAGTTGTGCTATTTACAGTTCAAACATACAGGGTTGCGATAAGATAAAGGATGATTTATAAGAGATGATGGATGATGGCCTAATCCATATAATCAGGCCTAGGGAAGAGTATGAAGATGAAGTGAACATGGTTTCTGGATGTCCCGATGAATTCATAATTTTTAATATGGAGTATATGAATGAGGACCTCATACAGTTTCACGCTACCTTCTGCCATACGACGGGTCAGGTGGAACACCAATATGGATCTTGCCTAGTTTGCAGTCGAGACCCCCAAGGATGTTCAATCATGAAGAAGGGTGTTCATTTGTTGTTAGACAATGGAACTATCAAGGTCACATGTCAGAGGGATGATTACCATGAAGTTGATATGGTTGAGGTTTGTTTAACGGAAGAAGAGTCAGATGAAGAGTATGCCTCTGCAGATGAGTATTTCTCTTCAGACGAAGATTTGTTTTCAAGAAATGAATTATTAATGACTGATTATGTTAAAGAAGGGGCAAACGTCATTGTGCCTTGTTTTGGTGCACCCGCCCATTTTGAAGTTGAGTATCATAGCAAGCCAGCTGTTACCCTATTGGTGATTTGTTTTCCAGGTCATATCCCCTACAAATCAGATAAGGTTGTGCCTTACAAATACAACGCTACAATATTAGAAGATGGAGTGGAAGTTCCCATCCAATCAATGCCTGATGTTGGAAATATAGCTGAAAATAGCAGGGTGACCCATAGTGGTCGTGTGTTTGCACCAGTTGTTCGAAGAGATGTTGATGCTGGAAAGAAAGTTGGTAAGGATGATGAACCTAAGAAGGCTACGGGTGAGACTAGAGGATCTACATTAGAGAAAGAAGTGGATGATATTTTGAAGATAAATAAGATGAGTGACTACATAATTGTATATCATCTACTGCAGACTCCTTCAAAAATATATATTTTAGCTTTATTGATGAACTCCTCTGCTCATAGAGAATCCTTGATGAGGGTACTGGACTAAGCTTTTGTGGAGAATGATATGCCGATAGATCAATTCAGCAGCGTAATAGGAAACATTACTTCATGTAATAACCTGAGTTTCTGCGATGATGAATTACCAGATGAAGGGAGGAATCACAACCTGGCCCTCCACATCTCTATGAACTGCAAGAATGATTCACTATCCAATGTGCTAGTTGATAATGGATTTGCTTTGAATGTTATACCGAGGAGTACCCTTATGAAGTTGAAATATCAAGGAACGCCTATGCGCCCTAGTGGTATCATTGTGAAAGCGTTTGATGGGTCAAGGAAATCTGTCATCTGTGAAGTGGACTTACCTATCCATATAGGACCACATTTGTTTTAGAAAACTTTCCAAGTCATGGACATTGTTCCCACTTATAGTTGTTTTCTAGGTCGGCCGTGGATACATGAAGCAGGGGCTGTCACTTCAACTTTACACCAGAAGCTAAAGTTTGTACGTGAAAGGAAAGTAGTGATCATAAATGGGGAACAGGCTTTGTTGATATCTCATTTGTCCTTTTTCAGCATTGTAGAAGTGGATGAAGCTTCTGTTGGAACCCAG
This sequence comes from Vicia faba, assembly GCA_948472305.1. Taxonomy (NCBI): domain Eukaryota; kingdom Viridiplantae; phylum Streptophyta; class Magnoliopsida; order Fabales; family Fabaceae; genus Vicia; species Vicia faba. Next base: position 1,262,310,049 of record OX451738.1, read on the forward strand.
TTCCAAGCCTTATCCATTGACATCATAATAGGAAATGAGAAGTCCATGGTTTCGCTGAAGGATGCGCAGCAGGTTGTGCGTAATGGTCATAGTGATGTTTGGGGACGAATTGTAGATCCACCTGTGAACAAGAACATAACTGGCTTAGGATTCTCTTCGAAGAATGACAAAAGGAAGGACATGAAGCCGAAGTCTGCTACAGGAAGGTATCAAGACATTTTCCGTAGCGGAGGCTATCTTCATTCTACTGTTTCCAGGATTAACGCCATTATGGAAGATGAAGCATAGCAGGAAATGCCGAATTATGTGATGCACGGAGTTAGGGTTCAGAACTGGATCACCATTGATGTTCCCTCTTGCATACATGTTTCAAAGTAATTTGATTTGTTAATCTTCTTTTTGAAAAAGCTTTCACTCTGCCCAAGGTGGAAGTATTAATGTTGCAGGGCTTATCTGTTTGCTGTGACTTTTAAGATCAATAATAAAAGTTGTCTTTGCTTCCCGAATTATGCCTTTATTTTATGCTTTTTCTTGGAAAATGGTAATCAGAAAAAAAAAACCTTTTAAAATAAATAATAACTGAAATTCAATCTGCATGATCACTTGTTATATGTGTCAGTTTCTAAATGCAATCACAAATCATATGTGCAGATTAATTAAAAAACCCGTTGAATACAATGACCTTGCACCCTCTCCCAACTTTGAATGTCCTGTGTATGGGGCTGAAGAAGAAGACTATGATGATATTCCAGAAGAGGTCTCACGGTTTCTCGATCTCGAGGAAAATACCATTCATCCATATAAAGAGCCATTGGAATTGATCAATTTGGGTTCAAAAGAAGATCCAAAGGAAGTCAAGAATGGAGCATTGCTGCATCCCGATGTGAAGAGAAGGTTGATTGAGCTGTTGAAAGAGTATGTGGATATTTTTGCTTGTTCTTACCAAGATATGCCTGGTCTAGATACAGATATCGTCGAACACCATTTGTCATTAAAGCCAGAGTGTCCGCCAATTAAACAGAAGTTGAGAAGAACTCACCCAGATATGGCATTAAAAATCAAAGAGGAGGTTCTAAAGCAGATTAATGCTGGTTTTCTTGTGACGTCAGTGTATCCCCAATGGATTTCCAATATTGTCCCAGTATCGAAAAAAGACGGAAAAGTCCACACGTGCGTAGATTACAGAGATCTAAATAAAGTTATTCCAAAAGATAATTTTCCATTACCACACATTGATATGTTAGTGGATAGTACAGCAAAATTCAAAGTATTCTCGTTCATGGACGGATTTTCTGGGTATAATCAAATAAGAATGGCTCCAGAGGACATGGAAAAAACAATGTTTATCACACCCTAGGGAACATTCTGTTACAGAGTGATGCCCTTCGGGTTGAAGAACGCTGGTGCAACGTACCAGAGGGCTATGACAACCCTAATCCATGATCTAATGCACAAGGAAATTGAAGTATATGTTGATGATATGATCGCCAAATCCCAGACTGAAGAAGGGCATATATAAGATTTGTTGAAATTGTTTCAGCATTTGAGGAAGTATCGTCTCCGCTTGAATCTAAATAAATGAACCTTTGGTGTTCGATCAGGGAAATTGTTGGGTTTCATTGTTATCCAGAAAAGAATTGAAGTTGACCCTGATAAAGTCAAAGAAATTCAACAAATGCCAGCACCAATAATTGAAAAGCAAGTCATAGGTTTCCTCAGGCGTTTGAATTATATTTCCAGATTCATTTCCCACATGACTGCAACATGGGAACTGATCTTTAAGTTATTAAAGAAATTTCAAGGTTTTGTGTGGAAGGATGACTGCCAAAGGGCATTTGAAAGTATTAAAGAATATCTGCTTGAACCTCCTATCTTGCTCTCTCCTGTACAAGGAAGACCGTTGATTATGTATCTGACAATGTTAGATAAATCCATGGGTTGTATTCTGGGACAACAGGATGAAACAGGGAAGAAGGAGTTCGCCATTTATTATCTTAGTAAAAAATTCACTGATTGTGAGTTACGGTATTCCATGCTGGAAAAACATGTTGTGCTTTGGCCTGGGCAGCAAAGCGTTTTCGGCAGTATATGTTAAATCACACTACTTGGTTGGTCTCCAAAATGGATCCAATCAAGTACATTTTTGAAAAGCATGCTCTTACTGGGAGAATTTCCCGCTGGAAGATGTTGTTATCTGAATATGGTATCGAATACCGCACTCAAAAGGATATTAAAAGTAGTGTGTTGGCAGATTATCTTACTCACCAGCCAGTGGAGGATCACCAGTATGTAGAATATGAATTCCCCGATGAGGATGTGATGTTCCTGAAAGTGAAAGATTGTGATGAACCATTGCCTGAGGAAAGTCCTGACCCTCAATCTCGTTGGAGTATGATATTTGATGGAGCTGTGAATGCTTATGGTAAAGGAATTGGTGATGTGATTGTCACTCCTCATGGATCGCACATTCCTTTTACTGCAAGGTTAACATTCGATTGTACTAACAATATGGCAGAATACGAGGCTTGCATCATGGGTATCAAAGAAGCTATTGATCTCAGAATTAATATTTTAGATGTGTATGGTGATTGAGCTTTGGTAATAAATCAGATTAAAGGATAATGGGATACTCGTCACCCCGGCTTGATCCCTTACAAATATTATGCGAGAATATTATTACCATTCTTCAATAAAGTTAAATTACATCACATTCCTAGAGATGAAAATCAGATGGCGGATGCTCTGGAAACTCTGGCTTCTATGTACCAAGTGAATACTTGGAATGATATACCCCAAATTACGGTTTGACGACTGGATAGGCCCGCTCATGTGTTTACAGCAGAGGAGGTAGCAGATGAAAAACCTTGGTATTATGATATCAAGCATTTTCTTCAGACTCAGGAGTACCCGATTGGTGCGTTGAAGAAATATAGAAAGACATTGAGAAGATTGGTAGGCAGTTTCTTCCTCAGTGAAAATGTGTTGTACAAGAGAAATTATGACATGGTCTTGCTCAGATGCATGGATAGACATGAAGCAGACATGTTGATGCATGAGATTTATGAAGGTTCATTTGGCACTCATGCCAATGGATATTCGATGGCTAAAAAGATGCTAAGGGCAGGTTATTATTGGCTGACAATGGAATCTGATTGTTACAAATTTGCAAAGAAGTGTCATAAATGCCAAATTTATGCGGACAAAGTCCATGTGCCTCCGACACTTCTCAATGTGATTTCCTCCCTGTGACCTTTCTCTATGTGGGGTATTGACATGATTGGGATGATAGAACCCAAAGCTTCAAATGGACACTGCTTTATCTTGGTAGCAATTGATTACTTCACCAAGTGGGTTGAGGCTGCTTCATATGTGTGATACGGTGGGAGAACTGACTTGGGTTTTGCGTTTGTTTTCGCAAATGTTTCGGTTGAGCAAGAGTCGCCACCGACTTTTTATTTTATCCTAAGGAAAGGTTAAAAAAGCACAGCAAAAACCTTTGAGATGTTTTCTTGGGTTCGGGGAGTAGATTATAGAAAGGGAAGGTATTAACACCCTTTCTATCCATGGTTATCCATGGGATCTTAGTTACTTGCTTAGATCAACTTGCCTTGATTTTCAATTGTTTGAAATGGTGCTTTCAATTGTTTGAAATGGTGCTTTGTGTGTGGGTTTGAAAAATGTTTTTGAAAAGAGGCCAATGTGGTGGCAACCTTTGTAATGATCCATGTTGGGATGTATACAAAGATGTATGTCTTTTGAAAAGTTTTCAATGTTTTTGAAAGTTGTTTTGAAAGTGTGTTGTGATGTGTGTTTTGAAAAATAGGCAAGTGTTTTTGTTTTGCAAGTTGGCAAGTAACCAAGAGCTATCTACCCTAAATTTCTCAAAGATCTTTGCTATGTTTTAACCCTTTTAACAATTTTGTTCCACCATTGTATTTGGTGGACAATCTTGTGTTAGGATGTTAACGGGACGGGCGCGGGTCATCGTTTAGACCATGATTACAATGGTGCCAAGTGTCTTTGGGAAATTTTTCCTTTAAGGGACTTGATCATTTTTAGGCAACTTTCGAAAGCGTCATCGAGGGACTATGATCATTTTAAATGGTTCTTGTTTTGTCAAAGACACTTAACATGCAATATGGCCCATTATTGAAGGCAACGAGTGGAGTAACCTAAGGGGTGCAAGTGTGATTGGTGTTTGTTCATTTTCATGCTTTTATCTTGGAATTAGGTCAAGCTATTTGTTTGGTTGATTTTTTGCATACAAAACCCTAAGTCTATCATGGCATATTTAGAAAGCTTTTAAATGCGAGAAATAAAAGGTCCTAAGTTATTACAACACAATATATGGGATGGGGGGTACAAATGTTCAAATGGGGATATTTTAGCAAGAAATTAAAATCTAACTATTACATCCAAATTGAATTATCACAAGGTATTTAATTGCACAATAATTAAATAAAATAAGATAAATATGCAAGATGCAAAAAATGGTTTTTGTATGTATGTAAAAAGGTATTTTTTATGTGTCAAATAAACAAAAATAAAATGAATTAATTTTTGGTATTTTTATGTATTTAGGGCAAAACCCTAATTTTATAAATAAAAGGTATTTATTATATAATATATGCAATATTTATTAACTATGTACAAAAAATAAATAAAAGGGAAGTATATTGCAAAAAAAGTGATTTTTTAAGTTAAATATTAATAAAAATAAAAATGTATTATTTTTGTGTTTTTAACCTAAATATACTAATAAACATATAAGTATTTACATTATTTATTAAATATATATTATATGTAAAAAAATAAAATATTTAATATTAAAAAAAAGTATATTTTTTATAAAACGTTTTCAAAGGTAAAATAAAATAAAAATCAGAAAATAAAAGTGTTTGTATTATTTTTTAGTTATTTTTAAATAAAAGTATATTTATGATTATTTATGTACAAAGCTAAATGAAACAAAATAAATATCAAAAAAATGCAAAAAAATGTGAGAAAAATAATTTTTATATTTTTTATATTTTAAGAAAAAATAACAAATCAGAATCAAAAAGAAAAAGTTGAAAATGACAAATAAAACTCAAAATGGGCCAGGGGGGTGCATGTGTAAAAATGTGGTGCTAAAAGGAAAATATCTCAGGCCCAGCCCAAAGACTCTGTCTTCTTCAACCTCCAGCATCCTTGAACAACAAAACACGCGCTTATGCTATCTCATGATTCTTTGACATTCAGCAAAAACTTACAACATCAATGTTATAGAGCATCTTGTCACGATTCCAAATATATAAAAAAGTCATTCTAACTCTAAAAAATGAGAGAGAATTTATTCTCCCCCAATTCCTGACCTAGTTTTTTGTCAATGTTCAGGTCTTAAATTCTCTCAGCATATGCAATATAAATGGAAAGTGAGGATATGTATAGCTTCAGGGACATGAATATGACATTTTTCATTCATAAATCTAAACCTAACTCTTCCTAGATTGAGAGATAGAAGTCCATGAACTTACCTGTTCAACTTGGATCGTGTCTGGAGATGGAGGTACTTTCAAGGAAAGGTGAGGATTGGTACAGCTTGCTTGAAGTCCAGGGATGCTATTCCAACCTTTAGCTTGCTTTGAAACAAAGTGAATCAAGCTATGGTAATAAACCTGCAAAACAGAAAAAGTAAAAATGGTGAAGTTGGTTAGAGGTGTTACAGGTCATGTCCAATGCTTGGGATAACTTGTATATGTGGTATAGAGTGTGTATGAACTGGTTTTAGCAAAAATGCACGAGTGGATTGGGTTATGGAAGTCCAACTGTAGAGGTGACTCTGTTTTCTGCAGTAGGATGGTGTTTTGAGGTTTGATGAAGTTTGGAAGGTGTTTTGGTCGTGCCTTAGCTCAGTTATGTTGTTTGGGATGTGTCTAACAAGGTTGCTCAAGCTTCTCTTTGCAGAAAAAGTGAGATGTGTTACAAAATGCTAGCTTTCTTCTATGTGAAGCAAGGAAATGTCAACTTGGTTTCTAGGCCAGTACAATGCCTCAATCTATGCTGCACATTTGAGTCTTGATCAGTGGGATATGTCCATGCCTTTGTGCCTCAAAGATCTGCATTGTACCTCATAGATTGCAAAATTGACATAAAGTAACACTTTACAAGAATGGATAATATGCTTTTTCTAATTAAGGCTTAATCTAACATGTATTGCCAAAATAAATGAAATAACAACTTGACACAATGGTTTAGCATTGAGTTATTGAGTAAGAAAGGGATTAGAGGCCTGTAACTAGCTTGCTCATGCTGATTTGAAAAATTGCACAAGTTATGAACATGTAAATTGGCCATGAACAAAGTGACTTTTGCCCATATTGACAAATTCGATTCTCCCTAACCACAAGGTTGTTTGAGAAGTTCTTTGACATTTTGGAAAGCTTGGAATGTGTAATACAATCCATATTTGTAATGCAAATTGAAATTCCAAGTGGAAGCATGTGAAAAGTGGCCATGAAGTTAGGCAAAAATCCTGCCTAGAATAGGTCAAAATTTTTCTAAGTTAAGAATGTTTTGCACCCTTGTTCCAAAATTCATAACTTGAGCTACAAGCTTATTTTGAGGAAACTTTATGAATCAAAGTTGTAGATTTTGCAATGTACTACAACTTTCATGTTTTGAGTTTTCCTTGAATCCAAATGCATCTTGATGGAAAAGTGGGACAAAGTTAGGAAAAAATTAGGAATTTTCATAACTTAGAAAATTTCTAAGTTATGAAATTTCTTCATTTCAAACCCTAATTTGTGATTTTTGATTTCTTGATGAACAACTTTCATGATTTAGCATGTTTTGATGAAAAATGAATCTTGACACTTGATTTTGACCAAAAAGTCAAAGTTTGACTTTTCAGTATACAGTCAAAAATTGATCAATTGACTGGAAAATTCATCTGTCAATCTTGTGCATTTGGGATCTTTTGAATTTGTTGAACATTTCAAGACAATTACAAGGGGTCTTTGAGTCCATATGTGAGCTTGGTTTGCCATTGGCTAGGTCAAACAGTCAAAAATTGCCTTTGTGCAGTCAAAACCCTAAAAATGACCATTTTGCCCTTTTGGTGATCTGATCAAATTTCTTGTGGAATTGTGATCCAAACTTGACCAAATGGTTCATATGAGTTCATAATGTTGATGTGGGTCAAATTTCATGAGGTTTGACTGTCAATTGACCACAGTTGACTTTTTCCCCAATATAGCTGATTTCTAGGTCGACTGTCCAATCGACTGGCCAAAGATTGGAATCAAGACTTGAAACTTGGTATGGGTAAACTTGAGAGTCCAATATGAAGCATGAAGGTCATTTTGGGCACTTTAGGTCAAAACATCTTTGTGCAAACTCAAACCCTAATTTGGGTCAACAGTGCAAGGAGGAGTCTTGAGCAGAGCAAACCCTAATTGGATCTTGAGCTCCAAGGGTCTTGCGGTGATAAAATGTTAAAGAAATGAGAGGGAAATTTTTGGGGTACAACAGTTGCCCCTGTTCAATCTTCTTGCACCTGAAGAGTTAGATTGGCAGGTTTGCCTTTCGCGTCTCGAAGGTAAAAGGAGATTGGACACTAGAGTGCCCTTAAATTTGCACTCATCAGAACAATGGATACGGGAATGGGCTTAGAGATGCCATTTGGAGATGGGCTTAAAGATGCCATCTGAAGGGTGACAGAATCTTGTCGGAGATGGGCTTAAAGATGCCATCTGGAAGTTTTGTTGAACTGCAGCGTGATGGGTCAGTAGAATGAGGATCAAAATGGTATCCGTGTCTGGAATGTATTTGAACTGCATCTAAGGACTGAGTTTGTATGAGAAGGAGAATGGCCTCCGTGTCTGGGGCGTATCTGAGCTGTAACTGTGTTTGAATGTAGAACGAATATCAGAATGATTTCCGTGTCTGGAGTGTATCTGTATTGTATCTGGGTAACAGAGAAACATCTGTATGGAGCAACTGCGTGCTGGGGACAAATTCTAGATGAGTGACAGAATGACAACCATGTTTGGAGCATATCTGGACTGTATCTGAAGTTGAAAGTTGTATGAGTAGCAGAATGACTTCCGTGTCTGGAGTGTATCTGAAACTGTAACTAGGATTGAGATCCGTATGAGTAATAGAAGGACTTCTGTGTTTGAAGTGTATCTGAAACTGTAGACAGAATGACTTTCGTGGCGAACGCACTGGGGAGAATCAAACTGCTGCTGCAAGGGTTAGAATGGTATCCGTGTTTGGAATACATTGAACCTTGAGGTGGATAAATGAATCTGAATGAGAGATAGAATGGCTACCGTGCTTGGAGCGTATCTAGTCTGTATCTGATTGCTGTAGTCCGAATGAGTAGTAGAATGACCGCCGTGTCTGGGGTGTATCCATACTGTATCTGACTTGAGATTCTGAATGAGTAATAGAATGACGGCCGTGTCTGGGGTGTATCCATACTATATCTGAATAATTGTTAATGATAGCCTTTTAACCTTATCCTGAAAAGGGTGAAATGTTAGCTAAAACACAAAGTCATGTTGCATGATATGTATGATGCAAAATATGTTATATCAATGTTTATGATATGAATGTAAATGAATGCATATGTAAGCTGAAGAGCTGTCTTTGCTGAGGATAGATGGATCCTGGAAACAAAGAATCTTGACTGCCGCCGGGAAAGTGAATCTTTGACTGTTACAGAGGAAGACAAGAATTTTGATTGCTGAGGATGAAACACCCTTGTGGACTACTGCTGGAGAATTAGGGGCTTTGGTTTGTATACCAATCTTCTGGGGATTCTTGTCTTGAGGAGATCTTCACTGGAGAACCTCTGATCATCCTGTGAGGAACTGAGAATGAGAGTCTTCACTCTGCTTGGGGAGATGCAAAATCTTCAATTGTTGAGGGATCTTAGGATCACTGCAGGGAAATGGAATTCCTTGGTGACTTGCAGGGAATGAGAACTCCTGAAGATCTCTACTGGGGAAGTTTAGAATCTCATAGACTCATGCTGGAGAGGTATGACTGAGAATCTTTAGTTTGGTGGCAAGTATCTCTGGGGGGAGAAGGTTCACTAGCCTGGTTCAGCTGGGGATTGGATTTTCAGATTTTTAAGGCTCCACTGGGGATTCTGAAACTTAACTCTGAGGGGAATTGAGTTCTGGAAAGTTCCATGGCTGGGGAAATCAGTGTTGGGAAAACCTTCTCTGTTGGGGATCCTGAAGTCTAATTCTGTTTAAGGAATTAAGTTCTGACTGAGGAATTTGGATTTCAAATCTGCTGGCGATTCCTTCTGAAAGGGAATCAAGACATCTATCCGTACCTTTAACCTATCCGTAATCAACTTTCTCGATTCATAAGGAAATGATTATGTTCAAATGCATATGCCTATTTAACAAAACATTGGACGTTTCTCAAAATAAAACATAAATGTAGAAAAGCAAGAGAAGACAAAGCAAATTCCTATATTTGGAAAAGCATTTGTATTAACTTTCTATGAATATATTTGTACAAAGGAGACAGTCATCCTAGTAAGAGGATACCGTCGTAAAAATTGAAAAATTTATACAAAAGAAAGATGTCTATGTGAAACAATTCCATGGGATTCCATTATGCTATAGCCTTCACAACTCTGAATATCTGTCCATTCAATGCTTCGTCTGCCGATGACTGGATTGATTAGAAGCTTGGATCTGGTTGATGAAGAGATTGTCCTTAAGGTGATCCGACGAGACATAGTCATACGCTTTAATTCCCTACCTTTTGCCTGAATCGCCCTTTCGGGTTTTCGATCCACCGGGAAACCCCTTTTTGCCCAAGTCGCCCTTTCGGGTTTTCAACTTGCTGGGTGTACATATTTTTTTGTTTTATCCCTAATTTTTGCCTGAACCGCCCTTTCGGGTTTTCGGTCCACCGGGATGCCCATTTTTGCCCAAGCCGCCCTTTCGGGTTTTCGACTTGTCGGGTTATTTTATGCGTAGTATCTTTTGACTATGTCTGTGTTCGCAGGGTGCGGCAAATCGTCGCCGTCCATGGTGGTCAGAATCATTGCACCACCAGAAAATATGCTCTTGATCACAAATGGTCCTTCGTATGTAGGAGTCCATTTGCCCCTGGGATCACTTTGCGGCAGGATAATCCGCTTGATTACGAGATCTCCGACTTGATATACTTGACGTCTGACTTTCTTGTTGAAAGCCTTGATAATCCGTTTTTGATACGTTTGACCATGGCACACAGCAGCGAGTCGCTTTTCGTCGATCAAATTGAGTTGATCAAGTCGGGTCTGAATCCAATCATCTTCACTCAAACCAGAGTCCTTCATAATCCTTAAAGAAGGAATCTGAACTTCCATGGGCAGGACAGCTTCCATGCCATATACCAAAGAAAATGGGGTTGCCCCGGTTGAAGTATGTGCCGTCGTACGGTATCCATGCAGAGCAAACGGTAACATCTCATGCCAGTCCTTGTAAGTGACTGTCATTTTCTGAATGATCTTCTTAATGTTTTTGTTCGCAGCTTCAACATCACCGTTCATCTTCGGCCGATAAGGAGATGAATTATGATGATAAATCTTGAACTGTTCGCACAATGCGGTGATCATGGTATTATTCAGATTTGTACCGTTGTCAATGATGATCCTGTCTGGAACACCATACCGGCATATGAGGTTTTGCTTGATGAAGCGGGCAACCACATTTTTAGTGACAGAGGCGAAAGAAGCTGCTTTGACCCATTTGGTGAAGTAGTCAATGGCAACCAGGATGAAGCAATGTCCGTTGGAAGCCGTGGGCTTGATCTCTCCAATCATGTCAATGCCCCACATTGCGAATGGCCAAGGAGCTGTCAGCACGTTGAGAGGAACCGGAGGAATATGAATCTTGTCAGCGTAGACTTGACATTTGTGGCAGGTGCGGGAGTGCTGATGGCAATCTGCTTCCATGGTAGACCAGTAATAGCCTGCCCTTAGGATCTTTTTAGCCATAGTATGCCCGCTCAAATGGGTGCCAAATGTACCGTTGTGCATCTCTGTCATGATTAACTCTGCTTCAGCTTTGTCAACACATCAGAGTAAAACACAATCATGGTTGCGCTTATAGAGGATGCCATTGCTCAGGAAGAACTTGGCAGCAAATTTCCTTAGGAACTTCTTGTCATTTACGGAAGCTCCTTCGGGATATTCTCTAGTCTGGAGATACCTTTTGATTTCGTGAAACCAGGGTTGTTCCATTACTTCTTCGGTATTAATCTCCTGACAATGTGTAGGTTCATCCATTCGCTCGATGGTGATCAGGGGAGCCTCGTTATCCCAGTTGAGTTTAAACATAGAAGACATTGTTGCCAGAGCATCTGCTAGCTGATACTCTTCTCGCGGGAAATGCTCGAAGGTAATTTGCTCGAAATGAGGCAACAATGTTAGGACATGTTCTTTGTATGGGATAAGATTAGGATGTTTGGTATCCACTCTCCTTTGATTTGACTGATAACCAAAGCCGAGTCCTCAAATACGATCAAAGATTTGATCCCCAAGTCTATAGCAGCCTTGAGACCAAAGATGCAAGCTTCATATTCAGCCATGTTGTTTGTGCAGCTGAAGCAAAGTCGAGCCGTGAAAGGAGTGTGACAACCTTCCGGGGAAATGAGTACCGTACCGATACCGTTTCCAAGTGCATTTGAAGCACCATAAAAGTACAGGGTCCATCGGGATTCCTTTTCGGGTCCGTCATACGGTCTGTTACCTTCAATGTTGTCCAAATTCATGATGTCCTCGTCTGGGAAATCAAATCTCATGGACTGATAATCTTCGATAGCTTGATGAGCTAGATGATCAGCTAGTACACTTCCTTTTATAGCTTTTTGAGTGGTGTACTGGATGTCATACTCAGTTAGGATCATTTGCCATCTAGCTATTCTTCCAGATAAAGCAGGCTTCTCGAAGATGTACTTGATAGGATCCATTTTGGAGATCAACAAGGTGGTATGAGTCAGCATATACTGCCTTAGTCGACGAGCAGCCCATACCAAAGCGCAACAAGTTTTCTCGAGCAATGAGTAGCGAGTCTCACAGTCGGTAAACTTTTTGTTAAGGTAATAAATAGCATGCTCTTTTCGACCAGACTCGTCATGCTGGCCCAAAACACACCCCATTGAGTTATCCAAGACGGTTAGATACATGATCAATGGTCTTCCTTCGACGGGAGGCATCAGAATAGGAGGTTCTAGCAAATACTCCTTGATCTTATCAAAAGCAGCTTGGCAATCGTCGTTCCATTCGACTACCTGATCTTTCTTTAATAACTTGAAAATTGGCTCACAGGTAGAAGTCAGATGAGAGATGAATCTGGCAATATAGTTCAAGCGCCCCAAGAACCCTCTAACCTCCTTTTCAGTACGGGGAGCAGGCATCTGTTTGTATTGCTTTTACTTTTGCTGGATCGACCTCAATGCCTTTGTTGCTGACAATAAACCCTAGAAGCTTACCAGACCTAACTCCAAAAGTACACTTACTTGGATTCAGCCTGAGTTTGTACTCTTTCAACCTGGCAAACAGCTTTTCCAGGTGTTCAAGGTGTTCCTCCTCTGTTTGTGACTGAGCTATCATATCGTCTACGTAAACTTCGATCTCATGATGTATCATATCATGAAATAAAGCTGCCATGGCGCGTTGATAAGTTGCCCCTGCGTTCTTCAGTCCGAACGACATCACCTTGTAACAGAAAGTACCCCATTGTGTAACAAAGGTTGTTTTCTCCATGTCCTCGGGGGCCATTTTAATTTGATTGTAGCCCGAGAATCCATCCATGAAGGAAAACACTTTGTGTTGAGCTGTGTTGTCAATCAAAATGTCAATGTGCGGTAGCGGAATATCATCTTTGGGGCTGGCCCTATTCAAATCCCGGTAGTCTACACATATCCTGACTTTGCCATCTTTTTTAGGAACTGGCACGATGTTAGCAACCCATTGTGGATAGGATGTAACATCCAGAAATCCAGCGTTGAATTGTTTCATTACTTCTGCTTTAATCTTCTCAGACATGTCGGGCCTTATTCGGCGGACTTTTTGCTTGATCGGTGGATAATCCTATCTTGTAGGGAGACGGTGAACCACGATGTATGTGTCTAAACTCGGCATGTCTTTGTAAGACCAGGCGAAGATTTCAACGTACTTATTTAACAGCTGTATCAGGCGCTCCTTGACACTTGGTTCCAGATTGGCACCCACTTGCACTTCCTTTCGGTCTTCCTCTGTTCCTAAATTGACAGTTTCCAACGACTCTTCGTGAGGCAAGATGGCCCTTTCCTCTTGCTGTAGAATTCTGGCTAATTCCCCTGGTACTTCACAACCTTCGTCATCTTCATACTCAGCCTGATTGACCAGATCTTCAGAGTTTTTGAAGGACATAGCAGAATAGTCACCCGTAGAATCCAGAGTGGATGGGTACCTGCATTTGTGAGCGTGGGTGTGTGTAAGGGATAGCCATCTTTAAACAAAAAAAATGCAAAAAGGAAAGAAAATGAACACAGCGGTTTATCGATGAAAAACGTCCAATGAATCATTAAACATGGCATATGGATATGAAGATAATCAAAACCCTTACAAATGGACCTACATGCCCCGGGCAAGGCATGAGGTGAAAAAGTAGTGCACGGATTGTTCAAAAGTAATTATTACAGACCATAGGAAATGTTTGACAAATAATTACTGATTAATAAAAGTAATGGGGACAAAGTCCTTTGCCTCCCAGTTGTGTAGTCCCCCTTCGATGGTTGGGTAGATCCAATCTTCAATGTTGACCTCCTCGTCTTCACCTTCTAAAGCATTGATCCCATAAGGAGAGATCTTGATGGGTGCTCTTTCAACCTTCGAACGGCGCATAGCTTTCTGCCCCGTAGCAGTGAATCCTAAACCAAACTTATCTGTTTTGTGAGGAATGTCCTGCAACTGCCCCTATGTTGAGCTCTTCCCTTCCTTCATTGCGGCCTTCGTGTCTTTTAGTGATGCCATCCTGGCCATCTGCTTTGGTATCTCCGTTATCACTTTTGCTACTTCCACCTCAGGAGAGACTTCCTCGAAGTGCTGGAATGGTGTCTCAATGAATTCACCTTCTACTTCTACATATCGGAAGGAGTTCATGTGGCTGATCATATATTCCTCTTCACCGTGGACGGTTATGATCTTTCCTTTGATAGGGTATTTCAGCATTTTATGTAGGGAAGTGGTGACTGCCCCAGCATTGTGTATCCATGGTCTCCCCAATAAGCAAGAGTATGACGGACGGATGTCCATCACATAGAAAGTTGAGGGGAACACCTTTGTGCCAACCTTAATGGGAATGTCTACCTCCCCATGTACCATTCTCTTTGACCCTTCAAATGCCCTTACAATGATATTACTTGGCCTTAACTCCAAGCCTTCACAATCTAAACGGTCGAGGGCCTTCTTAGGCAGCACGTTCAGAGAAGAACCAGTGTCGACCAGAACATGGGCCAGAGTAGTTCCTTGGCATTCTACTGACACATGTAATGTGTCGTTGTGTTTTCTTCCTTTGGAGGTTAGGTCAGCATCAGAGAAACCTAAACCGTTGTCTGCTATAAGACTGGCTACACAGTTTTGGAATTGGTCGGCAGAGGTTTCCTGGGGTACATGGGCGGTCTTCAGGAACTTTATCAATGCTTTGGCGTGCGCCTCCGAACAAAGTAGCAATGCTAACATGGAGATTTTCGAGGGGGTTTGCCCCAGTTTCTCTACCACGTCATAATCACTCTTTTTAATTATCTTCAAGATCTCCTCCATCTCTTTCTTAGAGGTTTCTGGGATGACCAAAGGTTGAGCCCTCGTCCTGACGAGCTCATCTTGGATCCCTTTACCCTTATCAGCAGAAGTAGGAGGGACAACAATAGGAACAACAGCATCTTCAATCAATGGGGCTCTAGCGGAAAGTTTTATTGGTGCAGGAATAACTTTGGTGGAAGATGAGGGTCCAAAGATTGCCTTTGGGGGGGGGGCAATCTCTGGAGAAAATATTCTCCCACTTCGGGTGATCTTGCTTATGTCGGCGATGTTTCCAATGCTGGCATCTTCTTCATCAGAGCTTCCTTCGGTTATTTCCACTTGTTTAATACCATGGTAGTAGATTTCTCCACCGTAATTCCATGGTATTGACTTTTCAGAACTGTAGGGGACAGGCCCTGGCATAGTTATTTTCAGAGGAACAGACATTGTAGCAGATGTAATCTTAACAGGCTTTCTGACGGCCTTGGAAAGATTGGCGTGAATGGTGATAATCGAAACATCTTCAGTGGGGGTTGGAATAGAAGGAACTTTTTCAAACATAATTTGTTGACTGTCCATCAGGCCTTGGATGCCTTTCTTCAGTAACGGGCAGTCAATTGGCAGAGAGTAACAACAGTAGCAGTCTTCTTTGCATCCCGGGAAAATCCCGTCCTTTAACAGATTTAACTTGATGGTTAACAGCAGAGTTATCAGGTCATTGACATCACAAACATACAAATCTTCCTCAATAGCATGGACATTTCGACCATGCTTCAGCATCGAAGCAGATATCACATTTGGTTTCTCTGGAGCATCGAACTCCACCTCTTTTGCATCTATCAAGTCTTGAATTTTATTTTTCAGCGCCCAACAATTGTTTGTGTCATGTCCGACGCTATCAGAATGGTAGGCGCATTTGGCATTGGCATTGTAAGCTGGTGAGGTCGTATTCACATTTTTCTGCGCTTCTTTGATACTTGTGAGATTCAGCTTTAACAAGTGTGGAAGAACTTGCGCAGACGTCATATTAATGCGGGTGAACTGCCGTGGTGGCCGTTCTCCCCATTGTTGTTCAGGTCTGGACGGGTTATTGCGAGACTGATAATTTGGTGGATTTTGGATCATTACGGCCCCCACAGTCGGCCTGCGCTCACTTCTTCCTGCTCCTTTTTGAGAATACACAACATTTGTTTCTTTCTTCACCAGAAATGATTTCTTAGCAGTTGTAGATGCAGAGGCATCCTTCTGAATCTTCCCATTCTTGATACCGGCTTCTACCCGCTCGCCAGTCAGAATTAATTCAGTAAACCCCGAGGAAGAGCTACCGATCAGATGATTAAAGAATGGACCAGACAGGGTCCCTAGGAACATATCAACAAGTTCTCTATCGAAAAGAGGTGGCTGCACTCTCCCAGCCAGATCGTGCCACTTCTGGGAGTATTCCTTAAATCCCTCACCTGAGGCCATTCCCATACTCTGCAGCTGAGTACGGGTTGGTGCCAGGTCAGAGTTATACTGATATTGGCGATAAAAAGCAGCTGCCAGATCCTCCCAACTACGTACCTCCGACCTTTCCAGCTTGTAAAACCAGTCTAGCTGAGTGCCGGACAGGCTATCTTGAAAGAAATGTACCCAAAGGTTTCTTTCAGATGTGTGAGGTTGGATTCTTCGGACATATGACCTTAGGTGCATTTTTGGGCAGGACAGCCCGTCATATCTTGAAAAAATTGGCACTTTGAACTTCGGGGGGATCACAATTCCAGCAATTAATCCCAAATCTTCGAAATCCAAACCGGGAACTCTCTGCAGCTCCATAGCTGCCAACCTGTCTTCCAAGCTTTTGTACTTATCATCAGCGGGTAGGTATTGTTGCTCTGAGTAGTCTTCGTCTTCTTCAGCCTCTTCTTCTTCAACCTCGGATTCAGAAGGTACCACAACCGCATTCCCCTTACTGGTTCCTTCTTCAGATGTAGGGGGAAATTCAAGGACTCTTCTGGCTTCACCCTCAAACCTTCTTCCTAGGGTAGCCACCCCGACTCTCTTCTTCTTCTTCTTTTTCACTTGGTCTTTGTTCCCCAGCAGGGCTTTCAGATCCTCCTGACCCTTTGCCAAGGTCATCAGGAGTTGTTGAAACTGTGCGTTCTAAGACTGCAAGTCCTTGACCGTCTGTTCGAGATCCATCTTACTGAAATAAATAGAAGAAAGATAAGGAAACCTGGTGTGGAGACCTGCTTATGCACATGATGAATGGTATGCTTATGTATGCAATGCATTCAAGGATTTAGAAAGTTCAAAATTGTTGCAAACAAAAAGAATGCACGTCATATTAATAAGAAGAAATTTGTCAGTACATAAATGCCCCATGGGCCAAATATTACAAAAACTTCTCAAGGTAAAAAGACGTTGCGCATCCTCTTTGGTGAGATGTAGGTGTTGAGGGTCTCTTCCTCATGGAGTCGGCGGGTAAGCTCCAAAACCTTCTTCTCACTGGCGTAGAAGCTGGCCTCAAAAGTGTTCCGTTCCTCCTTGAGTTGGATCCAACTCTTCTGCATCTCCTCCCACGATGTAGGCATGTCAGGATATAGGATGGTGTAGGGAACCTATCCTTCCTTAACGGGCTCTTTAATCACAAGGAGAACATGGGGGTAAGGCATCATTAGACTCTGGGCTCGGGTTCGTACCCACTTGAGGTAAGGCTCAAGAGGGATGGAGTTCTTGTGCCCCAGTGTCTTGCTGTCAACCTTGTTAGGCATCCTCCAAGCTCTGATGAATCTTTGACGAAGTCCTTGCGCATTGTTGTCGAAGTCAAAAACTATGTCAGGAATCAACATATCATGAGGGCCATCCCTCTGTGCATATCCAAATTGTCTCAAAGCTAGACAAGGGTTGTAGGTAATGCCTCCTCTAATGCCAAGTAATGGAACATTAGGGAACTCTCCACAATGATCGACGATGATGACATTTTCTCTGGAACGAGAGCACCAATGTACATCAGAGTGAGTGAGGGTCATCAACCGTTGTGACCACCTTAGGCCTTGGTTATTCTTCAAGACAGATTGTGGAAGGTGCGAAATAAACCACCTTGCAAGGAGAGGAGTACAGCACATGAGAACACCCCTCTTTCTCATTGTTCGTGTGTAAAATGAGTGAAGAATGTCCCCAAGCAATGTTGGTATTGGATTTCTGGATAAGAAGATCTTGACGGCGTTGACATCTACAAGCTGGTCAGGATTTGGGAACAAGACCAACCCATAAATGAGGAGTGCCACAATTTCTTCAAAGGCTTGTAGGTCCAATGAATTCCAACACTCCTGTGCCTTCTCAAACAAGAATTTTGCCAAGAAGCCTTTGACACCGCTTCTAGTTTCCCAATGCCCCTTGAGATCAGATGGATGCAGGTGTAGTGCTTGAGCAACATCTTCAGGCTTTAGTTCCTTTTCCGTACCGTTGTAGGGTAGTTAATTAAGGATAGGAATTCTCAGGAGTTGAGAAAATTCCTCCAAAGTGGGCACCAATTGGTAGTCGGGGAAAGTGAAACAGTGGTGAAGGGGGTCAAAGAACTGAAACAACACCTTTACCATGTCTTCTTCAATGTTGGTGCTGACTAGGCTGAGCAGTCTACCATGTCTTTCACTGAAGGGAGAGCTTTCCGGAATTCTTGATGTGAGCTCCTTGAGTTGAGGAGGGATCCTCACAAGGTTGACTTGGATAGTTTTCCTGCGAGGAATTTCCATGACCTACAAAACAAGAACAAAGATGAAGATCTAAACCCTTGAAATGGTTAGTGAATGTATATGATGCTTTGTGATGTTTATGATGTATGCACAAAACATATGTACAAGCAACTCACACCAAACCCTAGTTTCAGGCTTGCATGGGGTTTCATAGGTAAGTACCCTCTTGAGTGTAGTTGGCTTAAAAACCTGTCCTATAAATAGTAACCGGGTTCTAAGGAGCTCAATATCATGGGATTATTTTCATCGTTCATTGTTTTGGTTTAGCCACTTAACTAGCGACCAAAATATTCCAAGAAAACAACCCTCAATGAGTGTAGTATCGAGTATCTACCAACTTCGGACTGCACCAAAGCCGCTCATCTCACTACCCCTAATGAAAGGCCAAGATGGTCAAGTAAGGTTCTAGGTCATTAGTGCTTAGTGACATCACTCAGCGGCCCCGTACTCTCCTTGATTGAACTCAAGGGTTACCGGTACTCACAAATATGTCGCACTAATATAGCTATTGCTTCAACCGTGTCGGTATACCCCGCACAGTTTCCACAACGTATTGCTATCTATGAATGTTTCCCTAAATCCGGGTGTAGGATTTCAAGCCCAAACAAGAGAGCCAAGATATAAAGCAATCAAAGCAAACAATTAGTCATTCAAGAGGGTGATCTAAGCCCTAAGGTTACTCCACTTTAAAAATTCTCCCCAGCAGAGTCGCTAGTTCTGTGATACGGTGGGAGAACTGACTTGGGTTTTGCGTTTGTTTTCGCAAATGTTTCGGTTGAGCAAGAGTCGCCACCGACTTTTTATTTTATCCTAAGGAAAGGTTAAAAAAGCACAGCAAAAACCTTTGAGATGTTTTCTTGGGTTCGGGGAGTAGATTATAGAAAGGGAAGGTATTAGCACCCTTTCTATCCATGGTTATCCATGGGCTCTTAGTTACTTGCTTAGATTAACTTGCCTTGATTTTCAATTGTTTGAAATGGTGCTTTCAATTGTTTGAAATGGTGCTTTGTGTGTGGGTTTGAAAAATGTTTTTGAAAAGAGGCCAATGTGGTGGCAACATTTGTAATGATCCATGTTGGGATGTATACAAAGATGTATGTCTTTTGAAAAGTTTTCAATGTTTTTGAAAGTTTTTTTGAAAGTGTGTTGTGATGTGTGTTTTGAAAAATAGGCAAGTGTTTTGTTTTGCAAGTTGGCAAGTTACCAATAGCTATCTACCATAAATTTCTCAAAGATCTTTGCTATGTTTTAACCCTTTTAACAATTTTGTTCCACCATTGTATTTGGTGGACAATCTTGTGTTAGGATGTTAACGGGACGGGCGCGGGTCATCGTTTAGACCATGATTGCAATGGTGCCAAGTGTCTTTGGGCAATTTTTCCTTTAAGGGACTTGATCATTTTTAGGCAACTTTCGAAAGCGTCATCGAGGGACTATGATCATTTTAAATGGTTCTTGTTTTGCCAAAGACACTTAACATGCAATATGGCCCATTATTGAAGGCAACAAGTGGAGTAACCTAAGGGGTGCAAGTGTGATTGGTGTTTGTTCATTTTCATGCTTTTATCTTGGAATTAGGTCAAGCTATTTGTTTGGTTGATTTTTTGCATACAAAACCCTAAGTCTATCATGGCATATTTAGAAAGCTTTTAAATGCGAGAAATAAAAGGTCCTAAGTTATTACAACATAATATATAGGATGGGGGTACAAATGTTCAAATGGGGATATTTTAGCAAGAAATTAAAATCTAACTATTACATCCAAATTGAATTATCACAAGGTACTTAATTGCACAATAATTATATAAAATAAGATAAATATGCAAGATGCAAAAAATGGTTTTTGTATGTATGTAAAAAGGTATTTTTTATGTGTCAAATAAACAAAAATAAAATAAATTAATTTTTGGTAATTTTATGTATTTAGGGCAAAACCTAATTTTATAAATAAAAGGTATTTATTATATAATATATGCAATATTTATTAACTATGTACAAAAAATAAATAAAAGGGAAGTATATTGCAAAAAAAGTGATTTTTTAAGTTAAATATTAATAAAAATAAAAATGTATTATTTTTGTGTTTTTAACCTAAATATACTAATAAACATATAAGTATTTACATTATTTATTAAATATATATTATATGTAAAAAATAAAATATTTAATATTAAAAAAAAGTATATTTTTTATAAAATGTTTTCAAAGGTAAAATAAAATAAAAATCAGAAAATAAAAGTGTTTGTATTATTTTTTAGTTATTTTTAAATAAAAGTATATTTATGATTATTTATGTACAAAGCTAAATGAAACAAAATAAATATCAAAAAAATGCAAAAAAATGTGAGAAAAATAATTTTTATATTTTTTATATTTTAAGAAAAAATAACAAATCAGAATCAAAAAGAACAAGTTGAAAATGACAAATAAAACTCAAAATGGGCCAGGGGGTTGCATGTGTAAAAATGTGGCGCAAAAAGGAAAACATCTCAGGCCCAGCCCAAAGACTCTGTCTTCTTCAACCTCCAGCATCCTTGAACAACAAAACACGCGCTTCTGCTATCTCATGATTCTTTGACATTCAGCAAAAACTTACAACAGCAATGTTATAGAGCATCTTGTCATGATTCCAAATATATAAAAAAGTCATTCTAACTCTCAAAAATGAGAGAGAATTTCTTCTCCCCCAATTCCTGACCTAGTTTTTTGTCAATGTTCAGGTCTTAAATTCTCTCAGCATATGCAATATAAATGGAAAGTGAGGATATGTATAGCTTCAGGGACATGAAAATGACATTTTTCATTCATAAATCTAAACCTAACTCTTCCTAGATTGAGAGATAAAAGTCCATTAACTTACCTGTTCAGCTTGGATCGTGTCTGGCAATGGAGGTACTTTCAAGGCAAGGTGAGGATTGGTACAACTTGCTTGAAGTCCAGGGATGCTATTCCAACCTTTAGCTTGCTTTGAAACCAAGTGAATCAAGCTATGGTAATCAACCTGCAAAACAGAAAAAGTAAAAATGGTGAGAAGTTGGTTAGAGGTGTTACAGGTCGTGTCCAATTCTTGGGATAGCTTGTATATGTGGTATAGAGTGTGTATGAACTGGTTTTAGCAAAAATGCACGAGTGGATTGGGTTATGGAAGTCCAACTGCAGAGGTGACTCTGTTTTCTGCAGTAGGATGGTGTTTTGAGGTTTGATGAAGTTTGGAAGGTGTTTTGGTCGTGCCTTAGCTCAGTTATGTTGTTTGGGATGTGTCTAACAAGTTTGCTCAAGCTTCTCTTGGCAGAAAAAGTGAGATGTGTTACAAAATGCTAGCTTTCTTCTATGTGAAGCAAGGAAATGTCAACTTGGTTTCTAGGCCAGTACAATGCCTCAATCTATGCTGCACATTTGAGTCTTGATCAGTGGGATATGTCCATGCCTTTGTGCCTCAAAGATCTGCATTGTACCTGATAGATTGCAAAATTGACATAAAGTAACACTTTACAAGAATGGATAATATGCTTTTTCTAATTAAGGCTTAATCTAACATGTATTGCCCAAATGAATGAAATAACAACTTGGCACAATGGTTTAGCATTGAATTATTGAGTAAGAAAGGGATTAGAGGCATGTAACTAGCTTGCTCATGCTGATTTGAAAAATTTCACAAGTTATGAACATGTAAATTGGCAATGAACAAAGTGACTTTTGGCCATATTGACAAATTCGATTCTCCCTAACCACAAGGTTGTTTGAGAAGTTCTTGGAAATTTTGGAAATCTTGGAATGTGTACTAAAATCCATCTTTGTAATGAAAATTGAAATTCCAAGTGGATGCATGTGAAAAGTGGCCATGAAGTTAGACAAAAATCCTGCCTAGAATAGGTCAAAATTTTTCTAAGTTAAGAATGTTTTACAACCTTGTTCCAAAAATCATAACTTGAGGTACAGGCTTCTTTTGAGGAAACTTTGTGAATCAAAGTTGTAGATTTTGCAATGGACTACAACTTTCATGTTTTGAGTTTTCCTTGAATCCAAATTCATCTTGATCGAAAAGTGGGACAAAGTTAGGAAAAAATTAGGAATTTTCATAACTTAGAAAATTTCTAAGTTATGAAATTTCTTCATTCCAAACCCTAATTTGTGATTTTTGCTTTCTTGATGAACAAGTTTCATGATTTAGAATGTTTTGATGAAAAATGAATCTTGACACTTTATTTTGACCAAAAAGTTAAAGTTTGACTTTTCAGTATACAGTCAAAAATTGATCAATTGACTGGAAAATTCATCTGTCAATCTTGTGCATTTGGGATCTTTTGAATTTGTTGAACATGTCAAGACAATTCCAAGGGATCTTTGAGTCCATATGTGAGCTTGGTTTGCCATTGGCTAGGTCAAACAGTCAAAAATTGCCTTTGTGCAGTCAAAACCCTAAAAATGACCATTTTGCCCTTTTGGTGATCTGATCAAATTTCTTGTGGAATTGTGATCCAAACTTGACCAAATGGTTCATATGAGTTCATAATGTTGATGTGGGTCAAATTTTATGAGGTTTGACTGTCAATTGACCACAGTTGACTTTTTCCCTAATACAGCTGATTTCTAGGTCGACTGTCCAATTGACTAGGCAAAGATTGGAATCAAGGCTTGAAACTTGGTATGGGTAAACTTGAGAGTCCAATATGAAGCATGAAAGTAATTTTGGGCACTTTAGGTCAAAACATCTTTGTGCAAACTCAAACCCTAATTTGGGTCAACAGTGCAAGGAGGAGTCTTGAGCAGAGCAAACCCTAATTGGATCTTGAGCTCCAAGAGTCTTGCGGTGAGAAAATGTTGAAGAAATGAGAGGGAAAATTTTGGGGTACAACAATATGCCAATGTTACTAAGCAGGTGGTTGTGCGCTTCATTTAGAATAACCTTATATGTCGGTATGGTGTACCGAGCAGAATCATCACTGACAATGGCTCGAATTTGAACAACAAGATGATGACAGAACTGTGTGAAGAATTCAAGATTGTCCATCACAATTCATATCCATACAGGCCAAAGATGAATGGGGCTATTGAAGCTGCTAATAAGAATATCAAGAAGATTATACAGAAAATGGTTGTTACTTATAAGGATTGGCATGAAATGCTCCCTTTTGCTCTACATGGATATCGAACATATGTCCGCACTTCAACAGGAGCCACCCCGTTCTCCCTTGTGTATGGAATGGAAGTTGTATTCCCTGTCGAGGTAGAGATTCCCCCATTGCGTGTGATAATGGAAACCAAGTTGACATAGGCTGAATAGGTCCAGAACAAGTTTGACCAATTGAATTTGATTGAGGAGAAGAGGATGACAGCTTTGTGTAATGGCCAGTTATATCAGAGAAGAATGAAGAAAGATTTTAATAAAAGGTCAAACCTCGTGAATTCAGAGAAGGCGACCTCGTGCTCAAGAAGATCATGTCTTTCAACGCTGATTCTAGGGGCAAGTGGACTCCCAATTTTGAAGGCCCATATGTTGTCAAGATAGCCTTCTCTTGCGGTGCATTAATTCTTGAAACTATAGATGGCGAGGAGTTCCCACGACCCATGAATGTTGACGCTGTCAAGAAATACTTCGCCTAAAGAAATAAAAGAACATCTCGTTAATTTGAAAACCCGAAAGAGCAGCTTAGGCAAAAAAGGAGCGTCTTGGTAGGCCGAAAACCCGAAATGGAGGTCTAGGCAAAAACTAGAGACCTAAATTGAATAAATTTCCCGCTAAGTTGAAAACCCGCAAGGGCAGCTTAGGCAAAAGTTAGGGATTTTCTTTGCAAGTAACTACGTCAGACAAGACTGGATCATTGAAGCAACAATCTTCTCGGATCCTCACAATACTTTAACAGAAGCTGCTGCTCAGGATTTCAAAAGTTGTTAGAGGGGATAGTGGTCATTGTATCTCAATGTATCTTTTCCATTATATATATATATATATATATATATATATATATATATATATATATATATATATATATATATATATATATATATATATATATATATATATATATATATATATATATATATATATATATATATATATATATATATATATATATATATATATATATATATATATATATATATATATATATATATATATATATATATATATATATATATATATATATATATATATATATATATATATATTACCATTTTCCAAATTTTGTAATCATCTATGGAGTCTCGCCATTCGTAGACTACCATTCTATTAATGAAATTTGAGCTTTCACCCAATTCTTCGTATTCTTTATTTTATTTAGCTTGCAAAGACTCCATTTATTATTGATAATAAGTTTCAAAGCAAAAAAAAGATTAAATAACAAAATTAATTTTTCAAAAAGGATTTTACAATCTGCTCTTACTTTGAGATTTGTGATGAAATAATGACAACAAAAATGGTGATCCCAGGAATGGACAAACTCCAGCTGTATTGAGAAGTATTTGTTCCCCTCGGGAAGGTTTACTCGGGATGTTTTCACTGTGTTAGGTCTATGATTCTGGTTCCCTCGGTCAAGTTTGGATTCATTCCTCCTCTTTCCTGATTTTTCATGATGTGAGGTTTAAATCCGAGTTTTCTCCAGTGAAGTTTTCGTTTGTCTTAATAAAAGTTCTTTTTCCAGAGAAGTTGGTATCATACCCTCTCTTGAAGAACGCAGGTCCCTGGGTTCTCTAAGTTAAGGACGTATTATGAATGTGGTGTTAACCTTGCTAGTGAAGTAGGCATGAATTCCCCAGTGAATGTTTTGATGTTTTGATGTCAGTCTACTTTACTTGAGACTGGTCTTGCAATCTCCTGTAGGAATGCTACTTTTGAAAAACACTTGTTTCCCCGGTGATGCCTGAAGAAGGATGTTCTATTCCTGTATCTGTACTATTTTATCACTTTGATTTGTTTACCTCCGGATTATGTTTCTCCCCAGTAGGGTTAAAGCTGGCAGTGGGTTTTGTTTCCTCAGCTGGCATTTACTTTTCTCGGAATGATCATCTTGGATGAATTTTAGCCGAGTGTTGTTAGTGCTCGAGGCGGTTTTTCCTGGTTGTTCCCAATGTTGTGTATCTGTTTTGTCAGCATACGCACGATAACACTCATACATTCATTCATACATCATGCATACCTAAAATTGGGATATCATTATTCATCGACATTTGTTAATATTTTTGTTGACATATTACCCCATTTTGCAGAGTTACGTTGTCCACTCTTCGATAGAGTGTTGGCCTTAAGCAGAAAGTGTATATTCTTTAAACTTTCCCACCGAGTTATCCCTCGTGGAAGATTTTTGCTTTAGCTTTCTTACATAGCTCCTTGTTTTGATGGATTTAGTTTTCCCTCTTGAGTTTATTTCTCAAAGGATGTATTCAGGTTGACTGTTTCATTCTAGTTTATTTCTGGTTTGAATCTGCGGTTCCACGGCAATATTATTTACTTTGGATTTCTGAAAGCTTCGAGTTTTAATTCGTGCATTTATTTTGCACAAGAAGACTTTATATCCTCAGCAAGAATATCATGGCATCTCCCCAGGAAGCCATACCCATCTCCCCAAGAAGCCATACCTCTTTCCCCTGAAAGCCGTAATTCTATCCCCAGAAAGTCATTTCTTTTTGCAATTCTCCATAACAGCAAGTAGCAAGTCTCTTTATTTGAGCAACTTGTACTTCCCCATAAAAGTCAATGTAACTCTTTTTTACTATCTCCTCTATGAGTGAATAGTTCGTTGTTTGTCGTCAGTTCACGCCAACGGATTGCAAGACTTTCAATATCACATAAACAGCTTGTTGCGAAATATTTGCAAGTGGAAGTCTCCTTATTTGAGACAGCTTATATATTATCCTTTCCAAGCGTAGCACCTTGGATAAAGAAGAAGTTGAGACCCGTTCTAGGTGAAACGCCAGAATCTTTGGGAAACTTATTATCCTTTTTCTACCCTCAGTAAACGTTGGTAGTTCATCGTCAGTGAACGACGGTGATATGGTATTCTCTTTCTACCTTCAATGAAAGTTGGTAGACCATCGCCAGTGAACATCGGTGTTTGTTATCTTTTTTCTACCCTCAGTGAATGTTGGTAGTTCATCGTCAGTGAACGGCGGTGATATGATATATTTTCTCTCTACCTTCAGCAAAAGTTGGTAGATCACCATCGGCGGTGAACGTTGATTTTTGTTATCTTTTTACTACCTTCAGTGAATGTTGGTAGTTCATCATCAGTGAACGGCGGTGATATGATATATTTTCTCTCTACCTTCAGAAAAAGTTGGTAGATCACCATCAGTGAAAGTTGGTGTTTGTTATCTTTTTGCTACCCTCAGTGAACGTTGGTAGTTCATCGTCAGTGAACGATAGTGATATGATATATTTTCTCTCTACCTTCAGTGAAAGTTTGTAGACCATCAACAATGAACGTCGATGTTTGTTATCTTTTTGCTACCCTCAGTGAAGGTTGGTAGTTCATCGTCAGTGAACGACGGTGATATGATATTCTCTTTCTACCTTCAGTGAAAGTTGGTAGACCATCGGCAGTGAACGTCGATGTTTGTTATCTTTTTTCTACCCTCAGTGAACGTTGGTAGTTCATCGTCAGTGAACGGCGGTGATATGATATATTCCCTTTCTACCTTCAGTGAAAGTTGGAAGACCATCGACAGTGAACGTCGAAGTTTGTTATCTTTTTGCTACTCTCAGTGAATGTTGGTAGTTCTTCATCAGTGAACGGCGGTGATATGATATTCTCTTTCCACCTTTAGTGAAAGTTGGTTGACCATCGGAAGTGAACGTCGATGTTTGTTATCTTTTTTCTACCCTCAATGAACGTTGGTAGTTCATCGTCAGTGAACAACGGTGATATGATATATTCTCTTTCTACCTTCAGTGAAAGTTGGTAGACCATCGGCAGTAAACGTCGATTTTTGTTATCTTTTTTCTACCCTCAGTGAACATTGGTATTTCATTGTCAGAGAACAAAGGTGCCATGATATATTCTCCCTCTACCTTCAGTGAAAGTTGTTAGACCATCGACAGTAAATGTCGATGTTTGTTATCTTTCTCTCTGCCTTCAGTAAACGTTGGTAGCTTTGCCTTCGATAGAAGTTGGTGTATCCTTTGACCATTCTACCATCTTATTTGATTCATGTCTTTTGATCCACCAGTGATTTATTTTCCTGGTTGGGTCTCTCCATTGTTTCTTTATTATTGTTACATCCCCAGTGGTTTTTTGCATCTCTTTGGTCTTGTTCATATGCCTTCATGATCATAAACATTTACATGGCATCTTAGGGCCAAAAATAGGGTTGTTTTATATTTAAGTATCTTCAATCGCGTCAACACGAAAATTTTTAATCTTCGTATCTTCGGATAGAAGAAACTTAAATAAGGGCAGCTGTTGTACCCCAATTTTTGCCCCTAAGATCTCTTCATCATACCATGTCGATACATTCACAACAAGATCACACTAGGATTCTTGGTTCCCCTCTCTACATTTAGTTTTTCCCTTTTGAGGGATTACGAAGCACCTTGACATTTTATCCTTTTGTGATCATGAATATTGTATTGATTTCTTCACTTAACTAATAAAATGCAATGTTGGTTTGTCTTGCTTGTTATCCATATAGGTAAAGGCAATAAGATTTAACAAGTTACCCCATGGGTTCATGAGTTTATTTCTATGCCCTAGTCAATAAAGCTGGAGAAGTTCAAACCTCACCATTGGATTAGTTTTGGAAGAATTGCCATGACAAGGTTGTTTTGGTTCATCACATTTCAAGGTTATTAGATTTGACTCAAAAGTACAAAGGGTTGATTGAAGAAGTTGTCATGTTGGAAAAGGCCTTGTTCCTATTGGTCACAAGAGCATATTTCTCTCAATTCTCAAGATATGGAAGTGGTTTTGGTGGCTAAGAGTTGTCATTATCATCCTCACCAACTTCTATTCATAAAGCAAGAATGTTGGTACAAGAAGTTTGTTCAAGCTTGTCCAAGTTCCTCAAAGCATTTTCTTGATCTAGGAGCTAGGTTTTTGAACTTCCAATGGGTATATCTTGCTCACCTTTTGGTATTTTTGAGTGATTCTAAAGACATGCTTATCTTAAAATGGTTATAAACATATCACTTCGAAAGTTCCAAGGAGTTTTCATGAGGAAGATACTAGGTGAAGAAGAAAGATTACAAGTCCTCCAGATGAATCCCAAATTTTCCATGTGTGACTTCAAATGATCATAACTTGGTCAATTTTTATCACCTTGAGATCATTCTTTTTCCACAATGGTCTTAAATATGTGAACTTTATGCCTTCTTTTATGTGAAAAGTGAGAAAATGGATGGAAATTGCCTTAAAGATGCAAAGGATTATAGGTCATTTCATGATTTTTTGCCAACTTCAACAAGTCATAACTTGCTCAAATTGTGGAGATTTTGAATGATTCAAGTTTCAAAATTTCATTCAATAGATATTCTTCATGCCATCTTTTTTGGTCAAGAGAAAATTCCAAGTGGACGACCATGTTTGGATACAAGACATTATAAGTCATTTTTGAAGAAGAATTTGAAATATTTCTAAGTATGGAAAGTCATCCCTTTTTCTCCAACTTTGACTCAATGCAACTTTCATCTCAAGCATCCATTTAAATCCATTTTTTTCCATTGCAAAGCTTGTAACCTCATCTTTCTAAAGCATCAAGAATCATGCCTTAAGACCCCTTAAGTTGAGAATGCCATTGTTTCAAAAGTGGTAACTTTGAATTGAAGTTTTCTTGCAAGTCAGAATTTGAATTTCATGTTACAACCTCTAAACCTCAAATTAACACGCGTTTTGGGTCTAAACATGATTATCCAACTTTCCCAATTGGATTAGTGCATCAAAACACAAGAATTGGATGAGTTTTGGTGAAGTTTGGATCACACTTCACTCGTGCATCAGGTTTACACGAATTCCCTCCAAAACACAACATTCACTCTTCCTTTTGATCCCATTTGCTTATCCTATAAATACATGTACTATCCCATTAATTTTTCCAAGCTTGGATAGCCAGAATCACCCTGCCAAACTTGTTCCGTAACTCAGAATTCAGTACTTCAAAATCCATTCTCGAGCCTTTTTCAATCCAATTTTTCCATCAATTCACCTTCCTTGATATTCGCTGAAGCTAACCACATAATTACATTCAAGAATCGTGCCCTATACTACTCCATAGTAGTCCAGTTTCAGAGCTCTACAACTCAACTTCAATAGGTAAATTCCTTCATCAATTCTTCAAAACTCTGATATGATTGTGTTGCTCTCATTTCCTTGGTTCTAGTTGCAACACTTACCTTTTACTGGAAACACGTTTTGACCATGAAATTTCAAATCTCTTTTCAAAACTTTCCTTCCAAATTACTTGAGCTACAGTTTATAAAAATTTGGCGCGAGGGTGTGGTTGTCTTCGTCTTGAAGAGGCGAAGCGAATGACATAGGTCTGAGCTTCTGATTTTACAGTTTGAGAGACCTGCAATTCATGATGGCTGGAGGTTGAAGATGACCAACGTGTCATCTTCCAAACAATGAAAGTGCACCATCAGTTTTTTTCAAATTCTGATTTAATTAATGATTTTGTACATTATTCACTAATGACCATGATATGCACAGCGTGCCAGATCCCTTGGATTTGATTACTAACGCGTTTTGACTTTCATCCAATGGTCCACATATTTTACTTTTATTTTCTTTTTCTGATTTTTAAATTTTAATTGTTTTAAATTTAAAAAAATCCTAGAACATTCATTTTTAGTCCAAAAAATCTAAAAAAATTATGAAAAATATTTTTGATTATTCTATTTTTTATTTTTATTTTTTTACAATTTAATTTTATGTTTTGGTATTTTTTATAAATTTTAGACTTTATTTGATTTGTTTAAAATATTAAAAATACTTTTATACATTTTTAAATTCTGAAAAAATTATGGAATGATTCAATGATATTGTGACAAATATTGGTAACCTTATGTTATTTTTGTTTCTGACGTTACTATTTTTTTATCATTTTTTGTTTATTTTACCCATTTATTTTAATTTTAAAAATAGTTTCTGACTTTAAAAAATTACCAAAAATTTTGTAAAATTATTTGAGCCTTTTTCTGATTTCTCTATGGTCTCACTTTTCATTTCTTGATTAATTTGAACGTAGTTGATATTTTTCTCTTTATTTTCTATTTTTAAACATTATTTTTAAACCCTTTTGTGTATATAAAAATGTGATATTATTTTGTGACTATTTTCTGGCTGATCTTGGGTTAGATTTTGGATCATGAACTTTATTAACATCATTGGATTCATGGTGTTGAGTTTAACTCCACAAAAATGGATGAATGATTTTAATAATAGTTTGATTAAAATTTAATTCAAATGTGGTTTGTATATTTTTTCCCATCCATCTTCATCTCATCCCTTTCTTATTACACTAGATGTTGTTGGAGCATAATCTCTATATCGTGTCTCAAAACAAATGGTTCATAGATTGCTATTGACCGACCTCAAAATAGGTGTGACTTCTATATAAGTCCACTTACGATTGCTTAACATAGCGCTAAATTTTGTCCCGATTCAAATAAATGATAATTCGTGGCCCAAACTTATTATTGCAAGGCCAAGTATGTTAATTTGATCTCTTTGATCCAGTCACCTTGAGATTCATTGTGTGGAGGCTTTGGTTCTACCAATCCTCTAATAGATCTACAACACCTTTGGTCAATGCGGATCACTTAAACATCGTTGATCATTAAATGGTACTTGTAAGAATTCCAAATGGATGACATACTTGACAAAAAGCAAATGCAACTTGTTGTGTGGAGGCTTTGGTTCTACCAATCCTCTAATGAGTTCCAAATGCAAGCTTCAAAATGGTCATCCAACTAACCACTAATTATTGACTTGTCTTACCTTATGCTTTTATTCTTTTTTATGTTTTATGTACCATTTACTTTTAGCATTTACATTTCATGCCATTTTCATCTTTGCTCATTTGAGCATTTACTTTCTTGCCATTTTTACTTTGCTCACTTGAGCTTTTCTTTCCCTTTCTTAAGATACTTAATAATCAACATAAACCCTAAAATACTTTAATGGTACTTGGACTATTTGGTTACTATCATTGGCATTATGGAGCATGGGACTTTTCTTGGACTTAGGATTAGAAACCTTGGCATATCTTGGAGACCTTGAGATCTTATCTGATTATTCTGTCTGAAGTTCTTGAGGTTTACCTCAAGATATTGGGTTGCTTGTTTCTTTTTGTGTGCAGGTTTTTGTGATTACACCCCTTGTTCGTAATCTGGAATTCACCCGTATACAACTGTTACTCTGCCCAATTTTTGTGAAGACTTAATACACTTGACGTTTGGTTCTCTCAAGAGGTCTATTATTTGTTTGCTTGACTGGTTCCAATCCAAGGAATGGGAATTCTATGTTGGCTCATAATGTCAAGTATTGGCTTCTTGTTGGTTAGATGGTTCTTATCCCTAGATTTTACCTTATACTTTAGGATAGTCCCTTCTTCTCCTCCCATCTTCTTTAATTTCAAAAAATTTTCTTCCCCCTTTTTGAAAACTCTTCTTGTTTTTGAACTTGAACCACTTTCATAATAAACTTGGACTTATGTCCATGCATTTTTAAAACAGTTTTCATAAATAAACTCCAATCAACTTAATAATACCTTGACATTTTTTGTGAGAAGACTAAAAGTCAACCAATCTCATTTAAAACCATTTTTCCACTTTGGTATTTATCTTTAAACTTTTCTCAAAAAAAGGTTGAACTCTTGTCAATCCTTGTAGTGATGCAAACAACTATACTTCTACAATATGTAGTTAAGAGAGATATTTTCCACTTGGGTGTTGAGTGAGACATTGTTGATTTTAAAATCCAAGCCATATCCTCCACTTTGAGATGATGCAAATTCTCCTTTCTCATGATTGTGGGTAGTAGGCATGTTTTCCACACGGACAATGACGATGATGTTTTATCTCATAAAATTAACCAACACATTTGTGTTTTAAATTTTTGAAAGAGTAACTACGTGTACCCTGATCCCCTATTGCATAAAAAGGTTGTACGTAGGCACTAAAGGTTTGCAACCGCGGCGGATGCAAAAACTATAAAAATAAATATATTTCTTTCCTCACCTCCACCATCCATTTTTTATATACAACATTTTTTTATATAACCAAAATATACAGATTTTACAAAGACGCTCCTGCCGAGTACCGTAGATGTTTAGGGTGCTAATACCTTCCCTTCGCATAACCAAGCCCCTTACCTTGAATCTTTCCCCTTCTTTTTGGGTTATTCTCCCTTTTTCCCATTCCTTTGGAAACAATAAAGCGCGGTGGCGATTTTTATTTTGATTTGTATAAAGTCTAGTCAATCCTATGGCTGAGACTTAAACATTTCTACCGCTACACTCACATGCGGCAATATAATTTAAATTAAGGGTCTTAATATCTCAATAATCTTTATGCTTTAATTCTACCAGCAGATGACACAATTTACCATAAACTAGCTTAAATGGCGTGGTTCCTATTGGGGTCTTATAGGATGTCCTATATGCCCAAAGAGCTTTGTGTAACTTTGAAGACCAATCTTTCCTAGAGGTGGAAACAACTTTTTCTAGGATTTTCTTAATTTCTCTATTAGATACCTCTACTTGCCCACTTGTCTGTGGGTGATACGGTGTTGCTACACGGTGTCGAACTCCATATTTCAGTAATATTTTTTCATTTGAAATGAAATGGGAGCCACCATCATTGATGACATGTCTTGGCACACCGAATCTAGGAAAAATTATATTCTTGAAGAGCTTGATTACTACTGGTGCGTCATTTGTTGGAGAAGCAATAACTTCAATCCATTTCGATACATAATCAACAGAAATGAGTATGTACTTGTTACCAAAAGAAGATGGAAATGGTCCCGTGAAATCTATTCCCCACATGTCAAAGACTTCAACTTCTAAGATTCCTTTTTGTGGCATCTCATCGCGTCTAGAGATGTTGCCAATGCGCCGGCATCAGTCACAATTTATGACCGCGATATGGACATGTTTCCGTGATTAGGCCAAAAGAGGCCAACTTGTAAGATCTTAGATCAAGTCTTTGAAGTGCTTACGTCTCCACCATAGGGGGCAGAATGACAATGGGAAATGATACTTTCTACTTCATCTTCGGGGACACACCGACAAGAAATACCATCGACGCCTCTCTTGAAAAGTAGAGGTCCATCCCAGTAATATTGTTTAAGATCATGGAATAATTTCTTCTTTTGTTGGTAAGTTAAATATGATGGAAGCACTCCAGCTTCTACGTAGTTAACAAAGTCAGCATACCATGACAATGTGGTTTTAGTGTAGATTACCTCCACAACTTCATTTGTTTTAATATCGTTATAAGTTACAGAACATTCAACTGTATTATTTTCCAACTGGGCTATGAGTTGTTCAAAAGGGAAATCATCATTCATAGGAACTTGTTAAAGCTTAATGCCTTCCTTTCTAAATAAGTGATTAGCTACTACATTTTCAGTGTCTTTCTTGTCCCTGATTTCTAAATCAAACTCTTATATGAGTAAAATCCACCTGAGTAATCTTGGTTTTATGTCCTTTTTGCTCAATGGGTACCTAATTTCAGCATGATCGATATAGATGATTATCTTTGCTCATACTAAGTAAGAATGGAATTTATGCAAAGCAAACACGACAATTAAAAGTTCCTTTTCTATGGTGGCGTAGTTCATCCGCGCATGATCTAGGGTTCTTCAAGCATAATAAATTGCATGAAGCTTTTTATCCTTTCATTGTCCTAATACCGTGCCTACAGAATAATCACTAGAGTCACATATAATTTCAAACAAGAATCTCCAATTAGGTGGCTACATAATAGGTGCGGTAATGAGAGCTGTTTTTAATTATTCGAATGATTTTAAGCATTTGTGATAAAAATGAATTCAACGTCTTTCATTAATAGGAGAGTTAGTGGTTTGGTGGTTTTAGAGAAATCTTTAATGAATCGTTGGTAGAGACCGGTGTGTCCTAAGAAACTTCGTATTTCTCTTACGTTTTCCGGAGGTTAAAGGTTTTCTATAACTTCTATTTTAGCTTTGTCAACTTCAATCCCCTAATCAGACACTATGTGTACAAGCACGACTCCTTGTCGGACCATGAAATGGCATTTTTTCCAATTTAACACGAGATTTACTTTTACACATTATTCAAATACCATCTCTCAGTTCGATAAGCATCCTTCAAAACTTTTCCCACAAACAGAGAAATTGTCCATAAATACTTCCATGATGTCGCTTATAAAATCAACGAAAATTGACATCATGTATCTTTGGAATGTTACGGGAGCGTTACATAGTCCAAACGACATTCGTCGATAGGAAAATGTACCATAGGGACAAGTGAAAGTGGTATTTTCTTGTTCTTTAGAACGAATAGGGATTTGGAAGAATCTTGAATAACCATCTAAGTAGCAGAAGTGAGAATGCTTAGCCAATCGTTCAAGCATTTGATCAATAAAAGGTAAAGGAAAGTGATCTTTTCGAGCAATTTCCTATAGTCAATGCACATTCTCCATCCGGTTTGAGCACGTTGTACCACAGATTCACCTTTTGCATTACTGAAAACTGTAACACCTCCCTTCTTTGGTACCACATGTACTGGGCTAACCCATTTACTGGCGGATATCGGGTATATGATTCTTGCTTCTAAAAAATTTTGTACTTCTTTCTTGACTACATCACTTAGAACTGGATTTATTCTTCTCTGATGTTCTCTCGAGGTCTTACAGTCTTCCTTAAGCATAATGTGATGCATGTAGATAGAGGGACTTATTCCTTTTAGATCTGAGATGTTATAACCTAAAGCAATTGGTATTTTCTTAGGACATGTAATAATTTTCTGTTTCTATATGTCCTAAATTTACGTTGACTATAACGGGTTATTCAAGTTCTATATATAGGAATTCATACCTTAGATCTTTAGGTAGTATTTTAAGTTCAATAACTAGTTTCTTTAGGAAAGGCATAAGGTTGGGAGTTAGCGCGAGACATTCACTCAAATTGTCATCTTTGTATTCATCAAACTAATTATGATCTTCATGGATATGAGGTATTGGAATTTTCAAAATATCAGAATATGTAGTTTGTTGTTTCTCCATTTCTTTAATGCATTCATCAATGACATCTTGAAACAACATGAATCATCTATACCAGATGCCTTGAAGAATTGTGAGAATAAATGCGACCTTTTCTTCACCAACCACAAAAGTTAGTTTTCCCATTTTTACATCTATAATGGCTTCGACGGTGGCAAGGAATGGTCTTCCTAGTATAATAGGGATGTTGGAGTCCTCCTTAATGTCCATAATTATGAAATCAGTAGGAATATAGTATTATCCTATACGTACTGGAACGTTTTCTAGCATACCTAAAACTTATCTAAACAATCAGCTAGTTGCATGGACATTCATGTTGGTCTCCATTCTCCCATGTTAAGCCTTTTGCAGATTGATAAGGGAATTAAACAAATACTGGGTCCCAAGTCGCATACAACTTTGTCTATGACAAACTTTCTAATTACACCTGGTATGGAAAAAATACCAGGGTCTTTTAGCTTAGAAGGCATGTTATTTTTAATTATAGCGCTATACTCTACAGTAAGCATAACAATTTCATTTTCCTCGAGATTTTTTTATTGGATAAGATATCTTTAAGGAACTTAGAATAAGAGGACATTTGTGTGATAACTTTTGTGAAAGGTATAGTGATATTCAATTGTTTCAGAAGTTCAACGAATTTCTTAAACTGCCCTACATTTATAGACTTAGCTAAGCGGTGAGGATACAATATCAGTGGTTTTTACGATGGCGGAGGCACATAGGAATTTTCTTTCTCTTCTTCCTCTTTGATTGTATCTTTTTTCTCATCTTCTTTTGGTTCGTATTCCTTTTCAGTTGGTTTACCAATATTATGATACATGGTTGGATTTTGGGTTCTTGGATCAGTTGGTCCTTCGAATTATGTCCCACTTTAGTATTATAGCATTAGCTTGACCTTTTTGATTTGGTTATGGTTGTCCAGGAAAAGTGCCAGCTGGAGCAGAGGTAACTGCTTGCTGTTGAGCCACTTGAGAGATTTGCATTTCATGCATTTTGTTATGAGTGGCTAGGGCATCAACCTTGTTTGATAGTTGCTTGAGTTTGATCACTAGTGTGTATGTTCTGATTTAGAAAATCTTTGTTTTGCTGAGCTTGAGTGGCTACAAAATTTTCTATCATAATTTCTATATTGGATTTCCTAGGAACGTTTGGAGCAATTGGGGAGGTTATCTGATATCCTGGCGGTGTAGCTGGAGCTTGGCTAGGTGCATACAATGCACTGTTGTTCTTGTACAAAAAGTTTGGATGGTTCTTCCAGGAAGAGTTATAGGTATTACGGTAAGGGTTCCCTTGATCATAATTCACTTGATCAACTGGTACTCCTGTTAAAAGTGGACATTCGGGCGCAACATGTGCGTGTGGTCCATATAAATCGTAGGTTGGAGCTACTGCAGCCATAGTGGCTGTGGGAGTTATGGTCAATCTTTCTAGCTTTTTGGTAGGAGCTTCTACCTTAGCGTTAACTTGGTCTAAACTACTAACTTCATATATACGGCCTTTTGTTTGAGGTTTCTCCATAATGGTTCTATCGCTTCCTCATTGGTAATGATTTTGAGCCATACATTCGATAAGCTGATAAGCGTCATGGTAAGCTTTATCCATCAGTGTGTCGCCGACTGCAGCGTCTATCGTTAATCTTGTGTTATACAAGTGATCATTGTAAAAGGTGTGCATGATCAACCATTCTTCTAGACCGTGATGTGGATAAAGTGTTGGTGTAAGCCCTAGAGGCCAATACTTTTGGTACTTGTATCGAATTATTTATTAATAATAAAAGGCATTTCTTTATTATGTTTTCCAAAATAATAAAGTCCCTAGAATGGTTTATTAGTTTAATGAAATTTTAAGTGTGACTTAATCATGAGATCCCATTAAACATAAGAAACTATTCTTAAAGTATCCGTAGTCAAGCTTTAATGTGAAGTGGGATAACATTAAAGCATTAAGATTATTATGAAGATAGATTGATGATCACATCTCATGGATCATAGATAAGGAGTTATCAAGTCTTGACATAGGTATGAATATTAGGAGTAATATTTATACTGGATTGACCCGTTATGAGAATACTACATAGAATGTTATGCAAAGTGTCATAAGTTATTCTCATGATGATAATGGTGTATACCACCATTCGACCTGAAACCACTATGGACCCTAGATGTAGAGTCAAGTACTTTATGGCTGATCAAACGTCATCCGTAACTGGATGACTATAAAGATGGTTGATGGGTACTTCACAAAGCATGCTAAGGGACATGAGTGACCTAGATGGAATTTTCTCATCCTGCATAACAGGATAAATGTCTAAGGGCCCAATATTGAACTAGACAAGGGTGACACAATGTATGCCTTGTGTTCAATATAGACATGAGGGTAAAAGGGTAATTGTACAACACAAATATTATCACGGAAAAGGTTTGGTCAGATCACATGACATTTTCGTGACTTGGGTAATAGTGATGTGTTGCTAGATACCGCTCACTGTTTATTATATTAAATGTGTAATTTAATATAATTGCCAACGTCGCGAAAACCTACAGGGTCACACACATAAGGACAGGTTGATGAGAGATAGAATAAACAAGGAACACCGTAAGGTACGGTGCACTTAAGTGTAATACGGAAAGTGGTAAGGTACCACGTGGATAAGTGATATATGGTACATCATAAGGTATGATGTCCATAAGCTTAATTGGGCTTTTAGCTTATAGCCTTAGTTGGGCTTTTAGCTTGTAGCCCACACGAGTGATTCTATAAATAGATCCCTTGTGATGAAGTTTTTTCACTTGATGCATTTTCGTTTTTGACTCTCTCTCTCACTCAAGGTTTCCGTTCGTGATCAGCTAGCACTGTGACCGGAAGCGGTCTGTTCGTGTGGACTGAGTAGAGGCGTTGTTCTTCATCAACGCTCGTGATCACGACATCAAAGGTCTGAATCGCCACAAGAGGTAAAACTTTCTATCACTGACCATGCTCATTCGTAAGGATCTCTAAAGGAAAATTTTATATTCCGCTGCGTTTTGATCGCAATTTTCCTTCAGTGGTATCAGAGCCACTTACGAAACCATGGATCTGATAGTTATTTATGTTTTATATTTTCTGTTTTGATTCGATTAAAACCAGAATGAATTGAATAATAAACGATTAATTAAATTTAGCATCTGTTGTGTACGATTTGGATGATTGATGTTGACTATGCTTCGGAATCCGATATTAGTATGGTGAAGCAGCGATACATCGATCGTCCATAGGTTACACAAATAAGATCGATCACTCTTATATATGATATAAGTAAATCTGATGCAACGATTGTATATATGATATACTATTTCTGTTTCGTTCATTCAAACACTTGATGATTGTTATTCCTTTGACCGATCACTGTTCATATGCTTCGGAATCCGACATTAGTATGGTGAAGCAATGGCATGTGATTAATCATATTGAATTATCAATCGAGATGTGTTTGACAGCATGAAACTGTTGCATTAGGGTTCATGACGGCACAAGGGTTGTGTTGTTGCAGAGTTATGCGATTAGGGTTGTGAATGCACAAGAGTTGTGCGAAAATGACGTCGATTTCAAATGAATTGTTCATTAAAATTTTGCGCCGGGGCGCTGCCCCTGACAACCCCGCAAAGGTCCGCTGACCGGGCAGCGGAACCCCCGGCTAACTCTGCGTAGTGTGATCAATCATCGAAATTTAATTTGCCTTTTTTTTAATTAACAAAATTTAAACTAATAATAAAAGTGTGTTTATTATTATTGTCTTGTGGTGATCAGTTATGGCCTTAGTTTTTTTTTCCTTTATTTTGTTTTGGGATTGTAAAATACGGCCTGTGTGTCGTGCCTCTCTCTAAAATTCTTGATGTAACTTCTTTTCTCATCTCACTCCCTCGTATGTAAAACGAGTTTCTTTTATGTAATGTAATGTTATGAAGAAAGAGAAGAATACAATATCAAAGGAGGATAACCTTGGAGATCTTGCTTGGAGAAGTTTAGATCATTATTAGGTTAGCTTAGGTTCTCTCATTGGCTTGGGAGAACAATTGCGCTAGGGGCCATAATTGTATCCTTTTATGTATATTGATTCATGTGTTTGTATGTTGATGCATGAGAGAGACGAATTGCATGTTAAGCCGGTGAGATCAAACTAATAACAAAATCCCTCAAGTTAAATATTAAGTTCATGCTTTCCAAGTTTTAGCACTCATCAAGACTAGTATCGAATAATGTAGGTTTCGCCTACGCGAGGTGCATGTTCTATATTAGTAAGGTGCGATGGGATAATTGTAATATCCAACTGCTAAAACAATGGGTCAAACTTAACTAAACACATTATAATAAGATTATACATGTTTAGAAGCAAGAGTTGGGAATGATTCATATGATGAATTAGAATAAGGAGTTATTCACCCAACTGAAAATATTCGAGAGTTGTATGAGATACAATTGGAAGGAGTTCCTACCTAAATAACCTAGTTTTGTGTAATCAGCCTAACGCTGACTTAGAATGAAGTGAAATGTGGATCTCGACCCACTAGAAAGTCTTCCAACGGGATTTTCCGAATCAAATGATGAGGGTCATTTGGTTTGAGTAAAATAGTGGGAGCATATTTGATTAAAGGCCTAATTAAATATGTTGTTTTAATGATACTTATATTTTCATTTTTTTTTGTAGATTACCATGACAACAAACAACCATATTTTGCGATCAATCCTAGATAAGGAATAATTGTCTGGGACAAATTTCCTGGATTGGCACCGAAATCTGAGGATTGTCCTCAAGCACGATAAGAAGCTGTATGTCTTGGAGACACCTGTTCTTGAAGAGGAACCGCCTAGTTCGGCACCTAAGGCAGAAAGAGAAGCTTATAAGAAGCATCTTGATGATGCTAATGAAGCCGCTTGTCTCATGCTAGCTACTATGAACTCGGAGTTGCAAAAGCAACACGAGAACATGTCAGTGTTCGATATGATCGGACATCTGAAAATGCTCTATCAAGAGCAGGCAAGAAATGAGAGGTTTCAGGTTTCAAAGGCCCTTTTTAACAGCAAGTTATCTGAGGGAAACCCTGTAGGTCCCCATGTACTCAAAATGATTGGGTATGTGGAGAACCTTGAAAGGTTAGGGTTTCCGCTTGGAAAGGAACTTGCAACTGATTTTATCTTGCAATCGTTTCCAGATAGCTTTAATCAGTTTGTCATGAATTTCAACATGAATGACATGGATAAATGTCTTCCAGAATTGCTAAGCATGTTGAAAACTGCTGAGCAGAATATGAAGACAAAAGGGAAGTCCATTCTGATGGTCAGTAATGGAAAGAAGCTGAACAAGAGGCCTACCAAGCAGGTTGGTAAAGGGAAAGGCAAGGAAGTTGCCAAGCCTAAACCTACTGTTCCTGCTTTGAAGCCTAGTGGAGGCATAGCAAAGGAGGGCACTTGCTTCCATTGCGGTAAGACCGGACATTGGAAGAGAAACTGCCCAAAGTACCTGGAAGATAAGAACAATGGAGTAGGGACTTCAAATTCAGGTATTTTTGTTATTGAAATTAATTTATCTACTTCTGCATCATGGGTATTAGATACTGGATGCGGTTCTCACATTTGTACTAATGTGCAGGGGCTAAAAAGGAGTAGAGATTTGGCAAAAGGTGAAGTTGACCTACGAGTTGGAAATGGAGCAAAGGTTGCTGCTTTAGCCGTAAGAACTTATGTTTTGACTTTACCTAGTGGTTTAATAATTCAGTTAGAGAACTGTTATTATGTACCTGCAATTAGTAGGAATATTATTTCCGTTTCTTGTTTGGACAAGTTTGGTTTTTCATTTATAATAAAGAACAATTGTTGCTCTATTTATTTGAATGATATATTCTATGCTTCTGCACAAATGAACAATGGACTATATGTCCTTGATCTTGAAATGCCAATTTATAACATTAATACTAAACGGATTAAACCTAATGAGTTAAATCCAAGCTACCTTTGGCACTGTCGCTTAGGCCACATAAATGAGAAACGCATTTCCAAACTCCATAAAGATGGACTCTTGGACTCTTTTGATTATGAATCATATGAGACATGCAGATCTTGTTTAATTGGAAAGATGACAAAGTCCCCATTCACAGGAAAAGGTGAAAGGGCTAATGATCTTTTGGCCCTCATACATACTGATGTATGTGGACCACTGAACATACCAGCCAGAGGAGGTTTTCAATACTTCATCACATTTACTGATGATTTCAGTAGATATGGTTATGTGTATTTAATGAAACACAAATCTGAAACCTTTGAAAAATTCAAGGAATTCAAGAATGAAGTACAAAACCAACTAGGTAAGAATATTAAAGTTCTTCGATCAGATCGAGGCGGTGAATATTTAAGCCTAGAGTTTGATGACCATCTAAAGGAATGTGGGATTTTATCCCAACTTACTCCTCCCGGAACACCACAATGGAATGGTGTATCCGAGAGAAGAAATCGGACCTTGTTAGACATGGTTCGATCCATGATGAGTCATGCCGATCTTCCGAACTCCTTTTGGGGACATGCACTATTGACTGCAGCTTACACACTTAACCGAGTTCCATCCAAAAAGGTTGAGAAGACACCATATGAGATATGGAGTGGTAAGAAACCACATATGTCTTACATGAAGATTTGGGGTTGTGAAGTTTATGTGAAACGACAAATTTCAACTAAGCTTGAGCCCAAATCTGACAAATGTTTATTTGTTGGGTATCCTAAAGAAACAAGAGGGTATTACTTCTACAATCCTTCTGAGGGCAAAGTGTTTGTCGCTCGAACTGGATTTTTTCTGGAAAAGGATTTTATTTCCAAAAGAATCAGTGGGAGGAAAATAGAGCTTGAAGAAATTCAAGAACCACAAAGCATTGATACACCTATGGAGGAATTAGAGCAGGAAACACAAGTAGTTGTGGAAGAGCAACCTGCTCAAGTAGAACAAGACCAGCGCAGGTCAAGCAGGATACGTCAACAACCTGAGAGATATGGATATCTCATAAGTGATCAGGGTGATGTATCACTCATGGATCAAGATGAGCCTGTGACCTACCAAGAGGCCATAACTGGTCCTGAGTCCGAGAAGTGGCTAGAGGCCATGAAATCTGAAATGGATTCCATGTACACAAACCAGGTTTGGACCTTGGTAGAGCCTCCTATAGGAGTTAACCCTATAGGATGCAAGTGGGTCTTCAAAAAGAAGACTGACATGGATGGTAAGGTACATACCTATAAGGCAAGACTGGTTGCAAAAGGCTATAAACAAATTCATGGGGTGGACTATGATGAAACCTTTTCACCAGTTGCAATGCTTAAATCTGTTCGGATTTTACTTGCTATCGCTGCATATCATGATTATGAAATATGGCAGATGGATGTCAAAACTGCTTTCCTTAATGGGAATCTTCTTGAGGATGTGTACATGACACAACCTGAAGGATTTGAAATACCAGAGGAAGCCCAAAAGATATGTAAGTT
Organism: Vicia faba; assembly: GCA_948472305.1. Lineage (NCBI taxonomy): Eukaryota > Viridiplantae > Streptophyta > Magnoliopsida > Fabales > Fabaceae > Vicia > Vicia faba. The sequence goes on from OX451738.1 coordinate 1,262,353,271, forward strand.
ACAGCGATCAATTTATGGATTAAAGCAAGCTTCCAGAAGCTGGAATCTTCGTTTTGATGAAACAGTAAAACAATATGGATTCATCAAGAATGAAGATGAGCCTTGTGTCTACAAGAAGGTTAGTGGGAGCATGATCGTATTCCTGGTATTATATGTAGATGACATATTACTCATTGGAAACGATGTCCCTACCTTGCAACAAGTGAAGACTTGGTTAGGGAAATGCTTTTCAATGAAGGACCTAGGTGAAGCAGCCTATATATTAGGAATCAGGATCTATAGAGATAGGTCACAAAAACTGCTTGGCCTAAGTCAGAGTACATACATAGAAAAAGTGTTGAGACGCTTTAATATGCATGATTCCAAGAAAGGATTCATACCTATGCAACATGGCATGTGTCTGTCAAAAACACAATCCCCTTCAAGTAAGGAAGAAAGGGATCGCATGGATAAGATTCCATATGCATCTGCAATAGGATCTATCATGTATGCCATGCTATGTACTCGGCCAAATGTCTCGTATTCTTTAAGTGCAACGAGTAGGTACCAGTCTAATCCCGGTGATGCTCATTGGGTAGCTGTCAAGAATATCCTTAAGTACTTGAGAAGGACTAAGGATTCATTCTTGATATATGGAGGTCAGGAAGAGCTTGCTGTAATTAGATACACTGATGCTAGCTTCCAGACAGATAAGGATGACTTTAGATCGCAATCTGGTTATGTGTTTTGTTTAAATGGTGGCGCTGTGAGCTGGAAAAGTTCAAAGCAAGATACAGTTGCTGATTCTACAACCGAGGCTGAGTATATTGCTGCCTCAACTGCAGCAAAGGAAGCTGTTTGGATCAAGAAGTTCATTAGTGAACTTGGCATAGTCAATAGCATTGTGGATCCCATTGATCTCTATTGTGATAACAATGGTGCTATCGCACAAGCTAAGGAGCCTAGATCTCACCAACGATCCAAACACATACTTAGGCGTTATCATCTCATTCGAGAGATAATCGATCAGGGAGATGTGAAAATATGCAGAGTACCTACACTTGACAATGTTGCTGACCCATTAACAAAGCCTCTTGCGCAGCTGAAGCATGATGGACATACTAGATCTATGGGTATTAGGGGTATGCCTGATTGGCTCTAGTGCTAGTGGGAGATTGTTGGTGTAAGCCCTAGAGGCCAATACTTTTGGTACTTGTATCGAATTATTTATTAATAATAAAAGGCATTTCTTTATTATGTTTTCCAAAATAATAAAGTCCCTAGAATGGTTTATTAGTTTAATGAAATGTTAAGTGTGACTTAATCATGAGATCCCATTAAACATAAGAAACTATTCTTAAAGTATCTGTAGTCAAGCTTTAATGTGAAGTGGGATAACATTAAAGCATTAAGATTATTATGAAGATAGATTGATGATTACATCTCATGGATCATAGATAAGGAGTTATCAAGTCTTGACATAGGTATGAATATTAGGAGTAATATTTATACTGGATTGACCCGTTATGAGAATACTACATAGAATGTTATGCAAAGTGTCATAAGTTATTCTGATGATGATAATGGTGTATACCACCCTTCGACCTGAAACCACTATGGACCCTAGATGTAGAGTCAAGTACTTTATTGCTGATCAAACGTCATCCGTAACTGGATGACTATAAAGATGGTTGATGGGTACTTCACAAAGCATGCTAAGGGACATGGGTGACCTAGATGGAATTTGCTCATCCTCCATAACAGGATAAATGTCTAAGGGCCCAATATTGAACTGGACAAGGGTGACACAGTGTATGCCTTGTGTTCAATATAGACATGAGGGCAAAAGGGTAATTGTACAGCACAAATATTATCACGGAAAAGGTTTGGTCAGATCACATGACATTTTCGTGACTTGGGTAATAGTGATGTGTTGCTAGATACCGCTCACTGTTTATTATATTAAATGTGTAATTTAATATAATTGCCAACGTCGCGAAAACCTACAAGGTCACACACATAAGGACAGGTTGATGAGAGATAGAATAAATAAGGAACACCGTAAGGTACGGTGCACTTAAGTGTAATACGGAAAGTGGTAAGGTACCACGTGGATAAGTGATATATGGTACATCATAAGGTATGATGTCCATAAGCTTAATTGGGCTTTTAGCTTATAGCCTTAGTTGGGATTTTAGCTTGTAGCCCACACGAGTGATTCTATAAACAGATCCCTTGTGATGAAGTTTTTTCACTTGATGCATTTTCGTTTTTGACTCTCTCTCTCACTCAAGGTTTCCGTTCGTGATCAGCTAGCACTGTGACCGGAAGCGGTCTGTTCGTGTGGACTGAGTAGAGGCGTTGTTCTTCATCAACGCTCGTGATCACGACATCAAAGGTCTGAATCGCCACAAGAGGTAAAACTTTCTATCACTGACCATGCTCATTCGTAAGGATCTCTAAAGGAAAATTTTATATTCCGCTGCGTTTTGATCGCAATTTTCCTTCATAAAGTTGCAACATGTCTTTGTATCTTTTCCATGCTTTGAAACATGATTTACTTTCCTTTTGTTTAAAACCATTGATATTGTCTCTTAGCATAGTCGTCTTACTCGGCAGAAAATATCGGGCTAGGAAAACTTTATTCCACTTGTTCCGTGTGGTAACAGAGTTGGATGGTAGAGTTTGGAATCAAGCTCTAGCTATATCTCGTAATGAGAAATGGAAAATACGTAGTCTTATTGCCTCGGGGCTGACACCATTTGCTTTTATTGTGTTTGCATACTGCACAAACACATACAAATGTAAGTTTGGGACGTGTGTAACACATCCAAAAAAATGATTCTATTGGACATCTTGTAGCAACGAAGGGTTCAACTCGTAATCATTTCGAGCGATAGCGGGGGAAGCAATGATGTTGTGAGGTTCCTCCTGTGATGGGGCAGCATAATCCTTCAAAGGAAGATTTTGGGGTCCTTCAGCCATTCTTGGTTCAGGTTGAGGAAGAGAAAAGTTGGGAAGATTGAATTCAGGAAGATTGTATTTAATTTGGTATTCTCTAATTCGGTGTGTTATATTAATAAATCGCTCGACCTCGTTGATTGGTTGCTCTAATTCTTCGCCTAGAGAGTGAGTGCTTGGCATAGAATCAACGGATTAATGGTAACATAATTTATTTCCTTAGTCTATAATGCGTAACAAAGGAATCACAATATTGACTAAATCAATCCCCGATGTTGCACCCTAAAATTTTCCCTCTTCATTTTACCTTTTATGGCTTATGTTTCATCATTCATATTCACGCATTTGAGATGGAATCAAGGTATTTTTGTCTTCATGATCTTTACCAATCACTAAGTTGGTTGTATTGACAATCAGGCCAAGATGGATCTCATGTCCTCATTCTTCTGTCCATTCAAGCTGCCAAGGTTTCTCAGGCCTCGAGACATCTCTACTGATTCTTAGGTTCATCAGGAGATTCATAATTGCAAGTGTTTCAAAGTGGTTCATGGTTTTCTCATATATATTGGTTTGTGTATTAGGGTTTTGATTGTTGAATTTCTTCGAAAAAACAAGATATCTTTCTTAAGCTTAATTTTGAGGAGAATTTTTGGTTTCTAAGATCAAGTGAATATTTGGTTACTTGTTGATTTGATTTTAGAGTCAAGTGGTGAATTTGTGATTTCAAGTGGGGAGATCTTTTGGCTTTCATTAATTGTTAAAGGAATTTTGATTTTACTTTATATCTTCAAGATGGTTGGTCCTTTACTTGATTCATGGTGAAGTTTGATGCAAGACACGTTCATGATTCTGGGGAAGGTCTTATGGTTTCAATAAATATTTTATCTTTTGTCTTCATTTTCAAACTTGAAGTCATATGTAATTTAATTTCTGACTTAATGTGGTTGGAATCCCATTTCCTATGATATCCTTTCTCACTATAAAGTTCACTAAAAAATCACCACTTTGAGTGGTCATTCAAATATTTTCTTTGAACTTAGGAGTATTTGAATTTAGTATCGTTTGCATAATTGACATCAAGACTTTGAAACTCTAATTTAGAAAACAAAAGAGTTTTGTACTTGATACAAATAAGCAAGTTCATATTTGCTTATGAATTTAAATTTGGTTTTTTAATTACAAATGTGGAAGTTTCTTTTTATCTCAAGTTTCAAAGCTTCACTTGTTATCTCAAATTCACTTTCAAGAATCCAAATTACATTCTTCATACAAGTTTTAATATCCATTCTTATTGGAATCAAATTCAAATATGGGGAGTTTTCCATTTTACATTTCAAGATTGAATCTTAAAGGACAATAAAACTTCATATTGTTCCAAATTGTCAAAGATTCGTCGAATGTGTTACAAAGAGGAATTAATGTTTGCCAAAATTTTCAAATGGCATTCAATATTTCAAGTGTGCATAGTCTTAAGTTCCAAACTACTTCCTATTGTTACACAGACATTCATTCGTTTATGACCTAATCATAAGTTCCTATACCTAAGTTTCTTTTGGATATCACTAATGATATTCACATTACAAGTTTGTCTATGTATTCTCCGCTTGAAGTATGGTCGTGGTACACCATTGATTCCTTCAAGTCTTCCCATTCATGTCCCATTACCATTGTTGCAACACATGAAATAGAAAGAAGAAGGTGGTTAGCAAACAATCAAATGTGAAGATAAACAAGAAACTTTCAAAGTGTGTTATTCATGAACTCATCAATAAGGTTTGTATAGGAAATATAGTTTAAGGGTGGTTTTCAATCATGTTTAAGCCCAACAACAACCAAAGCCTCATATAGTTTTGTTTCACACAAGTCAAATTTCACAGTAAAGACAAATGAGACAAAGTTACTGCAAGTTTAGTGCGCATCATCACAAAGCAGTACAAAAATTACATTTTCAAGCCCAGGTCCAGTATCACAGTTCACATATAAAAAAATCATAAAACAAAGCAGTACAGAGTTCAAGTTCTAAGCCCAAACAACAAAAGTTCATATCTCAGCAATCAAATTGTAGCATAAATGTTAAGCCGAAAACAACTTCACAACCTGTTATCAAAACTCAGATCCACAAAAAGTTCTCATCAAGAAAATATCATAAATCACAAATAATAACAGATCACAAATCACAACCTACTGCAAATTCGTTCAAATCCTGATAAAAAACAGAAAACACAACAAGCCTGTCAAGGAAATCACATAAACCCTAACTGTAGCACTATATAAGCATTCAATTGCATAAAAATCGGGAGATCCACTATTCACGAAAATCACAAAAACGACTGTGCAGCTAGCATAAACTCTAACTCTAATTTATCATCATCTTCCCTAAACAGAAAAAACCCTTCAGAAATTGAAAAGAGAATAAGAGAAACAAAGTATTTGAATCACAGAGAATACAAAAAAGTAAGAATCAGAAAGAGATCGTCGTAAAGGTTAAAGTTTAATTAGTTAATTGAATTCAAAATTAATTATTTAGAAAAGAAACTAAATCCTAAATTTCTACGTGGTTTTATAATTAAATAAATAAAATATTTTGATATTAATAAACTAAAAGAGATAAAGAAATAAAAAAAATAAAAGAAATGGGCCAGACTGATTATTAAAGCAGGGGGTGTTGTTTGATTTTCGTCTGGCCCAAATGAGGCTAAGCCCAGGACATCTTGGGATCCTGTGGAGACGACCTTTGTATGTACATTGTGGTCTACACATCCTGGGCGCTAGATCTGGATCCCACATGGATTTGTTAGCATAGATCTGAGGAGTATGGTATGCGCCTGAGTATGAGAAATGCTAGATCTGCTGAATAAATATTAGAAAAAATACAAAATGCATGACTGGGGACTCGAACCCTAGTCCTTTCCCTAACACGCGTGCTTCTTCACCATCTGAGCTACTGATCATTCATTAATCCAAATAATAAAATGATATTATATACAAAAATTCATCAGAAGCGTCCAAAAAAAATAAAAAATGCACACTAGATTTGAATCGTGTAGTGAAGGGCTGCCAGGCATTCATCTTCCTCCTTCATCTGTCGTCTTAGACTTGGACCTATAGTGACAATTTTTGTCTGTCACTATAACACTTGTCAACCAAAAAAAACAAATATACGCATGATAAATTCATGGTGAAGCCATTGATGAATTAGCCTTAACCTCCTGAGCACATAGAGACCCCTAGTTAGGCCTAATTTTAGATATTTCTAGAAATCCTAATTTTAAGCTTGGAACCCTAAAAATGGTGGTATTCGATTCCTGCATCAAAACCCAAATCTAACAATACAGAAAGCTTGCAAACACAAGAGTGGTCAATAATGCATGATTAAAATGCGCTAATATTATATAAATCAAAGAAATCAGAGTCAAGAAAAAACGCAAAGTGTGAGGTGGTGATAGTACATTTCAGATTGTTTTGGGACTTGGTAACGGCTTGAAACGATATAAGAGGCTTCCAGGAATGTGTTTGAGCCTTTATTTGGAACTAAAACCAGCTGTAATTTAAAATTCAAGTTTGGCAATTTTTGAGTTTTTTGGGTGAAATGTGAAACAATTCTCTAAGCTTTCTGTGTGTGGATTTAGCTGGCTAGAGTGGTGTACTTATAGTGTAGATGGAGGAGACACAATTGAATGGAAAAGATCATGAACATAACTCATGTTTTCCAACAAAAATAAAACAAATTCAAAGCCTTCCAAATTTGCCAAAACATGCCTTATCCTTGCTTGAATGAACCTGGTCATTTTTGCATGAAAAATGGGCCTCAAGACTAACCCAAAACACTAGCCCACATGTCCAAGATATTAACCTATTATTTTATGCATTTATTTTGTATTTATTTAATTTTTAAATTAAAGAAAAAATAAAATAAATGTAGATAAAATCAAATGCATACAAAAATGGATTTAGAGGTCCTTCATAAGATCATGAGAGTGTTTGAAGTCCAAAAACTTAGGCCATTGTCCTAAAAGTTCAAATTTGCTCAATGCACCATTCTTGAATTTTCCAAAATTTTCCCAACTTGGGCAAGCCATAACTTGCTCAATTTTTATCTTATAATGATGATATTGGACTTTTTCGAAATCCCAATATGTCTACTTCAATCCCTCTTTTGACCAATTTTGCATTTGAAAACTTTATCTTGAAGTAAATGGTCTTGACAAAAAGTTCCTTTTGTTGACTTTTTGAAAATGACCTATATTTTATGAGCTTGTATCTTTCAAATGGTTCATCTCTTGATCTTGAGGACAGAAGAGAATTTGTAGGGAATTGGATTCTCTTCAAAATGAGCTTTGGTTGGGGAAAAATGGATGAAATATGTGAAAGTTATGCCTGGTCAAAGTACAATTAAGTTTTCCGATAAAAACCTTAATTTAGCCATTCATGACTTTTGATGAATTAAGAGCATTTCTTGAGGAATCCTGATCAACCCTTGATCAAATGATGGGTATCACTTCAAAATGTTGATGTTGACCAAAAAATCTTGAAGTTTGACTATACACGGGCCACAATTGACTTTTGACCTAGCATAGTTGGTTTTCAAGCATTTGGGCAATTGACTGGGAAAACTTGTTGTGCAAGGCCTGAAATTTGGCATGGATGATATCGAAGACATATTAGGACCATGGAAAGCATTTGAGACCTTTGGAGATCAACCATCTTGATAAAAATTGGAACCCTAGTAGGGGGTTCATTGCCTTAGGAGGAGAATTTGTCTGGTCAATTCTTGGTCAACATTGAGCAATTGAGTACCTCTAGGAGTATGTCTTGTGTGAAAATGGGAGGTAAAATTTTGGGGTATAACACACACATTCATAGTTTGGTCCCGGGCTTTTCTACAATGATAAATATTCGATTGATTGTTCCAATTGATCATTTAGAATACTAGCATCACGCTAGTCCCTCTTTCTAGGAGCATGCATAAAGCCACCTTGTATGTGCTTTTGATTTTTATCTTATGAATTGAAGTAACTCTCTTCTCTCCCCTTGGTCCACATACCAAGAATTTTCTTAAAGGTTCTCATAGTTGAGTTTGGGCATGGCCATTCTCACGAGATTAATCAAGTTTTACCCTTGGTTAATCATAACCCGAATCAATCACTTTGGTCCATATACCAAGTGTTTCGATGCACCTAAAGGGTCTCATAGTTGAGTTTGGGAATGACCATTCTCACGAGATTAATCAAGTTTTCCCCTTGGTTAATCATAACCGAAATCAATCACTTTGGTCCATATACCAAGTGCTCCACGCAAAAAGGGTCTCATGGTTGAGGGTAGGAGCACCTACTCTCACGAGATTCATCAAGTACACCCTTTGGTTAATCATAACCCGATTCAATTCCCATAAACCAAACATTACAATTATCTTGTGGACACTCGCTATATGTGTTGCACCCCAAAAATTACCCTCTTGATTTTAGAATTTTTATGGCTTATGTTTCATCATACATATTCATGCATTTGTGACGGAATCAAGGTATTATTATCTTCCATGTTTTTCTTTAAAGCTTTGGAGTTTGGTTGTATTATCTATCAATCCAAGGGGGTTCTCGCATTGGCATCTTGAGTATCATATCAGCACTCAAGAGGGTAAGGTTTCATTGTGATAAAAAGCAATCTAATTGAAAACGTTTTGTTTCAACCAAAGTGCCTTGTTGATTATGGATTAAGGTTCATTTTTATTTTGGCCAAGAACTCAAGATCAGAGTCATTTGGGTTACTTATGTTGAAAGTCAAGATTTGAATTGTCCTTAACAAAACTTCAAAGCCTTCCGTGGTGAAGACAAATAACTCATTTTGAATATTGAAAGATATTTGACATTAAGAAAGATGAAAGTTGAAAATTGTTTTCAAGCATCATTTTCAAGGCATATTCAAGTGAGAAAATTTGATGATTCATTGTGTCCTAAGCTAAAAAATCCATATCATCAAATTTCAAAGTACATACGAGACTTATGAAGGAAGTATTTGGATATTTTAATTACCAATCTTTTTTACAAGATCAAGTGTTGAAAAGATTCATTTATCTCATTTATTCAAGATGAAACTCTTAATAAGCATTTTGACAAGGAAGATTGAAATGCAAACTCAAAATATTGAAAACACAAGTCTAGTTCAATAAAAAATCAAAAGTTGAAGAAGTCTTTATCGGATTCCATTCAAGATTTAGTTTGTTTTACAAACACTTTGACAAAAAGTTTGCTTTACAGATTCTATCCTAAGTTTGACAAGCTTACAAAATTTACATTAAGGCGAATTCGAATTTAAATACATCAATAAATCAAAGGGAATTTTTAAACTCATTTTAGATTATTACATAAAAATTTCTATTTTCCAAAGATTCAAATCCTCACTTCTTCGAATTCCTCCAAGACTTCTTCTTCTTTAAGCATTCTTCATTGTTCTCTCAAGTTTCTCCATCATTTGTGTTCATGAAACAAGAAATAGAGAATGGTTAGCAATAATCAAACATAAACATAATCAATGAACATGGAAGAAGAATTTTCAAAGAATTTTCTCTTCAAATTCATCATTAGGGTTTCGTGATAGGAATCTGAATAGAGGGTTTTGAGTTTAATCATTTGGTTCATAGGCAATTAACCAAGGCCTCATACCTTGTTTCAACAAATCAGAATTACAATAACTTAATCATGGGCCTATTCTCCTATTGCAAATCATAAAAGGTTAGTTTTGGTTCACAAATGGAGGTGTAAAAAGAAACTCAAAATTTCATCACAGTTGCATAACATCGCAGGTCCAAGTAGTAAAGCAACAAGTCATAAGTCATATTCAGAGCCCAATAAGCAAACAAATTTGAAGTGGTGAAAAACACAAGAAGGGGGGGGGGGGGGTGAATTGTAAAACTGAAATCTAATGCAATGAACAAGATATTTTTATCCTGGTTCGTTTGATCTCAAACTACTCCAGTCCACCCGTCAAGGTGATTTCGCCTCTCTCCAACGAGGTCTTAATCCACTATATTCAACTGAATATTATAGACTGCTTTAACAACTGCTAAAGCCTTCTTGATCCAAACCACAACCCGGTTTGTCAAGGTAACACTTTCTTACAAAGAGATAAAACTAAGTGTGTGGATGTTTTCTACAAAACTGTATCACAACTGTGATGTATACACAAATTGAAGCTTAGAAACTAGATTGCTAAACAATGATAGAATATCAGAATGTGTGGTTTAGCAAAACTGAGAGAAAGAAGATTATGATTAGCTTTTGTGCGTGTAGAGATTTGAAGAGCATTAGCCATTTCAATCTTCAAAGTCTTGTTTATATAGCACTGAGATGATGAACGTTGGATGCAATATTCTTGATTCAATGCTAATAACAAACTTTCCTTATTGAGCAGATCTTGTCTGGAATGAGGCCGTTGGAATTAATTTGCTTTCAATGCACAGTACCGTTGCTTACTTAATGCAAGTTCTGGCTTGGCTCATTCTGACTCTGCTTCGCTGCTGATGAACTGTTGTGTTTCTTTATCAGAGTGTTGAGCGCAGTCTTGTTCATCAGGCTTCAGCATGTACGTGAGTTGATCATCTGATTCTGACATTCTTATATGGCAACTTCTGATGCTGGTGTCTGAAATCAAGTTCTGATGCTGAATAGATGTGATCTTGCTTATATCAATCAGAGTATCTGCAAGTCAGAACATAATAATTTTAGGCAGCAGATAGTTCATACATGAAACTTATAAATACTATATCTTTTCACATTGTTATCATCAAAACTTAAATATAGGGTAGTAGATTCAAACTTTGTTCTAACAATCTCCCCCTTTTTGATGATGACAAAAACTAGATATTTTTAAATGAAAATAACGTGAAAAGGTATCTGAGATATGTATCAGAGTAAGAAGTAAAAGGATAAGGAGTAAAGAGATATCAGAGTTGAGAGATACTCCCCCTGAGTTTATTACTTCCCTTTGATTACACGTGTTCTTCAGGATCAGATCTTTTTGCCTTTCTTTGAACATCAGAGTATCAGAGTCTTTGACTTATCAGAAGCTTTATGTCAGAGCAGAGCTTCAGAGCTTTTCTTGTCAGAGCTTTGCTTTGGATCAGAATATCAGAGCGGATCAAAACTTCATAGTGATCAGAGCTTCAGAGCTTCAGAGCTTCTAGTCTTCAGAGTGTCCAGGAGCTTCCTTGTACCTGTAGACTTTAAGAAAAACAGAAAAACATTTTCAAGTAATAGAGTTAGAATGTTTGAGAATTCCTGTCTAGTTAGCCGTTATTGATAAAAATATCATTCTTGTTCTCCCCCTTTTTGTCAGCAATCAAAAAGTGTAGGTGATGTGCTAAAACAATTAAGATCAGAAAAACTAATCATATTAAGAGAGTTCAGAATCAAAACAAGAAAATAGTACAAAACATATTCAAACAGTACATCAGAAAATCAAGGAAAACATGAAAAAGGACATGAATGAAAAAAAAGACTAAGGTTGAGGAGGCAAGCGTGTGAACAGGTTCTCCAGCATGGCTTGGATCTTTTCAGCAGTCTCATTCTGCTTGTGCACCATGCTGACAACAGTGTCAATCTTGCTATCCTGCACATCCATTCTCTCTTTCATCTTCTGATCGCTTTCATCCATCCGCTGCTGCAGACGCATGTCATTCAGCCTTAGTTCTTCCAGAGTCTGCCGGTCCAAGGCAGCTTGAGAAGCATCAGAAGCAGGAAGCTTCTGAGAGCTTTCAGCAACATCTTCTGCTTGACTTTCTTCAGCTTGAATGGTCTTGTCTTCTTCTGATTGCACCTTTGCAGCTTGCTGTTTCTCAGACCAAGGTTCACTATCCAGAGGGAGCACGTCTTCTTTCAGAAGCAGACTTCCAACTTCATTCAGAAGCTTGCTGAAATTTTGTTGTGCCTGCTCATAGTTGATATCCTGCAACTTGAGGGCTTCAGCACGTACCCAAAGTCTGAATTGTGACCAGAGCTGATCAGAAGCAGCTGGGTCAATCATTCCAGGATAGACTTGCTTCAAAGAAGCAATCCATTGCAGCACACCTGTTTCAAAATTCATAATACCAGAGCCAACATCTGGTTGTTTTGGTTTTGGGATGGCAATTTTCTGTTTCAGATCAGCAAGACGGTCAAGACTGGTTAAGTCTATGAAAGTCCTGCTGGGGTTTTCGGAGGTTTTCTGAGCAGCTGTTTGTTTTGGAGATGGAGTATCAGAATCAGAGATTATGATTGGACTGGGTGGTGTTTTGGGAGTATTTGGTGGTGTGGATTCTGATGAGGATGGCAATTGTGCTAAGGTGATAGTTGTTCCACCTGGCAGCTGGATTGCTAAAGGTGATGGTTGAGGTGAATGAGGTTCAGATGGTTGAGGAGAAGGAGTTTCAGAGTGATGAAACTCTGTTTGAGGTGATGGTGGATTAATTTCTGGTTGGGGAGAGGGAGACGGAATTGCTGGTTGAGGAGAAGTTGTTGGAATTTCTGATTGTTCAGGGATAACGGGTTCTTCTGGAATTGATGAGAGTGGTTGTTGTTGTTCTGGTTGTGCAGGAGGAACAATTTGTGGTTCAGAGATTGGTTGATCAGAGGTGTGTTGATCAATGTCAGACATCACTTGGTCAATTGCTGATGTTGTTGAGATTGTTGGTTGTTTGGGATGTTTGGTTCTGGGTCTTCTGAGTTTTAATGCCTCAGAAGGGTCCTCTTCTGATACAGTTTCATCTATGGTAGGGATGGGGATTGAGATTCTATGAGAGGTTTGAGGAGGAATAGATGCTGGAATAGTAGAAGAATTTAAAACAGAAGCAGCAGATGAATTACCTCTTTTCCTGGGTGTCTGCTGGGATGATCCTTCTGATGGTGCCTTCCTCTTCTTCGTCTTCTTCAGAGTCACTTCTTGCTGAGGTTGATGCAGAGCTTTGATAATCAGATTTGGATCTGAACCATCTGCCTTGCACGCATCCAAGTACCTGAGAACCACCTCTGGTTTGGATTCAATTTCAGAAAATAACGGAAAGTCACTCAGAGGCACTCTTCTGCTGGTGATATCAACAATAGGAGTAGCTCTGGGTTCCTTCTGAATATTCTCTATCAGCTTCATTTTCTTCAAGTTCTTTGCATTCAGAGGTTTCCCAATTGTTGGTTCAATAGTGCTTAGCTCTTGAGCTTCTATCAGATGCTCAATCAACCTATTCTCTGTCAGAATATCTGATATCAACCTTCCAAAAGGTATCCAATCCCTCTTGGTTCTTTCTTCTTCCCTGGTTTCCTTCACACTTGTTCTGAGGTGGTTGAACAGGAAGTGAGCCAGATTGATCTTTACCTTCTGATCAATAAAGTAGATCAGAAACTGCTGATCCACATTTATGTAATCAGGAGAACTGGTTGGTTTCCTGTGGTTGAAGCACCCCAGAATTATCTTAGCCCACACTCTGTAATGATCCTTCAGATCTTTAATCTTGCTGCTGGGCACCCCATGAGTGAAAATCCTTGCAGTTATCACACCTACATCAGCACATCTTTCAGCCATGTCCACACAACGGACGCCACCGCCACTGTAACCGATTAGCCTTGCAATGTGATCCTCAGTGATCACAATCTTCTTCCCCATAACAAAGGAGGTGACTAGATGTGTTGAAGCCTTGGCGTGAATCCAGAATTCCTTGACTAGCATTGGGAATGTTGGTCCAACCAACCTGTCAAAATACCTTTCCCACTTCTGAGCCCTAACTTCTTCAGTTAGGTCAAAACCGTTCTCCTTCAAGCTTCCAAAATCAATGATTAATTCAGAAAGCACTTCAAGATTCTTCACAGGAGTGAGGAGAGTTTTGAATGGCACTTGATATTGCTCAGATGATGTTTTCTTCTGAGGACCTGCAGAAGCACTGCTGGAGGTTGCCATGTTCACACTAAAAGGGTTTTGTGAATAAACTGAGGAAAATAGGTTTTGCAAGAGATGAACACAGAAATATGCAGAAGATGCTTGAGTATCAGTGAGAAAACGTAAAGAATGAGAATGAGAGATTAATGTGCTTAAATAGAGTTTTCAAAACTATTTTGAAAAGATAAACGTTTTTTAAGAGAGAGAAAAATCATGATTGCATTTTAAAAGCATGATTACTTTTCATTAAATGCTTGCTGATTTTGGGGGATTTGAGAAAGATACTTAAAAATGGTTACCAGACATGTGTCTCAATGCACCCAATCAGCGCTTTGCCTTCTCAGAAGCGTGCACGCGTTCTGCTTCAGAGATATGCTGATGATTGGATGACACTTGTTTGATGTAGTGATCAGTACGTCTGTCTTTGAGCTTAGACTCTCAGATCTTTAGACTTGCATCTGATACAATCTGCATGTTCTATCTTTCTGAAAGGAGATTGATCAGAAGTTCATAGTAAAACAATTACATTCTGAAGGTAAATATATGGAATTAAAACATTTTCACTCTGGACACACTTTCATGCTGAGATGTTTCAGAATGAAATTAAACCTATCTTCTGAAAGGGGTTTAGTAAAGATATCAGCCCATTGATGGTCTGTATCTATAAATTTTAAGTTCAAAATACCTTTCTGAATATAGTCCCTAATGAAGTGATGTTTTATTTCTATATGCTTAGCTCTAGAATGTAAAATGGGATTCTTACTTAAGCAAATAGCAGTAGTATTATCACAAAGTATAGGAATGTTACTCTCAAAAATCTGGAAGTCTTCAAGCTGACTTTTCATCCAGAGCATTTGTGTGCTACATCCTGCTGCTGCTATGTACTCAGCTTCTGCTGTTGATAGAGCAATTGTTGATTGCCTTTTGCTGGACCAAGAGATCAGATTTTCTCCCAGAAACTGGCAGCTTCCAGAAGTACTTTTACGTTCCACTCTGTCTCCAGCAAAATCAGCATCACAGTAGCCTACTAAGCTGTAATCACTAGATTTTCTATAAAACAAACCCAGATTAGTAGTACCTTTCAGATACTTGAAAATTCGCTTAACAGCTGTTAAGTGAGATTCTCTAGGATCTGATTGGAATCTAACACAGATACAAACACTGAATAATATGTCAGGTCTTGAAGCAGTCAGATAGAGGAGAGAACCAATCATACCTCTGTAGACTTTTTGTTCTACATTTTTGCTTACCTCTTCTCTTTCCAGAATGCACGTGGGATGCATTGGAATCTTTGATGGCTTACATTCTGAGAGGTCAAATTTCTTCAGAAGATCTCTGATGTATTTGCTCTGATGAATGTAAGTTCCTTCTGGAGTTTGATTGATTTGAATTCCTAGAAAGAATTTCAGTTCCCCCATGAGGCTCATCTCAAATTCTGCCTGCATACACTTAGCAAATTTTCTTCCAAGAGAAGGATTAGTAAAACCAAAAATAATATCATCAACATAAATTTGACAGACTAAGATGTCACTCTTAACTGATTTATAGAATAGAGTAGTGTCCACTTTCCCTCTGGTGAATTCATTTTCTAGCAGAAAGTTACTTAGCCTTTCATACCAAGCTCTGGGAGCTTGTTTCAGACCATACAGTGACTTCTTTAGTTTGAAAACATGTTCTGGATGTTTTGTATTTTCAAAACCTGGGGGTTGGTGTACATAAACTTCTTCTTCTATATAACCATTTAAGAATGCACTTTTGACATCCATCTGATACAGAGTGATGCCTCTATTAACAGCAAATGAAATTAAAAGTCTGATAGATTCTAACCTGGCGACTGGGGAAAAGGTTTATGTATAGTCTATCCCCTCTTGCTGACTATAACCTTGTGCAACCAGTCGTGCCTTGTTTCTGATAACTTCACCTTGTTCATTTAGCTTGTTTCTGAACACCCATCTTGTTCCAATGACGTTGAATCCTTTTGGTCTGGGAACGAGATCCCATACGTCGTTTCTGGTGAATTGATTCAGCTCTTCTTGCATTGCCAGAATCCAGTCATTATCCAGAAGTGCTTCATCAATAGAAGAAGGTTCAATCAGAGACACAAGTCCCATAAGTGTTTCTTCAGAGTTTCTGAAGCTTGCTCTTGTTCTGATTGGATCTTCCTTTCTTCCTAGGATAGTCTCTTCTGGGTGATCCAAGCTGCTTCTGGGTAATCTCTTCTGAGGTTGATCAGCAGCTGTTGTAGGATTGCTAGCAGTGCTCCTTTTAGACGTTGAAGGAATGTCTGTGTTGAGAGCTTCTGATGACTTGTCTTCAGAACCTGCAAATTCAATTTCTATACCTGCAAAAACTTCATTCTGCTTTGACTTTTCAGAGTCAAGCTTATCATCAAAACGAACACTGATTGATTCTTCCACAATCTGTGTTTCTGTATTGTATACTTTGTACCCTCTTGAGCGTTCAGAGTATCCTAACATAATACACTTCTGTGCTTTAGAGTCAAACTTGTTCAAATAATTCTTTGTATTTAATATAAAGCAAGTACGTCCAAATGGATGAAAATATGAAATGTTGGGCTTTCTGTTCTTCCACAATTCATATGGAGTCTTTTCCAGAATAGGTCTTATTGATATTCTATTCTGAATGTAGCACGCTGTGTTTATTGCCTCTGCCCAGAAGGTCTTAGCAACGTTTGTCTCATTGATCATGGTTCTGGCCATTTCTTGCAATGTTATGTTCTTTCGTTCTACAACTCCATTTTGTTGGGGAGTTCTAGGACAAGAGAAATCATGCAGAATGCCTCTGTCATTAAAGATTGACTCAAAATCTTTGTTTTCAAATTCTCCACCATGATCACTTCTGACTTTAACGATTCTAAGATCCTTTTCATTCTGAACTTGGTTACAGAAGGTAACAAACACAGAGTGTGGCTCGTCCTTGTGTCTTAAGAACTTTACCCATGTCCATCTGCTATAGTCATCTACGATTACTAACCCATACTTCTTACCACTGACTGAAGCAGTTTTAACTAGTCCAAATAAGTCAATGTGCAGAAGTTCTAATGGCTTAGAGGTAGAAACAACATTTTTGGATTTAAAAGAAGGTTTTGCAAATTTGCCTTTCTGACATGCTTCACACAGAGCATCTGAATTGAACTTCAAATTAGGAAGTCCTCTGACCAGATTGAGTTTGTTAATCTGAGATATTCTTCTCATACTAACATGCCCCAATCTTCTGTGCCAGATCCACTGCTCGTTGTTAACAGACAGAAGACATTTTACATTCTGACTCTTTAGTTCAGAAAGTTTGATTTTGTAAATGTTGTTTTTCCTCTTACCATTAAACAGGATAGTCCCATCTTTCTGACTAACAGCTTTACATGATTTTTGATTAAAGATTATATCATAACCGTTATCACTTAATTGACTTATGGATAACAGATTATGCATCAATCCATCTACTAGTAGAACATTATTAATAGAGGGAAGATTTCCATTACCTACAGTTCCAGAGCCAATTATCTTTCCCCTCTGATTGCCTCCAAAGCCAACGTGGCCTCCAGGCTTAAGTTCCAGGCTTTGGAACATATGCCTTCTTCACGTCATGTGTCGTGAGCAGCCAGAGTCCAGGTACCATGACTGGTGTTTCTGACTTGCTGCTAAAGATATCTGCAACATGTATTATTTTATCCTTAGGTACCCAGATTTTCTTCGGTCCTGATTTGTTAGTTTTACCAAAACTCTGGTTGAATTTTGGTTTCACAGAGTGCTTACTGCTAGTGTATTTGATATCATGTGTGTGACCATATACAAAATGTGAATTCAGAGGAGTGTGTTTAATGGTTAAGTCCATGACATTCTTTGGTGTAGGAACCTTACCTTGGTATCCTATTCCTTTCCTGCCGTTTCTGCTAACTCCATAGATCATTGAAGCCATTCTGCTTCTATCTATGCTTTTAGCTAGGAACTTCTGGAAACTTTGATCATACTCCTTGATAATCTCATCAGCGTTGCTGGGAGTTTCAGAAATTGGTTCCTTCTGAGAGTTTTGTAAAGTGTTTTCTAATTTTGAAATCTTATTTCTCAGCTCAGAATTTTCCAATTTGAGACTCTCAGTCTTATTAGAGTCAGATTCAAGATTCCTTTTCAGGTCTCTGAATTTAGCTCTAATTTGCTGATAATGTTCCAGAATCTCATTAAGGCTTTCAGCAAGTTCAGCCTTTGTAAAGTTAACAGCAAAGTTAGGAAATACCTCTTCAGTGTCTGATTCTGAGTCTGATTCAGAAGCATCACTATCTTCTGAAATGTTAGCCATGAGAGCTATGTTTGCCCTTTCATCATCTGATTCTGAGTCAGCTTCAGACGAGTCAGAGTCATCCCATGTAGCCATGAGACTTTTCTTCTTCTCTCTTCCAAACTTCTTTTTGGGCTTTTCCCTCTGAAGCTTTGGGCAGTCACTCTTATAGTGTCCTTGCTCATTGCACTCATAGCAGATGATGTCTTTGGTGTTTGGCTTTTTGCTACTGGAGGAGCCTTCAGATCTTCTGTATCCAGAGGAAGAATCTGTCCTTCTGTATCTGGAAGAAGACTCGTTCTGATCAGATCTTCTGGGATTCCTGAACTTCCTTTGTCTTTGCTTCCACAGTTGATTTACTCTTCTGGAGAGAAGGGAGAGTTCGTCTTCTTATGATGAGGATCCATCAGATGTTTCTTCAACTGCCTGCAAAACTTTAGACTCAAATTTTCTGTTAGATTTTAATGCTAAAGGCTTACCTTGCTTCTGAGGCTCATCAGCTTCTAGCTCTATCTCATGACTTCTGAGGGAGCTGATAAGTTCCTCCAGAGTGATTTTGTTGAGATCTTTAGCTAGCTTCAGAGCTGTAACCATAGGTCTCCACTGCTTGGGTAAACTTCTGATGATTTTCTTGACATGGTCAGCAGTAGAGTATCCTTTGTCCAGAACTTTGAGACCAGCTACCAGAATCTGGAATCTAGAGAACATGGTTTCAATGGATTCAAATTCTTCCATTTTGAACGCCTCATACTTCTGAATGAGCGCCAGAGCTTTTGTTTCTTTGACCTGAACGTTGCCCTCATGCGTCATTCTGAGTGAGTCAAAAATATTCTTTGCTGTGTCTCTGTTGGAGATCTTTTCATACTCAGTATAGGAGATGGCGCTGAGGAGGATGGTTCTGGCCTTGTGGTGATTCTTGAAGTCACGCTTTTGTTGATCAGACATTGTTTTTCTATCAATCTTCTGACCACTTGCATTCACAGGGTGCGTGTATCCATCTGTCACCATATCCCACAGATCAGCATCATGTGCCAGAAAGAAGCTTTCAATTCTGTCTTTCCAGTAATCAAAGTTTTCTCCATCAAAGACTGGAGGTTTGCCACTGAATCTGTCTCTGTCCTCATTGTTGTCATTGCTGATGTGAGAATTGTTTCCTGCCATTGTGTTTTTCTGACGCTGGATCTTGTACTGACACGGTTAAGTGTTTTAGCTCAGAACCAGGCGCTCTGATGCCAATTGAAGTGGTGAAAAACACAAGAAGGGGGGGGGGGGGGGGTTGAATTGTAAAACTGAAATCTAATGCAATGAACAAGATATTTTTATCCTGGTTCGTTTGATCTCAAACTACTCCAGTCCACCCGTCAAGGTGATTTCGCCTCTCTCCAACGAGGTCTTAATCCACTATATTCAACTGAATATTACAGACTGCTTTAACAACTGCTAAAGCCTTCTTGATCCAAACCACAACCCGGTTTGTCAAGGTAACACTTTCTTACAAAGAGATAAAACTAAGTGTGTGGATGTTTTCTACAAAACTGTATCACAACTGTGATGTATACACAAATTGAAGCTTAGAAACTAGATTGCTAAACAATGATAGAATATCATAATGTGTGGTTTAGCAAAACTGAGAGAAAGAAGATTATGATTAGCTTTTGTGCGTGTAGAGATTTGAAGAGCATTAGCCATTTCAATCTTCAAAGTCTTGTTTATATAGCACTGAGATGATGAACGTTGGATGCAATATTCTTGATTCAATGCTAATAACAAACTTTCCTTATTGAGCAGATCTTGTCTGGAATGAGGCCGTTGGAATTAATTTGCTTTCAATGCACAGTACCGTTGCTTACTTAATGCAAGTTCTGGCTTGGCTCATTCTGACTCTGCTTCGCTGCTGATGAACTGTTGTGTTTCTTTATCAGAGTGTTGAGCGCAGTCTTGTTCATCAGGCTTCAGCATGTACGTGAGTTGATCATCTGATTCTGACATTCTGATATGGCAACTTCTGATGCTGGTGTCTGAAATCAAGTTCTGATGCTGAATAGATGTGATCTTGCTTATATCAATCAGAGTATCTGCAAGTCAGAACATAATAATTTTAGGCAGCAGATAGTTCATACATGAAACTTATAAATACTATATCTTTTCACATTGTTATCATCAAAACTTAAATATAGGGTAGTAGATTCAAACTTTGTTCTACCAAAATTATCATAGCAAATGTTTACATTTCTGAATCATAACAAGGCAGAAATCATAAGGCCAACAACATCAACCTCAAAAATATGTTGATCTCATACAAATCAGAATCTCAAGTTTCAATAATAGGCCCATAATCTTTACTACAAATCACAAAAAGACAAATTTTTGGTTCACAGTTATTGTACCACAAAATTTACCCTCCTATTTTTACTCAAGACATGCTCATGAAGATTCTCAATTGCTCAAGGTTGACCAAGAATTGATCAGACAAATTCTCCTCCTAAGCAATGGACTTTCAACTAGGGTTTCACTTTTCACTAAGATGTTTGAGCTCCAAAGGTCTCAAATATTCTCCATTGTCCTAATATGCCTTCATGATTTTCCATGACATACTTCATGCCTTACACTACAAGTTTGCTCAGTCAATTGCTCAAATGTTTGAAAACCAACTATACTAGGTCAAAAGTCAAATATGGCCATATACAGTCAAACATCAAGGTTTTTTGTCAATATCAACATGTTGAAGTGGTATCCATCATTTGATCATGGGTTGATCATGATTCCTCAAGAAATACTCTTAATCTATCAAATGTTAAGAATTGATAAATTAGGGTTTCTATAGGAAAAGTCAACTAAACTTTGACCAGGCATAACATTCACATACTTCATCCATTTTCCCCAACCAAAGCTCAATATGAAGAGTATCTAATTCCCTACAACTTCTCTTTTTCCCTAAAGTCCAAGAAATGCATCATTGGAAACATACAAGCTCATACATTACATGTCACTTTCAAAAAGTCAACAAAAGACACGTTTTTCCAAGACCATTTACATCAAGATAATTTCTCCAAATGAAAAGTGGTCAACATAGAGGTTGTAGGGGACATCTTGAGATTTCTAAAAGGTACAAGATCATATCCAAAACATAAAAATTGAGCAAGTTATGGCTTACACAAGTTGGGAAATTTTTGAGAAAATGCATGAAGTGCAAATTGAGAAATATTGAACTTGTGGACTAATGGGGCTAGGTTTTAAGGTTTTAACGTGTTTATAACATGATTAAGAACCCCTAAACAGATCCATGCATTATTTTAATTTTTATTTCATTTATTTTTTGATTTTATTCATTTAAACTCAAATTAAATCAAATAAAATGCAAGATTAATGCACAGGGCATGTAAGGCTTAAAATTTGAATTTATTGGGGTCCAAGCATCTCATAGAAAGTTGTCAAAATCGTGACAACAAAGCAAATATCATTAAGACAAGATTTTCACAAGTTTCGAAAGTTTTTCAAATGAATTTTGGAAACAAATCATGCAATTGATACCATGAGATTTCTTCCATTATTTTTGACCTAAATTCCTGCTCTATATAAATACAACACCCTCATACACTAGTGAGCAAGAGATTGGATGCCCAAGAACACTCTCTAAAAACCTCAAATTTTGTCAAAACTAGGGAAAAGTCAAAACCAAAGATCCAACCACTTTCAGTCTAAGCCATAAATTACAAATCATTCCCGAGGTATCTAAGGGTAAGAATAGGTCGAAAGTCATGGCCATTGATTCTTGAAACAAGCATACTCATCTTCTCCGATTTTCTTTTCTTTCAAACATCCATATAATTAATTGCATGCATTGCTAATGTTTATTAACTGCCCAAATGAGTTCTTGTTGTTACGTAGAACATGTTTGAATCACAAACAATATCTTGACTTGGTGGATGAGGCGCCTGATTGTGACCCAAAGGGCATGGGTACAACACCCACCCCATGCATTATTCACTTTTTAAATATTTTCTTTTCTAATCCTTTTCATTTATTTATTTTTCACTTAAATTGTTTTCTATCATTAATTTAATTAACATATAAAATCACAAAAAAAATCATTAAATATTAGTTTTAGGCTTTTAATTAATTAAAATAATTTTGACATAAAAGTTGTTTTGATTTAATAAATATTGATTTTATTTCATAATTAACTTATATATTAATCAGAGTTAGGTTTTTAATTATTAATTCACACTTTAATTATTTTCCAAACAAAAAATACCAAAAATATATTTTCTAACACTTAGAATCTTAGGTTTTTATTATTTTCTTAACATTTTTCTTATTTTTTATTTCTATTCATTTTCTATTTATATTTATTAGACAAATTGTATAGGTCACATAATAATTGTAATAATGATAGTTTAAATTCTCGCAGTTTCAGTATTTATGTAACTACACCAAAGCCCTGTAATAGCGTAGAAACTTTATTTCTTGCCTTTATATTTCTTGTGAACTTGTATATATTTAACTGCTAGTAATTAGGCATGTATGGGAAGATCTAAAAAGAAACAGTAAAAAACCTTTATTTCAAGATAAATATAACTGATTTGAACACACTTCTCACACTTGCACCTATAGGGTAACCTCTCTCGTTGCCTCGTAAAACAATGGTCATGTCCCTCGAACATAGGGATACCATTAGCAAAGATCCTCAGTATAAATCATCATAAAAGCTCATAGTCCCTCGATGTCCCTCGATGTTGCCTACGATATATTATCTTGTCCTTCGATATTGCCTATAAATATATGACGATGTCCCTTCAAATTGCTAAAGGTATCCCTATATGTTGCCTTCAATGACTATAACGACCACCCTACGCCTGTCACTCAAACATCCAACGATAGGGATACCTACTCACTAATAGTAGGATAGAGCTGTCTAAAGGATAGGGGAAAAGAACAAACCTTTCGAGTATAAGTAGATAGTTCATAAATGCTTGCTTAAAAAAAAAACATTCACACTTACACAAAACATTTCAAAACACTTTCAAAAACATTCGCTTTGTTAACACTCTTGAGGACTGATACAAGAGTTATCATAAAGCGAATCGCCGCACTAAGGCATTTTCAAAACGATTTTTCAAAACACATAAAGCACAAGCAATTTTCAAAACACAAGTTAAGCATCTAAGAGCCCGTAGAAAACTACGGATGGAAAGGATGCTAACACCTCCCCTTTCCATAATCTACCCCCTTACTCAGAAAATCTAGAAAAAGGTCTTTTTTTGTTCTTTTCACCCTTTCCTTTGTTGGATAAAAGAAAATTCAGTGGAGACTCTTGCTTACCGCACATTTGCAAATACAAAATGCAAACCAGTATAACAGTCGGTTCTACCACCATATCATAGAACTGGCGACTCTGCTGGGGACTTAATTAAAAAGTGGGGTTACCTTAGAGATAATTTATTTCTAAATTGCTTGGTGTGATTTGTATGCTTTATCTTTTGGGGATTATTTGGGTTGTTACTATAGATCCTATACCCGAATCTGGGGCACCTTTTAGGTAAGTAGCAATAGATCGTGGAGATTGTACGGGGTATACCGACACGGTTGAAGTGATAGCTACGTTGATGTGACACTTTGGTTGGTACCGGTAGCCCTTGAGTAGTCAAGGAGAATACGGGGCCGTTGCATGGTGTCATGGAGCATCAACTACTTTAGAACCTTTAATTGAACAACTCGGCCATTAGGAAGTAGTGAAATAGTCGTGTTTGGTGTAGTCCCAAGTCGGTTGATACTCGATACTACACTCATTGAGATTTTATTCTCGAGTTTTGTTTGGTGGCAAGTCATTTGTCGATCAGAATGAATCTTGTGGGAAAAATCAGTGATATTGAGATCCCTTAGAACCCGGTTACTATTAATAGGACAGGTTAAGCCCACTAAACTTCAAGAGGGTACTTACCTACAAACTCCATGCAAGCCTAAACCTAAGTCTACTTGTGTGATTTGTTTGCTTTCATTATCTAACAACATGAATTCCTTACAGGATTTGTTTATAGTCATTAACCTGGACTTCTTAGACTCACTTGTCTTCATCACCTTACATTTTTTCTTAACGCATAACATACACATCATAACATCATACCATAGCATTTCCTTAACCATTTCAAGGATCTCAAGGGTCTGTGATGTAGGTTATGATGAGCCAGGCGTTTAGCAAGGGGCAAGGGGATTTATTTTCCTCTAGCCAATGTTGTCAAAAGGACCATAACACAACAACTTGTGTCAGAGGCTATGACCCACTCGATATGGTGAGCTTGATTCTCATAGAAGGATATTCAATGATACGAGTTTCTTCAATCAAATCTGCAAAATTCAACTTCTGACATTTTTTTTGTTTACCCCGCGAGATCCTTGAAAACATTGCATGCATGTCATTACATAACAAGTCTTCTAGTACAAGTTTCTTATCCCTTTGCTGTTAATTCCAGTAAGAAGAAATGACCCTTGAACAAACAGTAAAAGATCTTCAAGCTCAAAACGCTCAGTTTCAGCAAATGTTCATGGCTCTAGCTAAGGGGCAAGAAGATCTGAAAGCTCTTATTGTCAAGGAGAAGACCAAGAAGGCAAAAAAACCAACTGGTGTCTTGAATTTGGGGAGAAGACTTAGAGGACCGGTCAAACGAGCTCTAGATCTTAAAACTCCATCAAATGTGGGGGATAATCATGAAGAAGATAACAACCCGGGGACTGATGAAGATGAAGCTGACTACTCTGAGGAACAGTAACCTTCTGCTGATGATAAATACAAACATCTTGAGGACCGTCTCAATGCTATGGAGATTCAAAGGGTACTTGGCTTGGACTTTGAAGAGCTAGCATTGGTCTCAGGAGTGGTCATCCCACCAAATTTCAAGGTTCCCACATTTTCTAAATATGATAGGGTCTCTTGTCCTAAACTTCACTTGAGATCATACGTCAGAAAGATCCAGCCTCACACTGCTGACCAGAAGTTATGGGTCCATTTCATCCAAGAAAGTTTTGCTGGAACTCAACTGGAATGGTTCTATCAGTTGGAAGGAACCGACATTCATTCCTGGGAAGACTTGGCTGCTGGTTTCTACAGGAAGTACCAATACAATGCTGACCTCGCTCCAACCCGTACTCAACTTCAAAGCATGTATATGGGTTCTAGTGAGGGCTTCAAAGATTACGCCTAGAAATGGAGAGATCTTGCAGGAAGAGTCCAGCCTCCTCTATCTGATAGAGAGCTGGTAGACATGTTCTTGGGAACTTTGTCTGGTCCATTCTTTAACCACTTGATTGGAAGTTTTTTGGCTGGGTTCACCGAGTTGATACTGAAAGGTGAAAGAGTAGATGCCGACATCAAGAGTGGGAAGATTTTGATAGCTGCATCTTCTAATGCTGAGAAGAAGGCATTTGGTGACAAGAAGGAAGCCAATGCTGTATATGTCCAGGAGGGACGTGCTAGAGGTAACCACAACCGATCTATGGTGGCAGTATTGGTCTCTAATCCTACGCCTGCGCAACGACATCAACAAGGGAATCAGCATAAGGAGGTCGCACCTAAGAGACAATTCACCAAAATTAACATGTCAATAGCTCAAGAGTTACAACACATATTGAAGGCATGATTGATTACGTTAAAGGCTCCTCTACAGAATCCCAATACTTTTGCTCCAAGCTACCACCCCAACAAAAGGTGTGCATACCATTCTGATAGTCCTGGACATGAATCAAATGGTTGTTGGGCTCTGAAGAACAAATTTCAGGATATGATTGACGCCGAGGAGATTGAATTTAACCCTCCAGAGACTCACCACGTGATCACTGCTCCTAGGCCAAATCATTGAGAGCGTCTAATTCATTTGTGATTTTTCAATTGTAATTTCCTTTGCTTGTTCAAACAATTACTGTCATGTCAAACTTTGGTTTTCCCATTAATGCATCGCATATGTTTTATCTTGAATTATTTCATCTGCATTCATTATATTCAAACTGTGTCGTTACTTCCTTTTTGTGATATTCAACTATCGATCAAAATCTCTAAGCCTTTAGAGGGAGGATGACGAAAATGATACCACAATCTCTACAATATGATTTTGAACAGACCCCGTTGAGGATGTACGGGCGTTGTTTCAAAACCTAAACAGTGGAGTTATAAGGAAGATAATCCCTAGTCAACCCCTTTGATCCCAAGAAGTAGGTGTTTTCTTTTTCATGCAAATTAAAACCCTTAATCATAACCTGGGGCAGGGTAGTCTCTCAGTTATTTCAAACGTGCGTTCCAATCGCAAAACTCTCTCTCGTACACGAAAAATAGTGTCAGGGGAATTATTCCAAAACAGAAGATGGTGATGGTTCTACATAATCATTAAAACAGGCAGTCATTATATCCCAAAAGAAAAGCCCACTAAGTCAAAACCTATGAAGGAGACCTAAGAAAAGAACAGGGGCATCCCGTTGGCTGTAATCACAAAAGAAATAGTTCAGGAAAAAGACAAGGATAATAAAATCAAAAAAATAGGTCACTATAAATCCTAAACAAAAAGAAAAGGTTACAAAAATTACTGCCTTCTCAAATAAACGTTCAATTTCTGAACCATCACCAAGTATCAGATCATTGATTCCAAACTCAATTGGGATTTAAACGCACGATTAACTGAGTATAGGACTGAATAACATCATGAAGAATGGGTGGGCACAAATAAATTTTGAGCCTTTATCTTTTTTTTCTTAAACCGTGAACTAGGCCACGCTACAACCCTTAAAAGTCCTAGCTGAAGCATGGGTTAGTTCAGAAGCATATTGTTACAAAAGGTATCCTGACTCCAATAAGGTTTGCTATAAATATTGAGTTGATATCACACTCTTATAAAATTTGTTTGTTTTACTAAAAAGCTGAATTTTCAAAAAACTTCAAGACAAACATAAACTTTTCATTATTTGAATATCGTTGTTTGCATATAGCTAATTGTTTGACAGCGGCGAAATTCACATAATGAATATTCAGTGAACGAAGATCCTCTCAATGACAGAATCACCTCATATGGAAAGTAATTTCCAATAACAGGCCTTCCATAATCAAGAGGCGTGACATGGTGTCCAACTGATCTGGGGCAGTCAAGTCAAGATTCGAGGAATCTCTCAAAAATGCCAAAAAGCCAGGGGCAGATCTCCATATGAATCACTTGGGGAATTGCACATGAATTCTAGCAACGAATCGTGTGCGATCAAGCAAACGTCTTCTGGTTGTGTGACAACACTTTCTACTATATACATTGACAATCCTCCGTACCCGATGAACACGGACATAGTCGGAAAATACTACGCATGAAAAGGACCCCCTAGGTTGACAGTCCTAGGCAAAATAAAGGGAATCCCGTCGAACCAAAAGAGTTCGGGCAAAAATTAAGGATATATAAATAAAACTGTACACCCAGAAAGTTGAAAACTTGAAAAGGCGGCTTGGGAAAAAAAGGGTATCTCGGTGGACTTAAAATTTGAAAGGACAGTCCATGCAAAAGTTAGGGATTTAAAGTGTACAACTATGTCCCATCATCTCATCACTTGTCTATCAATTGAAGACTTATCGCCCAGATCAACATCTACTAAAAAACCCCGAAGTTGGGATGATACTCAGACCATCTGCAAATCCTTGCAGGTACTTTCTCCAGCAGGTACAAAGGCAAGGGCATCCTACTAAAAGGTCACTGCCATATCCTCAGCTTACAACCTAGTGATGTCAGGTGTTCATGTATCCACGACAGAGCAAGGATCTCCAGTCGCTGCTCTGGCGTATTAAATAACTCCATAGCTTGGTTCACAAGCTTTTCATGTTCTCCAATGGATTTCTTCTAAAAATAACAAAACAGGAATTCCCAGTGTAAAAATTCTAAATAAAGAAGATTCTCCTCTAGAAACAGTTCAGGTACGATTCAGATACGAATGTCATCCTGAATCTTACTCCAGATTCTCATCTTGAAATGGTTCAGGTACAATCCAGATTCAGATGTCATCCTGACACTTACCTCAGATTCTCATCTAGAAATGATTCATGTATGTTCCAGAGATGAATGTCATCCTGACACTTACTCCAGATTCTCATCTAGAAATTGTTTAGGTACGATCCAGAGACGAATGTCACCCTGACACTTACTCCAGATTCTCATCTAGAAACAGTTCAGGTACGATCCAAAGATGGATGTCATCCCGACTCTTATTCCAAACTCTTCTAGAAATGGTTCAGGTACAATCCAGAGACGAATGTCATCCTGACACTTATTCCAGAATCTTCTAGAAATGGTTCAGGTACGATCCAGAGACGGATGTCATCCTGATACTTATTCAATATATCTCCAACTACTGCTCTGACATCTGAGAAAAAATCCCCAGTGAAGTATCCAAGCTTCTCAGGATTCCCCAACAGGATTTCACAAAATCCTCAAACAGTGCACAAAGCTTTTCCTTCCACAACAGAGTTTATTTATCTAACAACGGAAATCCGTCTCTCAGCATTTCAACTTCAACAATATTTTAAGGCACACATTCTTCACCCCCAGCAACAATCAGGGATTTA
The DNA here is from genome assembly GCA_948472305.1 of Vicia faba. Lineage (NCBI taxonomy): Eukaryota > Viridiplantae > Streptophyta > Magnoliopsida > Fabales > Fabaceae > Vicia > Vicia faba. The sequence goes on from OX451738.1 coordinate 1,262,381,979, forward strand.
TTTTCCTTTGTTCAAACAATACAGCAATAGAATAACTGATACTTTCATACATTGTATTCATGTATCATTCTACATACATCATAGCATATGCAACACAAATGCATACGTCACAATCTCATTTATTTTGAGAACATCATGTAGTTCATATATCATGACATCGCATGAAACTGATTTTACCTTTTCAGGTTAAGTTAGCAGATAGACAAACATTATCAACCTATACAGCAGGTCAAAGATTAATGCCCGAAACCAAACAGGGAAGCAATCTGCACGACCAAGTTGTATGAACTCCTGAAGCAAGACAAGTTTACCAACAAATGCAGCAAGTTCTAGATTAATACATGTAACTAGCTAGGAGAACTATCTTTGGACGACCGATTGTAGATTAATCTTGTAACAATCAAGGAGAGCTATCTACATGAAGAGATTGAAGATTAATACTTGTAACAAGCCAGGAAAACTATCTTTCTTTCTCGTAGGTCAGAGATTAATACTTGAAACCAGACATGACAACTATCTTAGTGACTGAGAAAGGAAATTTCCAGATTAATACCTGTAACAAGCCAGGACAACTATCTGTGAATAGATGATTATGGATTAACACCTGAAACCAGACATGAAAACTATCTACACGGCCAGACGAAGCAGCCCTACCCATGTTCCTTCTCATACATTTTCCAGATGAAGTCTTACCCGGACTCATCCTGAAGCAATCTTACATGGGTTTCTTCTCATGATCTCCAGATGCAGTCTAACACAGACTCATCCTGAAGCTATCTTACATGGGTTCCTTCTCATCATCCAGATGCAGTCTGTGATACGGTGGCTGAACTGACTATTATACTGGTTTGCATTTTGTATTCGCAAATGTTGCGGTAAGCAAGATTCGCCATCGAATTTTATTTCATCCACACAGGAAAAGGAAAAAGAACAGAAAAAACCTTTTTTCGAGATGTTTATGAGTACGGGTGGTAGATTATAGAAAGGGAAGGTGTTAGCACCCTTTCTATCCATGGTTTTCCATGGGGTCTTAAGTACTTGCTCATCTTTTAAAAATTTCTTATGTTGGTGTGATTTGAAAAGCTTTGAAAATGCCTTAGTGCGGCAATTCACTTTATGGTAACCCTTGTATCAGTCCTCAAGGGTGTGATAAAGTGTTTTTTTTAAACTTTAGTTTGAAAAGTGTGGTGTAAAAATTTGTTTGAGCAACTACCTAAGAGTTTTCTACCTACTCGAAAAAAGTCTGTTCGTTTTGGTTTCCTTTAGACAGCGATATCCTATTATTAAGGAGTAGGTAGCTCCGTCGTTGGATTTTTAAGGGACGTTCGAAAGGGATGAAATGGTTATTGAAGGCAATAAGTAAGGATACCTTAGCATTTTGTAGGGACTATCGTCATAAGATCATTTCTCGTAGGCATCTCGAGGGACAAGTAGGGACTATAATCCTTATGAAGAATTTGAATCGCGGGTCTTTGCTAAGATATCCCTACGTTAGAGGGATGCGACCATTATTTCCGAGGGAACCAAGTGGGGGAAACCCTAGGAGTGAGCATGTGCAAGTGTATTTTTTCAGTTAATTATCTTAGCACAATTAGGGTTATCTACCTTTTTAATCGTGTATTTATCTTTCGCATACAATCCTAGTATCCATACACCTAGTAGTTTAATAGTTACGGAAATTCAAGAGATACGGGAAATTAAAGTCCTAGCTATTAAAAGGCTTTTGGGGGCAGATACACCAATATTTGAATGAAAATAAAGATGTGGAAATTAATATCCTTATTAATCTATTACAAACCCAAAGCAGATACAATAATTCGAAAATAAATAAAAACGCGCACGAAGAATTAAGACGGGAATGAGGAAAAGATATTTTTGAATTTTTGAGAAAAGCAATTAATCTTGCAAATTAACCTAATTTCTATTTGTTTTTAATTATATAAAAAAAGTTTTTAAATTAAGCTAATTTTCTATTGAATTTTAATTACAAAAAAAGGAATTTAAATTAATCTAATTAAACTAATTAATTAATTACAATTAAATATTTTATGAAAAAAAAACTAAATCTAATTTTTAAGTGATTTTCTGATTTTCTGATTTAATTAAAAAAATGATTTTTATTGTGAAAATAATTAAAACAAAATATTAAGACAAAATAAATAAAGAAATTAGAAAAAAAGAATTAAAGGAATTGGGCCTGATGTAGTTAGCACTCCAGGGGTGTGTGTGCTGAACTTATGAAATCCAGAAGGATGGTCCCAAAGCTGGTGGCCCAGAGTATCGTGCCTGATTTAGTGAGACCATCCTCTGAGGGTCTATCATGAACTTGCCTATATTGGACGTTGGATCTGGCTAGATATGGACCCAGAGGATGAGATCTGAGGGCGCGTGATAATCTTCTGAAGGTGAGATACATGGAACCTGCAAGGAAACTGGAAGAAAAATAATAAATGTTGGAGGCAAGGGTCGAACCACTGACCTCTCCTATGCAATGCCTTATTTACCTTCCTGCACACCACTAGGCCAATTGGCCTCTTGTTAATATATATCAACAAAACATAATATAATACAAAAGCGGACTATACCCAGAACAAAATACGCTAACATTCAAATGGTCCAACAGGACGTTGCCACACAGTCTTCTTCTTCCCGGGTACTGTCGTTTTAGATGGAGACCTTTACCTACGATTTCATGTCTGTAACTACAACCCTGTAAATCTCTAAAATTAATGCCAAGCATGATAAATCAATTCCAAGCATACAGATCAACTCGTTTTGATCTCACGAGTATGATGGCGTCCTTCTTTTGCCCTGATTTTACCTGCATCACAAAGCCCTAAAACACAACCTCAAACCCTAACAATGGTAACTATCAGTACATGCGCTAAAACTCTTAATTAGTCATACCAATACGTTCCAAATGATGATCTAAACAAGAAAGCATGCTTAGAAATTATTTATGATGCATAAATTTAAAGAACCAAATTCAAAAAATATGACAAACCGTAAGGGATGTGGAGGCTGGTTCTGGGTGTCTTAGCGCGTGCAAATGATTGTAACAGCTTCTCAATGTGTCCAGGAACCTATTGCAAGCCTTGAATCTCCTTGAGAATTGTTGTAATATGGAATTCTCTTTGAGATTTTTGGACAAAAATGCAATGGGCTCTTGGTCGTTTCACATGATTTTCCTCTCCTTTTGTGCCTGGGATTTGTTCTCTATATGTATCTCTTTGAATTAAGTTAACAAAAAGGCTTCAAATCCTTGCCAATTATTAAGATTTGATTTCATTCCAACCTTGCATTATTTATTTCCAAATCAAGTTAAATCATTCCATTCTCATCTCAATCAACCTCGACACGATTTGATTCGGTTTGACAATATCAATGAATTGAGATTTTATTCAAAATCAAATCCAAAAATAAATCTTACATATTTTATATCATTTATTTTATTTAATTTGATTTTTAAATGATTAAAAACAAAATAAATTAAATAAATAAATTCAATAATATATGAGAGAGTGCTTGGGTCGTGGACATTGCTAGAAGTAAGATGAAAGCATAAAATGTTAGGCCCATTTGCCAAAAAATGCATTTTTGGGCATTGTTGACTTTTGACAATTCTCCAAAAATGGCCAACTTTGACAGTGCATATCTCCTTCAATTTTGACCCTAAGAGGGTGTTCTTGGACTTTTTCAAAAGCTTAGGATGTCCCCTAAACAAACCTTTTGGTTTCATCTCAATTAGATCTTCCAAGTTCATCTAAGAAGCTTTGATCCAAAAGGTGTTTTTGTTGACTTTTTAGAATGACCTATAATGTCGGAATTCATATCTTTTCAAGAGTGCATTTCTTGAACTTGAGGGCTGAAGATGAGTTATAGGGAACTGGACTATCTTCAAAATGAGCCCTGGATGGGAAATTGCTGATAAAGTATGAGAAAGTTATGTTTGGTCAAAGTTTGGTTGACTTTTCCTAAGAAACCCTAATTTAGCAACTTTTGAGTTTTGATGAATTAGGAGCATTCCTTGGGAAATCATGATAAACCCTTTACCAAATGATGGTTATAACTTCAAAATGTTGATGTTGACCAAAAATATTAAAGTTTGACTGTATGGGCGCCACAATTGACTTTTGACCTAGTACAATTGATTTTCAGGCATCTTAGTAGTTAATTGAGCAAACTTCTTGTGCAAGGCATGAAACTTGACATGGATGGTCTTGAGAACATATTAGGACTATTGAGAACATATGTGGCCTTTGGAGCTCACCTATCTTGATGAAAATGGAAACCCTAGTTGGAGGTTCATGGCTTTAGGAGAGAGTTTGTCTGGTCAGCTCTTGGGCATCCTTGAGCAAGTTGAGGATCTTAATGAACATATGTTGTGTAAAATGGGAGGGAAAATTTTGGGATACAACAGTTTCCCCTATTCAATCTTCTTAAACTTGAGGATGTATATTGGTTGGTCTGCCTTTCGTGATCTGAAGGTGGAAGATGATTGAACACTAGAGTATCCTGAAATTTGCACTCGCATGAAGTAATACTGATCAGTGATATCGGTAATGGGCTTAAAGATGACATTCCGAAGTCAATAGAGAGTCGTCGGAGATGGGCTTAAAGATGCCAACCAAAAAAATCTATCGGTTTCATAAGACATTCTTTTGCGAGAATTCATGTACCTGCCGCTGAGGAGGACTTTGCTGGAGAATGTTTATTTACGTCTGGGAAAATAGAGTATAGGAGCTTTGGTTGTCCATTACTCTACTGAGGGAATTAACTCCTGGTTTAGGAGGTGGGACTACACTGCATATCATGGTTAGGATCAAGGCTGCACAACGGCTTACCGGGGGAATATGTAATCGACCGTATCTGGTCGGGTCCAGGTCTTACAGTGTTGTAAAGTGTTATATGGAGATAAAAGAGAAGGAACCTGGATAGTAGGGTTACTTCGAAATGAGAGCCTGGATAGTAGGGTTATGAGAAGGAACCTGGATAGTAGGGTTATGAGAAGGAACCTGGATAGTAGGGTTACTTCGAAATGAGAGCCTGGATAGTAGGGCTATGAGAATGAACCTAGATAGTAGGGTTACTTCGAGATGATAGCCTGGATAGTAGGGCTATAAGAAGGAACCTGGATAATGGGGTTACTTCGAGATAAAAGCCTGGATAGTAAGGCTATGAGAAGGAACCTGGGTCGTAGGGTTACTTGAAAATGATAGCTTGGATAGTAGGGCTATAAGAAGGAACCTGGATAGTAGGGTTACTTCGAGATGAAAGCCTGGATAGTAGGGCTATGAGAAGGAACCTGGGTCATATGGTTACTTCGAGATGAAAGCCTGGATAGTAGGGCTATGAGAAGGAACCTAGGTTATACGGTTACTTCGAAATGAGAGCCTGGATAGTAGGGCTATGAGAAGGAACCTGGATAGTAGGGTTACTTCGAGATAAAAGCCTAGATAGTAGGACTATGAGAAGGAACCTAGATAATATTGTTACTTCGAGATGAAATCCTGGATAGTAAGGATATGAGAAGGAACCTGGATAGTAGGGTTACTTTGAGATGAAAGCTTGGATAGTATGGCTATGAGAAGGAACCTGGGTCATAGGGTTACTTCGAAATGAGAGCCTGGATAGTAGGGCTTAGGGGGAAGGAACTGGGTCGTAGGATTACTCTGTTTGATCATGTAGATTAGTTGACTCATTTGGTTTCGGGAACTGAGTTTCCATTAGTTGTCTGCATATGTGAACTGTATAACTGCTGGAATTGTTGGTGACAATCGTCTTTTCGGAAAAGATAACAGGGTTAATTATATGTGATGTATGAAATGTTGTTGTGAGATGATGTTCTCAAAATAAATGAGATTATGCTTGTTATGTAATATGTATATGCATGTCATGATGTATGTGATGGTATTATGATATCTCCGAGTCTGGGAAAGTAAATTCCCGATTGCTGCTGGAGAGTATATCATTCCTAACTGTTGTAGAGAATTGCGGTTCTTCTACTTCTGCTGGGGATGATGAAAGAAAATGATTATGCTGGAGATTTACTCCTTGTTGTTTGTGAATATTCTGCCAGGGAGTAACTCTTTGAGAATAACTCTGCGGGGAAATAACTCTGTTTGAGAGAGGTGAAACTTCCGTAGCAGGAGTAATAAGCTCTGTTGGGGATTGAACTTCTGCATTTAGAGAAATAAACTCTGCTTAAGAGACAAATTTTATGACCTGTTTGCGATTATGAAATTCGGATGGGGGATATAGATGTCAGGTTTCTGGAAGACCCTGGCTAGGGAGATTACTTCCTGTTTTGGGAGAGCCGATATGAAATACCTTGATTGCTTTTACTCCGTGGGGAGTACATATGCTACGAGGTTGTATGCACTGATGATCATGTTTCAATGTTGTCTATGTCTCGGTATCTGTTGGACAGAGTAACTGTCGGGTTTGACATTTCTTGTTTTTTCCCCTGTTTCTTAAGTTACGAGTAATTGTCTTTCCATTTCTTATGTAAATATTTATGAGCAGTAATCATATTCAATTCATATGTCAAGAATAAATCATCGGACATTCTTACAAAACAAAACAAAAAAGGAAAAAAATCATAGGTTTTTTGTAAAAATGATTTGTATTGATTTTCGAAGTTGGCCTGTAATAGGCGTTTTTGTACAAGGAGGCTGACTCTCTAGTAAGAGAACATCACCGTAAAAATAGAAGCTCTACAATATTGTGTAAAAAGAAAACAGCTATGTACAACAATCCCATTGCGTTCCAATTCCGCTATTGCCCCTATGTCTTCGAGCGTCTAATCACTTTGCTGCTTGTCCGAAGCTGATTAAATTGATCGGTGTCGTTCGAGCTTGACAATTGATACTGAGGTCTGATCGCAAGGTGATTCAATGGGACATAGTGATACGCTTTACATCCCTAATTTTTTCCTGGACTTCCCTTTCGTGTTTTCAGCCCACCGAGATACCCTTTGTTGCCCAAGCCGCCTTTTTAGATTTTCGACTTGCCGGATGTACAGTTTTTTCATTTTCATCCCTTATTTTTTCCCGAACCCTTTTGGTTTGCCGGGAAGCTGTTATTTTTTCCTAGGCCAGTCAACCCAGCGGTTCTTTTATCATACGTAGTATCTTTTCACTATGTCCGCATTGATAGGGTGAGGAAGGTCGTCACCATCTATGGTGGTTAGAATCATAGCTCCACCCAAGAAAATGTTTTTAACCACAAATGACCCTTCGCATGTCGGAGTCCATTTTCCCCTGGGATCACCTTGTGGCAGTATGATGCGCGTGATTACTAGATCCCGACTTGATACTCTTGACGTTTGACTTTTTTGTTGAAAGCCTTGATCATTCGCTTTTGATACGTCTGACCATGTCAGACAACAATAAGTCTCCTTTTGTCGATCATATTTAGTTGATCAAGTCGGGTCTGGATCCAGTCATCTTTGTTTAAACCCGCATCATTCATAATCCTTAAAGAAGGAATCTGGACCTCGATGGGTAGGACTGCCTCCATGCCATATACCAAAGAGTAGGGTGTTGCCCCTATCGATGTCCGTGTTAAGGTACGATACCCATGAAGAGCGAACGATAACATCTCATGCCCGTCTTTGTATGTCACCGTCATCTTATGTATAATCTTCTTAATGTTCTTGTTAGCCGCTTCGACAACGCCATTCAACTTTTGCCAGTAGGGAGAAGAGTTATGATGTTGTATCTTGAATTGCTTACAGAGATCGGTGATCATCATGTTGTTGAGGTTGGTACCATTGTTGGTAATAATTCTCTCTAGCACACCATACCAACAGACCAGGTTACACCTGATAAACCGTGCCACAACATTCTTGGTCACAATAGATTTGGAACTTATGACAGGTTCGGGAGTGCTGATAACAACTTGCTTCCATAGTGGACAAGTAGTATCCTTCTCGGAGGATCTTCTTAGCCAAGGTATGTCCACTGGAATGGGTTCCGAAGGTACCTTAATGCAGATCTATCATAATCCTCTCTGCTTCGCTCTTGTCTACACACCGCACTAAGGTAGAGTCATGGTTGCGCTTGTAGAGGATTCCATTACTGAGGAAGAATTTCACAGCGAACCTTCTCGGAAACTTCTTATCATTGAAAGATGCCCCTTTGGGATACTCTTGAGTCTCGAGGTACTTCTTCACTTCATGAAACCAGGGTTTGTCTGCTACCTCTTTGATTTCAATCTCACAGTAGTGTGCTGGCTCGACCAACCTTTCAATGGTGATTCCAGGAGCTTCGTTTTCCCACCTGACTTTGAACATAGAAGACATGGTAGCTAGTCCGTCCGCTAACTGATTCTTCTCTCGTGGGAAATGTTCAAAGGTTACCTCCTCAAAGTGTGGGAGCAATGTCAGTACGTGCTATTTGTATGGGATGAGATTCAGATGCTTCCTATCTCATTCACCATTGATCTGACTTATCACTAAGGCTGAATCCACGAAGACATTTAAGAACTTGATCCTGAGGTCGATAGCGGCTTTGAGACCCATAATGCAGGCTTCATACTTTTCCATGTTGTTATTGCAGTTGAAACATAATCGGGGAGTGAAATGAGTATGACAACCCTCAGGAGATATGATTACGATGCCAATGCCATTACCGAGTGCATTCGAAGCTCCGTCAAAAACCATAGTCCATCGGGATCCCTCCTCAGGTCCTTCATTTGGTCCAGGTTCTTCGTAGACAGTCACCAGCATAATGTTCTCGTCTGGGAAGTCAAAAATTATAGACTAGTAGTCAACCATGACCTGATGAACCAAATGATCAACCAATATACTTCCCTTGATTTCTTTCTGAGTTGTATATTGTATATTGTATTTAGTTAAGATCATCTTCCATCTCGCTATTCTTTCGGAGAGAGCGGGCTTCTCGAAGATGTACTTGATTGGATCCATCTTAGATATCAACAGAGTAGTGTGAGTCCTCATGTACTGTCTTAGTCGGCGAGCGGCCCATGCCAAAGCGCAACAAGTTTTCTCGAGCAGTGAGTATCGTGTCTCACAGTTGGTAAACTTTTTGCTAAGGTAGTATATTGCGTGCTCTTTTCGACCAGACTCGTCATGCTGCCCCAACACACACCCCATTGAATTGTCTAGCACTGTTAAGTATAATATAAAAGGTCTTCCTTCAACCAGAGGCATCAGAATTGGCGGTTCTTGGAGATATTCTTTGATCCTTTCGAAAGTCGTCTGGCACTCGTCATTCCACTTTACCACTTGATCTTTCTTTAGAAGCTTGAAGATGGGCTCACAAGTAGCAGTTAGATGTGAAATGAATCTGGAAATATAATTTAGGCATCCCAAGAAACCTCTAACCTCCTTCTCTGTACGGGGAGCCGAAATCTCTTGTATGGCCTTTACCTTTGCGGGGTCTACCTGAATACCTTTGTCACTGACGACGAAACCCAGAAGCTTACCTGACCTTACCCTGAAGGTGCACTTGTTTAGATTCAACCTCAGCTTGTATGTCTTCAACCTGTCGAACAACTTTCATAGATAACCAAGGTTTTCTTATTCGGTTTGAGACTTGGCTATCATGTCATCAACATAAACCTCAACCTCATGGTGAATCATATCGTGGAACAAAGCGACCATGGCTCATGGTAGGTTGCCCTAGCATTCTTCAACCCAAAAGGAATCACCTTGTAACAGAAAGTGTCCCACTGTGTGACGAAAGTTGTCTTCTCCATGTCTTCAGGAGCCATCTTGATCTGGTTGTAGCCAGAGAAACCATCCATGAAGGAGAAGATTGTGTGTTGCGCGGTATTGTCAACTAGAACATTAATATGAGGAAGCGGGAAGTCATCCTTGGGGCTTGCCCTGTTCATGTCTCTGTAGTCCACACACATCTGTACTTTACCATCTTCCTTTGGTACCAGAACGACGTTAGTAACCCACTGCGGATAGGAGGTGACAACTAAGAACCCTGTGTCAAACTGCTTCATGACTTCCGCCTTCATCTTCTCTGACATTTCAGGGCGCATACGGCAGACGCTTTGTTTAACCGGAGGACAGTCTTCTTTAGTTGGCATATGATGTACCACAATATAAGTGTCTAAACCAGGCATGTCTTCATATGACCAGGCGAAGATCTCAACATAGTCGTGTAACATCTGTATCAAATGATGTTTGATCTTAGTCTCCAAATTTACGCCGATCTTGACTTATTTTCTATCCACCTCCGTGCCCAAGTTTATTGTCTCAACTGGCTCTTCATGAGGTTGTATAGCCCTCTCTTCCTGCTGTAATAGTCTAGCAAGTTCTCCAGGTACCTCACAATCGTTCTCACCTACATCCTTGGCTTGGTTGATCGGATTTTCGAAGTCATGACTGGCAATAGCAGAACTGTTATCTATGGGATCCAGGGTAGACATGGATCTGCAGTTTGATACGTGAGTGTGTGTAAGAGCATAGCTGTTTCGATAAAGTAAAAACATAAAAGAAAAACAGAGAGCACAAAATTTGTATGCAAGGAACATCTAATTTTTTATTAATGATATATGAAATGACATATAATAACCCTCACAGGTAGAACCATTGTTCCTCGGGTAAGACACGAGGCCATAAAGTTTAAATTGTTTATTACAAACTCAAAAAACAAGTAAGACAATTACTGCGGAATAAAAGAAACTAGTATAAAATCTCTGGCCGTCTAGTTACTCGTTCCATTGTTGGTAGTCGGGTAGATCCAGCTGTCAAAGTCAGAGTCGTCCTTGTTGTCTTCAATAGCATTGACCCCACGATTGCTGATACATAGGAGAGATCCTCCATCCTGAGCGCGTCTAACATCCCTTTGAGCCCATTCTTCGACCACTGCTCTGGCGTCCTTGAGAGAATCCATCTTCAGAGGAGGTTTGGTGCTGGTGGTAGTTTCAGTTGATGCCAAAATCTGGGGAACCTCTTCAAATTTTTGACAAGGAGTCTCTATGAATTCCCCATCCATCTCCATGTACCTGAAGGAGTTCAGGTGGCTCACCATATACTCCTCTTCGCCATGCACAATGACAATCTTCCCTTTCACCGGATACTTCAGCATTTGGTGCAGTGTAGAAGTAACAGCTCCAACTTCATTGATCCAAGGACGACCAAACAAACAAGAGTATGATGGCCTGATGTCCATTACATAGAAGGTGAACTAAAAGGTCTTAGAGCCTACCTTGACAGGGATGCCCACCTCCCCATGCACCATTCTCTTAGACCCGTCAAAATGCCTTACCACAATGTTACTAGGCTTTAAGCTCAAGCCTTCACAATCCAACCGATTAAGAGCCTTCTTAGGCAGAACGTTCAGCGAAGATCCAGTATCCACCATCACATGAGCCATAGTGGTGCCCCTGCATTCGATCGAGACATGCAGAGCATCATTATGCTTCCTCCCTTTCGGTGTCAAGTCGGCATCTGAAAAACCCAACCCATTTTCATCAGTCAAGCAGGCCACACAATCTTTGAATTGACGGGCTGGAGTTTCCTGTGGCACATGCGCAGTCTTTAAGAATGCAATCAAAGCCTTTACATGGGACTCAGAACATAGCAACAGAGACAACATTGATATCTTCGAGGGGGTCTGCCACAACTGCTCGAACACATTTTAGTCGCTCTTTTTAATTATTTTTAATATGTCCTCTATCTCTTGCTTAGAGGATTCCACAACAAATTTTCTAGGTGCCTCCGTCCGGGCAGTATCACCTATAGCTTCTTTGCGTCGAGTCCCAGATGACTCATCGGCAGGAGTAACAATTGGAGTAAGAACTGGAGTAGTGATGGATGTACCGGCAGGAAATACAGGTAGAATAACAACAGGTTTATTGACAGTCTTCCGGGAAATCTCGGGAGATAAAACCCTTCCATTTTTGGTAATCTTACTGACATCTGGATCATCCTCTTCACTCTTCAGATCTTGTTTAACGCCATGATAGTAAACATCGGCGCCATAATGCCAAGGCACAGCTTTGTCCGAGGCGTATGGGACAGGACCAGGAAAAATGATTATTAATAGAGTGATTCTTGGAGCGGGTGTAATCCTAACAGGTCTTCTCGAGGAGACCTTGGTAGGATTCACGGAAATGGTTATAATAGAAACATCTTCAAACGTAACAGTTGGAATCAAGGTCTTTTCGAACAAAATTTCTTTGTTGTCCATCAGGCGTTGGACACCTGCTCTCAACAAATAGAAACCAATGGGAAGAGATGAACACATGTGGCAACCTTTACCACAACTCTAAATAAACCGGCCAACAACAAATTCTTCTTAACAGTCATAAGACGAGTAGAAACTTTATCAACTGAGGTCACAAATAGATCAGTATCGAAGACATTAACTCCACAATTGTGCTTAGGCATGGGAGAAGTTATGACATTGGGCTTCTCCGGAGCATCGAACTCAATCTCCTTGGCTTCAATCAGATCTTGTACTTTATTTCTCAGAGCCCAGTAGTCATTTATATCGCGGCCAGGACTCTCAGAATGGTAAGCACACCAAGCGTTTGGATTGTACCGAGGAGATGTGGTATTAGGATTCTTCGGAGCCTCTTTCAAAGTTGCCAAGTTGGACCTTAGTAGATGGGGTAGAACCTCTGTCAATGTCATGTTAATTTGAGTAAACTGCCTTTGTGGACTTTCTACCCTTTGCTAATTGTTGCATTGTGGGGTAGCCGTAGGCCTAGGTATCATTACAGCACTTACCGTTGGATGGTGTTCAGCTTTTCTCTGACCTCTTGGGCTATAGATACCACTGGCTTCCTTCTTACCAGTGAAGGGCTTCTTTACTGAACTCGAAGAGGTGTCTTTCTGTATTTTTCTGCTCCAGATCTCAGGTTCTACCCTTTCTCCTGTTAATATCAGCTCGGTGAAACCAGCTGATGAGCTACCAATCAAATGATTAAAGAATGGACCAGACAGCATCCCAAGAAACATGTCAACCAACTCCCTGTCAGCTAAAGGGGGGTTGGACTCTCCCAGTCAAGTCTCTCCACTTCTGCGCATAGTCCTTAAAGCCTTCACCTGCACCCATGGACATACTCTGGAGTTGAGTACGAGTAGGGGCAAGGTCGGCGTTGTATTGATACTGCTTATAAAAAGAAGTATCCAAATCCTCCCAGATTTGGACATTGGTTCCCTCTAGATGGTAGAACCATTCAAGCTGAGTCCCTGACAGACTGTCTTGAAAGAAGTAAACCCACAAGTTTTTATCAGCGATGTGGGACTGGATTTTCCTTACATAGGAACAGAGATGGAGCATTGGGCAAGACACCCTATCATACTTTGTGAAAACCGGAGCCTTAAATTTCTGTGGGATGGCCACTTCCAACATCAATCACAGTTCTCCAAAGTCTAACCCAGGAATTCTCTAGACTTCCATAGCGCTTAAACGATCTTCTAACTTCTTGTATCTATCCCCAGTGGGAGGATATTGCTCATCATTGTAGTCTATATCATTGTCAGAAACTTCAGGATATGGGTCCTCCTCCCATGTCTCCCTCTCTTGATGCTCCCCTTCTTTGGACGAGGAGGTCAGATTGACTGCTTGATTTAGCGGCCCTTTGAATCTGCTGCCCATATTAAGGATACCAGCGGGCTTCTTCTTCTTCTTCTTCTTCTTCTTCTTCTTCTTCTCTTTCAGGATGAGGGCCTTCAGATCCTCCCACCCTTTTACCAGAGTTATGAACATCTGTTGAAATTGGGCATTTTGTGCCTGAAGATCTTTGATGCATTGTTCAGAAGACATTTTTGCTGAAATAAACAGCGAAGAAGATGAGAAACATGTAATGGTACCTGTTTATGCAATGCTATGGATGGGATGCGTATGCAATGATTTCATGGACTTTGGGAAATTTAAATTTGCGAACCAAAATGAAACAAAGATTTTATTAGTATAATTAAAATACAATTTCCTTTTAGGCGTTAAAATTGAAAACTCTAAAAACTAAAACAAATCAAGTTTCCCATGGATGCTTCCTCTTTGTGCCGAGAAAGACATTAAGGCTTCTTTCCTCATGAAGCTGCTTTGTGAGCTCTAAAACTTTCTTCTCTTGAGCATAGAATTGGTCCCTATAAGTATCACGCTCCTTCTTCAACTGAATCAGGATCTTTGTAGTTCTTCAAGATCAGGGGGCATATTAGGATAAAGAACAGTGTAGGGAATATCCCCTTCAGTAATGGGCTCCACAATCACTGGTAAGACGACTATGTAGGGAATTATAAGTTTCTGAGCGCAAGCTCGTACCTATTGGAGATAAGGTTCCATAGGAATGGAAATCTTCGGCCCCAAAGTCTTGGCGTCAGATCTGTTTACCATGCCCCAAACTCGTATGAACCTCTGGCGATACCCTTGAACATCATCCTCATAGTTAAATGTAATTCCCAGGATAACTATCTCATGAGGACCATCCCTTCGAGCGTAACCAAATTATCGCAGAGCCAAACAAGGATTGTAAGTTATACCTCCCCTAATTCCAAGTAGTGGGACATTAGGGTACACCCTGCAGCGGTCAATAATAGACATATCTCCCATAAATAGGGAATACCAGAGAATATCCGCGTGAGAAAGTGACATTATCATTTGTGACCAACCCAAACCTTCTTCATTCTTCAGCACTGACTTAGGGAGGTGAGAAATAAACCACCTCGACAGTAATGGAATGCAACACATAAGAACCCCTCTTCTCTTCATGGTACGAGTATAGAGAGCATGCAAGATATCTCCGAGTAAGGTAGGCACGGGGTTGCGAGAGAGGAAGATATTGATAGCATTCACATCTATGAGTAAGTCTGGATTAGGGAACAATACTAACCCATAGATTAGAAGGGCCAAGACCTTCCTCAAAAGCCTGAAAGTCCAAATCATCCCAAAACAACTGGGCCTTATCTATTAGGAACTTGGATAGAAAACCCTTGACTCTGCTTCTTGTTTCCCAATTGGATACCACGTCGGCCTGTTTCAGATGCAAAGCTGAGGTAATAACTTCTGGCTTAGGAACCTCTTCTAAACCTGTGAAAGGCACATGGTCAAGAATGGGTAGATTCAATAATTGAGAGAACTCTTCCATGGTAGGCACCAACTGATAGTCTGGAAAGGTTAAGAAGTGGTGCTTGGGATCAAAGAACTGAAGGAGCACACCCATCATATTTTCATCAAAGCTCGAAGTAACCAGGTTGAGAAGTCGACCATGTCTCTTAGTGAACGAAGAAGTTTCAGGAACCCTTGATACCATTTCCTTGAGTTGGGGAGGTATTATCACAAAGCTTATTCAGATAGTGTTTCTACGAGCGGAAGCCATGATCTGCAAAACAGAACAAAGTTAAATTCCCTTGGTCCTTGAAATAGTTAGTGTAATGAGAATCAATACTATGTTATGATGCATGATGTTATGTTCAAACAGAGTAAATCACACACAAGAAAAGCACACAATAGACCTTAGGTTTAAAGGCTTGCACGAGGTTAAAGGTAAGTACCCTCTTGAAGTTTAGTTGGTTTCAAACCTGTCTTAGAAAAGTAACCGGGTTCTAAGGATTCTCAATAACACTGATCATCCTTTATCGGGAATTGTTTCAGCTCAGGAAATCTTTTCTTGCAGCCAAAATATCCCGAAAGTATGATCTGAATGAGTGTAGCATCGAGTATCCTCAGCTTTATACCGAGGCCGGCTACCTCACTACTTTCTAATGGCCAAGTTTGTTCAACTAAGATTCTAAGGCCCGTTAGTGCTTCACGACACCACGCGGCGGCTCCGTATTCTCCTCGTTTCCACAAGAAGGGTACCAGACCCAACCAAAGTGTCACACCAACACAACCATCTCTTAAACCATATCGTTCTATGTCGTAGAGTCTCCACGATCTATTGCTGTTTACCTAAAAAGTGTCCCCAGATCCGGGTGTAGGATCTTCAATAATACCCAAGCCAAAACCCTTAATGATAAAGCAAGCAAAACAAACAAGAAAGCAATTTAAAAATGACCTAGATCCTGAGGTATACCCACTTTATTATTCTCCCCATCAGAATCGCCAGTTCTGTGATATGGTGGCTGAACCTACTATTATACTGGTTTGCATTTTGTATTCGCAAATGTTGCGGTAAGCAAGAGTCACCATTGACTTTTATTTAGAGATGTTTATGAGTATGGTTTTCCATGGGATCTTAAGAACTTTCTCATCTTTTAAAAATTTCTTGTTGGTCTGATTTGAAAAGCTTTGAAAATGCCTTAGTGCGGCGATTCACTTTATGGTAACCCTTGTATCAGTCCTCAAGGGTGTGATAAAGTGTTTTTTTGAAAACATTAGTTTGAAAAATGTTTTGAAAGTGTGTATTAAAAATTTGTTTGAGCAAGTACCTAAGAGTTTTCTACCTACTCGAAAAAAATTTGTTCGTTTTCGTTTCCTTTAGACAGCATTATCCTACTATTAAGGAGTAGGTAGCTCCGTCATTGGATTTTTAAGGGACATTCGAAAGGGACGAAATGGTCATTGAAGGAAAAATGTAAGGATGCCTTAGCATTTCGTAGGGACTACCGTCATAAGATCATTTCTCGTAGGAATCTCGAGGGACAAGTAGGGACTATGATCCTTATGACGACTTTGAATCGCGGGTCTTTGCTAAGATATCCCTATGTTCGAGGGACGTGACCATTTTCCGAGGCAACCAAGTGGGGGAAACCCTAGGAGTGAGCATATGCAAGTGTGTTTTTTCAGTTAATTATCTTTGCACAATTAGGGTTATCTACCATTTTAATCGTGGATTTATCTTTCTCATACAATCTTAATGTCCATACATCTAGCAGTTTAATAGTTGTGGAAATTAAAGAGATGCGAGAAATTAATGTCCTAGCTATTACAAGGCTTTTGGGAAGATATACCAATATTTGACTGAAAATAAAGATGCGGAAATTAATGTCCTAATTAATGTATTACAAACCCAAAGCGGATACAATAATTCAAAAATAGATAGAAACACACGCGAAGAGTTAAGACGGGAATGAGGAAAAGATATTTTTGTATTTTTGAGAAAAGCATTTAATCTTGCAAATTAACCTAATTTCTAATTTGTTTTTAATTATATAAATAAAAGTTTTTAAATTAACCTAATTTTCTATTGAATTTTAATTACAAAAAAAGGAATTTGAATTAATCTAATTAAACTAATTAATTAATTGCAATTAAATATTTTATGAAAAAAAACTAAATCTAATTTTTTAGTGATTTTATGATTTTATGATTTAATTAAAAAATGATTTTTATTGTGAAAATAATTAAAAAAGATATTAAGACAAAATAAATAAAGAAATCATAAAAAAAGAATTAAAGGAATTGGGCATGATCTAGTTAGCACTCCAGGGGGTGTGTGCTGAACTTCTGAAATCCAGAAGGATGGGCCCAAAGCTGGTAGCCTAGAGGATCGTGCCTGATTAAGTGAGACCATCCTCTGAGGGTCTATCATGAACTTGTATATGCTGGACGTTGGATCTGGATAGAGATGGACCCAGAGGATGAGATCTGAGGTCGCGTGATAATCTTCTGAAGGTGAGATACATGGAACCTGCAAGGAAACTAGAAGAAAAATAACAAATTTTGGAGGCAGGGGTCGAACCCCTGACCTCTCGTATGCACTGCCTTATCTAACTTCTTGCACACCACTGGGCCATTTGGCCTCTTGTTAATATAAGTCAACAAAACATAATATAATACAAAAGTGCACTATGCCCAGAACAAAACACGCTAACATTCAAATGGTCCAACATGACATTTCCGCGTAGTCTTCTTCTTCCCTGGTACTGTCATTTTAGATGGACACCTTTACCTGCGGTTTCATGTTTGTAACTACAACCCTGAAAATCTCAAAAATTAATGCCAAGCATGATAAAACCATTCCAAGCATACAGATTAACTCGTTTTGATCTCACGAGTATGATGGCATCCTTCTTTTGCGCTGATTTTACCTGCATCACAAAGCCCTAAAACACGACCTCAAACCCTAACAATGACAACTATCAGTACATGCGCTAAAACTCTTAATTACCCATACCAATACATTCCAAATGATGATGTAAATAAGAAAGCATGCTTAGAAATTATTTATGATGCATAAATTTAAAGAACCAAATTCAAAAAATATGACAAACCGTAAGGGATGTGGAGGTTGGTTCTGGGCGTCTTAGCGCGTGCAAATGATTGAAGCAGCTTCTGAATTTTTCCAGGAACCTATTGCAAGCCTTGAATCTCCTTGAGAATGGCTGTAATATGGAATTCTCTTTGATATTTTTGGACAAAAATGCAATGTGCTCTTGGATGTTTCAAAAGATTTTCCTCTCCTTTTGTGCCTGGGATTTGTTCATTATATGTATCTCTTTGAATTAGGTTAACAAAAAGGCTTCAAATCCTTGCCAATTATTAAGATTTTATTTCATTCCAACCTTGCATTATTTCTTTCCAAATTAAGCTAAAATATTCTATTCTCCTCCCAATCAACCTTGGCACTATTTGATTCTGTTTGACAGCATCAATGAATTGAGATTCTATTTAAAATCAAATCAAAAAACAAATCTTCCATATTTTATATCATTTATTTGATTTAATTTTACTTTTAAATGATTAGAATCAAAATAAATTAAATAAATAAAGTCAATAATATATAAGAGAGTGCTTGGGTCGTGGACATTGCTAGAAGTAAGATGCAAGCATAAAAAGTTAGGCACATTTGCCAAAAAATGCAATTTTGGGCATTGTTGACTTTTGATAATTCTCCAGAAATGGCCAACTTTGACAATGCATATCTCCTTTAATTTTGATCCTAAGAGGGTGTTGTTGGACTTTTTAGAAAGCTCGGGATGTCCCTTAAACAACCCATTTTGTTTCATCTCAATTGGAATGACCTATAATGTCTGAATTCATATCTTTTCATGAGTGCATTTATTGAACTTGAGGGATGAAGATGCATTGTAGGGAATTGGATTATCTTCAAAATGCGCCTTGTATGGGAAATTTATGATAAAGTATGAGAAAGTTATGCTTTGTCAAAGTTTGGTTGAGTTTTCTTGAGAAACCCTAATTTAGCAACTTTTGAGTTTTGATGAATTAGGAGCATTCTTTGGGGAATCATGATAAAAACTTGATCAACTGATGGTTATCACTTCAAAATGTTGATGTTGAACAAAAATCTTGAAGTTTGATTGTATGGGGGCCACAGTTGACTTTTGACCTAGTATAGTTGATTTTTAGGCATTTGAGCAGTTGACTGAGCAAACTTCTTGTGCAAGGCATGAAACTTGATATGGATGGTCTTGAGAACATATTAGGACTATGGAGAACATATAAGGCCTTTGTAGCTCATCTATCTTGATGAAAATGGAAACCCTAGTTGGAGGTTCATAGCTTTAGGAGAGAGTTTGTCTGGTCAGCTCTTGGGAATCCTTGAGAAAGTTGAGGATCTCAATGAACATATGTTGCGTAAAATGGGAGGTAAAATTTTGGGGTACAACACAGTCTCACACGAACTCATCCTAAAACAACCCTACACCGACTCTTTTAATTACATTTACAAATAACAGTTAACTCCATTATCCCCAGCAAGTTACTGTGAAGCCTGGATTTCAACAAGAAAACAACAAAATTTTCTAGAGACAACTCCTCATTAGATCATTGGATAACTGAAGTTCCTAGACTCTATTCCTTACATAGTTTTCCTCAAGCAGGAGAACAACAGAAATCAACATTCAACAGCGGACTCCTCCTTCAGACAACAGGAGTAGGAGTCCCCACAAAGAGACCTCTTATGAAATCAGCATCTACATTGGATGGCATCTTTAAGCCCATCTCTGACAACTCTCAGTCATCTTCTCTAAATGGCATTTGTAATCCCATTCCCGACATTATCAGCCATCGGTGTTACTTCATGCGAGTGCAAATTTCTGGCCACTCTAGTGTTCAATCATCTTCCACCTTCAGATTACGAAAGGCAGACTAGCCAATATAAATACCCAGGTTTAAGAAGATTAAACAGGGGCAGCTATTGTACACCAAACATTTCCCTCCCATTTTTACTCAAGACATGCTCATTAATATTCTCAATTGCTCAAGGTTGACCAAGAATTGATCAGACAAATTCTCCTCATAAGCAATGGAATTCCAACTAGGGTTTGACTTTTCACCAAGATGTTTGAGCTCCAAAGGTCTCAAATGTTTCCCATTGTCCTAATATTCCTTCAAGATTGTCCATGACAAATTTCATGCCTTACACTACAAGTTTGCTCAATCAATTTCTCAAATGTTTGAAAATCAACTGTACTAGGTCAAAAATCAAATGTGGCCATATACAGTCAATCTTCAAGGTTTTTGGTCAAAATCAACATTTTGAAGTGATATACATCATTTGATCAAGGGTTGATCATGATTCCTCAAGAAATACTCCTAATCTATCAAAAGTTAAGAATTACTAAATTAGGGTTTCTATAGGAAAAGTCAATTGAACTTTGACCAGGCATAACTTTCACATACTTCATCCATTTTTCCCCAAACAAAGCTCATTTTGAAGAGAATCTAATTACCTACAACTTCTAGTGTTCCCTCAAGTCCAATAAATTCACCTTTTGAAAGATACAAGCTCATACATTACAAGCCACTTTCAAAAAGTCAACAAAAGACACTTTTTTTCAAGACTATTTACATCAAGATAATTTCTCCAAATGAAACGAATGTCAACATAGAGGTCATAGGGGACATCTTAAGATTTCTAAAAAGTCTAAGATCATCTCGAAAAGATAAAAATTGAGCAAGTTATGGCTTGCACAAGTTGGGTAATTTTTGAGAAAGTGCATGAAGTGCAAATTGAGAAATATTGAACTTGTGGACTAATGGGCCTAGGTTTAAAGGTTTGAACGTGTTTACAAAATGATTAAGAACCTCTAAACCGATCCATGCATTATTTTAATTTTTATTTCATTTATTTTTGATTTTATTCATTTAAACTCAAATTAAATCAAATAAAATGCAAGATTAATGCACAAGGCATGTAAAGCTTAAGATTTGAATTTTTTGGGGTCCAAGTAGCTCATAGCAAGCTGGGAAAATCGTGACAACCAAGAAAATATCATTAAGACAAGATTTTCACAAGTTTGGAAAGTTTTTCAAATGAATTTTGGAAACAAATCATGCAATTGATACCATGAGATTTCTTCCATTATTTTTGACCTAAATTCCTCCTCTATATAAATACAACACCCTCATACACTAGAGAGCATGAAATTTGCTTTCCAAGAACACTCTCTAAAAACCTCAAATTTTGTCAAAACATGGGCAAAGTCAAAACCAAAGATCCAGCCACTTTCAGTCCAAGCCATCAATTACAAATCATTCCTGAGGTATCTAAGGGTAAGAATAGGTCGAAAGTCATGGCCATTGATGCTTGAAATAAGCATACTCATCTTCTCCGGTTTTCTTTTCTTTCAAACATCTATATAATTAATTTCATGCATTGCTAATGTTTATTAACTGCCCAAATGAGTTCCTTTTGTTACGTAGAGCAGGTTTGAATCACAAACAATAGCTTAGCTTGGTGGATGAGGCGCCTGACTGTGACCCAAGGGGCATGAATTCAACACCCACCCCATGCATTTTTCACTTTTTTGACTATTTTCTTTTCTAACCCTTTTTATTTATTTATTTTTCACTTAATTTGTTTTCTATCATTAATTTAATTAACATATAAAATAAAAAAAAATCATTAAATATTAGTTTTAGGCTTTTAATTAATTAAAATAATTTTTGACATAAAAGTTGTTTTGATTTAATCAATATTGATTTTATTTCATAATTAACTTGTAAATTAATCAGAGTTAGGTTTTTAATTATTAATTCACACTTTTATTATTTTCCAAACAAAAAATACCAAAATATATTTTCTAACACTTAGAATCTTAGGTTTTAATTATTTTCTTAATATTTTTCTTATTTTTATTTCTATTCATTTGCTATTTATATGTATTAGACAAATTGTATAGGTCACATAATAATTGTAATAGTTGTAGTTTAAATTCTCGCAGTTTCATTATTTATGTAACTACACCAAAGCCCTGTAATAGCGTAGGACCTTTATTTCTTGCCTTTATATTTCTTGTAAACTTGTATATATTTAACTGCTAGTAATTAGGCATGTATGGCAAGATCTAAAAAGAAACAGTAGAAAACCCTAATTTCAAGATAAATATAACTGAATTGAACATAATTATCACACTTGAACCTCTAGGGTAACCTCTCTCGTTGCCTCGCAAAAAATGGTCATGTCCCTCGAATGCAAGGACACCATTAGCAAAGACCCTCGATATAAATCATCTTAAAAGATTATACTCTCTCGATGTCCCTTGAAGTTGCCTACGGTATATGATCTTGTCCTTCGATGTTGCCTACAAATATATGATGACGTCCCTTAAAATTTCTAAAGGTATCCCTACATGTTATCTTCAATGACCATGACGACCACCCTACACCTGTCCTTCAAACATCCAACGATAGGGCTACCTACTCCCTTATAGTAGGATAGCGTTGTCTAAAGGATAGGGGGAAAAGAACAAACCTTTCGAGTATAAGTAGATAGTTCATAGATGCTTGCTCAAAAACAAAACTTTCACACTTACACAACATTTCAAAACACTTTCAAAAACATTCGCTTTGTTAACACTCTTGAGGACTGATACAAGAGTTATCATAAAGCGAATTGCCGCGTTAAGGCATTTTTAAAATGATTTTTCAAAACACACAAAGCACAAGCAATTTTCAAAACATGAGCTAAGCATCTAAGAGCCCGTACAAAACTATGGATGGAAAGGGTGCTAACACCTCCCCTTTCCATAATCTACCCCCTTACTCAGAAAATCTCGAAAAAGGTCTCTTTCTGTTCTTTTCACCCTTTCCTTTGTTGGATAAAGGAAAAGTTAGTGGCGACTCTTGATTACCACACATTTGCAAATACAAAACGCAAAACAGTATAACAGTCGGTTCTGCCACCGTATCACAACAGTAAAGACAAAAACAATTCACTGCAGTAACAATACATAGGGATATCACAATTCCATCCCAAAGCAACAAGTCATAATAACTGTCAAGCCCAACAAGAAGCATCGTATATCAAAATTGAAAACTCAGTAAAAGACTTGCCCAATTACAAATATCAAATATAAAAAATACGGCATATCTGACATCAAAAATAGCACTCAAAATCACAAGTCAGGATCGCATTTTCCAAGCCCAACACGTTCAGTTTCTAGTTTTCCCAGATACAGCAAATCAGAAAAGT
This sequence comes from Vicia faba, assembly GCA_948472305.1. Lineage (NCBI taxonomy): Eukaryota > Viridiplantae > Streptophyta > Magnoliopsida > Fabales > Fabaceae > Vicia > Vicia faba. The sequence continues at coordinate 1,262,405,289 of OX451738.1, forward strand.
AACATATTTAGAAATGCTGAAGCCCAATACAAATTCATTCCAGGCTTGTTATCAAAGTTCAGAGCAACACAACAAAAACCCGAATCCATCTCACCATAAAGGCATTGAATACACTGAAATCAGGGGGGAAATGTTCAAAAAATCAAAAGCTGCACGTCTCACAAAACCCATAAAACCCTAATCTCGTTCTCCTTTAGAAATCAAAAATTTCTCACAAAAGTAATAACATCAGCAAGCTATCAAGCTAACCCCAAGCGTAAGTTATCATCATCTTAAATATAACACAGAACCCTTCAGAAAATATAAAAAGATTAGAAGTTCTAAATCATAGAGAAGAAGATGAGAAAAAAATTTTAAATCACAAAGAACCAGATCGAAAAGACCTCACTGGAAATGTTGTGTATCACATACTCCATCTGTTGAAATCTTCGTTTCATCGTAGATTCTGTTCCATCTTTATCAACTCCTCCGTTGCCATCGTCCCGATCGTATTCCTCTTCTATTTCAGTATTATTGTGGAGATTTTTCTCGGTTAAGTACGATTGTGTCTCTTTTTTAATGATTTGTTTGTTGTACTGAAGTTTTATGCTAATGAAGAAAGTTAGGGTTTCAGAATTTCCCTTCTAGATATAGGCTTTTGCGTTGGTATTTATTCATTATTATTGATATTTTGTCATCGTATCTGATGTTTTGCTATCTTGATTATTGCTTTTGTCTTTTTAACTAAAAAATAAAAACCAATAAAAATATGTGAGCAGAACTATGGCTGCTCTATTTCCTTAAATAGGATACGTAGGCAAACGAGCACAACTTTATTTTCCCTACATTATTTTCTCTTTTGCATGCATTCCATATTTTGCATCTTCCCTTTTAGCTTTTAAGCTCTGGACGTAGATTTTACACAACCTTTAGAATAGAACAACAAGAGTGGATACCATAGAGTACTACAAACGTGTGTGGTGCTAATACCTTCCCCTTGCATAACTGACTCCCTTACCTGATCTCTCGGTCGTTTGACCTTGATTTCACCCTTCTCAGGTTTACTCGATGTTTACCTTTCCCTTTGGGCAGGATAAAAAACATTCAATGGCGACTTCATTGATTTATATCGGATGATTGTTCGGCTATTTATTTCAGCTGGCGACTTCCCTAGGGACTAGGTTAACCAAATTCTGGTCCATCCCGGAGTCGCTTCTAGCTCTTGTTTTCTTTTCTTTGGGTGTTTATTTTTATTCATTCAATTTATTCATTTGTACATGATTATTTGAGCATATATATGCATTTCATTTTATCGTTTTCCATATTTGTTTATCTGCTGTGTTGGCTCTGCTTTCATGTTGGGTGGGTGTTACCATGAGGTAAAAGGCCCAATACCCCGACGAAGTGACAGCCATAAGAACACTAGGAATAGAGTGGAACATGACGACTAGTTAACTTAGGTTTCACTAGTGTAGTCATGTCGTCCATGCTCAGTTGAGTTACAAATGAGGTGCTATCATTTCACGTAGTTGTTTCGGTGATAGTGGCCTTAGGTGGATCCATAATTCTAAGTTACTCGTGCCTTATCCTGACCTAGTTTCACCCGTGTGTGGGGATGGATGATTGATTCTTTCAGGTATAGGAGGTGATTATGTTCTGATGGTGACTATTTATTATGTTGGTGACTCTGGTTATGTTGGTGACTTGAGTTTTGTTGGTGAACATGTTCTGATAGTTACCGGGTGTTTTTGATGGTGACTTGATACTGTTAGTGACTATGTGTTCTACTAGTTTTGTTCTGGACTTCTCACTTTGGGATGGACATTTATTTCGGCAGTTCAACAGTTATATTTTATGATAGGGAGATTTTGGTCTCATGTAGTTGCTGATCCACTAGGTACTTAATTCTATTATGTTCCAAGTTTGTGTAAGACCTTTGATCCAGTGATATTCATTATTTAGTATAGAGACAGTGCAACCATTTTCCATGTTTATGGAATCTTGATCCCGTGTTCTTACACATATAACATGTTAACATCATTTTGACACACATGTTCTTCCATTTCCAAGGAATCGTGCTTGTGAGCTTGGCATTGCATTTTCTTCATCTCTTACAAAAAAAAGTCAAAACATGATGGTTCCTTGAAAATGATCAAACATGGCATTGCATCCACTCCGACACCCCATGCATATTTATGCATTCATAATAGGTACTCAGAGTTAGAGATTCATATTCAGACTTGGTACTTTCTTCAGTTACATACTTAAACTCTTGCTATCACGTGTTCAGAGATCAGTTATGGAATAACTTCGTGGAGTATTGGCTGAGATGAAGATTCATATGTGGTTGTTTGTGGTACACATACAAGCCTTGGCCCGGGATTGGGAACTCTTCGAGAAGGAATATAATCAGTTGAAGACCTAGTTGAGTCAGGTCATGGAATTCTTGATGATAATGTCAGCAATCCTACATCGACTGTTGCAACATGAGTTATTCTCTTCTCCTCATCTTTTGGGATTTCTTTCAAACCATTGTATGTCTTGTGGATTTCATCAACTATATTGAGTGCTTGGAATATATTATCAGCAGATGGTTCCCATTTTCTAGTTGAATTCAAGAGGTTTGTTCTATCAGCAAGAACAAAAGAAGCTTGAAGAATGTTTTGATCCCATCTCAGTGCTTTACTCTCATTTGTTTCCACACTTGTTTGAGCTTCAGTTGGTTAGGCTCCGTACTTCAGTATTGTCTGCAAATTCCCCTTCAAAATCCTGTTACCAACGCCATATGTGGTTACCACGTCGGGGTATCCGGTTATTCAAACAGGGGCACTCTCCACAGCTTTGGGCTGCCTAATCTTCTCGTCAGTAGTCAATGTTTGTTCCCAAAGTGAATGCATGGGGGAAAAGATTTTAAGAAAATATAGAAGAAGATTGAGAAGTATGTTGATACCAACTCAATGCCTTACATCCTTACACTTCCTCGTCTGTTAGGAATTCAGTTGATTAAGCTTCATGCTTTGGAAACTGTTCAGTTGATTAATCTCTCTCCTGATGCAATTGCTAGATTTGTCTCCCATTCTGGGGCATTTGGACGTGATGTTGAAGATTGCAAGATGTTTGAGTAAAGTATGGCTTTTATGTGGCATACTTTCCAAAGTCCAATTTCTATTTGACGGACTGCATCTCTCCCGTGAGGTAGAAGATACTTGGTGATTCAATGTATGCAATTTCACTAGGTATAACTTTCACCTTCTCTTTAAAGATCATCTTCAGTGAGTATATTCTAGGGAACTCAACTATTCATTTGAAGACGGTTTGTCATCCAAAGATAAAGTACAAGCTTGAATCAATTCAGAGACTGTTGTGTCCACATCAAATGGGGAATCTCTTATCCAAGTGAGCCTCAAGGATTCTAAAGTTCGTTTAAAGCAATCAGTCTGTACGGAGTCTTGTCTCCTCAACATGGAATTTTCAAATTTCATTTGCATTTTCATTTGCAATCCTAGTTGTTTTGTTCATTACTTTCTTGTATGCAAACTTTCTCATCACAATTTCTCTTATTTTACTATGTTTTTTATATTCAACTCTTGTTAATAAAGCAATAACTCTAGAGGGAGGATGATGAAAATTTACCTAGAATCTCAAATGGTATACTTTCGAGTAAAATCCTTGCTGACGATGTACATGCCTTATTTCAATCCCCAAACACCGGAGATATAAGGGAGATAGACCCCTGTTAACCCCTCTGAGCCTTTGAAGTAGGAGTTTCTTTTCTATTCAGAAAAAAACCCTTATTTTTAACCCGGGGCAGGGTAGATGTTCAGTTAATTTAATTTAGCATTCAAATTTCAAAAGGACTGTCCCATGTGAGGATCACCACACCTTTTCCCTCACATTATGAGGTCGGGATAATATCAAAACCACAATGGTTATTTCCTCACAAAATCTTGAGGTCGGGATCGAATCGATACAACAATGGTTATCCCTTGCCGACCAAGGAATGAGGCGGTCACTTTCTTCCAAAAACTCTAAAGACTTAGGGTCACACGACTTGTTCAAAAGGGAAAGTATGAATAAGAAATAAAAAAGCCCCGCTAAGTAGAAACTTGAAAACAAGTCGCTTTTGAAAAAGTTAGGCCATCCCGCTGGACTTCCAAATTGAAATTCAAAAGAATTGGTTCATGCAAAAGTTAGGGAAAGCGAAAAGGAATTTGAAAATCCCGAAAGGTAGAAAAGGATTATCCAATAAAAATCCTCATCAAAGGAAAAGTCTTGTGATCGAACACCCAAAAACCAAAGGTTAAGTGATTGTCGTGTACAAGAAATCGTTATGGTTCCTTAACCATCATAAAGTCTTTCGAGAGATGAGTGATCGTGTCCAGTTAACTGAATGTAGGACTGGAGAACATCATGGAGAATGGGTGGGAACCAAATAATTTAGAGCCTTAAAAACCTTTTTTCTAAAAAAACTGTGAACTAGGCCATGTTATAACCCTTAAAAATCCGAATTGAAGCATGGGTTAATTCGAAAGCAACATTGTTACAAGAGTACGGTAATCTGCGTTGGTATCACACCATTTTTTAAAATTTCTTTAGCACAATGTTTTTTAATGTTTCAGTATCTTTTCAATAAAAGTTTTCTAACTTCAAGACAAACACAAATTTTGCATTAGAATTATCATTCTTAGGATAAAACATTCTTTGCATATGAAAAAGTGTTTAAACATCAAGCGAGCTTGCATAATGAGCATCAAATGAAGATTTTGATTATCCCGAGGGACGAATTGCTTCAGGAATCTGTTGAAAAGAATGATCTTAATTTGGGGCATACTTTCTAGATACTCATTTGAATTGAAGAAGACTAGTTTGAGAGATTGATCAAGAACTATTTTTTTGATGATTGTGCGGAAGTTTTGTTTGCCCACAAGTCTCTGTTGAGTAATGGCGTATCGTTTCCAATTGGTCTCGAAGGACAATTTTCTTCAAGCATCTGCTTGCACGTGAAGAGGTTCGAGTTGAGAAGTATGATTGTGTACTAGCTTGTTTTGAAGTATGATTTTATCCTAAGTTTTCTAAGCTTACAATATTTATATTAAGGAAAATTCCAATTTAAATACATCAACAAATCAAAGGGAATTTTTAAACTCATTCTAGATTATTACATAAAATTTCTATTTTCGAAAGATTCAAATCCTCACTTCTTCAAATTCCTCTAAGACTTCTTCTTCTTTAAGCATTCTTCATTTTTCTCTCATGTTTTTCAATCATTTGTGTTCATGAAACAAGAAATTGAGAATGGTTAGCAATAATCAAACATAAACATAATCATTGAACATGGAACAAGAATTTTCAAAGAATTTTCTCTTCAAATTCATCATTAGGGTATCGTGATATGAATCAGAATGGAGGGTTTTGAGTTCAATCATTTGGTTCATAGGCAATTAACCAAGGCCTCATACTTTGTTTCAACAAATCAGAATTACAATAATTTAATCACGGGCATATTCTCCTATTGCAAATCACAAAAGGTTAGTTTTGGTTCACAAAGGGAGGTGTAAAAAGACAAAGAAACTCAGAATAACTGTCAAGCCCAACAAGAAGCATCGCATATCAAAAGAGAAAACTTAGTAAAAGACCAGCCCAGTTACATCAATCAGATATAAAAAAAGGCATATCAGACATCAAAAATAGCACTCAAAATCACAAGTCAGAATCACATTTTCCAAGCCCAACACGTTTGATTTCTAGTTTCCCCAGATACAGCAAATCAGAAGAGTAACATCTGAAAATGCTCAAGCCCAATACAAATCTGTTCCAGGCCTGTTATCAAAGTTCGGAGAAACACAACAGAAACCCTAATATATGTCACTATAAAGTCATTGAATGCACTGAAATTAGAGGGGAAATTTTCAAAAAATCAAAAGACGCGCGTATCACAAAACCCAGAAAACCCTAATATCATTTTCCTACAGATATAAAAAATTACTCACAAAAGTAATAACATCAACAAGCTATCAAGCTAACCCCAACCCTAAGTTATGATCATCTTTAATATAACACAAAACCCTTCAGAAAATGTAAAAAGATTATAAGTTCCAAATCATAGAGGAGAAGAGGAGAAAAATATCTCAACTCACAAAGAACCAGATTGAAAAGACTTTACCAGCAAACATTGTGTATCACAGACTCCAACCGCCGAACTCCCCGTATCGCCGTAGTTTCCATTCCATCTCTATCAACTCCATCGTTTCCATCGTCCTGACCGTCTTCCTCTTCGATTTCGGTTTCATTATGGAGATTTTTCTCTGTTTAGTACGATTGTGTCTATGTTTCTGATAATGCAAAATTATATCGAATTTTCTGGATGACTTTCATGCATTTTATTATCGTTTTTATTTATTTATGTGATATTATGCTGGTATTTTATTGTATTTCAGGTATATGCTAGAAATGAACCTAAATATGAAAAGGAGAAAGAAACAGGAAGGAATGACAGAAAATGTGTGACTTTGTAGCAGAAAACAAAAGAAACTGCATTAGAGGACTATGACGGTCATTACATCCCCATGACGCTCGCCCCATATTCAATTAGTGTGCCTCTCGACACACATGACGATACAATCAGCACATGTTGAAAATATATGTGTCCCAAGACACATAATGCATGGTGCTTGGGACAACCATTTTATGTTTGACACACAAAGTCTTCTCCACGTCTTCTTCACGTAACCACTGATGAAGCCCAACTTCCCATTATCGCCCCATGATCTTTTCAACTTCCCATTTTCCTACTTCTTTTTCCACTTTCTACATGATTTGCACTACCTCTCACATAAAGTTGTAACTTACATATTATTTCTCTATATATAGGATCTTAAAAAATTAGCTTGAGGATCCAAGTTTTGTACGCAGATTATTATTCTTAGTTTTAGGCAGCAAATTACTCATGTAAAAGTGGTAGTTTCTCACATTGAGGAACTACTACACCATTAGTGTAGGCCTATAATTTTTGTAATGCTTGGAACAATCTTGCCGACATTATTTTCAAAGCTTTATTCAAGTTTCAAGATTTGTTTTGTTCGTAGTTTTATTCAAGTTTACTTCGTCTACATTATTTCCAGTTATTCCTGCCGGCTTGTGGAGGATACGCACTGCTCAAATTTTTTGCTTCAGTATTTAATTTCAAGCTCCAATTTTAAGTATAATTTATTTATTTTTACCATGCATGCGTTGTTAAATTTATGTTTTAATTTTATGTTATCTTGCAATAAAATTTTGTATGGCTAAATTTCCTGATACCGGTATGTAAATCTTAAACCGAAGGGATTCGGTAATAATTGACATTAATATTTTACAAAAGAACTTTTATGGTTTTAATTTCCAATTTGGATATTTAATTGTTTTTTTATGAGAGTAAAAGATAGTCTAAGGTTTAAAATTAACAGAGCGAGAGTTTGAGGTTTTAACCAGATAGTGGTTATTAAACATTAATTTTAAAAACAGCGAGAGCGCTTTAAAATTAATTGGAATCTATTTGTTTTCAAAAAATACTTTTAAATTTTAAATGAAACAGCGAGAGCGCTCATTTGAGTTTAATAATATGAGCTGAATCGATAGAACGAAAGTGTGAGAGGAGGGGTTTTAAATGAACTGTTTCCACTGAAACAATGTTTTAATACTGAATACAAATGCCAATGACTTATTGAATCCATGAAGTTGACAAAGTACATACCGGTGTCCCATTATTAATTATTATATTTTAGTTTATTCCCCATTAAACCCAAACACCCAAATTTTTATAATTAGCCTTAGCTTTACACAGTGACCTCAAGATAACAATAGTTTGACCATCAGTCCTTGTGGGTTCGATATCTTTTAAAATTAAGTGATAGACTGTGCACTTGCAGTCACTACACCCGACAAACTCATAAAGTCGTTCTCAAGTTTTTGGTGTTGTTGTCGGGGATTGATTTAGTCAAATACCGTAAATCCCTTGTTATGCAGTATATACTAAGGCACTCTTACTTTAATTACTATGTATCACCCAAACTTTTTCTACAACTCTCATTCTCAGTATTTCAAGGAATCACAAGAATCCCATAAATCCGACCTCGAAATACTAATGTAAGATTTCAATGCCTCACTAACTCACTCTCACTCAAATAACCTCTACAACTACCAATCCCAACATTTTAAGGAGGCGCAAGAATCCTATAAATCTGATCTAGAAATATTGTTGAAGGATTACAATGCGACGCTAACTTATCCTCAACTGAATTTCCTCTATAATCACCACACCAAATATTTTGAGGAGCCACAAGAATCCCAGAATTCCACTCTCAAAACATTACTGGAGGATATGAATGTGACACTGAATCGCTCTAGGCTAGAAACTATGATGATGGAGCGCTTTGTGGAAACATAAAATGCGACACTAACTCCCTTTGAGGAACCGTAAGAATCTCATAATTTCAACCTCACAACATTAATGGAGGATTTTGACGCGACGCTAAGTCACTCTAGGCTAGAATCTATGATAGAGCACCTTGTAGAGACACATACTGTCCAAAATGAAGAGATAAGAAATCAAAGTCTTCAAAATAATGGAAGCCTTAGGTAGCTGAATAATGCGGTTGAGTCCCTTGCGGCTCACAATATGGCCTTAGAGACTCAAATCTCCCTTCTTGAACAAAAACCTCTAGGAACCTTCCCTGAGGAGCATGTGGATCTTTTAAACCCAATAGTGAAAAACAAATAAAAAATTATAAGGAGAGTAATAATGAGGTTGAGAAGAGTTCTAATGAGAAAAGAGTAGAGATTGAGAAAAATACACTTACACCATCTGAAAGGAGGTTGTCAAAGAGGTAGAGAAGGAAACATCTATTGTTGTTCCTCCTCCTTGTTACCCACCTATTTATTTTCTACAAATATTTATGGAAGCTAATGTAGATGCCAAATCCAATAAGTATGTAGAGAATATCCATGCCAATGCACCTTTGTTTGAGGTCCTGCATAAAAAGAGAAAACTTAAGGATCGTGAAACTAGGGAAATCATTAGCATTAAGAAGGGAAGGTTAATATTCGTGTTGGTGGGTGAAATAACTAAGCCCAAACTTGAAAAGCTGATACTCAGAATAGATCTTGAACCACCACCACAGGTTCAAAAATAATGAATCACCCTAAAGAAGAAAGAAAAGAAAAGGTAAGGGATATGTGAGATTGCTTGATAAGTGGCCATGGAAACCAATGACGATTAAAAATCTGATTGAGGAGTTATTCTCGAGAGAATCACCATGAGTGCTGACACTCTTGAGTCACCAAGCTACCAGCGTTAACCAAAGCACTTTGTGGGAGGCAACCCACGAGTTTCAATTTAATGTTTTTGCTTTGGTTTGAGTTTGCAGAAAATAAAGATTTCGATCGCTTGGCATCTATCAGTTTCATGCAGGCAACTATCGAGGAGAGCATTGATCAGGTTCTTATTCCTCCTTCCACTTTTTACTGAAACATTGAGGATAATGTTTTGTTTGAGTGTGGTGGAGGAACTTTACCGCTTTCCATTTATCGATTCTTATTTTTATTTATTGTTTTCTAGTTTATCGCTTCCACAAATTTTTAAAATTTTAACCTCTAACAACAATTATCTTGTTGATGCATGGCACACACACTCTGAAAGTATATAGGTTGTCACACTTTAGGTTGTGTTAAAGAGACTTGTGAAAGTTTCGTTAAAATCGATACTGTTATGACACCCTAAACCCCCTCATTATGTGATATAAATTTAGATACCCATTATGACGAGACCTTAAGCTCAAGTTTTCAAAGTAGCTTTAAAGTAGTTTATATTAGGAGTCGACACCATCATAAGCACAAACTACGTAGGGAGTCGATGAATATAAGTGAATGATCCTAAAATTTCTAAAAATTAGTTATCGTAATTGTTGTACCCCAAAATTTGCACTCTCACTTTACTTAATATATGTTCATTGAGATACTCAATTTGCTCAAGGATGCCCAAGAGTTGACCAGATAAATTCCCTCCTAAAGCAATGAACCCTCAATTAGGGTTTCCATTTTCATCAAGATGGGTGAAATTCAAAGACCTCATATGCTCTCCATGGTCCTAATATGTTCTCAACACCCTCCATGTCAAATTTCAAGCCTTGCACAAGAAGTTTGCTCAGTCAACTGCTTAGATGCTTGAGAATCGACTATATTAGGTCAAAAGTCAATTGTGGCCCACATACAGTCAAACTTCAAGATTTTTGGTCAACATAAATTTTTTGAAGTGATACTCATCATTTGATCAAGGGTTGATCATGATTCCTCAAGGAATTCTCCTAATTCATCAAAACTCAAAAGTTGCTAAATTAGGGTTTCTTAGGAAAAGTCAACCAATATTTGACCAAGCATAACTTTCTCATACTTTATCAAACATTTATCAGCCAAGGCTCATTTTGAAGGGAATCCAATTTCCTACAACTCATCTTCATCCCTCAAGTTCAAGAACTGCACCCATAAAAAGATATGAGTTTCTACATTATAGGTCCTTTTGAAAAGTCAACAAAAACACCTTTTGGGTCAAAGCTTCTTACATGAACATGGAAGACCCAAGTGAGATGAGACCAAAAGAGTTGTTTTGGGGACATCCTAAGCTTTCTAAAAATTCCAAGAACACCTCTTTAGGGTCAAAATTGGAAGAGTTATGCATTGTCAAAGTTGACCATTTTTGGAATATTGCCAAAAGTCAATTATGCCCAAAAAATTTATTTTTTGCCAAATGGGCCTAACTTTTTATGCTTGCATTATGCCTCTAACAATGTCCACGACCCAAACACTCTACCACATATTATTGACTTCATTTATTTAATTTATTTTGATTTTTTATCATTTAAAAGTCAAATTAAATCAAATAAATAATATAAAATATGGAAGATTTGTTTTTGATCTGATTTTGAATGGAATTATAATGTAAATATGTTGTCAAACCAAATCAAATTATGCCAAGGGTGATTGGGATGAAAATGGTATGATTTGGCTTGATATAGAATGAAATAATGCAAAGATGGAATCAAATCAAATCTTGATAATTGGAAAAGATGTGCATGTTTTTTGTTAACCTAATACAGTCTAGTACATATACAAAACAAATGCAAAGCACAAGGAAGAGAAAAAAATCGTGTGAAACGGCCAAGAACATAGTGCACTTTTGTCAAAAAAATCTCAGACCAAATTCCACACTACAACCATCCTCAAGGAGATTTAAGGGTTGCAACACGTTCCTGGCAATCTCCTGAAGGTAAATGCATCTTTTGCACGCACCAAAGCACCTTGAATCGTAAAATCCACAACCCTGTTATCCAAATATTTTTTATTTTTGATTACGTGCATACATGATTTTTTGATGGAATTCAATCATACATTCTTGTTTATTACAAAGTCTCGATGCTTGTTGAATCATTCAATTGAGTTTTAAGTGCAGGAATCACAGTTTGCCATTCTTAGGGTTTCTGAGTTCGTTTTAGGGCTTCCTTCTACAAGCAAAATTAGGGCTAGGCATGGACACTATGATGTCCAGGGCTTCAAGCCCAGTTGATTCATGGTCTTCAATGAATTTTATATTGCCTATGATAGATTTTTGAATAACGCAGGGTTGTAGTTACAGGCATGAGACCATAGGTAAAAGTACCTAGGCTAAAACGACAGCCAGCGGAGGAAGACGAAGGCGTGACACAACCTGGTTGGCTCATTTGAAATTGCGCGCGTTTTCATTTACACTGGCTTTCTTTTATATATAATATATTATTATTGTTATATATATATGAATGACTTGGCATCTGAGTTTGTTTTGATGTACGTTGGTAAAGGAGAGGAGTTGCGTTCGAATCTCAGGTCCAACGTTTTTCTATTTTCTAAACGAATTCTTATGGATCTAGCGCTTGCAGGCTATAGAAGTGCACCATACAACTTCACACCATCATCATCAGATCATACATCACTCAGATCTAATGCTCTCGGATGCAGTCCCATGGTGGACGTCCCCAATCCAGTAACACCAGATTCAACACTTGCCATGGGCCAACCGGATCTGAGCCTTGGCAAATTCAACAAACACCTCTCCAGTTTGGGTTTCACACCCCCCTTCAAGCCTATTTTTCTAACCTTTTCATTTCTTTTTTATTAATTTTTATTATTTTGTTTATTCATTATTTAGTTTAATTATTTTTTAATCAATTTTTTTTATTTATAAAATCATAAAATCAAAACCACAAAAGTATAACTTAGTTTCCTTTTTTTAATAAATTAATTTTTGTAAATAAATTAATTTCATCAACTTTAATTTACTTTTTATTAATTAAAATTAATTAGAAAAGTTAGGTTAAATTCAAATCTTTTTCATAAAAAATCCAAAAAATATTTTTTAATGAGCAAATTAGTTTTTTAGGGTTTTGAACCTTTTTTTAGCTTTAATTCTCGCGCATTATTATTTTTCCGTACAATTATTTTATTTTTTATTGATGTAACTGTGCCCGGTTTGTAATAGCTTAATTAGGATTTTATTTCCGCATTTTGCTTTCAGTCAAATACTTATGTATCTACCCCAAAGCCTTTTAATAGCGTAGGACTTTTACTTTCTCGCTTTTACATTTTGTATGCTTCTATATAATTTTTAGCAACCTAGGAGTGTATGATTAATGAATCAATTGTAGATCACTAAACTTCAAGATAAATATAACTGAAAAAAGCACACTGCTGCACATGTTCACTCCTAGGATTTACTCCACTCGGTTGGCTCAGAAATAATGGTCGTGTCCCTCGAATATAGGGATGCCTTAGCAATGACCCGCGATTCAAAATCGTCATAAAGATCATTGTCCCTCGAATTTCCTACGAATTGATCTTATGACGATAGTCCCTTCGAAACGCTAACGTATCTCTAATTGTTGCCTTTAGAGACCATTTCGTCCCTTCCAACGTCCCTTTACAAATCCAACGATGGTGCTACCTATTCCTTAATAATAGGATAGCACCGTCTAAAGGAAAACGAACATACTTTTTCCAGTAGGTAGATTAGTTCCTAGGTACTTGCTCAAACAAATGTTTTTCACACAAACACTTTTCCAAAACAATTTTCAAAACAACTTCGTCACACTCTTGAGGACTGATACAAGAGTCGTCACGAACTAAAACCTTTTCAAAACAAGCATACACAAGAAATTTAAAAATGAGAAAGTACCTAAGATCCCATGGAAAACCACAGATAGAAAGGGTGCTAACACCTTCCTTTTCTATAATCTACCCCCCCCCCCCCCCCCCCCCCGTACTCAAAAATATTCTCGAAAAAAGTTTTTTCTTTTCTTTTTCCTTTTCCTTAGTTGGATGAAATAAAATTTGGTGGCGACTCTTGCTTACCGCGAGATTTGAGAACAAAAAATGCAGACCAGTATTAACAGTCGGTTTTGCCACCGTATCAAAGAACTGGAGACTCTGCTGGGGAGAAATAAGTGGGGTATACTTTAGGATCTAGGTAATTTTTTAATTTCTTTCTTGTTTGTTTTGTATGCTTTATTCTAAAGGGTTTTGCTTGGGAATTGTTAAAGATCCTACACCCGGATCTGGGGAACTTTTTAGGTAAACAACAATAGATTGTGGAGACTGTACGGCGTAGACCAATATGGATTAAGCGATGGCTGTGTTGGTGTGACACTTTGGTTGGTACCGGTATCCTTCGTGTGGAAACGAGGAGAATACGGGGCCGCCCCGTGGTGTCGTGAAACACTAACGGACCTTAGAACCTTAGTTGAAAAAACATGGCCATTAGAAAGTAGTGAGATAGCCGACCTCGGTATAAAGCTAAGGATTGGTTGATACTCGATGCTACACTCATTGAGATCAGACTTTCGGGATATTTCGGCCGCAAGAAAAGATTGCTTGAGCTGAAACAATGCCCGATAAAGGATGATCAGTGATATTGAGAATCTTTAGAACCCTGTTACTTTTCTAAGACAGGTTTAAAACCAACTAAACTTCAAGAGGGTACTTACCTTTAACCTCATGCAAGCCTTTGAACCTAAGGTTTATTGTGTGTTTTGCTTATATGTGATTCATCTTGTTCGAACATGACATCATGCATCATAACATAGCATCCATTCTTATTACACTAACCATTTCAAGGACCAAGGGAATTTATCTTTGTTCTGTTTTGCAGATCATGGCTTCTGCTCATTGAAACACTATCTGAATCAGCTTTGTGAAAATACCGTCTCAACTCAAAGAGCTAGTATCAAGGGACCCTGAAACTTCTACGTTCACTAAGAGACATGGTCGACTTCTCAACCTGGTTACTTCAAACTTTGATGAAAAGATGATGAGTGTACTCTTTCAGTTCTTTGATTCCAAGCACCACTGCTTCACCTTTCAAAACTATAAGTTGGTGCTTACCATGGAAGAGTTCTCTCATTTATTGGATATACCCATTCTTGAACAGTTGCCTTTCACAGGTCTGGAAGAAGTTCCTAAGCCAGAAGTTATTGCCTCAGCCTTGCATCTAAAACAGGCCAACGTGGTATCCAATTGGGAAACAAGAAGCGAAGTTAAGGGTTTTCTAGCCACGTTCCTGATTAACAAGGCCCAGCTGTTTTGGGATGATATGGATTTTCAGGCTTTTGAGGAGGTCTTGGCCCTTCTAATCTATGGGTTAGTACTCTTCCCTAATCCAGACTTACTCATAGATGTGAATGCTATCAATATCTTCCTCTCTCGTAACCCCATGCCTACCTTTCTCGGAGATATTTTACACTCTCTCCATACTCGTACCATGAAGAAAAGAGGGGTTCTTATGTGTTGCATGCCATTGCTGTCGAGGTGGTTTATTTCTCACCTCCCTAAGTCTGTACTGAAGAATGAAGAAGGTTTGGGTTGGTCACAAAGGATAATGTCACTCGCTCACACAGATATTCTCTAGTGTTCCTGAGCTATGGAAAACACTGCTATTATTGACCGCTGTGGGGAGTACCCTAATATCCCATTACTTGGCATCAGAGGGGGCATAACCTACAATCCTTATTTAGCTCTGCGACAATTTGGGTACACTCGAAGAGACGGTCCCCATGAGTTACTTATCAAGGGCATTGTGTTTAACTATGAGGATGATATTCGAGGTGTGATACGGTGGGAAAGAACTGACTGTTTTTTGGAATGCTGGTTTGCGTTTTGCGTTTCTTTTCGCAAAATGTCGCGGTAAGCAAGAGTCGCCACCATCTTTCATTTTATCCAACAAGGAAAGGATGACGCTCCAACTCCATTGGGGAAGCTTTTTAGACTGTGCTGGGGAAATATTGACTCCACTAGGGGGTATCTTGTATTCTACCGGGTAATATTCTTATACTCTGCCAGGGAATGTTAAGACTGTCGGGGATATCAAGCCTTTTTAGTACTGATGGTAGATCAACTCTGCTTGGGGAGAGCATTGTTGATTCGTTCATAGTTGCAAGGCTCAACTGAAGGAGCTATCGTTACTGTCTTACTCTGCGGGGAGTGAAAGTACTTTGGTCATATTCTTAAAATGAATTTACCTTGTACCTGGTGGACAAAGTAACTATATAGTTCGGACAATTCTTATTTCCCCTGTTTCTGCGGGAGAAGGTGCATGCGGAGGCCCTGTGGATCGAGTATTATCCCCCCCTATG
The DNA here is from genome assembly GCA_948472305.1 of Vicia faba. NCBI lineage: Eukaryota > Viridiplantae > Streptophyta > Magnoliopsida > Fabales > Fabaceae > Vicia > Vicia faba. The sequence goes on from OX451738.1 coordinate 1,262,420,957, forward strand.
AGGTGCTTGGTATCTTTCGGTCAAAATGATAAGTCTTCTTCTAGTAGGCCAGTTATGAGATGACGAGACATAGTCGTACGCTTTGATCCCTAATTTTTTCCTGGACCGCCCTTTCGGGTTTTTAGTCCACCGGGATACCCTTTTTGCCCAAGCTGCCTTTTTAGGTTTTCGACTTACCGGGTGTACAATTTTTCATTCTCATCCCTAAGTTTTTCCTGAACCCTTTTGGTTCGCCGGGAAGCCCTTATTTTTTCCTAGGCCAGTCAACCTAGCGGGTCTTTGATTATGCGTAGTACTTTTTTGACTATGTCCACGCTCTCAGGATGTTTGGAGGTGTCACTGTCGGTAGTGTTGTGTTGCCATACTACCAGAAGATCTTCATTTGATCATGCAAGATTCGTTGCTGGAATTCATGTCCAATGCCCCAATTGATTCAGATGGAGATTTGCCCCTGGCTATTTGGCATTTTGAGAGATTCCTTGAATCTTCACTTGACTGCCCCAGATGATGGACAATGATAATGTCGTGCCCCTTGATTGGAAGTGTTTTTCCACTTGAGGTGATCCTTTTTATTGAGAAGTTTTTTGTTCACTAGATATTCTTCGTGCGAACTTCTCTGCTGTTTGAACAAATAGTCATATGCAAACAATGTTATTTTAAGAATGCAAAGCTTATGTCTGTCTTGAAGTTTTTGAAAATGCACTTTTTCAGTAAGATAGGAAAATTTTGTAAAATGTAACGTCAACTCAGGATTTACAGCAAGCCCTACAGGAGTCAGGATACCTTTTGTAACAGTATGCTTTCAAACTAACCCATGCTTCAGCTAGGACTTTTAAGGGTTATATCGTGGTCTGGTTCACGGTTTAAGAAACAAAGGATAAAGGCTCAAATTTTATTTGTACCCACCCGTTCTTCGTGATGTTCTTCGATCCTAAACTCAGCTAATCGTGCATTAGATCTTGTTTGAGTCTTTGCTCTGACATACCAGTGATGGTTCGGATACTGACAATTTATTTTGAACAGGCAGTCATTTTGTTGAGAGTTTGCAGGACCTCTTTCTTTTTGATTTTATTATCCTTGTCTTTTTCCTGAACTATTTCTTTTGTAATTACAGTCAGCGGGATGCCCCAGTTTTGTAAGTCTCCTTCATAGGTTTTGACTTGATGGGCGTTTATTTCTAGAGATAATGACTTCTTGTCCTTACGATTATACAGAACCATCACCGTCTTTTGTTTCGGAAGGACTTCTTTGATGCCATTCATTGTGCACCTGGATTAACTGAGAAAACTACCCTTCCCCAGGTTATAATTATGGGTTTTAATTTGTGAAATGAAAAACTCCAACTTCTTTGGCTCAAAGGGGTTGACTAGGGATTATTTTCCTTATAACTCCGCTGTTTAGGATTTGAAACAATGCCTGTACATCGTCAGCGGGGTCTGTTCAAAAGCATATTGTAGAGATTTTGGTATCATTTTTGTCATCCTCCCTCTAAAGGCTTAGAATTTTTTTTCGAGAGTTGATCATCACAAAAAATGAAAGCAATTTGAATATAGTGAATACGAATGGATTGATTCAAAATAGACATATGCAATGCATTGATAAAGTAATAAAGTTTGACATGAATAAATGTTTGAACAATCAAAAGAAAATTACAAATTGAAAATCCTAATGAACAAAAGTCTTCTCGTCTCAGTACTTGTCACTTCAAATGGTGAACCTTGGAGGGATGTTAGAATAACTCAGCCTGACCATTTGTGTGAATTCCAATTCTCCTTCATCAATCAGGTTTTGAATTTTGTACTTCAACTTCCAACAGTCGTCAGTGTCATGCCCCGAGCTGTTAGAATGGTATGCACACCTTGCATCAGGATTGTAGTTGGGTGAAGAAGTCTTAGGATTCGGATGAGGTCCTACCAATGTCACCAGATTCAATCTCAATAGGTGTTGTAAAGCCTGAGACAGTGACATGTTGAGCTTGGTAAATTGCCGCTTGGGCATATTTGGCTTACTCCGATCAACCCGTTGTTTATGGCAAGGTTGTTGTTGGACCCTTGAGGTAGTAGCAACTTGGAGAGGTCTATTCTTCATCAAACCAAACCTTTGACTTCTCGGAAGTTGATTAATGACTTGGTCCCCGTCCTTGACTGTTTGCTTGATGTTGTTGTATCTGTCTTGATGAAGCTGGTTGATAATGGTTCTCAGCTCTTCTTGTTCCCGAGCTAAGCCTTGGATAAGAGCCATCTGCCCCAGCATCTGGGTTTTCAAGGCACTGAACTCAGCTTGCAGTTGTTCCAGCCATTCGTCCTTATTGTCTTCAGGACTTTTCTTGACCAAGTTCCCAACGAGGAATGTTTTCAACTCTTCCTGCTCCTTGGATAGGTTTAGGAATACGTCCCTGAACTGAGCTTCTTGAGTTTGAAGATCTTGTTTGTCTTGTTGGAAAGCCATTGCTGAAATAAACAGCGAGAACATGAGAGACCTGTACTGGGAGACCTGTTATGCAATGATATGTATGATATATGTATGCAATGTTTTCAAGGATCTCGCGGGGTAAACAAGAAATTGTTAGAATTTGTTTGAAGAAACTTCGTGTCGTTAAGAGTCCTTCTTCAAGAGTCAAGCTCACCATATCGAGTGGGTCATAGCCCCTGACTCAAGTCATCGTGTTTTGATTTATATACGACATTGGCTAGAGGAAAATAAATCCTCTTTGCCCCTTGCTTGACGTCTGATTTACCATAACCTACATCACAGACCCTTGAGATCCTTGAAATGGTTAAGGAAATGTTAAGGCATGATGTGATGATGTATATGATATGCGTTTAAGCAAAAGTGTGAGGTGCTGTAAGTAAACCCTGTAATAAATCCAAATTATTGGATAAGGACTGTAAACAAAACCTGCAAGGAACTCATGTTGTCAGATAACAAGAATGTGCAAGTAGTTCAAGTTTGAAGGCACACAAGTCACACAAACAACCTTAAGTTTAGGATGGCATGGAGTTTAGGTATTACCCTCTTTCAGTTTAGTTGGTTCAAATCTGTCCTAAAAATAGTAACCAAGTTCTAGAGGATCTCAATATCACTGACTACCCTCGATCGGTCATAATTCCAGTTTAGAAACCTTTTCTTGCGGTCGGAATCATCGCGAGAGTTTAGTCTCAATGAGTGTAGCATACTGCTACTGTTCTATGGCAAGGTTGGTTAATTTAAAGGTTCTAAGGTCAGTTGGTGCTTAATGACCCCTTAGCAGACCCATATTCTCCTCGTTGCGCCACAAGGGATATCGATACATACTAAAGTGCCACACCAATGTAGCTACTGCTTCAACCGTATCGGTCTACGCCGTACAGTTCCCTCACAGTTTATTTCTACTTACCTAAAGGCTATCCCCAGATCCGGGTTAGGATCTATAGTAACTCTGATTCAAGCCCACAAAGATAAATCATACAAATCAAGCAATTGAAAACATTATGAACTATTCCTAAGGTACACCCCACTTATAAGATCTCCCCAGCAGAGTCGTCAGTTCTGTGATACGGTGGGAAAGAACTGACTGTTTTTTGGAATGCTGGTTTGCGTTTTGCGTTTGTTTTTGCAAAATGACGCGGTAAGCAAGAGTCGCCACCGTCTTTTATTTTATCCAACAAGGAAAGGAAAAAAGCACAGAAAAATTCCTTTTTCGAGATGTTTCTCGGGTCCGGGGGGTAGATTATAGAAAGGGAAGGTGTTAGCATCCTTTCTATCCGTGGTTATCCACGGGCTCTTAGGTACTTGCTCAATTGTTTTCAAAATTTTGCTTTCTTTGTGATTGTGGGGTTGAAAAAAGTCTTTTGTTTGAAAAGGAGTGTAAGTGTGAAAAAGATTTTGTTTTTTGAAAGAGCAAGTATCTAAGAACCATCTACCTACTCGAAAAAGGAATCGTTTTATGCTATCTTCCTTTAGACAATGCTATCCCACTATTGATGAGTAGGTAGCACCGTCGTTGGAGTTTTAAGGGTCAATTCGAATTTAGGGACGTCTGGTCACTAAAGCAATGTTAGGACGCCTTAGAAGTAACCCTAATGTCTTAGATAATTTGTTTTGAGGCAACAATATCCGAGGCAACCGTTTTGAGGCGACTATGATCTTTAGGCAAGAGGACGACCTCTAAAGTGACCTATACTCAATGACCGCGTACGAAGGCAACCAAGTGGGGTGTACCCTAAGAGTGCGCATGGGCGAGTGTGTCGTTTTTAGTTTATTTTTATCTTTGTACATGTCAATGGTGATCTAAGTTGATTTTAGGTTAAACATTCATTCTTTACATGCAAACCCTATTACCAAACATCTAGCAGTTGAATATTTGCAGAAATTAAAAGTGCGGAATTTAAACTAAATTATTACAAGGCGTCGGGTATTTACATCGCCAAAAGCAACCCTTTGAAAATAAAAGCAGAAAAAGTAAATGTCTTAATTAAAAATTATTACAATCCGGGAGCAAATACAATAATTCGAATAAATAAATAAAGTGCGCGAGAAATTGAATCGAAAGCGAAACTAGGGTTTTGACCCTCCTATCCTAATTAAGGAAAAAGAAAATGTTTTTGTTGTTTTTATTTATTTTTTAAGAAAAGAAATCAAATTCTAAAATTAACTGCTAAATTAATTATTAAATTAATTAATTAATGAAAAATATTAAATGACATATTTTTGGAGTTTTTGTTATTTTAGGAAAGAAATAAAATAATTAAGTTAGCCATAAAACCTATTTATTCTAATTGATTTTAAATATTTACAAAATAAATGAAAGTTACCTAAAATTAATATCCTAATTAAATTAATTAATATTTATTAATAAGAAATAAAATTCTGAAATTTAATTTGGTAAAAAATATTTTTGTGATTTTTGATAAAAAAGAAAATTAATTAATTGTTAGTAAAAATAATAAATAAATTACTCAAAGAAAAATATGGAAAAAGGAAATAAAGGGTGAGAAATTAGCCTGATTTTAGGGTGCAACAACTGTTGGTGTCATGTGTAAGCTGTTTTGTTTTGGCCATTTACGTTTTGGTTTTTGGCCACTTGTGTTCTGGCCTCAACGTTCCTTAACCTTCTCAGGATGTCTATCTCGCCATGTATTGGTGTCATGTGTAAGCTGTTCTGTTTTGGCCATTTGTGTTTTGCCTTTTGGGCATTTGTGTTTTGGCCTCAACGTTCCTTAATGAACCTGCATGGGATCCTGTCTAAATCTGCAGTGTTGAATCTCATGAACACATTAAATAAATTATTATATATCATGAAATATAAATAAAGCCAATATATGAAGAAATTTAATGTTTAAGCCAATATGGCATGTACGAATGATTATACCCTTTTGATCATGGAGATCAAATCAACCTTACCCTTACTGGAGAAGTAGTGATATGAATACTTTTATGCCCTTTTGATCATGGAGATCAAATCAGCCTTACCCTTACTGGAGAAGTAGTGAGATGTTGGTTTGTAACTGTGATGACTTGTTTGTAGTGAGATTTTGGTTTGTAACCGGGATGGCTTGTTTGTAGTGAGAGGGAGATTTGTAATAAGGATTTCAAGGTTTTAGGGTTCTTGAAAGAATTTGATATTCTGACAACATTGTGGCAAAGGTTTTTTTTTCTCTCCCCGTTTGTGTGAAAAGAATGTGATTATATAATATAAATTAGAGTAAAGAAAATGGGCTTTGAATGTGCAATTGGGCCTCCAATGTTCACTTGAGTTCGTGACGTTCCAGGCTAAATCGCAGGGGTTTAAGTGAAATTTTTGAAGTTGAAATGTGAAAATAAAATGTAGCCGACATCGAGAATTAACTCCTGTCCGAAAATCGCCTTAATCGGATAAATGGTGAATTAGTTATGAATTTTTGAATTTTCAGCTCAGACAAACTTATTTTGGGCTCCAGTGTCGACTCTGACACGTTCTTCAATAAAAAACTGGTATTGATCTGAGCATAATTCGGTCTCAACTTTTGAAGCAAAGTTGTAGATATCTGAGTCAGTGACCTTGTGTAAAAATATGAGCCAAATCCGATAAAAATTGACCGAGTTATGAATTTTCAAAGTTTCGACCCAGATAAAATAATATTCAGCATTCAGGATTTTTGGCGCGTCACGCGTACTCTGAGCAAAAAATGAAGACCTTTTGTATACCGTTCGAACTCAATACCTTCTGTGAAAACATAGCCAACTCAACTTTTGAAATTTTGGCGCTGGAACCAACTCGATATGATGAAAATCGACCAAGTTATGATTTTCTGAACATGACGCAAATAAACTTCTGTCATAAATTTTCTGTACGAAAATACTTGATAATTCCACAATTTTGAAGACCTTCTGATCGAAAATGGCTTCCCTCCGTGAGAGATGAAAATGTAGATAATGTCAAGACGGAATTTTGGCCACCGGAACAGGTTCAAAACAAGCCACGATCTTCAAGTTATGAATTTTTAGCGCGTAAAAACTGCACTTTCAACACACTTTTTCACCATATTTCTTCGAGAAAACTCACACATTCGGATACCTTCTTTAAAGAATTTACTCTTGAGATGAACCTGAATTTGAGAATACGTTATCAGAGATATCTTGGCGAAAGAACACCTGAATATGAAGCGCCGGGTTGGACTTGTGAATCTTTGAACCCCGAATCGTTACAAAACGGCAAACCGATTTTCAGCACGGAAAATACTGAGAATATCCATTGACGAAATAAACGTCACTTGTAACCTGAAGAAGCTTGATAAATATACCTTTATTCCATAACCATAAGACCAATAATATTCGTGTATGAAAAAAGGGAAAATTTTGGGGTACAACACAAGGGTATCGCCTGGGGTTCATACGAGCTTGGAGCATGGTAAATAGATCTAGCGCCAAGGCTTTGGGGCCATAGGCTTCCATTCCTATGGAACCTTATCTCCAATAGGTACGTGCTCGCGCCCAGAAAATTATGATGGCCTATATGGCCATTTTACCAATGATTGTGGAACCCACTACTGAAGGGGGTATTCCTTACATGGTTCTCTATCCTGATATGCCCACTAATCTTGGAGAAAACTCCATCTCTGCTCTTACGTCAGAAAGATTCAGCCCCACACCGCTGATAGAAACTTGTGGGTTCACTTATTTCAAGAAAGTTTGTAGGGGACTTAGCTTAAATGGTTCTACCAACTTGAGAGAGTCAATGTTCGAAATGGGGAAGATCTGGCAGCTGCTTTTTATAAGCAGTACCAATACAACCCCGACCTTGCTCCTACTCGTACTCAACTCCATAGTATGTCCATGGGTGCAAGTGAAGTCTTTCAGGACTATGCACAAAAGTGAAGAGACTTGGCTGGAAGAGTCCAACCCCCATTGTATGATAGGGAGTTGGTCGATATGACATTAGCTGAAGTTCTACCTCATCTGCTGAGATCCAACTTGGCGACCTTGAATCCGAACACCACATCTCCCTGATATAATCCAAATGCTCGGTGTGCCTATCATTCTGAGAGTCCTGGCCACAATACTAATGACTTCTGGGCTTTGAGAAATAAGGTACAGGATCTAATCGAAGCCAAGGAAATTGAGTTCGATGCTCTGGAAAAGCCCAATGTCATAACTGCTCCCATGCCTAAGCACGGTCGTGGAGTTAATGTTGTTGATACAGACTTGTTTGTAAACTTGGTAGATGAAGTTTCTACTCCCCTTATGACGGTTAAGAAGAATTTGTTGTCAGCCGGTTTATTTTTGGGTTATGGTGAAGGTTGCCACATGTGTTCATTTCTCCCTTCTGGTTGCCATTTGCTGAAGTAAGGTGTTCAGTGCCTGATAGACAGCAAAGAAATTTTGTTCGAGAAAACTTTGATTCCTGTTGTTCCATCTGAAGACGTTGCTATTATAACCATTTCCGCCAATCCTTCCAAGGTCTCCTCGAGAAGACCTGTTAGGATTACATCTATTCCAAGAGTCGCTATGCTAATAATCAATGTTCCTGGTCCTGTCCCGTATGCCTCAGACAAAGATATCCCCTGGCATTATGGTGCCGGTGTGTACTATCATGGCATCAAACAAGATCTGAAAAACGAAGAGGCTGATCCTGATATTAGTAACATTGTCGGGACCAGCAAGGTTACCCGAAGTGGAAGGGTTTTCTCTCCCGAGATTTCCCCGAAGACTATCAACAGGCCTATTGTCATTCCGTCTGTTGTTCCTGCTGGTACATCAACTACTGCTCCTGTTCTTACTCCAATTATTACCCCTAACGGCGAATCATACGGTACCCGCGGCAAAGAAGTTATAGGTGAGCCTGCCCGGACGGAGGCACCTAGAAAAATTGTCGTGGAAGCCTCTAAGCAAGAGATAGAGGAAATACTGAAAATAAGCAAAAAGAGCGACTATAACGTGGTCGAGCAGCTGGGGCAAACCCCCTCAAAAATATCCATGTTGTCTCTGCTATTGTATTCTGAAGCCCATACGAAGGCTTGGATTGCATTCCTCAAAAATGCGCATGTGCCGCAGGAGACCTCGACTGATCAATTCAAGGATTATGTGGCCAGCCTGACTGCTGAAAATGGGCTGGGTTTTTCAGATGAAGACCTGACGCAAAAGGAAGGACGCATAATGATGATCTTCATGTCTTGATCGAATGTAGAGGCACCACTATGGCTCATGTGCTGGTAGATACTGGGTCTTCGCTGAATGTTCTTCCTAAGAAGGCACTGGATAGGTTGGACTGTGAGGGTTTGAACTTAAATCCTAGTAACATTATTGTAAGGGCTTTTGATGGGTCAAAGAGAACGGTGCACGGGGAAGTGGACATCCCTGTCAAAGTAGGTTCCCATACTTTTGAGTCCACTTTCTATGTGATGGACATTCGGCCATCATACTCCTGTTTATTGGGTCGTCCTTGGATCCATGAAGTTGGGGCAGTCACTTCTACACTGCACCAGATGCTAAAGTATCCAGTAAGAGGAAAGATTGTCAATGTGTGTGGTGAGGAGGAGTATATGGTGAGCCACCTCAATTCCTTCAGGTACGTAGAGATGGATGGGGAATTCATAGAGACTCCCTGCCAGAATTTTGAAGAGGTTCCCCAGATCCTGGCATCGGCTGAAACTACTACCAACAAACCTCCTCTGAAGAAGGCTTCCCTCAAAGACGCCAGAGCAGTGGTTGAAGAAGGTGGGTGTACCAACTGGGGACAACTCCCTGATTTTACTCATAAAACTGACAAGTGTGGTTTGGGCTTTACTTCAGGAGCTCAAAGGGCTATTAGAAGAGCTCGGGCTGGAGGACCTCCCCTACGTATCAGCAATCGGGGAATTAATGCCATTGAGGACAGCGAGGAAGGCTCAGACATTGACAGCTGGATCTACCCAACTACCAATGGTGGACCAAGTAACTGGACGGCTAGGGACTTTATACCAGTTTCTTTTATTCCACAGTAATTGTCTTACTTGTTTTGAGATTTGTAATAAACAATTGAAACTCTACGGCCTTGTGCCTTGCCCGAGGCACATTTGTTTTGTTTGCGAGGGCTATTATTTGTCATTTCATATATCATTAATAAAGCATTGGACGTTCTTTGCATACAAATTTTACGCTCTTTGTTTTTCTTTTTTGTTTTCACTTTATCAAAATAACTACGCTCTTACACACATCACGTATCATACTGCAGATCCATATCCACTCTGGATCCCATTGATAGCAGCTCTGCTACTGCCAGTTATGACTTCAAAAATCCGATCAACCAAGCCAAATACGAAGGTGAGGATGATTGTGAGGTGCCGGGAGAACTTGCTAGACTATTATAGTCGAAAGAAAGGGCTATACAGCCTCATGAAGAGTCGGTTTATACGATAAACCTTGGCACAGAAACAGAAAGAAAGGAAGTCAAGATTGGTGCAAATTTGGAAGTTAAGATCAAACAGCGGGTGATACAAATTATGCACGACTATGTTAAGATCTTTTCCTGGTCATATGAAGACATGTCAGGATTAGACACTGATATTGTTGTTCATCATCTTCCGAGCAAAGAAGATTGTCCCCCGATTAAACAGAAGGTCCATCGTATGCGCCCTGAAATGTCAGAGAAGATCAAGGCAGAGGTCGTGAAGCAGTTCGATGCAGGGTTCTTAGCTATCACTTCCTATCTACAGTGGGTTGCTAACATCGTACCGGTACCAAAGAAGGACGGTAAGGTACGGATGTGTGTGGATTACAGAGATCTGAACAGGGCAAGCCCCAAGGATGACTTCTCACTTCCTCACATTGATGTTCTGGTTGACAACACCGCACAACATAAAATCTTCTCCTTCATGGATGGTTTCTATGGATACAACCAAATCAAGATGGCTCCTGAAGACATGGAGAAGACAACCTTTGTCACATAGTGAGGCACCTTCTGCTACAAGGTGATGCCTTTTGGGTTGAAGAATGCTGGAGCAACTTATCAGCGCGCCATGGTTGCTTTGTTCCATGATATGATTCACCATGAAATTGAAGATTATGTTGATGACATGATAACCAAGTCTCAAACTGAAGAAGAGCACCTTGATCATCTACAAAAGTTGTTTGGCAGATTGAAGATATACAAGCTGAGGTTGAATCCGAATAAGTGCACCTTTAGGGTAAGGTCTGGTAAACTTCTGGGTTTCATGGTCAGCAACAAAGGCATCCAAGTAGATCCTGTGAAGGTAAAAGCTATACAAGAAATGCTAGCTCCCCGTACAGAGAAGGAAGTTAGAGGTTTCTTGGGACACTTGAATTATATCGCCAGGTTCATTTCACATCTTACTGCTACTTGTGAGCCCATCTTCAAGCTTCTGAAGAAAGATTAAGTGGTAAAGTGGAATGATGAATGCCAGACAACTTCTGAAAGAGTCAAAGAATACCTAAAAGAACCACCGATTCTGATGCCTCCGGTGGAAGGAAGACCTTTGATATTGTACTTAACAGTGCTAGACAATTAAATGGGGTGTGTGTTGGGGAAGCATGACGAATCTGGTCGAAAAGAGCACGCAATATACTACCTTAGCAAAAAGTTTACCGACTGTGAGACACGATAATCACTGCTCGAGAAAACTTGCTGCGCTTTGGCATGGGCTGCTCGCCGACTAAGAAAGTATATACTGACCCACACTAATTTGTTGGTATCTAAGATGGATCCGATCAAATACATCTTCGAGAAACCTGCTCTCTCCGGAAGAATAGCAAGATGGCAGATGATCTTAACTGAGTACAACATACAATATACAACCCATAAAGCAATTAAGGGAAGTGTATTGGATGATGATTTGTCTCACCAGGCCGTGGATGACTACCAGTCCATGAATTTTGAGTTCCTGGACGAGAATATCAAGCCAGTGATTGACTACGAAGAACCTGGACCAGATGAAGGACCCGAGGAGGGATCCTGATGGACTATGTTTTTTGACGGAGCTTCAAACGCACTGGGTAATGGCATTGGTGCTGTAATCATATCTCCCGAGGGTTGTCATACTTCTTTCATCTCCCGACAATGTTTCAACTGCACTAACAACATGGCGGAGTATGAAGCTTATATCATGGGTCTCAAGGCCGCTATTGAACTCAGGATCAAGTTCTTGGATGTTTTCGGGGATTCAGCCTTGGTAATAAGTCATATCAAAGGAGAATGGGATACGAAGCATCCGAATCTCATCCCATACAAAGAGTACGTGTTGACATTTCTCCCACACTTTGAGGAGGTAACTTTTGAACATTTCCCACGAGAGGAGAACCAATTAGTGGACGCGCTAGCTACCATGTCTTCTATGTTCAAAGTTAGGTGGAACAATGAAGCTCCCCAAATCCCCATTGAGAGGTTGGATGAACCAGCACACTGTTGTGAGATTGATACCGATGAGGTGGCAGACAAACCTTGGTTTCACAATGTCAAGAGGTATCTCGAGACTCAAGAATATCCCGAAGGGGCATCTGTCAATGATAAGATGTTTTTGAGAAGGTTAGCTGCAAAGTTCTTCCTCAGTATTGGAATCCTTTATAAGCGTAACCATGACTCCACACTACTACGGTGTGTAGACAAGAGCGAAGCAGAGAGGATCATGACAGATTTACATGAAGGTACCTTCGAAACCCATTCCAATGGAACTACCATGGCTAAGAAGATCCTACGAGCAAGATATTACTGGTCCACTATTCTAGCCAATTGTTATCAGTACTCTCGAACTTGTCATAAGTGCCAAATCTACGCTGATAAGGTGCATGTGCCTCCGGTTCCCTTGAACGTATTGACAACTCTGTGGCCCTTTGCAATGTGGGGCATCGACATGATCGGAGAAATCAGGCCTACTACTTTCAATGGGCATCGCTTCATCCTAGTAGCCATTGATTACTTCACAAAGTGGGTTGAGGCAGCTTCTTTTACTACAGTAACCAAGAACGTTGTGGCGCGGTTTATCCGACATAATCTGATATGTCAATATGGTGTGCCAGAGAGAATTATTACTGACAATGGTACGAATCTCAACAACATAATAATCACCGAGCACTATAAACAGTTCAAGATACAGCACCATAATTCTTATCCCTATCAGTCGAAGATGAATGGCGTTGTTGAAGCGGCTAACAAGAACATCAAGAAGATTATACAAAAGATGACGGTGACATACAAAGACTGGCATGAGATGTTACCATTTTCTCTTCATGGGTACCGTACCTCAGCACGAACGTCGACAGGGGCAACACCCTAATCTCTGGTATATGGCATGGAGGCAGTCCTACCCATCGAAGTCCAGATACCTTCTCTCAGGATTATAAAGGATGCAGGTTTGAAAAAAGGCGACTGGATCCAAACTCGACTTGATCAACTAAATCTAATAGACGAGAAGAGACTTACTTCTATTTGTCATGGTCAGACGTATCAAAAGCGAATGATCAAGGCTTTTAACAAGAAAGTCAGATGTCAAGAATATCAAGTCGGGGATCTCGTGATCAAGCGTATCATACTGCTGAAAGGTGATCCCAGGGGCAAGTGGACCCCCACATAGGAAGGGACATTTATGGTTAAGAACATTTTCTCGGGTGGAGCTATGATTCTAACCACCATGGACGGTGACGACCTTCCTCACCCTATTAATGCAGACATAGTGAAAAGATACTATGCCTAATCAAAAGACCCGCTAGGTTGACTGGCCTAGGCAAAAATAAGGGCTTCCCGGCGAACCAAAAGGGTTCGGGAAAAAATAAGGGATGAAAATAAAAAAAAATATGTACACCCGGCAAGTCAAAAACCTGAAAAGGCGGCTTGGGCAAAAAAAGGTATCCTGGTGGACTGAAAACCCGAAAGGGCAGTCCAGATAAAAGTTAGGGATATGAAGTGTATCACTATGTCTCATTGGATCATCTTGCGACCAGACTTCAGTATCGGCTATCAAGCTCGGACGGCGCCAACCAACCTAATCAACTTCGGACAAAAAGCAAAGTGATGAGACGCTCGAAGACATAGGGGCAATAGCAGAGTTGGAACTCAATGGGGTTGTTGCACATAGCCGTTTTCTTTTACACAAATTTGTATAGATTCTATTTTTACGACGGTGTTCTCTGACTAGAACGTCAGCCTCCTTGTACAAAAAACGCCTATTACAGGCCAACTTCAAAAATCAATACAACTCATTTTCCCAAGAAACTTTGAGTTGTTTTTCTTTTTCTGTTTTGTTTTGCAAGAATGTACAATGACTTATTTTTGACATATGCATTTGAAAATGATTGCTGATCATAAATATTTACATAATAAATAAAGACAATTACTCGTAATTCAAGAAACAGGGGCAAAAACAAGAAGTGCCAAACCCGAAAGTTACTCTGCCCAACAGGTACCGGGATAGAGTCAGCTTTGGAGCATAATCATCAGTACATACGATCCCCACAGAGTAAAAGTATTCAAAAGCATTGATGTCGGCTTTCTCGAAATAGGACGTAACCTCCCCAGCCAGGGTCATTCAGAAACCTGACATCTATATCCCCCAGCCGAATTTCATCCCCCAAGCAGAGTTTATTCCTCTGGATGCAGAGGTTCAATCCCCGACATAGTTCATTAATTCAACTACAAAAATCCACTTTCTAAGTTTATTCCCCGCAGAGTTCATTCTCAAGCAGAATCTCTTCCTGACAGAATATTCATAAATCTCCAGCAGTAGTCAGGGATTTATTTTCCCAAACCCGCACATACTCCGATAGCATTTCATGTACATATATTATGATAAGCGCATACATATCATATACTACATTATCTAATTTATTTTGAGAACATCATCTCACCATGCATTTCATGCATCGCACATAATTAACCTTGTTATCTTTTCAGGAAAGATGATTAGCTTCAACAAATCCAGCAGTTATACAGGTCACGTCTGCAGACAACTAATGGAAACTCAGTTCCCTAAAACAAACAGGTTAACTAATCTACACTATCTCTTGGAAGTAACCCCACTATCCAGGTTTCTTCCCATAAGCCCCACTATCCAGGCTTTCACCTCGAAGTAACCCTACTATCCAGATTCCTTCTTATAGCCCTACTATTCAGGCTTTCATCTCGAAGTAACCCTATGACCCAGGTTCCTTCTTATAGACCTACTATCCAGGATTTCATCTCGAAGTAACCCTACGACCCAGGTTCCTTCTTATAGTCCTACTATCCAGGCTTTCATCTCGAAGTAACCGTATGACCTAGGTTCCTTCTCATAGCCCTATCATCCAGCCTTTCATTTCGAAGTAACCCTACTATCCAGGTTCCTTCTTATAGCCCTACTATCCAGGATTTCATCTCGAAGTAACCCTACAATCCAGGTTCCTTCTTATAGCCCTACTATCCAGGCTTTCACTTTGAAGTAACCCTACTATCCAGGTTCCTTCTTATAGCCCTACAATACAGGCTTTCACCTCGAAGTAACCCTACTATCCAGGTTCCTTCTTATAGCCCTACTATTTAGGCTTTCATCTCGAAGTAACCCTACGACCCAGGTTCCTTCTTATAGCCCTACTATCCAGGATTTCATCTCGAAGTAACCCTACGACCCAGGTTCCTTCTTATAGTCCTACTATCCAGGCATTCATCTCGAAGTAACCCTACGACCCAGGTTCCTTCTCATGGCCCTACCATCCATGATTTCATTTCGAAGTAACCCTACTATCCAGGCTTTCATCTCGAAGTAACCCTACGATCCAGGTTCCTTCTTATATCCCTACTATCCAGGCTTTCACTTTGAAGTAACCCTACTATCCAGGTTCCTTCTTATAGCCCTACTATCCAGGCTTTCATCTCAAAGTAACCCTACAATCCAAGTTCCTTCTTATAGCCCTACTATCCAGGATTTCATCTCGAAGTAACCCTACTATCCAGGTTCCTTCTCATAGCCCTACTATCCAGGATTTCATTTCGAAGTAACCCTACTATCCAGGTTCCTTCTCATAGCCCTAATATCCAGGCTTTCATTTCGAAGTAACCCTACTATCCAGGTTCCTTCTCATGGCTATATTATCCAGGCTTTCACCCCGAAGTAACCCTACTATCCAGGTTCCTTCTCATAGCACTACTATCCAGGCTTTCATCCAGAAGTAACCCTACTATCCAGGTTCCTTCCAATAGCCCTACTATCCATGCTTTCATCTTGAAGTAACCCTACTATCCAGGTTCCTTCTCATAGCCCTACTATCCAGGATTTCATTTCAAAGTAACCCTACCATCCAGGTTCCTTCTCTTTCATCTCCAGACGACAGTTTACAACATGATAAGACCTAGACCCGACCAGTTATGGTCGATTTCAGCTTTCCCCAGTAAGTTGTTGTGCCGCCTAGACCCTGACCAGATATGTAGTTCAATTCCACTTCCTCAATCAGGAATTAATCCCCCAATAGAGTAATGGACAACCAAAGCTCCTAGCCTATATTTCCCAACACGTGAATCAATATTCTCTAGCAAAGTCCTCCTCAACGGCAGGTACAGGAATTCTCACAAAGGAATCTTTCATGCAACCGATATATTTTTTTAATGGAATCGTTAAGTCTATCTCCGACGATTCTCTATCAACCTCCAACTGGCATCTTTAAGCCTATTCCCGATAGCACCAATCAAGTGTTACTTCATGCGAGTGCAAATTTCTCGGCACTTTAGTGTTCAATCCTCTTCTACCTTCAGACCACGAAAGGAAGACCGGCCAATCTACATCCTCAGGTTTAAGAAGATTGAACAGGGGTAGATGTTGTACCCCAAAATTTTCCCTCTCACTTTACTCAATATATGTTCATTGATATACTTAATTTGCTCAAGGATGCCCACGAGTTGACCAGATAAACTCCCTCCTAAAGCAATGAACCCCCAATTAGGGTTTTCATTTTCATCAAGATGGGTGAACTTCAAAGACCTCATATGCTCTCCATGGTCCTAATATTTTCTCAAGACCCTCCATGTCAAATTTCAAGCCTTGCACAAGAAGTTTGTTCAGTCAACTGCTCAGATGCTTGAGAATCGACTGTATTAGGTCAAAAATCAAATATGGCCCACATACAGTCAAACTTCAAGTTTGTTGGTAAACATCAACATTTTGAAGTGATATTCATCATTTGATTAAGGATTGATCATGATTCCTCAAGGAATGCTCTTAATTCATCAAAACTCAAAAGTTGCTAAATTAGGGTTTTTTAGGAAAAGTCAACCAAAGTTTGACCAAGCATAAATTTCTCATACTTTATCAGAAATTTCACATCCAAGGCTCATTTTGAAGGGAATCCAATTTCCTAAAACTCATCTTCATCCCTCAAGTTCAATAAGTGCACCCATTAAAACATATGAATTTCTACATTATAGGTCCTTTTGAAAAGTCAACAAAAACACCTTTTGTGTCAAAGCTTCTTACATTAACATGGAAGACCCAAGTGAGATGAGACCAAAAGGGTTGTTTAGGGGACATCCTAAGATTTCTAAAAAGACCAAGAACACCTCTTTAGGGTCAAAATTAGAAAATTATGCATTGTCAAAGTTTACCATTTTTAGAAAATTGCCAAAGTCAAGTATGCCCAAAATTTCATTTTTTGCCAAATGGGCCTAACTTTTTATGCTTGCATTATGCCTCTAACAATATCCACGACCCAAACACTCTACCACATATTATTGACTTCATTTATTTAATTTATTTTGATTTTTATCATTTAAAAGTCAAATTAAATCAAATAAGTGATATAAAATATGGAAGATTTGTTTTTAATCTGATTTTGAATGGAATTATAATGTAAACATACTGTCAAACCAAACCAAATCGTGCCAAGAGTGATTGGGATGAAAATAGTATGATTTGTCTTGATATAGAAAGAAATAATGCAAAGATGGAATCAAATCAAATCTTGATAATTGGCAAAGATATGCATGTTTTTTGTTAACCTAATACAGTCTAGTACATATACACAACAAATGCAAAGCAGAAGGAGAAGAAAAAAATTGTGTGAAACGGCCAAGAACATAGTGCACTTTTGTCAAAAAATATCAGACCAAATTCCATACTACAACCATCCTCAAGGAGATTTAAGGGTTGCAACATGTTCCTGGAAATCTCTTGAAGCTAACCGCACCTTTTGCATGCACCAATGCACCTTGAATCATAAAATCCGCAACCCTGTTATCCAACTATTTTTTATTTTTGATTACGTGCATACATGCTTTTTTGATGGAATTCAATCATACATTCTTGTTTATTACAAAGTCTCGATGCTTGCTGAATCATTTAATTGAGTTTTTAGTGCAGGAATCATGGTTTTCCATTCTTAGGGTTTCTGAGTTTGTTTTAGGGCTTCCTTCTACAGGAAAAATTAGGGCTAGGCATGGACACTATGATGTTCAGGGCTTCAAGCCCAGTTGATTCATGGTCTTCAATGAAATTTATATTGCATGTGCTAGATTTTTGAATAACGCATGGTTGTAGTTACAAGCATGAGACCGTAGGTAAAAGTCCCTAGGCTAAAACGACAGCCAACGGAGGAAGACGAAGGCGTGGCACAACCTGGTTGGCTCATCTGAAATTGCGCGCGTTTTCATTTACACTGGCTTTCTTTTATATATAATATATTATTATTGTTATATATATGAATGACTTGGTACCTCAGTTGGTGTTGATGCGCGTTGGTAAAGGAGAGGACCTGGGTTCGAATCCCAGGTCCAACGTTTTTATATTTTCCAAATGAATTCTTATGGATCTAGTGCTTGCAGGCTATAGAAGTGCACCATATAACTTCACACCATCATCATTAGATCATACATCACTCCGATCTAATGCTCCCGAATGCAGTCCTATGGTGGACTTCCCCAATCCATTAACACCAGATCCAACACTTGCAATGGGCCAACCAGATCTGGGCCTTGGAAAATTCAACAAACACCTCTCCAGTTTGGGTTTCACACCCCCTTCAGGCCCATTTTTCTAAACTTTTCATTTCTTTTTAATTAATTTGTATTATTTTCTTTATTCATTATTTAGTTTAATTATTTTTAATCAATTTTTTTTAATAAAATCATAAAATCAAAACCACAAAAGTAGAACTTAGTTTCCTTTTTTTAATAAATTAATTTTTGTAAATAAATTAATTTTATCAACTTTAATTTACTTTTCATTAATTAAAATTAATTAGAAAAGTTAGGTTAAGTTCAAATTTTTGTTCATAAAAAATCCAAAAAATATTTTTTAATGAGCAAATTAGGTTTTTAGGGTTTTGAACCTTTTTCTAGCTTTAATTCTCGCGCATTATTATTTTGCCGTACGATTATTATATTTTTTATTGATGTAGCTATGCCCGGTTTTTAATATCTTAATTAGGGTTTTATTTCCGCATTTTGCTTTCAGTCAATTCTTTATGTATCTACCCCAAAGCCTTGTAATAGCGTAGGACTTTTACTTTATCTCTTTTACATTTTGTATGCTTGTATATAATTGTTAGAAACCTAGGCGTGTATGATTAATGAATCAATCGTAGATCACTAAACTGCAAGATAAATATAACTGAAAAAAGCACACTGTTGCACATGTTCCCTCCTAGGGTTTACTCCACTCGGTTGCCTCGGAAATGATGGTCGTGTCCCTCGAATGTAGGAATACCTTAGAGACCCGCGATTCAAAATCATCATAAAGATCATAGTCCCTACTTATCCCTCGAATTGCCTACGAATTGATCTTATGACGATAGTCCCTTCGAAACACTATGGTATCTCTACTTGTTGCCTTCAGAGACCATTTCGACCCTTCGAACGTCCCTTTACAAATCCAATGATGGTGCTACCTATTCCTTAATAATAGGATAGCACCGTATAAAGGACAACAAACATACTTTTTTCAAGTAGGTAAATTAGTTCCTAGGTACTTGCTCAAACAAATTTTTTTCACACAAAGACTTTTCCAAAACAATTTTCAAAACAACTTCATCACACTCTTGAGGACTGATACAAGAGTCATCACAAAGTAAAGCCTTTTCAAAACAAGCACACACAAGCAACTTAAAAATGATCAAGTACCTAAGAGCCCATGGAAAACCACGGATAGAAACGGTGCTAACATCTTCCCTTTCTATAATCTACCCCCCGTACTCAGAACCATTCTCAAAAAAGGTTTTTTTTGTTCTTTTTCCTTTTCCTTAGTTGAATGAAATAAAAGTCGGTGGCGACTCTTGCTTACCGCGACATTTGCGGGGAAAAAAACGCAAACCAGTATTAACAGTCGGTTCTGCCACCGTATCACAGTAATAAATTTAAAATATGGAACATACCTATTAAGTTAGGTGATTCTCACCCGGTCACTTAATCTAGCGGTTGTGGAACCTATAAAAATATAATAAATCAACCTGTTGTTAGTTAGTTCAGAGGTGTCTGATGATGAACTTGGTATGGTGGACTACGGTCCGATCCCCCACAACTGCGATTAGTTAAATAAAAGGGGTTATCAAACTTACGTACTAGAACCCCGAGAAAAGGATCATAGTCGCTAACGATTTTCCTACTATGTGCGTGTACAGATAACATGCTTAATGTGATTGCGCTTGAAAGAAAAGATTGAAAGAAAAATGAGAGATATAGGTTGAGATATAATGGTATGATTCGAATTGGTCTGCATGAAAAGGGAGTCTTTAAATATTATGTCGTTACGGTATCCATGGTATTGAATACTAAGTACTTATCAAACTAACATTAGCCTAGCAGCCACGTACGATTAGGAGTCGTGTTATGCCATCATTTCAAAGCTCGCTTATCATTTCTTTTACCATTTTGGTTGATTGCTTAAGGACAAGTAATGGTTTAAGTGTGGGGTTATTTGATAACATAAAATTATATCGAATTTTCTGGCTCGACTTGCATGCATTTTATTATCGTTTTTATTTATTTATGTCATATTATGCTGGTATTTTATTGTATTTCAGGTATATGCTAGAAATGAAACTAAATATGAAAAGGAGAAAGAAACGGGAAGAAATGACATAAAATGTGTAACTTTGTAGCAGAAAACAAAAGAAACTACATCAGAGGATTGTGAGGGTTGTCACATCTCCATGTCCAGATTCAATTAGTGTGCCTCTCGGCACACATGACATTACGATAGACACAGGTTGAAAATATGTGTGCCCCACGACACACAAAGCATGGTGCTTGGGACAACTATTTTCTGTTTGACGCGTGAAGTCTAATCCACGTCTTCTTCACATAACCACTGATGAAGCCCAACTTCATATTATCGCCCCACGATCATTCCAACTTCCAATTTTCCCACATCTTTCTCCACTTTCTTCATGATCTCCACTACCTCTCACATTGATCTGTAACTTCCATTTTATTTCTCTATATATAGGATCTTAGAAATTAATTTGAGGATCCAAGTTTTGTACGCAGATTATTATTCTTAGTTTTTGGCAGCAAATTACTCATGTAAAAGTGGTAGTTTATCATATTGATGAACTACCACACCATTAGTGTAGGCCTATAATTTTTCTAACTCATGGGGCAATCTTGTTGACATTATTTCAAAGTTTTATTCATGTTTCAAGATTTGTTTCGTTTGTAGTTTTATTCAAGTTTACTTCGTCTGCTTTACTTCCAGTTAATCCTGCCAAATAGTGGTTATTAAACGTTAACTTTAAAAATAGCGAGAGCGCTTTAAAATTAAATGGACTCTATTTGTTTCCAAAAAATAATTTTTAATTTTAAATGAAACAGCGAGAGCGCTCATTTGAGGTTAATAATATGACCTTAATCGATCGAATGAAAGTGTGATACGAGGGTTTTTAAATGAATAGTTTCCACTAAAGTAGTGTTTTAATACTGAATATAAATGCTAATGACTTATTGAAACCTTGAAGTTGACAGAGTACTTATCGGTATCCCTTTATTAATTATTAGATTTTAGTTTATTCCCGATTAAACCCAAACACCCAAATTTTATAATTAGCCTTAGCTTTACATAGTTACCTTAAGATAACAGTAGTTTGACCATCAGTCCTTGTGGGTTCGATATATTTTAAAACTACGCGATAAAATGTTCACTTGCAGTCACTACACCTGACAAAATCATAAAGTCGCAATCAGTTTCACTGATTTGTTTGTTGTATTGAAGTTTTATGCTAATGAAGAAAGTTAGTTTTTGGAATTTCCCTTATAGATCTAGGATTTTGCGTTGGTTTTTTTACCTTTGAGCCTTGGATTTATACTCAGGGTGAAGAGAAGATTTGGATAATGGTGGTTTGAGGGACCGCCGCCGCAGCCACCACCGCAAGGAAATTTTTGGCGCGGAGGCTTCGTCGCTTCCGAAGAGTTTATCTTGAGAGAAGCGGAACACATTGAGAGAGGGACAAAAGATATAATTTAGAGAGAGGAACTCTTGTTGTTCTCTATTAATTCACCTTTAATTTATTTTTTGATTATCATTAATCAATTTCTCTATTGGTTGTTGTTGTTGTTGTTTGAATGGATAGGCCGGTACGGTGCTGACAAGTGTCTTGTCACCGTTCAAGTGGAAGTTCACAACAATTTCGTATGCACAACTCAGCTTTCCCTACGGTGGATCCTCACCCAGTAGTTATTGGATAGTCATCAGATTAACATCAATGCTTCAGATCTCTGCTTCCTTGGTGCATCCTCCTAAAGCAGTCACACTGGATCGCACACAACCTCTTCAGCAGTTGGGCTTCCTTCATGTCGGGCCTGAACACCCAGCTGCTTTTAGCACCCCCCAATTTCCACATTTCAGGCCCATTCTTTATTTACCTTTATATTTGTTTGTATCATATTATTTTGTTTAACTATTTTGATTTCCATCAATTAAAAAAATACAAAAAACATTTTATTTTAAATAATTAACAAGGTTGGAAAATAATATTTAATATTATTAATTATTTTATTAAATAATTCTATTAAATAAAATGATTTAGTTTAATTAGTTATTTAATTAAATTCAATTGAGTTGTATTGTTTGTTTATTTAAAATTTTAATCGTGTTGTCGATTTGATACATTCCCCCATTCGTAAATTGTACCCCCATTCCCATATGGTTTGTAATAGCTTAGAATTTTTATTTCTTTGTTATTTTTTTATAACTTGAAATATTTCTATTATGCATAATCGTTCAATTATATCACTTGGCCTCCTCTTGGGCTCGTCATCAATGAAAAGATATCCACCCACACATGCACATTTGCACACATTCATAGTTTGGTCCTGGGCTTTTCTACAACGACAACTATTCGATCAGTTGTTCCAATTGGTCGTTTAGAATACTAGTGCCACACTAGTCCCACTTTCTAGAAACATGCATATAGCCACCTTGTATGGGATTTTGATTTTTATCTTATGCATTGAAGCAAATACTTTCTCTCCCCTTGGTCCACATACTAAGCATTTTCTTAAAGGGTCTCATAGTTGAGTTTGGGCATGGCCATTCTCACGAGATTAATCAAGTTTTACCCTTGATTAATCAGAACCCAAATCAAACCACTTTGGTCTATATACCAAGTGTTTCCATGCACAAATGGTCTCATGGTTGAGGCTAAGAGCACCTACTCTTACGAGATTAATCAAGTACACCCCATGGTTAATCATAACCTGATTCAACTCCCATACACCAAGGATTCCATTCATCTTGTGGACAGTCGTGCTATGATCTTGCGATCGATCGTGGATGCAACCCAGGTATGCCTAATTGATGGTTAATTGATGAGGTTCAAGAAGGCATTTTGTAGAGTTTTCTTATCTCATGCGCTTTGAAGAGGCAACAGACCTACTCTGTTAGGTATCGTCGTGACTTCATTTATGCATTTTAATGCTTTCTAGAGATCAGTCAAGTAGTATTTTACTGCTTTCCTTGCCATGTCAAGCAGGAATAGAGATGCATGAAAGGGACCTCCATTGCTGATGTTTGTCAGGAATCCCTCTGGTTTACTTAAAGACATGTTTAAGGTGATTCCGCATATGTGCCTTGTTGGCTACTCATGTTTGTGTGCTCTTTCCAAAACACTTGTTTGCTTATTTGTTTGTTATACCATGCTTCCCTTAGTATTGCTAGATTAGAGTAGCTCTCAAGCTAAGACATTAGGATAGGTATCCATGCATGCTAACATAGGTTAGATATTTCCCTTTCAAAACTCAACCGTAGGGTCATCATTGTATGATTACACTGCTGGAGATTAGGATAGTCTCCCTTAGTTGTTTTCTTTTCTTTGCATATTTCATTTTAAAATAAAAACTTTCTTTTTCTTGACAAACCATAAAACATCTATAATGAAATTAAATCCTTCTTCAAGGTAAAAAATACAAACCAATATTATATGTTTGTGCACCTTTTGGCTTTGTTTAATCCTTGTTAAGTTATCATCTTACCGCCTTTGCCACGATATTTTAGTATCTTTGTTTCGATGTTTTTCCATCGCTTATGTTTGTTATCCTACTTTTATTTTCAATATCATTGTTAGGTGTGATGTTTTATCATCTAAGTTGTGATGTTTTGCCACCATTACCATGATATTTTACTATCTTTGTGTCGATATTTTACCATCACTTATGTTTTGTTATCCTACTTTGATTTTTAATATCATTGTTAGGTGTGATGTTTTATCATCTAAATTTATGTTTCTCCATCCTTGCCATGATACTTTGCTATCTTTGTGTCAATGTTTCGCCACCGCGTATATTTGATATCCTACTTTGATTTTCAATATCATTGTTAGGTGTGATGTTTTATCATCTAAGTTTTGATTTATCGTCATCTTTGACATGATATTTTACTATCTTTTTTCCGATGCTTCGCCATCGCATATGATTGTTATCCTACTTTGATTTTTCAATATGATTGTCAAGTGTGATGTTTTATCATCCAAATTGTAATGTATTGTCATATTTTCCATGATATTTTACTATCTTTTTGTCGATGCTTCGTCATCGCATATGTTTGTTTTCCTACTTTGATTTTTGATATCATTATTAGGTGTAATGTTTTATCATCTTATCCGATATTTTATTATCATGCTGATGTTTTATCATCTTATCTGATATTTTACTATCATGCTGATGTTTAATCATCTTATCTGATATTTCGCAATCATGATGATGTGTTATAATTTATCTAAGTTAGTGTTTCCATGCGATGTCTTTTTGTGCTTGTTTTGATGTTTTCTCATTATTGTTGATGTTTTGTCATCGAATATGATGTTTTGTGATCTTGATTATTTCTTTTGTATTTTTAACTAAAAAACCCAAACCAACTAAAACATATGAGTCGAACTACGGGTGCTCTGATTCCTTAAAAGGGATACGTAGGCATTGGGGTAGAGCTCGAACAAGCACAACTTTATTTTCCCTACATTATTTTCTATTTTGCATGCATTCCCTCTTTTGCATCTTCCCTTTTAGCGTTTAAGCTCTAGACATAGATTTTACACATCCTTTAGAATAGAACAACAGAGTGGATACCATAGAGTACTACGAACGCGTGGGGTTTTAATACCTTACCATCGTGTAACTGACTCTCTTACCTGATCTCTCGGTCATTTGACATTGATTTCACCATTCTCACGTTTACTCGATGTTTACCTTTCCCTTTCGGCAGGATAAAAAACGTTTGATGGCGACTTCATTGATTTTAAATCTGATGACTTTTCTGCCATTTGTTTCACTATGATCATGCGATCGATCGTTGACCCAGCCTGGGTATTCCTAATTTATGGTTAATTGAGGAGGTTCAAGGAGGCGCTCAGTAGAGTTTTCCTATCTCATGCACATTGAAGAGGCAACAAACCTTCTTCATTAAGTATCATCATACCTCTCTTTATTTCTCGTTCCTGCATATTAATGCATGACTGAAAGTCTTACCTTTATAAGCATACTTTGATTGTTTAAATTATATCTCCTCTTCTACTAGACGACTTGCTTAAGTGTCTACCTACATGCATGTTCTTCTTTACTTGCTTATCTAAGCATCTTTTCTTTAGGTATCTTATCTAACTACCTTACATCTTGAGTAAGTCTCTACTTCTCATGTCCGATGTGTGATTGTCTAATCTCCATCTCCTATCTTTTAACCTACTTTGATTCTTAATATCATTGTTATGTGTGATGTTTTACCATCTCTTATTTTTCATCCTACATTGATTTTCGATTTATTGTTAGGTGTATGTTTTGCCATACAATGTTTCGTCATTATTTCTTATCCTACTTAGATCCTCAATATCATTGTTATGTGTTAATGTTTTATCATTCTTATCTCTTTAAGATTTGGTGTTTTTTCATCCTAACATGTGTGTGCTTAATGTCTTATCTTCTATGTGTTGATGTGTTGTCATCTATTGTGTGATGTTTTACCATCTCCTCTCTTATTGATTTAGGTTTCTAGCTATGTGTTCTTGCTTGATGTTTTTCCATCTTTAATCATGATTCTTTATAATCTTGATGTTTAATCATCTCCTTTTCATATTATTTCTCTAGCTTCTTTGATCCTTGGTTAAGTACTTCATTACTAACCAACGTGGTGATATATGAGAAGCTATATTCCATTTGTGTCTCATGAGTTTTTGTTCCATGTCTCATGTATGTATCTTGATGTTGGTGACTGCCTATAACATCTAAGAATATTGACCTTTGATTTATTTAAATCACATTGCTTTTACGCATCAAAGGACTATACTTTTCCATATATCATGACACTTGAGTATGTTATCTTGTTGACATTACTCGAGTCTTTAAGTTCACGATTGATTTCTTGTGACGGTATCATCATCACTTCATGATATACAAGATGTCATTTCACTTTTACTTGAGCTTTATCAACTTCATTATATTTAAGACAAGTATTATCCATCTTAGATGATTTTGTTCATCAATTAGGTGACTTTTCTGGTGTAGGAAGTTTCATCTTCTTACTTTGTTGCTCTTTAGTCTAATCTCGAGTTAACTTGTTATACAAGTCACACAATGCATACTTCTTAAATTATGATCTTTCTTCTCTTATCTTTGCATGTTAGAATTGAACATTTCTTGCTTGCTTCCTTTGACCATTTTCCTTGTATGCTTTGTATATTCCCTTTGCCCCGTGTCTTGTGTGTTTGTGATATATTGTCATCTTTGTGTTGTTTTATCATCTTCTTTATGTTTTATCGTCTTCTTGATGTTTTACATGATGCTTTGTCATCCATACCAGATGTTTTGTCATCTTTTTCATGATGTTTTATCATCTCTTTTCTTGATGTTTTGATTGATTTTTTATCATCCCATTTCTTGATGTTTTATCATCCCTTCCCGATGTTTTATTATTCTTCTCTTTTCTTAGAAACTCGATGTCTTTTCATGTTAATATGTGCATATTTGATGTTTTATCATTTTTTCGCTTGATGTTCTATCTTCTTTTGCTCATTATCTCTATCTTGATGTTTTATTGTCCTTGTATGATGTTTTTCCATTTTCCCTCTTAATTGTTTAGGTTTCTACCTATATGCTTTCCTCATAGATGTTTTGTCATCAAGTCTACTACTTTGTGATGTATTGGCATCTTTGTGATGTATTATCATCTTTGCGATGTTTTGTCATCTTTGCGATGTTTTATCATTTATGTGATGTATTTCCATCTATATGATGCTTTGGTCATCTTTGTGATTTTTTATCATCTCTCTCTATACTTGATGTATTATCATCTTAATACGCGGATGCATGATGTTTTACCATCTCATTCTTTGTATGATTGTTTATCATCTCACATTTGCATGATGTTTTGACCATCCATGATTAGATGTTTTGTCATCTATATTTGATACATGTTTCTTCATGTTTTGTCATCTTTGCGTGTGATGTTTTCTCATCTATACTTGATACATGTTTCTTGATGTTTTGTAATCTTTGTGTGTGATGTTTTGTCTACCTTCTTCCTTCTTTATTATATTCTCCTCTTGTATGCTCCCCATAGGATCTTTAGTTCACTCTTCTATAACTTTGAACTAAGTAGACCTTAATATCTTTATTCATGCATCACAACATTTGGTAGATGATTCCCCCTCTTATCCCAACTATAGGATCAATATTGAATGATAACTTTAGGACTATTTCACTAGTCTCCCCTTAGACTTTTTCTTCCCTTTTGCATCTCATTAAGACTAAAACTAATTTTTCTTTCAAACTTATCAACAATACTCTAACTCCACTTAAATCCTTTTTCAAATTAATAAACACAAACCAATTCAAACTTTTTTGTCTTCAGACTTTTTCTTTTAAAACCCTTTCAAAAAGGCATGCTTCTCTAGCATTGTTCATAAAAAACATTGCAACAAACCAAAACTTTTGAGCTGAACTACGATGCTCTGATTCCTTAAAATGGATACATAGGAAACTGGTCATGAGGCTCAGCCGAGCAAACTTTGTATGCATTCTTTCTTTTCCCCGTGTTTTCACTTTTGCATGCATTCCCCCTTAGCATCTTTGTTTTAAAATATTATGCTTCAGATTTAGACTCTTAAACACACTTAGGTTAGGACAAACATAAGTGGATCCATTGGAGTACCACAAACGTGTGGGGTGCTAGTACTTTCCCCTCACGTAACCGACTTCCTTACCCAATCTCTACAGTAACAAGATCGTGATTTCACCTATTTAGGTTTACTCGATATTTACCTTTCCCTTTCAGTAGGATAAATAATGTCCAATGCCGACTTCATTGAGTTTATTTACGATGATTATTCCAGTTGTTTCAGCTAGCGACTTCACTGGGGAAAAGATTGACTAATTTTCGGTCCATCCTTGTGCAAGTAAGTCCTAGTTTGTTTTTGTTTGCTTTTCTATTGGGTCTTTATTTGTTTATTTCTTTCTAGCTTTATTTGTTTATATGGTTTGATTATATGTTTTCATGCATTGCATTTTATTTTACCATTTTCCTATATTCTAGATATTATTGTTGTGTTGTTGATCTATGCAGTTCAGATGATACTTTTAAGGTAAAAGGCCCATTACCCAGGCCAGAGTTGTAAACCACTAGGAATATAGTGGAACATGACTACTACTGGACGAAGGTCCTACTACATGGTCATGTCGTCTGCCCTTAGATGAGGTACAAATTGGGTGTTATCATCATCCACATCTATGGAATATGACGATATCACTTCCAGGAGGACCTGTGATTCTGAGTTACCCTTGCCTTACCCTAACCTGGACTTCACCCGTGAGTGGGAAGGATGATTTTATCAGGTACATGTGGTGACTTTTGATTCTATTGCTGACTTTAGTTCTGATGGTGATTTTGTTCCTGTTGGTGACTATCTGCTCTCTTGATTTTGTTCCAGACTTCTCACCTTGTCATGGCCATTTATTTTGGATGTTCAGCAATTTTACAATGTTATGGAAGCCATGAGCTTGTACAGTTGCTGATTACATGGTACTTCCTTCTTGTGTGTTCTGAAGCCATGTCGAACCTTTGATCAAATGATATTCATACTTGGTTTTCTCATGTTCTGAAGTGGTTCCGGACTTTGATCCAAAGACATTCAGTTGGTTCTGAGACAGTGCAGTTGTTATCTATTATGATAGGGACCTTGATCCCATGTGCTTGCATACATATTATGTTGACACCATTTTAACACATATGTTTTTTTCATTTCTAAAGAACCATGCTTGTGAGCCTTGTGTTGTACTTTTCCACCTCTTACTTGCTCAAAATCAAATTTAAAATCATGTGGGTTCCTTGAAAATGATTGAACTTTGCATTGCACCCACTCATGCGCCTCATGCATATTCATTCATTCATAACACATGTACTCAGAGTTGAAGATTCTTATTCAGACCTGGTATTCTCTTAAGAATTGTAGACTTGACTTCTCAGCACTACATGTTCAGAGATCGATTCTTGAATGATTTTGTGGGGAATTAAGTGAAATTGAGGTTCAAATGTGGTTGTTTGTGGTACATATGCTAGCCATCAATCATGGTCAGAAACTCTTGAAAGGGAAAGCAGTCAGTTGAGGACTCAAATGAGTTTGGTTTTGGAAACTCTGAATACAGTGATTCTATGCTTGTTACAGCAACAAAAGTTGTTACTCTTCCCCATCCTCTGGGACCTCTTTCAAGAGTTGAGGTATTTCATGGATCTCTTCCATAATCTCGGATTTCTGGTTCTTATCGTCAGCAACCAAAATTTTCCCATTGTCTGATGCTCATCCATTTCCTCAGTTGCTTGAGTTGTAGTTGGTTAAGCTTTGTACTTTATGTTCTCCAGCTAATTTCTAATGTTAATGTTGATAATATGTTTCTTCCATTCTGAGGAATTTGGTCATGATATTGAATATCGCAAGTGTTGAAATACAAAGTCCAACATCTGTCTGGTAACTTTTTCAAAGGCCAATTCTGTTTGGCAAACAATTTCAGAATCTTTCTCTCAGCTAAGTTTCACTTATTGTGGCAGAAGATGAGGTTGAAGAAGTCCTTGATTGGAATATCTGATTATTTATTCTGTGCAATAGAAGATGCTTTTGATTGTAAATCATGAATATCTCTTCCATGAAGTATAAGAATCTTGGGGATCTAGTTGACGCAGTTTTACTTTGCATAACTTTCATCCTTTCCTTTGAGAGAATCTTTTGTGAATATCATTTTGGGGCATTTGGCTATTCGGTTGAAGACGGTTCGTCGTCCAGAGACAAGGTCCAAATTTGGATCAATATAGAGATTGTTATGTTCATAACATATCAGGGGGGAATCGCTTGCCCAAGTGAGCATCAAGACTGCAGAAAGTCTTCTGAAGAAAAGATTCCCTACGTAGTATAGTCTCCTCAACATGGCAATTTCAAGTTTCATTTTCATTCTCATTTTTAAATATTTCTTGTTTGGTTCAGTACTTTCTTATATGTAAAACTTGCTTATATTTGAATGTTAATCATAATGCATTGAATATGATTGTCTTGAATTAATCCATTCGCTATCACTCTTATTTGTTTTTTGTTTTCTTCTTCTGCTTTCAATATTCGACTCTTGTTTGATAAAATAAAAACATATGGAGGGAGGATGACGAATAATTTAGCAAAAATATTAAATGGTATGCTTTCGAGTAAAACCTTGTTGGCGATATACAGGCCTTGTTTCAATTCCTAAACACCAGAGATATCATGGAGATATACCCTCATTAACCCCTCCGAGCCTTCAAAGCAGGAGTTACTTTTCTATTAAAAAACCCTCATTTTTAACTTGGGGCAGGGTAGTGTTAAGTTAATCTGATTGAGCGTTCAAAACTCATAAAGAGTGTGAATCCAAGGAAACAACAATGGTTATCCTTCAAAAGGTTGAGGAAAGTGAAAACCACAATATCTAACCTTCCCTTATCAAGAGTGTGCGTCAATTGACGATATCCCAATGGGTATCTCTCGCACATAAGGAGGTCAATAGATGACGATACAACAATGGTTATCCCTCATCTACCAAGAAATAAGCCAATCACAATTCTTCAAAAATGACTCGAATTCACGCGACGTGTTCAAAAGGAAAGAAAAAGAAATGATAAAAGAAAGAGATAAAAAGCCCTGCTAAGTCAAAACTTGAAAAACAAGTCTCTTAGGAAAAAGTCAGGGCATCCCGCTGGACTTTAGAGTCAAATTCAAAAGGAATTTATCCAGGAAAAAGTTAGGGAAAGTAGTGGAGAAATGGAAAGCCTGGAAGGCGATAAAGGATTCGATAGAAAATCTTTAGCAAAGAACAAAGTCATATGACCAAAAACACCAAGAAATAAAGAGGTGAGTGACTGCCACGTCTAAGAAACCTATGTGGTTCCATAACCATCATAAGCTCCTCTCGAGAGATGAGTGCTCGCATTGGTTTAACTGAATGTAGGATTGGAGAACATCATGGAGAATGGGTGGTGCACCAAATATTTTTGAGCCTTAAATCTTTTTTTCTAAAAACCGTGAACCAAGCTATATTACAACCCTTGAAATTCCTATCAGAAGCATGGGTTGATTCAAGAGAAAAAATGTAACGAGAGTATGGTAATATGACTCCTAGGAGGCTTGCTGAAACTTTTGAGTTGGTATCGCTCAATCTCTTTATTGTCTTTTGTACAAATAAATTTTTTCCCGAGTGTGATACGGTGGAAGAACTGACTGTTTATACTGGTTTTGCATTTGTATTCACAAATGTTGCGGTAAGCAAGAGTCTCCACCGACTTTTCTTTTATCCAACAAAGGAAAGGGTGAAAAGAATAGAAAAATACCTTTTTGAGAATTTTCTGAGTAAGGGGGATGTTGTACCCCAATTTTTTCCCCTAAGATTCCTTCACCATACCATGTTCATTCACTCATAACAAGATCACATTAGGGCTTTTGGTTCTTCTCCCTATCTTTACTTTTTCTCTTTGAGGAATCACCAAGCACCTTGACTTGTTTTCTTTTGTGATCATGGATATTTTGACTTGATTTTGTTTCTAATTGATAAAATGCAATGTTGGATGGTCTTACTTGTTAATAATTTAGGTAAAGGCAATGTGGCTTAGCAATTTAATACATGGTTTAATGAGTTTATTTCCATGCCCTAGTCAATAAAGCTTGAGAATTACAAACCTCACCATTGAAGTTGTTTTGGAAAAAATGGAATGGCAAGGTTTATTTTGGGTTCATCACATTTCAAAGTTATCAAATTGATTCAAAGGTATAAAGGGTTGATCGAAGAATTTGTCATGATTGGACAAGGTCTTATTCCCATTGATAACAAGTGCGTATTTCTCTAAATTCTCAAGATATGGAAGTGTTTTTGCTGTCTATGAGTTTTCATTATCATCCTCAATAACTTGTATTTACAAAGAAAGAGTGTTGGTACAAGAAGGTTGTTCAAAATTATCAAAGTTCCTCAAAGCATTTTCTTAGTCTAGGAGCTAGGGGTTTGAACTTCAAAGAAGTATATCTTTCTCATCTTTTGGTATTTTTGAGTGATTCAAAAAACATCCTTCTCTTCAAAGGGTTATTCACAAATCAATTCAAAAGTTTCAAGGAGTTTTCATGTGGAAGAAACTTGATGATGAAGAAAGATTACAAGTCCTCTATATGAACCCCCAATTTCCCATGTGTGACTTCAAATGATTATAACTTGTTCAATGTTTATCACCTTGAGCCCACTCTTTTTCCACAATGATCTTGATGATGTTAAATTTATTCCTTCTTTTATGTTCAAAGTGAGAAAATGTATAGAATATGCCCTAAGGATGCAAAAGATTATAGGTCATTTCATGATTTTTTGCCAACTTCAACAATTCATAACTCTCTCAATTTTTGGATATTTTGAATGGTTCAACCTTCAAAATGTCATTCAAGAGGTCTATCACATTCCATCTTTTTTGGTCAAGAGCAAATTCCAAGTGGAAGGCCTTATTTGGATGAAAGACATTATAGGTCACTTTTGAAGAAAATTTTAAATATTTCTAAGTATGGAAAGTCAACCTTTTTTGCCCCAACTTTGACTCAATGCAACATTCATCTCAAGAATCCATTTAACTCCATTCTTTCTCCTTTACAATGCTTGTAATATCATCTTTCTAAAGCGTCAAGAATCATGCCCTAAGACCCCTTGAGTTGAAAATGCCATTGTTTTGAAATTGGTAACTTGGAACTGAATTTCTCACCAAGTCAGAATTTTGAAATCCATAATGTGGCCTATAATCACAAGATTTATGCGTTTTTTTCATTTAAACTTGATTAACAAACTTTCCATAAGTGTTTAGCACCTCAAAACGCAAATATTGGATGAGTTTTGGTGAAAATAAGATCACACTACACTCATGCATCAAGTTTGCACGAATTCCCTCTAAAATGCATCATTCACTCTTCCTTTTAATTCCATTTTAATCTCCTATAAATACATGAACTATCCCATTAATTTTCTCAAGCTTGGATATCAAGAATCACCCTGCCAAACTTGCTCCATAACTCCATTTTATGTAACTTCGTAATCAGTGTTCAAGCCTTTTTTAATCTAATTTTTCTATCAATTCATCTTCCTTGATCTTCCCTGAAGCTAACCATACAATTACCTTCAAGAATTGTGCCCTATATTGCTCCATAAAAGTCCAGTTTAAGAGCTCTGCAACTCAACTTCAATAGGTAGATTTCTCCATCAAATCTTCAAAACTTTGATATCATTATGATGCTCTCATTGCCCTGATTCTAGTCGCAACACTTGCTTTTATTTGGAAACACGTTTTGACCATGAAATTTCAAATCCCTTTTCAAAATTTCCTTCCAAATTGCTTGAGCTACAATTTACATAAATTTGTCGCGAAGGTGTGGTTGTCTTTGTCTTGAAGAGACGAAGCGAATGACATAGGTCTGAGCTTATGATTTTACAGTTTGAGAGACCTACAATTCACGTTGGCTGGAGGTTGAAGATGACCAACGTGACATCTTCCAACCAATGAAGGTGTGCCACTTGTTTTTTTTTGAATTTATGATTTAATAAGTGATCCAGTGTTTTATTCACTAATGACCACGATATGCACAACGCGCCAGATCCCTTGGATTTGATTACTAACGCATTTTGACTCTCATCCATTGGTCCACATCTTTTTAGTTTTTATTTTATTTTCTGATTTTTATATTTAATTGTTTAAAACTTCAAAAAATCATATAAAAATCATTTTTAGTCTAAAAAATCTATAAAAATTTTGAAAAATATTTTTGATTATTCTCTTTCTGATTTTTATTTTTTACAATTTTATTTTGTGTTTTGATATTTTTTTATAAATTATCAATTTATTTGATTTGTTTTAAATGTTTAAAAATACTTTTATACATTTTTAAATTCTGAAAAAATTATGGAATGATCCAATGATATTGTGACAAATATTGGTGACCTCATTTATTTTTTATTTGTGAATTTGTTATTTTTTTTATCATTTTTGGTTTATTGTAGTCATTTCTTTTAATTTCAAAAATAGTTTCTGACTTTAAAAAATTACCAAAAATTTTATAAAAATATTTGAGTCCTTTTCTGATTTTTCTATGGTCTTACTTTTTATTTCTTGATTAATTTGAACATAGTTGATATTTTTTGCTTTTATTTCTATTTTAAAATATTTTAAAATTTTTTTTAATGTATATATTAAATGCAATATCATTTTGTGATTATTTTTTGGCTGATCTTGGTTTGAATTTTTTATTATGAACTTTGTTAACATCATTGGATCCATGGTGTTGAGTCTGACTCCATAAAAATGGATGAATGGTTTTAATAATAGTTTAATTAAAATTTAATTCAAATGTGGTTTTTATTCTTTCCCAACCCTCTTCATCTCATCTTATTCTTATTTCACTAAGTGTTATTGGAGCATGATCTTTATATCATGTCTCAAAAGAAATGGTGCATAGATTGTTATTGACCGACCTCAAAATAGGTTTGACTTATATATATGTCCATTTACGATTGCTTAACATAGCGCTAAATTTTGTCCTGATTTGAATAAATGATCATTCGTGGCCCAAACCTAAGTTTCCAAGCCCAAGTATGTTAATTTGATCCCTTTGATCCAATAAATTTGAGAATCATTGTGTGAAGGTTTTGGTTTTACCAATCCTCTAATGGATCTACAACATTTTTGGTCAACGCGGATCACTTAAACATCTTTTATCATTAAATGGTACTTTTGAGGATTCCAAATGGATGATATACTTGACAAAAAGAAAATGCAACTTGTTGTGTGGAGGCTTTGGGTCTACCAATCCTCTAATGAGTTCCAAATATAAGTTTCAAGATGGTCATCCAACTAACAACTAATTATTAATTTTTTTTCAATTTATGCTTTTATTTTTATATGCTTCATGTACTATTTACTTTAAGCATTACACTTGATGTATTTGTATTTTGCTCACTTGAGCATTTATATTCTTGTTATCTTTGTTTTTCTCACTTGAGCCTGTCTTTTCTTTTTCAAGACAACTAATAATCAACATGAACCCTAAAAAGGGCTTTAATGATACTTGGACTATTTGGTTACTATCCTTGGCATTATCGAGCATTGGACTTCTTGGACTTAGGATTAGAAACCTTGGCCTATGTTGGAGACCTTGTGACCTTAATTGATATTTTGTCTAGAATTCTTGAGGTTTACCTCAAGACATTGGGTTGTTTGTTTATTTTGTGTGCAGGTTATTGTGATTACATTCTTTGTTTGTAATCTGGAATTAATCCGTATACAGCCGTTACTCTGCTTAATTTTTGTGAAGACTTAATACACTTGAAGTGTGGTTCTCTCAAGAGGTCTAGTATCTTTTCTTGTTTGGTTTCAATCCAAGGAATGGGAATTATATCTTGACTCATAATGTCAAATATTGGCTTCTTGTTGGTTAGATGGTTCTTATCCCTAGCTTTTACATTATGCTTTAGGATAGCCTCTTCTTCTCCTTCCATCTTATTTAATTTAAAAAATCTTCTTCCTCCTTTTGAAAACTCTTCTTGTTTTTAAACTTGAATCACTTTCATAATAAACTTGGACTCATGTCCATGCATTTTCAAAACATTTTCATAAATAAACTCTAATCAATTTAATAATACCTTGACATTTTTTGTGAGAAGACTAAAAGTTAATCAACCTCATTTCAAACCATTTTGTCACTTTGGCTTTTTACTTTAAAATTTCTCTCAAAATATTGGACTCTTGTCAATCCTTGTAGTGATGCAAACAACTATACTTCTACAATATGTAGTAAAGAGAGATATTTTCCACTTTGGTGTAAATTCTCCTTTGAGATGATGTAAATTCTCCTTTCTCATGATTGTGGGTTGTAAGTATGTTTTCAACACGAGCAATGATGATGATGTCTTATCTCATAAAATTAACCAACACACTTGTGTTTTAAAATTTTTAAAAGGTAAACTACGTCTACCCTGATCCCCTATTGCATGAAAGGTGGTATGTAGGCACTAAAGTTTCGCAACTGCGGCGGGTGAAAAAATCATAAAAATATACTTCTTTTCTCACCTCCACCATCTATTTTTCATACAACATTTTATAGCCAAAATATACAGATTTTTTCAAATAGGTTCCTGCGGAATACGTAGATGTTTAGAGTGCTAATACCTTCCTTTTGCATAACCAACCCCCTTACTTAGAATCTTTCCCCCTCATTTGGGTTTATCACTCTTTTTCCATTTCTTTGGAAACAATAAAATGCGGTTTCGATTTTTGTGGTGATTTGTATAAGTCTAGTCAATCCAATGGCTTAGTCTCAAACATTTCTACCTCTACAGAAAAAATGGCGACTTCACTGGGGAAAGATCGACCTCTTGCTGGTCCATCCCTAAGTGGGTTAAACCTATCTTTTTTTATATCTGTATATGTGCTATTGTTTGTTTATATATTATATGTTGTATATTTGTTTGTTTGGATTTTCCCGGTTTTCAGGGTGCTTGGTGATTACTTATAAAGTCCTATACCAAGACTTGGGCAAACTTTAAGATAGGACGGGCAGTATAGTCATGTTAACTTTGAGGGACTAATCCCAAAAAAGGAGGCATGAGATCCCCCACTCAGTGGAGGCCCCTTTGACTGTAGTGTCGTTTACGGAGTAATTGGGAAGACGTACTACTTTCGACCTGGGAGCCTGCCGAAGCTGAGGATTGTAGAATACCTAACCCATCTTGGCCTTTTAGGTGTAGTGTGGAAGCTATGACGGAGTAATCCGAAAGCAGTTGTCACGCGATACTATGCTCGGATGAGTTTTTCTTGAGAATATTACTAATTACCGAGTCAATTGGGAAGTTTGTAATATCCGAAGGAAGGATGTAGACTCTGGGAACCTCTAAAACCTTGTTCGGAAGGTGATAACTTTTAGACCATACCTTATGGGTAGTACTTTCAAACTCTTGCTTGTGACGTTGAACCTATGAACCCTATATGTGTGATCTTGTGTGTGATTGTTGCATCATGCATCCACGCACTCATAAGCATCTTTTGAAGAAGTTTTATTTCAAGGGACTTAAAAGTTGACCATTTGTGAATATCTCAGGTACTTTTTGACCATGTATTATGGAAAAAGAAAGACCGGAAAATACAGTTTCAAGGATCCCAAGATAGATGAGTTTATCAGTATAATTCCCGAGATTGAGTGTTTTGCAGATTTTCAGAACAAGTATGGATCCATCATTCCTCTCATGAAGCTTAGGATGAAGGAGGGTATTATCTCGACCTTGGTCCAGTCCTATGATTAGATATATCATTGCTTTACTTTCCTCGACTATCAGTTGATGCCTACGCTGGAGGGGTATTCTTATCTGTTGGATTTACCTATTACCCATCGTGTTCCTTTCACCGATTTGGAGGGTGAGCCAAAATCACATGAGATTGCTTCTTTGATTCATTTGGGGAAGTCTGAGGTTGAAGCCCATATGACTACTAAAGGAGGGATTAGAGGATTACCAGCTCAGTTCTTATTGGAGAAAGCTCGTTACTTTGCTAGGATGGAGAGTACAGTCGCTTTTGAGGCCATCTTTGCTCTACTTGCTTATGGGTTGTTCTTATTTCCTAATGCGGACATGTTTCTTGAAGTTAATGCTATCAGGATCTTCATGATTGGAAACCCAGTTCCTACATTGTTGGGAGATGCTTATTACTCTATTTATCTTCTGAATTCTTATCATAGGGGGATGATTATCTGTTGTACGCCTCTGTTGTAGTGGTGGTTTATCTCTCATATGCATCAGTCTGATGCTTTTTGGGATACCAGGAAGGAACCCTATTGGGCTCCTAAGATCATGGAACTTACTCACTCGGATATTGATTGGTATCATCAAGCTTACCAGGATGTAGAGATTTTCGATAGTTGTGGTAGTTTCACCAATGTACCTCTTCTTGGTACAAAGGGAGGAATTAACTATAACCCTTTTCTTGCACGACGACAACTTGGTTATCCGATGAGGGATAAACCAAATAGTATTCATTTGAGTAGTTTATTTCTGAAGGAGGGAGAAGACCATAAGGAAGCTAGGGAGCATATTATGAAGGCCTGGTGTCAGATTCATAAGAAGAGTAGGAAAGATTTGGGACCAAGAGGGGTTGTTTCTATGTAACCTTATCTTCAGTGGGTCCAAACGAGAGCTATTCAGTTGAAGATGCCGTATTCTTGGGAAACACCTATGCCTGATTTGTTTGCGAAGACCACTTCTCCCTTATTGGATGATATAGAAGAACTACAACTTATTTTAGTCAGCATTGTAACAAGAAAAGGATGCTTAGAAGAATAAGTGCCAAACCTTAGAGATTTCCTATAGAGAAGACTTGAAGGAGAAAGACGACTTGATTGAGATCCTTGAGAGTCGGGCTGTAGACATGATGGAGGGGCAAGGGGATTTATTTTCTCCTAAGCCTCAGTCAGATGCTAGTTACTCACTTCCTGATTCAGGTGATTGGAAGAAGGTTGCCACCAGATATGCAGAAGAAAACCAGAAGTTGAAGGCTCAGATTACCAGGCTTACAGGGAAGCGCCAACGTATAGAGTGGTCTCCATCAACTTTGATTCTGAGGGTTTTAGATTCTAGTTTCATCTTGTACTAGGGATTGTTGAAACTTGTAGTCCATTTTGAAGTTATTATAATAAAAAAAATTCAGTATATTTGCAATGTATCCATAAATCTTTAAGTCCCTTGAAATATTAATAATAAAAATTAATCATGTGCATTGCATATTGTAACACGGTGGGAGAACTAAATTGGTTGTTTTGCGTTTTATCGCAATTGTTGCGCTTAGCAAGAGTCGCCACCGACTTTTCTTTTATCCAAAAGGAAAGGTTGAAAATAACAGGAAAGACCTTTGAGATGTTTTCTTGAGTTCGGGGGGTAGATTATGAAAAGGAAAGGTATTAGCACCCTTTTCATATGTAGTTATCTATGGGCTCTTAGTTGCTTGCTAGATCACTTGCTTTTGTTTGAAAGTATGCTTTGTGTGGTTTTTGAAAAGTATTTTGAAAATGTCTTTGCAATTGTTCTCGTTTCTATAAGAACGCGTACAAAGTGCTTATCTTTTGAAAATATTTCAAGTTTGTAAGATGTTTTGAAAGTGTTGGTGGTTGTTTTAAAAATAGCAAGGATGTTTTGGTTTGAAAATGAGCAAGCAACTAGGATCATTCTACCTACTCAAAAGTCTTTCATGTTTATCTCCTCTTTCCTTTGACGTTGTTATCTTACCATTGATTTGGTAAGAAACCCTATCTTTGGAAGTAAAGGGACGGGCGTGGGTCACCGTATAGTCATGAATAAAATTTTTGTAAAGTATCTTAGCATTTTCTTTGAGGGACTGAGATCATTTGTAAGGAAACTTTGGATAGCGTCATCGAGGTGTAATACCCCAAATTTGTCCTACCCTTCTACTTTTATCTGGTTTATGCATTGTCGCGCTTTTCTCAAGTACATATCTCCATTAGGTCATTTAACACTGCATACATACACTAACAACATAATTTTGCGTGGAATCAGCGATATGGTGGAATTAGGGTTTCTCTATACTTTTAAGCCCCCGTCTTCATTTAGGGAGATTCAACTGATTTCTTCAACAATCAATGGTTTGCGAGTTTTTTTGCAAAGATCAATGGTTTGAAGCCATGGTTGTGTATTCATGGTCATTACGGACTTTTGTCTTCATCAAATTTCCATCCTGAGACAAGTGTATTAGGGTTTCATTTGTGGCGCTTAATGACTGAATCAATATTCCAATTGGACCTCTTTCCTTTGATGTTTCTAAAGCTTAGTTTTAATCTGAGGATTTAATAGGGAAGAGAGTCATGCTGAACCTTCTTATGATTGATCAAAGATTAATGTCAAGAGGCTTTCTATTAAATGGATATAATTCATTTATCCACTAAGCCAAGGTCATCGACACATTCTCTAATCAATTAAGGCTCGAATTGTAAGGGATGATGGCATCGCATTTTATGATTCTATCTTTTACTAATTCAATCCAAGATTTTTGGGTTAGAAGGCAATAATTATGGTTTGTGCGAAGAATGGATTCAATTGCCTTTTATCAAGGAGTTGTGGGAATAAAGTGTAAGTCGACGCGAATTTAAGCATGACTTAAGGATTACTTTAAAAAGGGGATGTGTTGAAAGAGACTCTATGAATTCAATTTGTCAAGAATGGATCAAAGTGGGAAGAATGTTTACATGGATTTCATACAAGAGAAGATATGGATTCATTTATGCATCACTTAATCAATTAAGTTTTGTGTATTGTTCCAAGATATGTTTGACTTGGAACGACAAATTAAAACATGAAATTTGTTGGTAAGAATATTCAGGTTATTCACTTATTCATTGCTTGCATTCATCAGAGTTCTATCCAACTTCATATATTCATGATTATTCAAGGTCATAATCGTGCAAATTCACAAGCCTTGTTGATGTTATACAAAAAAACAAGTTACAATTCACAAAGCTAAATTACAAATACATACAGCATCTGAGTTTCATCCAATTACATTCATAACCATACAAACTTATGTTCTAAGCCTAAGTCTTAGTGCCCATACATCTTCATGTTTGTTTCCCATGACCAAGACACCACATATTCAAGCTATGCCCAAAGCTTCATGTATCATTTGAATCCATCTCAGGTTTTCTCAATCCTGCAATTTCGCAAAGAAATAGAAGTTGGTTCAGAATTCAAAACAATTAGCAATCCTTTAACAATTTCAAACAATTCCAAAACAGCCTTGTTGTAACTGTTAACAGAATAACAAACTCTAATAACTAACAAACCTCCTAACCACCTAACCCGAATAACCAGTCCAAACTGCAAACAAACCAAAACAGAATAACCAGTCCAAACTGCAAACAAAGCAAAACAGAATAACCAGTCCAAACTGCAAACAAACCAAAACAGAATTCACTAACCTACCATAACAGATTACTAACAGAATTCCTCTTAAACTAACTTCTAACAGAATTAGTAACACTTCCAAAACATAATAACAACCTCTAACCAACTCTTTAACAATTGGTAACTAACCCAATCCTCACCCCCCATCTCATAACTAACTATCACAAATCCAAGGGCTCTGAATTACTTACATGTAACAAACTTCAGATGATATAACAAAAATCTCCTTAAGTTGCTTCATGATTCAATCGTTGGGGAATCACCCCAGAAATTTCTTCTTTCTTTCTCTGCAATAAACGCATCTACATCTTCTTCCATCTTCATCAACTTGTGTCCATCTTCAACAGTAACAATCATCACCACTCAATTTTCATTCTTCATCACTGTGTAATCTACATCCTCAATCTGGTTCCCCGTTCATCCACAACTTCAACAACTTTAACAACTTCATCATCATCTTTGCATCACCATCATCATAACTACGAATCTGCAACAAGATCGCAACAACATTATAGATCACTAATAGCAAAGTCGCACATGCATCAACACAACACAACAACAACAAAAACTTTGTACAAATAGAGTTTCGCACAAGAAGAAGAATCGAAAAGAAAATTCTTACCTGAGCATATACGGTCGGATTTCCTTCTCGTCTGTATCCAGAGTGACTCCGGTAAGTAAGTGACAATCTTACATTCTCCCTCGTTCTCGCTTCATAATTTACATTGCAGTGTTAGTTTTAGATCCAATTATTGTATGAATGTTAGAGCTAGAGGATAAAGTGAAGAAAGTTGAACTGAATAGATGATTGAATGATGAGATGAAGCAGAATTAAAGGTAAGGTAATCGTGGAGTGAGGTAGAGATGTGGAGTTTCTTCAGAGACGAAGATTGATGGTGAAGTCGTGAATGAGTGATGTACGACGGAATTTTGACCTGATAGGTAGAGAAGCAAGAGAGGGACTGAGAAGTGAAGGCGATCTGAGGAGGGGCTTGCAGCAGAAATTTCCGTAGAAGAGTGGTTTGCGGCCGTCGTGTGTTTAAAGCGAGAAGAAAGAGTTGAATATGTGGAGATGAGGCGTCACACTTGAACCCTAGCACACCACACCAAACGACTGTGTTTTGTTTCCTAATTCCATTTTTTTAATAACTTTGATTGTTAATTGAAAATATGCTGAAAAATAGAAATTAATGTTGATTGTATTGGACCGGGCCTCATTTCTTTGTTTTAGGCCCGTGATGTTGTTTTTTAAGCCTGAAGAAATTGAACAAAAACTTC
This sequence comes from Vicia faba, assembly GCA_948472305.1. Classification (NCBI taxonomy): domain Eukaryota; kingdom Viridiplantae; phylum Streptophyta; class Magnoliopsida; order Fabales; family Fabaceae; genus Vicia; species Vicia faba. Next base: position 1,262,463,594 of record OX451738.1, read on the forward strand.
ACTTCTGGACTCATTCAAATTGGGCCTTAGCAGCAGCATACTTCACCGTAGCTTCAGTGTCAGGCTCACACCCCCTTGGTCCTCTTATCTTCTTGTTAGTTTTAGGATTTTTTTTCTTTGTTAATTTTTCCTATGACAAAACTATAAAATTTAATAGATCTCCTTAGTTGATTTTAGGAATTAATTATTTAGTTTTTTGATAGAATTTTCCTCACATAAAAAACTAATAAAAATACTTTTTCTTTTAGGTTTTTTATTCATATTTTCATACCGTTGTGCCTCGTTATTTTTTACGCGTTTGTTCATTGTGCAAGGTACATTTTGGTGCTTTCGATCATGTAACATAATAGGTTGTTATGTGATCGAAGCATAGGGCTTATGATCGCTTATGATGCGACATGCCTTATTTCTCATCGTCCTGAGAAATTCATATCATATGTTATCCTGATACATGAGATACTTTACGATGTCTTATGCAGGAACTTCTGATTACGCGTCGCATTCGCAACATGCGTTTGCCTTTATCTTAGTTGGATATTATTTCTGACTTTGTTTGTTTCTTGGTGAAGCTTGCTCGACGCGTACTCCCTGCTTTTTCAATACTCTCGTCTGCTCTTGGCGACTTGCTCACTTTGGTAGCCTCCGCTACTACCCTTGCACCTCATTTTGCACTTTAGTGCATTTCTTTACTGCTTGCTAACATTAGGTAGAATTCCCTCAAAATTCTAACTTTAGGTCTAACGATGCATAATAACATTAGGTTTAGAAATAGACTAGTCTCCCTGTGACTTTTCTTCCCCTTTTGCATACACATCTAAAACTAAAACTTCTTTTTCTTTTCAAAATTCAAAACACTTTAAAACTACTGATGAGAATCATGCCTTCGCTTAGTATGGGAAATGATAAGCGGGTCTCTTCTCGATCTTATTGTTCTTTATCTCAAGTTTAGGTGTGGTTCAATTCTCAAAGACTTCTTTCATGGCTAAGTAGAAAAGTGGCTAATATCTCTCTCTTGAGGTCGACTAGTCATTATCAGCAACAAAATACAAACCAACTCAAACCATTTGTGCGTTCGAGCACCTTTCTTAAAAAAACCCTTTTCAGGTAAGGACACAATTAGTTTACTTCTGTGCCAACGCATAAGTCTCCAATGGTCGAGATGCGGCAGAAGGCGGAATTAACTTCGTCCATAAAAAACAAAAACAAACAAAAACATATGAGCCAAACTACGGTAGCTCTGATTCCTCAAAAAGGATACCTAGGCATTGGGGTAGGGCCCAAGCGAGCACAATTTTATTTTCCCTACATTTTTTCCCTTTTCTTTTGCATGCATTCTCCCTTAGCAGTAATAAATAATAAGCATAGATTAAACACACCCATAAGATAGACAACAAGAGTGGATACCATAGAGTACTACGGGTGTGTGGGTGGTAATACCTTCCCCTCGTGTAACACACTCCCTTACCTGATCTCTCAGTCGCAAGACCGTGACTTCTCCCTTCTCAGGTTTTCTCGATGTTTACCTTTCCCTACATGTGGGATAAAAGACGTTCGATGGTGACTTCATTGTTTGATGATTTTTAGCCGGTTGTTTCAGGTGGCGACTTCATTGGGGACTGGTCGACCAAATGCTGGTCCATCCCGGAGTCGCTCCTAGCTCTTGCTTTCTTTCATTTGGGTGTTTATCTTTACGCTTTCAGTTTATTCACTCATTCTTGAGCATACGTATGCATTACATTTTACTATTTTCCATATACTACTACTGTACAGGATTTGCTTCTTGTTTGGGTTGGGATGTCACTTTTGAGGTAAAAGGCCCAGTACCCAGGCCAGAGTGCACTAGGACACCTAGGAATAGAGTGGGGGCATGACGGCTATAGGACGTGGTCCAATTAGTGCAGTCATGTCATATACCATGCTCATATGAGGTTCAAATGAATTACTATTGGCACCCACGTCTGTGGGTAATACCATAGCACTTTCAGGAGGACCCGTGATTTTCGAGTTACCATTGTCTTACCCTGACCTAGTTTTCACCCGTGAGTGGGGAGGGAATTTCTATCACAGGTACAGATGGTGACTGTGTTCATATGGTTATTCATATTCGGATAGTGACTATACCCAGACGGTAACTATTTGTTTTAATGGCTATGTTCTAGATTTCTGTTGATGACTTTATGCAGATGCTATATCCCGTTGATTACCGTATGGTTCTCAGACTTATTTTCTGAGTTTCCGACTTGTTTACCTGGAGATTTATTCGAGCCTTTGATCTTGGTATTCCCAGCATATTCAGATAATTCTCAACAGTATTCGATGTTCCAGGAACCTTGATCTCGTACAATGGGAGGTCTACATGGTATTTGGTTCTTATATATGCAGATGTTATGTCAGACCTTTAATCTAATGATACTCATATGGTTCAGAATAATGTAACAATCATGCTCAGGAATGATGGAACCTTGATCCTCTTTGATCTCATGCCTTTGCATACATAACATGGCTAACCACATGCTTAACATACATGTTATATTATTTCCAGGGGATCATATTTGCAAGTCTTGTGCTAAAATCTTCCATCCCTTACTTGCGTAAAATCAAAATCTAAACACGTGAATTCCTTGGAAATGACAAAACATGACATGGAATTCATTCATGCACCCCATGCATATTCATTCATTCATAACAGGTACCCGAAGATTGGGGATCCTCACTCAGACTCGGGGTTCTATTCAAAGGATCAACTCGATTTCTCACCGCACATGCTCAGAGATCAGTTATGGAATAACTCTGAGTGGTACACGTAATATTTGGCTCGTAGTCATAAACTTCTTCAAGCAGGAAGATAATGGATTAAAGACTCAGATAAGCCAGGTCATGGAAACTCTGATGATAATGTCTATTGTTTCTTTAAAAAACATGATATGCTTGGTGATGCAGTTTATACTGATTCGTTGGGTAAGTCATTCATTCGTTCTCCTGAAAGGATCTTCTATGCATATTATACTGGGGCACATGGCCATTCGATTGAAGATGGTATGTCATCCAGAGACCAAGTCCAAGACTGGATTAATTCAAAGATTGTTATGCTCACATCAGATCAGAGGGGAATTCTCTCGCACACTCGAGCATCAAGAATACAGAAAGTCGTCAGAATCAGCAAGTCAATATGGAGTCAGGTCTCTTCAACAGTGGCAATCATTGGTTTCTTTACTGCATTTTCATTTGCATTCTTGCTTGTTTGTTTAAACATTGCTTGTATATAGAAACTTGTCTATTTTTGAACGAAAATCTCAATGCAATAAGTATGCTTGTCTTGAAGTGTTCCTTCCATTTTTACTCATCCATTCGTTATCACTCTTTAAATGTTTTACTTGCATATTGATGCCATATTTCCTAGTCTTATGTTTAGGTAAAGATTCAAAGGAGGATGACGATAATCTGAAAATGCAAAAATCTCCGATTGGTACGCTTTTGAGTAAGACCCTGCTGACGATGTACAGGCCTTATTTCAAATCCCTAAACACCGGAGATATAAGGAAGATAGACCCTAGTTAACCCCTCTGAGCCTTCGAAGCAGGAGTTTTCTTTCTATTCAGAAAAAACCCTCATTTCAACCCTGGGCCAGGTAGTGTTCAGCTAATCTGATCAAGCATTCAGAACTCATCAAGAGTGTGCATCCAAGGATACAACAATGGTTATCCATCAAAAGATTGAGAAAAGTCAAAACCGTAATGGTTAACCCTCATCTATCAGCAACGTGCATCTATTGACTATATCCCAATGGGTATCTCTCGCACATCAGAAGGTCAACAAATGACGATACAGTAATGGCTATCCATCATCTACTAGAGACTCAGGCAGTCACGATCACTTCTGACAAATAAAAAACAACGCAAAGATAAACGACTTGTTCAAAATGAAAAAATACGAATAAGAAAGAAACAAAAATCCCCGCTAAGTCGAAACATGAAAACAAGTCGCTTAGGCAAAAGTTGGGGCATCCCGTTGGACTTCCAAATCAAAATTCAAAAGAATTTGTCCATGAAAAATTAGGGAAAGCAAGAAAGAAATTGAAAAAAAATCCTAAAAGGCGAGAAAAGGATTACCATTGAAAATCCTCATCAAAGAACAAAGTCGTCTGATCAGACACCAAAGCCAAAGAAGTTAGCAACTGTCGTGTCCAAGAAACCATTGTGGTTCCTCAATCATCGTAAACTCTTCTCGAGAGATGAACGCTTGTGTCAGGTCAACTAAACGTAGGAATGGAGAACATCATGGAGAATGGGTGGGCACCAAATAATTTTGAGCCTTAAAACCTTTTTATAAAACCGTGAACCAGGCCACGTTACAACCCATAAAAGTCCTAATTGAAGCATGGGTGAATTTGAAAGCGTGCTACAACGAGATAGCGTTTAACTAAATCCTAAGAGGTACGTTTGAATATCTGTGGTGGCATCATATGCTTGCATTATCTTTCATAGAAAAGGAATTTGCAAATGTCTCTCTCTTGCTAGTGACTCGTTCACAACAGAGTTGTGACGTCATTTCATTCAAAGTTTTTTTTCAAACTTCAAGACTTACATATGTGTTGCATTAGAATTATCATTCTCATAATAAACATTTTTCTGCATACAAAACAACTGATCGACATCAAGTAAGTTTACACAATGAACAATCGGTAAAGAGCTCAATCTTGTCAGAGAAGAGAGGCTTGAATACCCTGTTGAAGCAAGAGTCAGCTGCCACAAGAGAAATGACTAATCCAGAGGCATGTTAAACCAGAGATTCTGTCAAGAGAAATCATCTTGGTACTTCACAGTCTGAGTACAATTCAGGGATGAAGTTAGCAGAGCCTTCCAATCTGAGGCAATCAAGTCAAGAGTCGATCTCTCCAAGTTTAGCCAAATCTGGGGCATTCCCTCAAAGCTGTCAATCATAGGCTATCACGTCGATAAATCTCTTCAAGCTCGATCAATCAGAGGCTATCACGTCGATAAATCTCTTCAAGCTCGATCAATCAGAGGCTATCACATCGAGAAATCTATTCAGAATTCATTCAACCTGGGGCAGTTACGTCGAGATTCGACAAATCTCTCCAAGAAAGCTGTAATCAAGAGAAGTTTATTTCGTGACTCAAGACATTGGGGCAGTCCACCTCATATCGTATTGTAGCACGAATCTTCTGGTCTTCTATTCAACATAGATCTTCTTAGAGAGCCTCTAGACATGGGCATTCCTCATCCATACTTGCAAAGCTGCTAAAGCCAATTACGTTGTATGAGACTACAATTAGCTAAAAGCATCATAATGGTCACCCTGACCTAACCAGCACACGAAGCTGCCTTCATCTACTACAGACAACTTCAGGTCTGATTCCCCAAGTGAATTCAGAAAATCTAGAATCGTCTTTTAACTCAGCACGTGCAAATGCATCCTCAGTGGAATTAATCAAGAACATCCCCAATGGAGCTAAACCGGGGCATTCGCAGAGCTAAACTGGGGCATTCGCAGAGCCAAACCGGGGCATTCGCAGAGCCAGACTGGGGCATCCGCAGAGCCAGACTGGGGCATTCGCAGAGCTAAACCGGGGCATTCACAGAGCTTAACTGGGGCACTCGTAAGTGTCCACGCTCGTCTCTTATTCCCTAAGTGATTCAAGAGATAATTCCCCAGTGTGCGTAAACTTGGGGCATGTATTTAAAGAGATCCACATGGTGTTCAGTATCCGTTCTTCGGCATATTCAGTTCTATCATCCTCTCGATGGTTCAGGATGTATGGAAGTTTGTCCAGATTATCTCTTCCCCAATGATACGATTCAGAATTCAGCGGCGTATCTGAAGACTCGCTTCGTCGGCAATGCAATCTTCAACAGAGTCATCAATAATCTTTGATATCATGGGCTCCCCAGTGTGTACTGTTATCGGTATCCCTAGCAATCTTTGATACTGCAGGCTTCCAACGTCGATATATATTGACATCCCTAGTGATGAGAAATGGTTCCCAGCAAGCCTACTCTTATCCCCATGAAGTTTATTTCTTCGCATTGCATATAGTTATCATTGCATAACATTTCATCCTCAAAAGCGCATAGCAGATCCATCAGAATGGATCTTTGCGGCAAAATAAATTCAAACATGCATACAAAGCATAAGCCAGATCAGGTACCTTACATGAAAGACCTGAATTATTCAAGGACAACAATACATCCCTACAAGAGGGTATCATTCCCAAAATCCAGTTGATGACTTTCATCTTTTCAAGTGCCCAGCAAAATCAATACACTTTGTCATTCTGAACCCAGTTCTTGTCTGGTAGTCAGTTTCCTAAACACTCATATGTGTCAAGTTTCCTAAACACTTGTATGTGTCAAGTTTCCTAAATACCCACTCGGGTTAGTTATTCAAACACTCGTCCGTGTTTAAACTTTTGATATTCGCCTGTATCTTCTTTCAATACTCGTCCGTATTGATTCAAACACTCGTCTGTGTTTAAACCTTTTGATACTCTTCCGTATCTCCTTTTAATACTCGTCCGTATTGATTCAAACACTCATCAGTGTTTACTTTGGATACTCGTCCGTATCTTCTTTCAATACTCATCTGTATTGAATCAAACACTCGTCTGTATCTTCTTTCAATACTCGTCCGTATTGATTCAAACACTCGTCCGTGTTTAACCTTTGATACTCTTCTGTATCTTCTTTCAATACTCGTCCATATTGATTCAAACACTCGTCTGTGTTTAACGTTTCTTGATGCTCTTCCATGTCTCTTATCTAAACAATCATCATGTCATAACCCATGTTTCCTTCTTCGAATCTGAGATCGCCTCTTGGCTAGGTTCTTTCCATCTATTTTGTCTTAGAACCTGAGATCTCCCTTAGGCTAGGTTCTCTGTCAAACTACTCATTGTTTCACCTTAGGATCGCAGGTCGTCCATAGACCTCGGCCGCTGTCTTTTCATACCAACCATTTGTCTTGTATTGGCATCGCTCCACGTTGCAAGTCCAATCTCTGTCCCTTCATTGAAAAAACAAAAAAATTTCCCCCAGTAAATATCACAAAATAAATAAATAAAGAAAACACTTATACTTCCTCCCAGGACAAATTTTCGGCATTGGTATTTAATCATCTTCCACCTTGAACTTCGGAAAGGCACGCGCCAATCGTACTTTCAGGTTTAAGACAATTAAATAGGGGCAGCTTTAATACCCCAAATTTGTCCTACCCTTCTACTTTTATCTGGTTTATGCATTGTCGCGCTTTTCTCATGTACATATCTCCATTAGGTCATTTAACACTGCATACATTCGCTAACAACATAATTTGGCGTGGAATCAGCGATATGGTGGAATTAGGGTTTCTCTATACTTTTAAGCCCTCGTCTTCATTTAGGGGGATTCAACTGATTTCTTCAACAATCAATGGTTTGCGAGTTTTTTTGCAAAGATCAATGGTTTGAAGCTAGGGTTGTGTATTCATGGTCATTACAGACTTTTGTCTTCATCAAATTTCCATCCTGAGACAAGTGTATTAAGGTTTCATTTATGGCGCTTAATGACTGAATCAATATTCCAATTGAACCTCTTTCCTTTGATGTTTCTAAAGCTTAGTTTTAATCTGAGGATTTCATAGGGAAGAGAGTCATGTTGAACCTTCTTATGATTAATCAAAGATTAATGTCAAGAGGCTTGCTATTAAATGGATATAATTCATTTATCCACCAAGCCAAGGTCATCGACACATTCTCTAATCAATTAAGGCTCGAATTGTAAGGGATGATGGCATCGCATTTTATGATTCTATCTTTTACTAATTTAATCCAAGATTTTTGGGTTAGAAGGCAATAATTATGGTTTGTGCGAAGAATGGATTCAATTGCCTTTTATGAAGGAGTTGTGGGAATAAAGTGTAAGTCGACGCGAATTTAAGCATGACTTAAGGATTACTATAAAAAGGGGATGTGTTGAAAGAGACTCTATGAATTCAATTTGTCAAGAATGGATCAAAGTGGGAAGAATGTTTACATGGCTTTCATACAAGAGAAGATATGGATTCATTTATGCATCACTTAATCAATTAAGTTTTGTGTATGGTTCCAAGATATGTTTGACTTGGAACAACAAATCAAACCATGAAATTTGTTGGTAAGAATAATAAGGTTATTCACTTATTCATTGCTTGCATTCATCATAGTTCTATCCAACTTCAGATATTCATGATTATTCAAGGTCATAATCGTGCAAATTCACAAGCCATGTTGATGTTATACAAAAAAACAAGTTACAATTCCCAAAGATAAATTACAAATACATACAGCATCTGAGTTTCATCCAATTACATTCATAACCATACAAACTTTTGTTCTAAGCCTAAGTCTTAGTGCCCATACATCTTCATGTTTGCTTCCCATGACCAAGACACCATATATTCAAGCTATGCCCAAAGCTTCATGTATCATTTGAATCCATCTCAGGTTTTCTCAATCCTGCAATTTCGCAAATCAATAGAAGTCGGTTCAGAATTCAAAACAATTAGAAATCCTTTAACAGTTTCAAACAATTCCAAAACAGCCATGCTGTAACTGTTAACAGAATAACAAACTCTAATAACTAACAAACCTCCTAACCACCTAACCAGAATAACCAGTCCAAACTGCAAACAAACCAAAACAGAATAACCAGTCCAAACTGTATACAAACCAAAACAGAAAAACCAGTCCAAACTGCAAACATACCAAAACAGAATTCACTAACCTACCAAAACAGATTACTAACAGAATTCCTCTTAAACTAACTTCTAACATAATTAGTAACACTGCCAAAACAGAATAACAACCTCTAACCAACTTTTTAAAAACTGGTAACTAACCCAATCCTCACCCTCCATCTCATAACTAACTATCACAAATACAAGGGCTCTGAATTACTTATATGTAACAAACTTCAGATGATATAACATAAATCTCCTTAAGTTGCTTCATGATTCAATCATTGGGGAATCACCCCAAAAATTTCTTCTCTCTTTCTCTGCAATAAACGCATCTACATCTTCTTCCATCTTCATCAACTTGCGTCCATCTTAAACAGTAACAATCATCACCACTCAATTTTCATTCTTCATCACTGTGTAATCTACATCCTCAATCTGGTTCCCCGTTCATCCACAACTTCAACAACTTCAACAACTTCATCATCATCTTTGCATCACCATCATCATAACTACGAATCTCCAACAAGATCGCAACAACATTATAGATCACTAATAGCAAAGTCGCACATGCATCAACACAACACAACAACAGAAAAAACTTTGTACAAATAGAGTTTCGCACAAGAAGAAGAATCGAAAAGAAAATTCTTACCTGAGCATATACGGCGGGATTTCCTTCTCGTCTGTGTCCAGAGTGACTCCGGTCAGTAAGTGACGATCTTACATTCTCCCTCGTTCTCGCTTCATAATTTACATTGCAGTGTTAGTTTTAGATCCAATTATTGTATGAATGTTGGAGCTAGAGGATAAAGTGAAGAAGGTTGAACTGAATAGATGATTGAATGATGAGATGAAGCAAAATTAAAGGTAAGGTAATCGTGGAGTGAGGTAGAGATGTGGAGTTTTGTCAGAGACGAAGATTGATGGTGAAGTCGTGAATGAGTGATGTACGACGGCATTTTGTTCGGATAGGTAGAGAAGCAAGAGAGGGACTGAGAAGTGAAGGCGATCCGAGGAGGGACTTGCGGAGGAAATTGCCGTAGAAGAGTGGTTTGCGGCCGCCGCGTGTTTGAAGGGAGAAGAAAGAGTTGAATATATAGAGATGGGGCGTCACACTTGAACCCTAGCACACCACACCAAACGACTGTGTTTTGTTTCCTGATTCCATTTTTTTTAATAACTTTGATTGTTAATTAAAAATATGCTGAAAAATTGAAATTAATGTTGATTGTATTGGATCGGGCCTCATTTCTTTGTTTTAGGCCTGTGATTTTGTTTTTTAAGCCTGAAGAAATTGAACAAAAACTTCACTTCTGGACTCATTCAAATTGGGCCTTAGCAGCAGCTTACTTCACCATAGCTTCAGTGTCAGGCTCACACCCCCCTGGTCCTCCTAACTTCTTGTTAGTTTTAGGATTTTTTTCTTTGTTAATTTTTCCTATGATAAAACTATAAAATCAATAAAATTTAATAGATCTCCATAGTTGATTTTAGGAATTAATTCTTTAGTTTTTTGATAGAATTTTCCTCACATAAAAAACTAATAAAAATACTTTTTCTTTTAGGTTTTTTATTCATATTTTCATACCGTTTTGCCTCGTTATTTTTTACGCGTTTGTTCATTGTGCAAGGAACATTTTGGTGCTTTCGATCATGTAACTTAACAGGTTGTTATGTGATCGAAGCATAGGGCTTATGCTCGCTTCTGATGTGACATGTCTTATTTCTCATCGTCCTGAGAAATTCATATCATATGTTGTCCTGATACATGCGATACTTTACGATGTCTTGTGCAAGAACTTCTGATTAAGCGTCGCATTCGCAACACGCGTTTGCCTTTATCTTAGTTGGATATTATTTCTGACTTTGTTTGTTTCTTGGTGAAGCTTGCTCGAAGCGTACTCCCTACTTTTTCAATACTCTCGTCTGCTCTTGGCGACTTTCTCACTTTGGTAGCCTCCTCTACTACCCTTGCACCTCATTTCGCACTTTAGTGCATTTCTTTACTGCTTGCTAACATTAGGTAGAATTCCCTCAAAATTCTAACTTTAAGTATAACGATGCATAATAACATTAGGTTTAGAAATACACTAGTCTCCCTGTGAATTTTCTTCCCCTTTTGCATACGCATCTAAAACTAAAACTTCTTTTTCTTTTCAAAATTCAAAACACTTTAAAACTACTGATTAGAATCATGCCTTCGCTTAGTATGGGAAATTATAAGCGGGTCTCTTCTCGATCTTATTGTTCTTCATCTCAAGTTTAGGTGTGGTTCAATTCTCAAGGACTCCTTTCATGGCTAAGTAGAAAAGTGGCTAATATCTCTCTCTTGAGGTCGACTAGTCATTATCGGCAACAAAATACAAACCAACTAAAACCATTTGTGCGTTCGAGCACCTTTCTTAAAAAAACCCTTTTCAGGTAAGGACACGATTAGTTTACTTTTGTGCCAACGCAAAAGTCTCCAAAGGTTGAGCTGCGGCAGAAGGCGGAATTAACTTCGTCCATAAAAAACACAAACAAACAAAAACATATGAGCCGAACTACGGTAGCTCTGATTCCTCAAAAAAGGATACGTATGCATTGGGGTAGGGCCCAAGCAAGCACAATTTTATTTTCCCTACATTTTTTCCCTTTTCTTTTGCATGCATTCTCCCTTAGCAGTAATAAACAGTAAGCATAGATTAAACACACCCATAAGATAGACAACAAGAGTGGATACCGTAGAGTACTACGAGCGTGTGGGGTGCTAATACCTTCCCCTCGCGTAACAGACTCCCTTACCCGATCTCTCGGTCGCAAGACCGTGACTTCTCCCTTCTCAGGTTTTCTCGATGTTTTCATTTCCTTACATATGGGATAAAAGACGTTCGATGGCGACTTCATTGTTTGATGATTTTTAGCCGGTTGTTTCACGAGGGACTATGATCTTGTATTTTGTTTGTTTTTGCTATGACATCTTACATGCATATTATGACCATTTTCATAAGGCATCAAAGTGGATTTACCCTAAGGGTGTAAGTGTGCAAGTGTATTGAATTACATGTGTTGTTTTGTCTTTGAATTAGAGTTTTCTAATTTGTTGATTTTAATCTTTCCATACAAACCATAATTTACTAGCATTTATATATAAAGCATTAAATTGCGAGAAATAAAAATACTAAGCTATTACATCATTAGGGGAGGGGGTGTACAAATTTACAAATGGAGAAATTGCAAGAAAATTAAATCTAAATAATCATTACAACCATATTGAATAATATACAAGAATTGAATAAATAACAATGTACAAATGCAAATGAAAAAGAAATGATTTTTGTTTGGTTTTTTATGAAAGGGGTTTAATCTTAACATAATTAAGGAAAATTAACCAAAATTAACTTAAACTAACTAAGAAAAGAAAATAACTAAAAAAAGATTTTTTAGGGTTTTATTTATGAAAAGGTTTTAAATTTATAAAAATAATATGGATATTAATTAATTAAAAGAAACCTAAGTGCTAAATTAATTTTAATTTACAAGAAAATAATATAATATAATAATTAAACCTAATTATCTAAATATTAATTATTAAGAAAGAAATTAATTTATTAAGAAAATGTTTTTGTTCTTTTAGTTTTATAAATAAATAAACTAAGTAAGTGTAAAAATAATAAATAAAATATTTTTGAATTTTTATTAATAACAATAAAAAATAATATTAATAATAATACTAATAATAATAAAAATAAAGGAAAAAGAAATAAAATATAATATGAAAAAGAAAATAATAATGAAAATATGGGCCAGGGGGGAGCTGAAGCAAAGCCAGGGGTTAGAAGCCAGCAAAATAAAGAGAAGGCCCAATGCTGGGCCCACGCCCTCTTGGTTACCAGTGCGCTGCCTTACCACTGGGGTGGCTCTACATCTGGTGTTATAAACAAAACCATAAATATATATTTGAAACATGTTCCTGAAGATGACTTTATCTTCTTCCTCGCACCATAACCAGTCATGAATTCAAATCCTGTAACTTCTTCATATCTCAACCATTTGTAAAAGTATAAACATGAAACTTGCTCCAAATTTCATCACCAGTTACGTCATATAAATAACTAAAGCTATAAATCAAAGATGAGCATGAATTTTGAATGGTACCAAATCTGACCTAATTTTTTCCAGAAAATTCAACTCTAAAATTCTCACTACTCAGGCAACACAAATGAATTCTAAGGACATGGTTAGTTTCAGGGCTATGATGTCTACATTTTATCTTCACAAATGGAAAACAAATGATGCCTATATGAAGAGTTCAAAAGTCAAAAAACTCACCTTGCAAGAGGGTATTGTGTTTTGAGTTTGAGCAGCTTTTGATGAGTTCCAGCGATTGGGTTAGCTTCCTCAAGTTCCCAGGAAGCTAATGTGATGCTTGGCTTGAGCTGAAAGTGGCTGAGGAGTTATGGAGAAGTCAACTTGCAGAGCTCTGTTGTTGGTTATGGAGGTTGATGAAGATGGAGTTACAGTTATGAAACAGGGTCAGGGATGAGTTGTATTTGATGTTTAGAAGATTTAGGAACCAAAAGGCTTGGAAATGCACGACGGAGATGTGAGTTTCAAGGTTTTGGTCATATTATGCAACAATGGAGTTTCGTAATACAGTTATAAGTTTTTGTGTGTTTTTGAGCTTGTGTATTCGTGTGTTTTGATGCAAATGACTTGTGCATATGTAAGGAAAAGGTTGTGAGGCTTCAGAGGGTCAGAATCACACCAGTATAAGTTATGGCTATGTTACTTGATTTTGAAGAAAAGTGGGAACATGGTTTCAAGGAAAAGTACAAGCATGGGTTGAGTTGTTTAGAGACTTTAGACAGGGTTTTTTTTGGGTTATATATTGTGTAGGATCAGAAGAAAACAAGTGCAAAGCTCAAGAATTGATTTTGTGCATAAAGCTACTTTTCCAAAATGGCAATGTGCACTTTCTCCCCAAAATGGAAATAAGCATGGGCAATGCATTGAATGTTTGAGTTAAAGCCTCTAACAGCTGTGCAAAACATTAATTATGGAGTGCCAAGAAAGTTTGAGGCCTGAAAAGAAAAGATTGTTCAGCCTAGCATGGATTTGCATTCTTGTTCATCATGAAATTGACCTATAATTCAAGAATGAAATGCCAACTTTGTTCCTCTGATTCTCCTTGCTCAAACTTGATCTCAAGGATTTCTTGGACATTTTAGAAAGATTTTAATGTGATCTACAACCCCTATTTGAATCACTTTTGAAAATTCCCCTTGGAACTATGTGAAAAATTTCCATGAAGTTAGGTCAAAATACTGCCTAAACTAGGGCAAAATTTTCACTAAGAGTTTAGTTTCATGAACATGTATTAACAAAATCATAACTTTAAATCCATTCATTTCTTGGAGAATTTGGGTAAATTAATGTTTTAGATCTCATTGATATCTACAACTTTCATGTTGAAAGTTTCTTTTGAATCATCTTGCATCATGGTGAAAAATTGGCACAAAGTTGTGAAAAAATATGAAGTTTTCAACACTTAGAAAAATTTCTAAGTTTGGAAACTTTGACTTTTTAAAAATGAAATCTTCACTTTTTGATTTCTTGATGAACAAGTTTCATATTTTTACATGTTTTTGATCTTTGACACTTGATTTTGATGAAAAAGTCAAAGTTTGACTTTTTAGTGTGCAGTTGACTTTTGATAAGTTGACTGAAAATCAACTATCAATCAATTTATCTTGAGGGAAGTTTTGAGTCATGCCATTAGGTGAAAATTATGCAATTGAATCCTTAAGATCATGTTTCCAACCAATCAACCATTTGCTAGGTCAAAAATCAGAAATTGCTCTTTCTTAGTCAAAACCCTAATTTTGACCATTTTGCCCTTTTGATGATCTGATCAAATTTCTTGAGGAATTATGGTCCAAACTTGATCAAATGACACATATGAGTTCACAATGTTGATATGGATCAAGAATTATGAAGTTTAACTGCAAATTGGTTGATTTTTAGGTCAACTGATCAATTGACTGGGCAAAAATGTGATCCAAAACTTGAAACATGACATTAGAAATCTTGAGGGTCCATAATGATCCATGAAATTCATATGAGGAATTAAAAGTTCAATTATCCTTGTGCAGTCTCAAACCCTAATTTTAGTCATCAGTGCTTAAGGAGGTGTCTTGAGCTGATCAACCTTTATGTAGTCTTGAACCAAAGGAGATCTTGTGAAAAAATACTTGATAAATGAGAGGGGAAGTTTTGGTGTAAAACAGCTGCCCCTATTCAATCTTCTTAAACCTAAAGAGTTATATTGGCGGATCCGCCATTTGTGACTTAAAGGTGGAAGATGATTGAACACTAGAGTACCCAGAAATTTGCACTCGAAGATGAATTGTGAATGGGCTTATAGATGCCATTTGGAGAAATGGGGGAGATTTGCCAGGGATGGGCTTGTAGATGCCATTCAAAGGTGATTGTTGACAGAAAATGGACTAAGTCTGAACTTGATTTCAACAGGAAAAGAATCAGAATAAATCTTTTGAGCGATTTATATGAAACTAGCAAAAGTCTTGTATGTTGTTTGATTGGGAAGAATCAAAATAAATCTTGGAGCGATTTATCTAAACCATAAATGTTCATTTGGAAAGTATCGGGATAAACCGTTGAGAGGTTTAAACTGAACCAAAAGAGGTCTTGAATAATCTTTAACTGGAGACAATCAGAATAGATCTTTGAACGATTTATCTGAACCATAGAAAGTGCCTACTAGGAAAGAATCAGAATAAATTGTTGAGAGATTTATCTGAACCAGCAGGGGTTTGGAGAAGAATCAGAATAAATCGTTGAGAGATTTATCTGAACCAAAAATGTTCATTTGGAAAGTATCAGGATAAACCGTTGAGAGGTTGAAATTGAACCAAAAGAGATCTTGAATATTTTTTAACTTGAAATAATCAGAATAGATCTTTGAGCGATTTATCTGAACTAGAGAAAGTTCCTACTAGGAAAGAATCAGAATAAATTATTGAGAGATTTATCTGAACCAACAAGGATTTGGAGAAGAATCAGAATAAATTGTTGAGAGATTTATCTGAACTAGAGAAAGCATATGTGGGAAAGAATCAGAATAACCGTTGAGAGATTTAAACTGAATCAGGAGGGATCTGGAAAAGAATCAGAACAAATCAATGAGAGATTTATGTGCACCAGAGAAGATGTCTGCAGGAACGAATCGGAATAAACCGTTGAGAGATCTAAGCTTATCCGGAAGGGGCATGAAATAAATATTTGTTATGTAGATGGTTGACCAGTACTTTCTTGGGAATTGATCTGTAATTAACTTGTTGAAAATTTGACGATAATTTCCTGTTGATTGATCTTTCCTGAAAAGATGAAAGGTTAGTTGCATGCAATGTCATGATGTATGATATGCATGGTGCAATGATGTTCTCAAAATAAATGAGATTGTGTCATATGTATCTGTGTTATCAATGCTATGACGTGTGGATGTAATGTATGGACACACTAATCGTTATGTCACAGTGTTGCTGGAATCGTGGAAAATAAATCCCTGAGTACCATTGGGAATGAGGAGTGTAAGTCTTCATATTTTGAAGTTGAAGTTTTGATGAGTTTCCAATTTTTAGAGAAATAAACTTTGTTGTGGAAGGGAAACGCCGTGCATTGCTTGTGGACCTCGTGAAACCTTGCTGGGGAATCCTGAGAAATTGGGCACTTTCATTGGGGAATGTTTGGAGCGGTAACTGGAAGTTTTATTCTGTCAGGGATGTGAGAGCACTTGATACCATTAGGCTGCATATTTGAGATATGATAGCGATCATATAGTGGGGTGTCCTGATTTTCGCTCTTGTTGGAAAAGGTACCTGCAAGGGATTTTATGGAATGGTCTAAAGATATTATCCTATTTCTTAAAGCCATTAGTGATTGTCTTTCTATTTTTTGTTCCTCTTTTAGCTCATTTGTAAACAGTAGTCACGCTCAATTGCATATGTTCAAAAATAAATGATTGGATGTTTTTGTAAACAGAACACAGAAATAAAGAAAAACAGATAGTTTTGCACTTTCAAGGGAATATCTTTGTATTAACTTGAATAAGTATTTTTGTACAATGAGACGAATATTCTAGTAAGAGAATATCGTTGTAAAAAATGAAAATTGATACAAAGAAAAGATAGCTATGTGAAATAATTCCATGGGGTTCCCATTCTGCTATAGCCTTCGTGTCTCTGAGCGTCTCATCCACTGGCTTCCTTGTCCGAAGTTGATTGGATTGATTAGAGTTGTTTGAGTTTGTCAGTCGATGCTAAAGGTTATCTGTAAGGTGATCCAACGGTACATAGTCATACTCTTTAATTCCCTAACTTTTTCCTGGACCTCCCTTTCGGGTTTTTAGTCCACCGGAATACCCTTTTTTCCCAAGCCTCTCTTTCGGGTTTTCAGCTTGCCGGGTGTACAATTCTTTTTTGTTTTATCTCTAATTTTTTCCTGAACTTTTTTGGTTCGCCAGGATGCCCTAATTTTTGCCTACTCCAGTTGACCTAGCGGGTCTTTATTTATGCGTAGTATCTTTTGACTATGTCCGCGTTTATAGGGTGCGAAAGGTCGTCGCCATCCATAGTGGTTAAGATCATTGCCCCACAAGAGAATATGATTTTGATCACAAATGGTCCCTCGTATGTAGGAGTCCATTTGCCCCTAGGATCACCTTGTGGCAATATGATACGCTTGATTACCAAATCACCAACCTGATATACCTGACGTCTGACCTTCTTCTTAAAAGCTTTTATCATATGTTTTTGGTACATCTGACCATGACAGACAGCCGTAAGCCTCTTCTCATCAATCAAGTTTAACTGGTCAAGCCGAGTTTGGATCCATTCATCTTCATTCAGCCCTGCATCCTTTATGATTTTTAGAGAAGGTATTTGGACCTCAATTGGTAGGACAACTTCCATACAGTAGACCAAAGAGATAGGAGTTTCCCCCGTTGACATGCGCGCCGTGGTACGATAACCGTGGAGAGAAAATGGTAACATCTCATTCCAGTCCTTGTAGGTCACTGTCATTTTTTGTATGATCTTCTTGATATTCTTACTTGCGGCTTCAACAGCACCATTCATCTTTGGCCGGTAAGGAGAAGAATTATGGTGCTGGATCTTGAATTGCGCGCATAGTGCAATGATTATAGTATTGTTGAGATTGGTACCATTGTCTGTGATGATTCTTTCTGGGATACCGTACCGACAGATGAGATTTTGTTTGATGAATCGGGGCACAACGTTCTTGGTAACAGAAACAAAAGAAGCTGCCTCAACCCATTTCGTGAAGTAGTCAATGGCAACCAAGATGAAACGGTGTCCATTAGAAGTTGTAGGTTTGACTTCTCCAATCATGTCGATGCCCCACATCACGAATGGCCAGGGAGCAGTCAGGACGTTTAGAGGAATTGGAGGCACATGCACTTTATCAGCATAAATCTGACACTTGTGACAAGTTCGTGAATGTTGATGGCAATCTGCTTCCATGGTAGACAAGTAGTACCCCGCCTGTAGGATCTTTTTAGCCATCATTTTCCCAATAGAATGGGTGCCAAAAGTTCCTTCATGTAGAGCATCCATGATCTTCTTCGCCTCAACCTTGTCTAAGCAACGAAGCAAAACAGAGTTGTGGTTGCGCTTGTAGAGAATGCCATTATTGAGGAAGAACTTAACAGAGAATCTTCTCAAGAACTTCTTATCATTGAATGAAGCTCCCTCCGGATACTCTTGGTCCTCAAGATACCTCTTGACTTCATGGAACCAAGGTTTTTCCATTAATTCTTCAGTATCGATCTCGTGATAGTAACTTGGTTCATCCATCCATTCAATGGGGATATGGGGAGTCTCGTTACCCCACTTGAGTTTAAACATGGATGACATAGTGGCTAGCGCGTTCTCTACTTGACTTTCCTCTCGTGGAAAATGCTCAAAGGTAATTTCATAAAATTGTGGGATTAATGTCAACACAGGTTCTTTGTAGGGGATGAGATTAGGGTGCTTCGTGTCCCATTCTCCTTTGATCTGACTGACGACTAAGGCTGAATCTCCAAATACACTTATGGACTTGATTCCCAAATCTATGGCAGCTTTGAGACCCATAATACGCGCTTCATATTCCGCCATATTATTGGTGCAATTGAAACAAAGTCTTACAGTGAAGGGAGTATGACATCCTTCAGGGGATATGATTACAACACCTATGCCATTGCCGAGTGCATTGGAGGCTCCGTCAAAAACCAAGGTCCATCGGGATCCTTGTTCAGGTCCGTCATATGTTCTGAGTTCTTCACAATTGTTTACCATCATGAAGTCTTCATCTGGGAACTCGAATTTCATGGACTGGTAGTCATCCACAACCTGATGAGCAAGGTGATCGGCTAGTACACTGCCCTTTATTTCTTTTTGGGTAGTGTATTGAATGTCGTATTCAGTCAAGATCATCTGCCATCTTGCTATTCTCCCAGAGAGGGCAGGCTTCTCGAATATGTATTTAATTGGATCCATCTTGGATATCAATAAGGTAGTATGGGTCAACATATACTCTCTTAGATGACGAGCAGCCCATGCTAGAGCGCAACAAGTTTTCTCGAGCAGTGAATATCTTGTTTCACAGTCGATAAACTTTTTTGCTTAGGTAGTATATAGCATGCTCTTTTCATCAAGACTCGTCATGTTACCCCAACACACACCCCATTGAATTTTGCAAGACAGTTAAATACATGATCAAAGTTCTTCCCTCGAATGCCGACATCAAAACAGGAGGCTCTTCAAGGTATTCTTTGATCTTGTCGAAGGCAGCTTGGCATTCATCATTCTATTTGACTACTTAATATTTCTTCAGTAATTTGAAGATTGGTTCACAAATAGCGGTTAAGTGAGAAATGAATCTGGCGATGTAGTTTAGTCATCCTAAGAATCGTCCGACTTCCTTCTCGGTGCGAGGGGTAGGAATTTCTTGTATTTCTTTCACCTAGGAAGGGTCCACTTTGATACCTTTATCGCTGATGATGAAGCCTAGGAGTTTACCGTACCTCACCCCAAATGTGCATTTATTCGGGTTCAACCTTAGCTTGTATTTCTTTAGCCTTTCAAATAGTTTCTGCAAATGGTCAACATGTTCCTCTTCATGTTGAGATCTGGCTATCATGTCCTCCATATAGACCTCTATTCCGTGATGGACCATATAGTGAATTAGAGCTACCATGGCGCACTGATAAATTGCCCCAACAATTTTCAACCCGAATGGCATAACATTATAACAGAATGTGCCCTACTGTGTGACGAAGGTCTTTTTCTCCATGTCCTCAGGTGCCATTTTGATTTGATTATAGCTTGAGAAACCATCCATGAAGGAAAATACTTTATGTTGTGCGGTTTTGTCAACCAGAATATCGATATGGGGAAGCGGGAAATTATCCTTAGGGATTGCCCTATTTAAATCTCTGTAATCCACACACATGCGTACTTTTCCGTCCTTTTTAGGCACTGGAACAACATTGGCGACCCATTGTCGATAGGAGGTGACGGCTAAGAATCCGGTGTTGAATAGTTTCATGACTTCAATCTTGATCTTCTCTAACATGTCTGGCCGCATGCGAAGGACTTTCTGTTTTACCGGAGGGCAGTCTTCTTTTGTCGGTAGACGATGGACCACGATATCAGCATCAAGTCCTGGAATGTCTTTGTATGACCAAGCAAAGAACTCAACATAGTCATGTAGTATCTGAGTTAAATGCTTCTTGACACTGGGTTCCAGGCTGGCACCTACCTTGACTTCTTGTCCTCTTCGGTACCTAAGTTAACTGTGTCAACCTGTTCTTCATGGGGTTGTATGGTCATTTCTTCCTGTTGTAGTAACCTGGAAAGTTCCCCTGGCACATCACAAGCTTCCTCACCTTCGTCTTCGGCTTGGTAGATTGGATTTTCAAAGTCACAATAGGCCATAGCAGAATTGTTACTTATGGGATCCTGAGTGGATGTGGATCTGCATTTTAATATGTGAGTGTATGTAAGAGCATAGCTATTATTGAAAAAATAAATATGTAGAAAAAGAAAAACAAAGAGCGTAAAGTTTGCATGCAAAAAGGTCCATGATTCATTGATGACATATGAAAATGTAGTAACAACCCTTACAAATGGACCTTCGTGCCTCGGGTAAGACATAAGGTTTTAAAAGTCTCAATTGATTAATTTTTACAAGTCCGACAAAAATTTAAATAAAATTATTGTTGGATAAAAGTAATTGGGAAAAAATCTTTGGCTTCCCAGTTGTTGAGTCCTCCGCTAATAGTTGGGAAAATCCATTCTTCCAGGTCACAACCGTCATCACTATCCTCCACTGTATGGACTCCATGGTTGATGATCCAAAAAGGTGGTCCCCCGGCACGAGCACGACGAACAGCTTTCTGGACTCCTGAAGTAAAACTCAAACCAAATTTGTTAGACTTGTAGGGGATATCCGGGAGTTGGCCCCAAATAGTACACACACCTTCTTCGACTACTGCCTTGGCATCTTTCAGAGAAGCCATATTTAGTGGAGGTCTGGTAATCTTTGAGACTTGGGAAACAGTCTTGGTTGCTGCCACTGTTTGTGGGACTTCCTCGAAATGCTGACACAGAGTTTTAATGAATTCACCATCCATTTCCACGTATATGAAGGAGTTCAGGTGACTGACCATATATTCCTCCTCTCCATGGGCAGTGATAATTTTTCCCTTGGTTGGGTATTTCAACGTCTGATGTAATGTAGAGGTGACGGCACCTGCGTTATAAATCCAAGGTCGTCCCGATAAACAGGAATAGTAAGGGAGAATATTCATGACATAGAAATTTGAATCAAAGGTCTGAGTTCCAACTTTAATGGGGATGTCCACCTCCCCGTGCACCATTCTCTTCGAACCGTTGATGGGCCTTACCACTATGTTGCAGGTCAGCATCAGAAAAGCCCAAACCATTATCAGCGGTCAAACTGGACACACAGTCTTTGAATTGGTCACTAGAGGTTTCCTGTGGCACATGGGCAGTTTTAAGAAATTTCACCAAGGCCTTCGCATGAGCCTCAGAGCACAACAGCAAAGCCAGCATAGAGATCTTTGAAGGAGCCTGCCCTAGCTGTTCGACTAAATTGTAGTTGCTTCTATTTATAATTTTCAAAATTTCTTCCATCTCCTTCTTAGAGGCCTCTGGGATAGATACTAATTGCGCCTTCATCCGGACAGGTTCAACCAAAATGCCTTTGCCCCGAGTCTCGGTCGACTCGGTGATAGGGGTGTCAGTAGGGGTAACCATAGGAACTTTAGTAGTAGTGTCAACAGGAACAAAAGAAGGTATGATCACCACACCGGTAACAGTTTTTGGAGGAGAAATCTCAAGGGAGAATAATCTTCCACTTCGGGTTATTTTTCTGGTTCAAACAATGTTTCCAATGTCGGGGTCAGCCTTCTAAAAAACTGAATCTTCATCAGCCATCCAATCTTGCTTGACGCCGTGGTAGTAGAAGTCACCCCCATAGTTCTAGGGGACAGTTTTATTTGAGGAGTACAGGATCGGCTCTGACATAGTAATTATCAGTGGAGTCACCTTCAGAACAGATGTAATCCTAACGGGTCTTTTGGTGGAGATCCTGGAAGGATTGGCGAAAATGGTTACTATTGAAACATCCTTGTAAGAAATGGTTGGAATGGGAGTCTTTTTAAACAAAATATCTTTCAGTCGGTAGGGATAAACAGAAGTGGCAGCCTCCGCCACAGCCCAGAAATAAACCGGCCATCAACAGGTTCCTTTTGACGGTCAGGAGAGGAGTAACAAGCTCATCAACAACGGTAACAAACACATAATCTTCGACAATGTTAACATCACGACCGTGCTTGGGCATAGGAGCGTTGATAACATTTGGGATTTCAGGAGCATCAAACTCAATTTCTTTTGCTTTGAGAAGGTCTTTCACCTTGTTTTTCAAAACCCAGCAATCGTTTGTGTCATGACCTGGACTTTCTAAATGGTAAGCACAACAGGAGTTCGGGTTGTAACAGGGATAGGCCGTGTTTGGATTCTTTAGAGCTTCCCGCAAGGTTACCAGATTAGATCTCAACAAATGTGTCAAGACTTGACACAACGTAATATTTATCCGGGTAAATTGTCTTACCAGTCTTTCTGTTCTAGGTTGGTTCTTTCTTTGTTTTATAGGTACAGGCTTAGGGATTATGATGGGCCCTACCGTTGGACGACATTCAGTTCTGTCCTAATTCCTTTGATGGTATGTAGCACCAACCTCTTTCTTCTCAATGAATGGTTTTCTCACGGAACTTGAGGATGCGTCCTTTTGGATCTTCCCACTCGTAATCCCAGCTTTCACTCTCTCCCCGGTCAAGATTAATCCAGTGAAGTCGGCTGAGGAGCTTCCAATTAGATGATTAAAGAAAGGACCGGACAGGGTACCCAGAAACATGTCTACTAGCTCCCTATTAGACAAGGGAGGCTGGACTCTTCCTGATAAGTCCCTCCACTTCTAAGCGTAGTCTTTGAAACCCTCGCTCAAACCCATAGCCAGACTTTCGAGTTGAGTACGGGTGGGAGCAAGGTCTGCGTTGTACTGATACTGTTTATAAAAAGCAGCGGCCAGGTCTTCCCAATTATGTATATTGGCCCTCTCCAATTGATAGAACCAATCCAACTGAGTCCCGGATTGACTATCTAGAAATAAGTGGACCCACAAATCTCTGTCAGCAGTATGAGGCTGTATCTTCCTCACATAAGATCAGAGGTGCATCTTAGGAAACGAAACCTCGTCGTACTTAGCAAACACTGGTGCCTTGAACTTTGGTGGAATAACAATCCCAGACACCAAACCCAGTTCTTCAAAGTCCATCCCGGGCACTTTCTGAATCTCCATTGCACTTAAGCGATCTTCCAACTATTTGTACTTCTAATTAGCTGGAGGATATTGATCTTTAGAGTAATCATCCTCTTCTTCCTCTTCAGATTCTGGATGGTCAGTCACTTCCTTGTTTTTTCCCTCTTTATTGTCCTTTTTACCTGATGATGTTGTGAAGTCTAGGGTTCGTCTAGCTGGCCCTGGGAACCTTCTTCCTAGATTCAAAACACCGGTTAATTTCTTTGCTTTCTTATTTATTTCTTTGATCAGCAAAGTTTTCAAATCCTCTTGTCCTTTTTCCAAATTAAGAACATTTGTTGAAACTGAGCATTATGCGCCTGAAGATCTTTTATTGTTTGTTCTATGTCCATCTCACTAAAATAAATAGTAGAAAGATGAGGAGACCTGTTGTAAGAAACATGTTTGTGTTATGATGAATGAAGATGCATATGCAATGATTTCAAGGAAATTTGAGATTTAAATTTTCTTTAGACAAAAATGAACACACGTCATATTAATAAATCAAAGTTTGAGTACATCATGCCTCTTTGGGCTTACAATGAAAGAAATAAAATACAAAACTATAAGACAACAAAGTTGAACGCATCCTCTTTGGTGCGATGTAGGCGTTCAAACTCCGCTCTTCATGAAGCTGCTTGGTGAGTTCCAAAACTCTCTTCTTGCTGGCGTAGAATTGGGCTTCGAAAGTGTCTCTCTCTTCCTTAAGTTGTATCCAATCCCTTTGCCAGTCGTCGAGAGAGGTGGGCATGTTAGGATGATGGATAGTGTATGGAACATCTCCTTCCACAACAGACTCTATGATAACTAGGAGAATTAAGGGGTAAGGCATCATAATACTTTGAGCACGGGCTCGTACCCATTTGAGATAAGGCTCAAGAGGGATGGAATTCTTGTGCCCCAGTGTCTTGCTATCCACCTTGTTTACCATCTTCCAAGCTTGCATGAACCTCTGACGGTATCCTTGCTCGTCGCTTTCGTAGTCGAGAACCAAACCTTGGATGCGCATATCATGAGGACCATCTCTTCGGGCATACCCAAACTGTCGTAAATTTAAGCAAGGGTTGTAAGTGATACCTCCCCTAATGCCAAGCAAAGGGACATTAGGGAATTCCCCACAACGGTCAATGATAGAAGTATCATCCGAGGATCTTGAACACCAATGAATATTAGAGTGGGTGAGGGACATCATCCTTTAAGACCATGTAAATCTTTGCTCGTTCTTCAATGTTGATCGAGGTAGGTGTGAAATGAACCACTTGGCGAGTAGTGGAATATAACACAAAAGGGTACCTCTTTTCTTCATGGTGCGGGTATGGATAAAATGTTAGATGTCTCCCAACAATGGAGGTATAGGATTACGGGAGAGAAAGACTTTGATGGAATTTACATCTATGAATTGGTCCGAGTTGGGGAAAAGAACCAAACCATAGATGAGAAGGGCCAGGACTTCTTCAAAGGCTTTAAAATCCATATCTTCCCTAAATGAACAAGCTTTCTCTAATAGAAATTTGGCTAGGAACCCTTTGAATCCACTTCTAGTCTCCCAATTTGCTATGATGTCGGCTCTCTTCATATGTAGAGCTTCGGCCATGACCTCAGGTTTTGGGATCCCTTCTAGACCGGTGCACGGTATCTGATCAAGCACGGGCACTCCTAATAGTAGGGAGAACTCTTCTAGTGTAGGTACCAACTGATAGTCAGGAAAGGTGAAGCAATGATGCATGGGATCAAATAATTGGAAGAGCACACACATAATTGGAAATTGAAGGTAGTCAAACTGAGGAGTCGTCCATATTTCTTGATAAAAGGAGAATCTTCGGGCACCCTTAATGCTAACTCTTGGAGTTGAGGGTGTGCTTTCTCGAAGCTGATTCGGATGGTGTTTCTTCGGACAGAGTTCATGGCCTACAAAATAAAAACAAAGATAAATTCCTAAATCCTTGAAATGGTTAGTGAGATTGTGTATGATGTAATGATGTTCATGATGTTATGTACAAGTAAGCATATACACACAAGGAAAAAACAAGTCCTTAGGATTAGGCTTGCATGGAGTTTGTAGGTAAGTACCCTCTTGATGTTTAGTTGGCTCAAACTTGTCCTTGTTAATAGTAACTGGGTTCTAAGGGATCTCAATATTACTGACCTTTCTTTTAGGCATTGTCCCAGCATAATCAATCTTTTATTGCGACCGAGATATCCCAAAATTCTAGTCTCAATGAGTGTAGTATCGAGTATCAACCAATTTTCAGCTTTCCACCGAAGCCAGTTATCTCACTACGTCCTAAATGGCCAAGTTTTTTCAATTAAGGTTCTAAAGTCAGTTAGTGTTTCATGACTCCACTCAGCGGCCCCATATTCTCCTCGATTCAACACAAGGGATATCGGTACCCACAAATGCGTCACACTAACGTAGCCATTGTTTCAACCATATCGGTCTATGCCATACAGTTTCCACAATCTATTGCTACTTACCTAACAAGGTGTCCCAGATCCGAGTGGAGAATCAAAGCAAGCCCAATCAAGGAACCATAATGTAAAACATGCAAGTCAAACAAAGAAAGCAAGTAAATGTGATCTAGCCCTAAGGTAACTCCACTTTTAAAATATTCCCCAGCAGAGTCGCCAGTTCTATAACACGGTGGGAGAACTGACTTGGTTGTTTTGTGTTTGATCGCAATTGTTGCGGTTAGCAAGAGTTTCCACCGACTTTTCTTTTATCCAAAAGGAAAGGTTGAAAAGAACAGGAAATACCTTTGAGATGTTTTCTTGAGTTTGGGGGGTAGATTATGAAAAGGAAAGGTATTAGCACCCTTTTCATCTGTAGTTATCTATGGGCTCTTAGTTGCTTGCTATATCACTTGCGTTTTTTGAAAATGTGCTTTGTGTGGTTTTTGAAAAGTATTTTAAAAATGTCTTTGCAATGGTTCTCGTTTCTATAAGAACGCGTACAAAGTGCTTATCTTTTGAAAATATTTCAAGTTTGTAAGATGTTCTGAAAGTGTTGGTGTTTATTTTAAAAATATCATGGATGTTTTGGTTTGAAAATGAGCAAGCAACTAGGAACATCCTGCCTACTCAAAAGTCTTTCATGTTTATTTCCTCTTTCCTTTGACGTTGTTATCTTACCATTGATTTGGTAAGAAACCCTATCTTTGGATGTAAAGGGACGGGCGTGGGTCATTGTATAGTCATGAATAGCAATGTTGTAAGGTATCTTAGCATTTTCTTTGAGGGACTAAGATCATTTGTAAGCCAACTTTGGATAGCGTCATCGAGGGACTATGATCTTGTATTTTGTTTGTTTTTGCTAAGACATCTTACATGCATATTATGACCATTTTCATAAGGCAACAAAGTGGATTTACCCTAAGGGTGTAAGTGTGCAAGTGTATTGATTTACATGCATTGTTTTGTCTTTGAATTAGGGTTTTCTAATTTGTTGATTTTAATCTTTCCATACAAATCCTAATTTACTAGCATTTATATATAAAGCATTAAATTGCGGGAAATAAAAATACTAAGCTATTACATCATTAGGGGAGGGGTGTACAAATTTACAAATGGGGAAATTGCAAGAAAACTAAATCTAAATAATTATTACAACCATATTGAATAAATAATAATGTACAAATGCAAATGAAAAAGAAATGATTTTTGTTTGATTTTTTATGAAAGGGGTTTAATCTTGACCTAATTAAAAAAATGATTAAGGAAAATTAAACAAAATTAACTTAAACTAACTAAGAAAAGAAAATAACTAAAAAAAGATTTTTTAGGGTTTTATTTATGAAAAGGTTTTAAATTAATAAAAATAATATGGATATTAATTAATTAAAAGAAACCTAAGTGCTAAATTAATTTTAATTTACAAGAAAATAATATAATATAATAGTTAAACCTAATTATCTAAATATTAATTATTAAGAAAGAAATTAATTTATTAAGAAAATGTTTTTGTTCTTTTAGTCTTATAAATAAATAAACTAAATAAGTGTAAAAATAACAAATAAAATATTTTTGGATTTTTATTAATAACAATAAAAATAGTGTTAATAATAATACTATTAATAATAATAATAATAATAATAATAATAATAATAATAATAATAATAATAATAATAATAATAAAGGAAAAAGAAATAAAATATAATCAGAAAAAGAAAATAATAATGAAAATATGGGCCAGGGGGTGCTGAAGCAAATCCAGGGGTTAGAAGCCAGCAAAATAAAGAGAAGGCCCAATGCTGGGCCAAGGCGCTATAAAGAAAACAAAAAAATGTAACAAAATGTGAAAAATAACAAAAGGCAGCGCACTGGGTGTTGAACCCACGCCCTCTTGGTTACCAGCGTACTGCCTTACCACTGGGGTGGCTATACATCCGTTGTTATAAACAAAACCATAAATATATATTTGAAACACGTTCCTGAAGATGACTTTATCCTCTTCCTCGCGCCATAACCAGTCATTAATTCAAATCCTGTAACTTCTTCATCTCTCAACCATTTGCAAAAGTATAAACATGAAACTTGCTCCAAATTTCATCACGAGTTCAGTCATATAAATAACTAAAGCTATAAATCAAATATGAGCATGAATTTTGAATGGTACCAAATTTGACCTAATTTTTTCAGAAAATTCTCACTACTCAGGCAACACAAATGAATTTTAAGGACATGGTTAGTTTCAGGGCTATGATGTCTACATTTTATCTTCACAAATGGAAACCAAATGATGACTATATGAAGAGTTCAAAAGTCAGAAAACTCACCTTGTAAGAGGGTATCGTGTTTTGAGTTTGAGCAGCTTTTGATGAGTTCCAGTGATTGTGTTAGCTTCCTCGAGTTCCCAGGAAGCTAATGTGATGATTGACTTGAGCTGAAAGTGGCTGAGGAGTTCTGGAGAAGTCAACTTTTAGAGCTCTGTTTTTTGTTATGAAGGGTGATGAAGATGGAGTTACAGTTATGAAACAGGGTCAGGGATGAGTTGTATTTGATATTTAGAAGCTTTAGGAACCAAATGGCTTGGAAACGCACGACGGAGATGTGAGTTTCAAGTTTTTGGTCAGATTATGCAAAAATGGAGTTTTGCAATATAGTTCTGAGTTTTTGTGTGTTTTTCAGCTTGTGTATTCGCGTGATTTGATGCAAATGACTTCTGCATAAGTAAGGAAAAGGTTGTGAGGCTTCAGAGGGTCAGAATCACACCAGTATAAGTTATAGCTATGTTACTTGATTTTGAAGAAAAGTGGGAACATGGTTTCAAGGCAAAGTTCAAGCATGGGCTGAGTTGTTTAGAGGCTTTGGACAAGATTCTTTTGGGTTATAGATTGTGTATGATCAGAAGAAAACAAGTGCAAATCTCAAGAACTGATTTTGTGCATAAAGCTACTTTTCCAAAATGGCAATGTGCACTTTCTCCCCAAAATGGAAATAAGCACGGGCAATGCATTGAATGCTTGAGTTAAAGCCTCTAACAGTTGTGCAAAACATTAATTATAGAGTGCCAAGCAAGTTTGAGGCATGCAAAGCAAAGATTGTGCAGCCTAGCATGGATTTACATTCTTGTTCATCATGAAATTGACCTATAATTCAAGAATGAAATGCCAACTTCATGCCTTTGATTCTCCTTGCTCAAACATGATCTCAAGGAGTTCTTTGACATTTTAAAAGCTTGTAATGTGATCTACAACCCCTTTTTTAATCACTTTTGAAAATTCCCCTTTGAACTATGTGAAAAATTGCCATGAAGTTAGGTCAAAATCCTGCCTAAACTAGGGCAAAATTTTCACTAAGTGTTTAGTTTCATGAACATGTATTCACAAAATCATAACTTGAAATCCATGAATTTCTAGGAGAAGTTGTGTAAAGAAATGTTTTAGATCTCATTGATATATAAAAATTTCATGTTGAAAGTTTCTTTTGAATCATCTTGCATCATGGTGAAAAATTGGCTCAAAGTTGTGAAAAAATATGAAGTTTTCAACACTTAGAAAAATTTCTAAGTTTGGAAATTTTGACTTTTTCAAAATGAAATCTTGACTTTTTTATTTCTTGATGAACAAGTTTCATATTTTTACATGTTTTGATGAATTGTGATCTTTAACACTTGATTTAGACCAAAAAGTCAAAGTTTGACTTTTCAGTGTGCAGTTGACTTTTGATCAGTTGACTGAAAATCAACTATCAATCAATTGATCTTGAGGGAAGTTTTGAGTCATGCCATTAGGTCAAAAATGATGAAATTGAATCCTTGAGATAATTTTTCCAACCAATCAACCATTTTCTAGGTTAAAAATCAAAAATTTCCCTTTCTCAGTCAAAACCCTAATTTTGATCATTTTGCCCTTTTGATGATCTGATCAAATTTCTTGAGGAATTGCGGTCCAAACTTATACAAATGACACATATGAGTTCTAAATGTTGATATGGATCAAGAATTATGAAGTTTGACTGCAAATTGGCCATAGTTGACTTTTTCCCCAATACAGTTGATTTTTAGGTTAATTGATCAATTGACTGGGCAAAAATGTGATCCAAGACTTGAAACTTGACATGAGAAATCTTGAGGGTCCATAATGATCCATGAAAGTCATATGAGGCATTAAAAGTTCAATTATCCTTGTGCAATCTCAAACCCTAATTTCAGTTATCAGTGCTTAAGGAGTTGTCTTGAGCTGATCAACCTTTATGCAGTCTTGAACCAAAGGAGATCTTGTGAGAAAATACTTGATAAATGAGAGAGAAAATTTTGGGGTACAACACATATCATGCATCATATTGCACATATTTCTTGCATTTGTTATGCATATCCAGGTGTCTTACCAAGCCTCTTTACTTTGTTCAGCAAGTTGTCTCACCACTACAACACTCGAGCTAATTTCAAAAGGAAGATAGACAACTTAGAACAAGAGAATTGTGAGCTGCGCAAGGAGGTTTCCGCTTTGAAGGCCGACATTTCCAATCTTACTACTCTGATGGAATCTCTGGTGGCTGCTCAGAATCATCTACCGAGTGTTCAACTTCAACCAATAAGGGTAACTATTGAAGCTTCGATAGTTCTTGTGTCTGCTACTCCAGCTGTTGTTCAGAATCACATGCCTCAAGGTTATCCATGGGGAATGCCATTTGTTCAGACTACTGTTACTCCCGCACCTCATGTGGTGCATGTTTCTCCTGCTGCACCTCCTTCGGTGAATATGGTTCCATTTGTTAATGATAATATGTGTCGCCATTTTCCTCCACCAAGTGAAGACTTGGGTCTTTATGACAGAATGGATGAATTTCAAGAATAGTTTGACAAGATGCAGAGGGAGATGAAGGCCCTTAGGGGAAATGAGTTATTTGGGCAGAATGTGAATGAATTATGCTTAGTCCCGAATGTTAAGATACCTGCAAAGTTTAAGGTCCCGGAGTTTGAAAAGTACAAGGGTAACACTTGCCCTCGTGCTCATCTGGTGATGTATGTAAGAAGAATGTCTACCCATACTGATGATCAGCGTCTGTTGATTCACTTTTTTTAGGATAGTTTGACCGGTGTTGCGCTGAAGTGGTATATGAGTTTGGACAACATCAACATCCATACTTTCAATGACTTGGGAGAAGCATTTATCAGAAAATACAAATACAACATGGACATGGCTCCTGACCATGATCAACTCAGGGCCATGCTCCAGAAAGACAGGGAATCATTCAAAGAATATGCACAAAGATGGCGTGAGGTAGCCGCCCAAGTGATTCCTCCCATGGAAGAGAAGAAGATGACTAAGATTTTCTTGAAAACATTGGGTTCTTTCTACTATGAGAGGATGGTAGCGAGTGCGCCAAGTGACTTTACTGAAATGGTAGGCATGGGTATCCGGTTAGAAGAGGCTGTAAGAGAGGGCCATTTAACAAAGAGTGAAGGTTCTGGAAATACGAATAAGCCATCCTATGGGTTTACCAAAAAGAAGGAAGGAGATACAAATGCTGTTATGCAATAGAGGAGAGTTAATCCTCCTAGAAGAAGTTATCAGCAAGTCGCCTCAGTTACTCCAGTTTTTGGTGTAGCTCCAACCACCGTTGCCTATCAGAGACCATCCCAGCAGAGGAATAAAGGGTATAATCATAGAAGGGAGAGTTATGACCCTATTCCTATGAGTTATACAAAGTTACTACCGACATTAATTCAGAAGAAGTTGGTTCAGACCCGACCACCTCCCGCTGTACCATCACCATTACCTTGGTATTACAAGGCGGACCAAACATGTGCTTTTCATCAGGGAGCACCAGGGCATAAGGTTGAGCACTGCTATCCTTTGAAGATTGAGGTGAATAAATTGGTGAAGTCTGGTATTCTATCCTTCAAATATGTGGACCCTAATGTGAAAGACAATCCTCTACCCAAGCATGGAGGAGCAAATGTTATGAACATGGTGGCCGGTTGTCCAGGAAACTTTCGTATTTTTGATATTAATCTGGTTAGAGGAGATTTGGTGAAAATGAATGCAGACCTCTGAATTTAGCTACTATACACATGACCATGCCAGTTGTGCTATTTGCAGTACAGACATACAGGGTTGTGACAAGATTAAGGCTGATTTACAAGAGATGATGGATGAGGGCCTCATCCACATAATCAGGCCTAGGGCAGAGTATGAAGAGGAAGTGAGTATGGTTTCTGGATGTCCTGGAGAGTTCAGAATTTTTGATGTGGAGTATATGAATGAGGACCTTGTGCAATTGCACGCTAATTTCTGCCACATGGTTGGTCAGGTGGAACATCAGTATGGATCTTGCAGAGTTTGCTGCCAGGACTCCCGAGGATGTTCAATTGTGAGGAAAGGTGTTCAGTTTTTGTTGGATAATGGAACCATCAAGGTTACAGGTCAAAGGGATGTACCATGAAGTTGATATGATTGAGGTTTGTTTGGATGAAGAAGAGTCGAATGATGAGTATGCCTCTGTAGATGAGTATTTCTCCTCAGATGAGGATTTGTTTTTCAGAGATGACTCAACAATGACTGATTGTGTTGAAGAAGGGGTAAACATTATTGTACCTTGTTTTGGTGCACCATCCCATTTTAAAGTTGAGTATCATAGCAAGCCAGCTATTACTCCATTGGTGATTAGTTTTGCCGGGTCTTGTCCCCTACAAGTCAGATAAGGCAGTACCCTACAAATATAATGCTACAATTTTGGAGAATGGTGTGGAAGTTCCCATCCAGCCAATGTCTGATGTTGGAAATATTACTGAGACTAGAAGAGTGACCCGCAGTGGTCGTGTATTTGCACCAGTTGTTCGAGGAGATGTTAGTATAGGAAAGAAAGTTGTTGAAAATGTTAAACCCAAGAAGGAAGTGGGTGAATCTAGTAGAGATACGCTAAAGAAAGAGGTGGATAATATTTTCAAGATAATCAAGATGAGCGACTACAAAATTGTGGATCAGCTACTGCAGACTTCTTTAAAAATATTTATCTTGGCTTTATTGATGAACTCCTCTGCTCACAGGGAATCTTTGATGAGGGTACTGGACCAAGCTTTTGTGGAAAGTGACATGCCTATAGACCAATTCAACAGTGTAGTAGCGAACATTATGTCATGTAATAACCTGAGTTCTGCGATGATGAATTTCCAGATGAAGGAAGGAATCACAACTTGGCCCTCCACATCTCTATGAACTGCAAGAATGATTCACTATCCAATGTGTTGATTGATAATGGATCTGCTTTGAACGTTATTCCAAGGAGTAAACTTATGAAATTGAAATATCAAGGAACGCCCATGCGCCCAAGTGGCATTATTGTGAAAGCGTTTGATGGATCAAGGAAATCTATTATTGGTGAAGTGGACTTTCCTGTTCATATAGGCCCACATTTGTTTCAGATTACTTTTCAGGTCATAGATATTGTACCCATTTATAGCTGCTTGCTGGGACGATCGTGGATACATGAGGCAGGGGCTGTCACTTCGACTTTACACTAAAAGCTGAAGTTTGTACGTGAAGGAAAAAAGGTGATTATACATGGAGAACATGAATTATTGATATCTCATTTGTCCTCTTTCAGCATTGTGGGGGCGGATGAAGCTGCTGTTGGAACCCAGTTCCAAGCTTTATCCATTGACAACATAAGGGGAAATGAGAATTTTATGGTTTCACTTAAGGATACGCAATAGGTTGTGCGTAATGGTCATAGTGAGGTATGGGGATAGATTGTGGATCCACCTGTAAATAAGAACAAAGTTGGCTTGGGATTCTCTGTGAAGAATGATAAAGGTAAGAGCATGAAGCCGAAATCTGCTGCAGGCAAGTATCAAGACATCTTCTGTAGTGGGGGTTATCTTCATCCTATTGTATCCATGATTAATGCCATTATGGAAGATGAAGCAGATCCAGAAATGCCGAATTATGTGACGCACTGAGTTAGGGTTCTGAACTGGATCACCATTGATGTTCCCTCTTGCATACATGTTTTAAAGTAATTTGTTTTCTTAATCTTTTGGAAAATCTTTCACTCTGCACAAGGTGAAAGTATTAATATTGTACGGGCTTATCGGTTTGTTGTGACTTTTAAAATCAATAATAAAGTTGTCTTTGTTTCCCCAAATTATGTTTTTATTTTTTTATTTTTTCTTGGAAAATGGTAATCAGAAAAAACCTTTCAAAATGAATAATAACTGAAATTCAATATGCATGATCACTTGTTATATGTGTTAGATTCTAAAAACAATCATAAATCATATGTGCAGATTAATTAAAAAACCCGTTGAATACAATGACCCTGCACCCTCTCCCAACTTTGAATGTCTTGTGTATGGGGACGAAGAAGAAGACTATGATGAGATTCCGGAAGAGGTATCATAGTTGCTTGAGCGCGAGGAGAGTGTCATTAAGCCATATAAAGAGTCATTGGAAGTAATCAATTTGGGTTCAGAAGAAGATCCGAAGGAAGTCAAGATTGGAGCGCTACTGCATCCTGATGTGAAGAGCATGTTGATTGAGTTGCTGAAAGAGTATGTGGACATTTTCGCTTGGTCTTACCAAGATATGCCTCGTCTAGATACACATATTGTAGAGCACCATTTGTCGTTGAAGCCAGAGTATACGCCAATCAATTAGAAGTTGCGAAGAACTCACCCAACTATGGCAGTAAAGATCAAAGAGGAAGTTCTAAAGTAGATGAATGTTGGTTTTCTTGTGACATCAGTGTACCCTTAGTGGATTGCCAATATTGTCCCGGTACCTAAGAAAGATGGAAAAGTTTGCATGTGCGTATATTACATAGATCTAAATAAAGCTAGTCCAAAAGATGATTTTTCATTGCCACACATTGATATGTTAGTGGATAGCACAGCAAAATTCAAAGTTTTCTCGTTCATGGACGGATTTTCCGGGTATAATCAAATAAAGATGGCCCTTGAGGACATGGAAAAAACAACGTTTATCACACCCCGGGAAACATTCAGTTACAAAGTGATGCCCTTCGTGTTAAAGAACGCCGGTGCTACGTACTAGAGGGCTATGACAACCCTATTCCATGATCTGATGCACAAGGAAATCGAGGTATATGTTGATGATAGGATTTCTAAATCCCAGACTGACGAAGGGCATGTAGAAGATTTCTTGAAGTTGTTTCAGCGTTTGAGGAAGTATCGTCTCCGCTTGAATCCAAATAAATGTACCTTCAGTGTTCGATCAGGGAAATTGTTGGGTTTCATTGTTATCCAGAAAGGGATTGAAGTTGACCCTGATAAAGTTAAAGAAATTCAAGAAACGCCAGCGCCAAGAACTGAAAAGCAAGTCAGAGGGTTACTCGAGCGTTTGAATTAGATTTCCAGATTCATTTCTCATATGACTGCAATGTGTGAACCGATCTTTATGTTGTTAAAGAAATATCAAGGTTACGTGTGGACAGATGACTTCCAAAGGGAATTTGAAAGTATTAAAGAATATTTGCTTGAACCTCCTATCTTTCTCCCTCCGTTTGAAGGAAGACCATTGATTATGTATCTGATAGTGTTAGATAATTCCATTGGTTGTATTCTGGGACAACAAGATGAAATATGGAAGAAAGAGTACGCCATTTATTATCTCAGTAAAAAGTTTACTGATTGTGATTCACGATATTCCATGCTGGAAAAGACATGATGTGCTCTGGCCTTGGCGGCAAAACATTTGCGGTAGTATATGTTGAATCACACTACTTGGTTGATCTCCAAAATGGATCCAATCAAGTACATCTTTGAAAAGCCTGCTCTTACTGGGAGAATTGACCGCTGGTAGATGTTGTTATCTGAATATGACATTGAATACCGCACTCAAAAATATATTAAAAGCAACGTGTTGGTAGATTATCTTGCTCACCAACCAACCGATGATTATCACTTTGTGAATTATGATTTTCCCGATGAGGATGTGATGTTTCTGAAAGTGAAAGATTGTGAAGAACCATTGCCTGAGGAAGGTCCTAATCCTGAATCTCGTTGGAGTATGATATTTGATGGAGTTGTGAATGCTTATGGTAAAGCAATTGGTGTTGTGATTGTCACTCCACATGGATAGCACATTCCTTTCACTGCAAGGTAGACATTTGATTGTACTAATAATATGGCAGAATATGAGGCTTGCATCATGCGTCTCGAAGAAGCTATTGATCTCATAATTAAAATTCTAGATGTGTATGGCGATTAATATTTGGTAATAAATCAAATTAAAAGAGATTGGGATACTCGTCACCCTGGCTTGATCCCTTACAAAGATTATGCTAGAATATTGTTACCCTTCTTTAATAAATTTGAATTCCATCGCATTCCTAGAGATGAAAATCAAATGGCGGATGCTCTGGAAACTTTGGTTTCTATGTATCAAGTAAATACTTGGAATGATATACCTCGAATTATAGTTCGAAGACTGGATAGGCCCGCTCATGTGTTTACAACAGAGGAGCTAGCAGATGAGAAACCTTGGTATTATGATATCAAGCATTTTCTTCACACTCAGGAATACCCGATTGGTGCATCGAATAAAGATAAAAGGACATTGAGAAGATTGGCTGGTAGTTTCGTCCTTAGTGAAAATGTGTTGTACAAGAGAAATTATAACATGGTTCTGCTCATATGCGTGGATAGACACGAAGCAGACATGTTGATGCATGAGGTTCATGAAGGCTCATTTGGCACACACGCCAATGGACATTCGATGGTAAAAAATATGCTAAGGGCAGGTTACTATTGGATGACAATGGAATCTGACTGTTACAAATTTGCAAAGAAGTGTCATAAATTCCAGATTTATGCGGACAAGATTCATGTGCCTCCAATGGAAACTGACTGTTACTATTGGATGATAGAACCCAAAGCTTCGAATGGACATCATTTTATCTTGGTAGTAATTGATTACTTCACCAAATGGGTGGAAGCAATTTCATATTCTAATGTTACTAAGTAGATGGTAGTGCGCTTCATTGAGCATAATCTTATATGTCGGTATGGTGTGCCGAGCAGAATTATCACTGACAATGGCTCGAATCTGAACAACAAGATGATGATAGAAATTTGTGAGGAATTCAAGATTGTGCATCACAACTCATCTACATACAGGCCAAAGATGAATGGGGATGTTGAAGCTGCTAATAAGAATATCAAGAAGATTATCGAGAAGATGGTTATTACTTATAAGGATTGGCATGAAATGCTCCCTTTTGCTTTGCAAGGCTATCGGACATCTATCCGCACTTCAACAGGAGCAACCATGTTCTCCCTTGTGTATGGAATGGAAGCGGTACTCCAAATTGAGGTTGAGATTCCCTCTTAGCATGTGATAATGGAAACTAAGTTGTCAGAGGCTGAATGGGTCCAGAACAGGTTTGACCAATTGAATTTGATCAAAGAGAAGAGAATGACGGCTTTGTGTCATGGGCAGTTATATCAGAAGAGAATGAAGAAGGCTTTTGATAAGAAGGTTTAACCTCGTGAATTCAGAGAAGGTGACCTCGTGCTTAGGAGGATCATGTCTTTTAACGCTGATTCTAGGGGCAAGTGGACTCCTAATTTTGAAGGCCCATATGTTGTCAAGAAAGCCTTCTCTGGTGGAACATTAATTATTGAAACTATGGATGGCGAGGAGTTCCCACGTCCTATGAATGCTGATGTAGTCAAGAAATACTTCGCCTAAAGAAATAAAAAGAACAGCTCGCTAAGTTGAAAACCCGAAAGGGCGGCTTAGGCAAAAAAGGGCGTCTCGGTAGATCAAAAACCCGAAAGGGCAGTCTAGGCACATATTAGAGGCATAAACAGAAAGAAATTTCCCGCTAAGTTGAAAACTCGCAAGGGCAGCTTAGGCAAAAGTTAGGGATTTTCTTGGCAAGTAACTACAGAAGACAAGACTTGATCATTGAAGCAACAATCTTCTTGGATCCTTACCACACTTTAACGGAAGCCACTGCTCAGGAATTCAAAAGTTGTTAAAGGGGATAGTGGTCATTGTATCTCAGTGTATCTTTTTCATTATATATTACCATTTTCCAAACATTGTAATCATCCATGGAGTCTCTCCATTCGCAGAATACCATTCTATCAATGAAATTTCAGCTTTTACCCAATTCTTTGTATTTCTTGTTTTATTTAGCTTGCAAAGACTTCATTTATTATTGATAATAATTTCCAAAGTGAAAATATTAAATAACAAAATTGTTTTTCAAAAAAGAATTTACAATTTACTTTTACTTTAGATTTTGTGATTCAAGAGGAAAACAAAAGTGGTGATCCCATGAACAGACGAACTCTAGTAGTTTTGAGAAGTTTTGTTTCCCGGTGAAGATTTTCTCAAGATGTTTTCGTTGTATTGGGTTTGTGACTCCAATGTCCCCAGTCAATCTTGGTTCAATTTTCTTCTTTTGTGTTTGCATGACATGAAGACTCAATCCAAGATTTCTCTAGTGAATGTTTCGCTTATTTGATAGAAGTCCTTTCTTCCCAGAGAAGTTGGTACAATAATTACTCTCGAAGAACACGTATCTCTGGTTTCTCCAATGAAGAACGTATATTGGTTTCCCCTTGATGATGTGGTGTTGACCTCCTAAATAGAGTCAGCACGAAGTCCCCAATAGATGTCTCGATGATGAGGATTTATCTCCCTTAGTGAAGTCTGTATGTTTTTCCTCCTTCAAAATTGGCCTGAATTCCCCAGTGAATGTTTTGATGATTTGGTGTCCATCTACTTTATTTGAAATTAGTTTTGCAATCCCCAGTAGAAGTGTTACATTTGAAAATATTTATTTCCCCGTTGAAGTCTGAGTGTTACTCCTTGGTGAAGCCTGGAGAAGGATGTTATATCCCTGTATCTGTACTGTTTCGTCGCTATATTATGTTTCTCCTCAGTAATGTTAAGCCATGCAGTAGGACTTTGTTTACTCAGTTGGTGCTTATTTTACTTTTGGGATGATCATCTTGGATGTGATTTGGCCGAGTGTTGTGTGCGCTCGAGTTTGTTTTGTTTGTTTATTCCCAGTGTTATATGTTTGTTTTGTCAGCATATACATGATAACATTCATACATTCATACATACATCACGCATAGTTAAATTCAGAAAATCATTGCTCATTCACATTCGTTAATATTTTGTTGACATATTGCCCTGTTTTGCAGAGTTGTGTTGTCCTCTCTCCAATAAAGTGTCAGTCATAAGCAGAAAGTGTATATTCTTTCAATTTCCCCACTGAGTTATCCCTCGTGGAAGATTTTTGCATTAAACTTCCTACACATCTCCTTGACTGGATGATTTGGGTTTCCCTCTTGAGTTTATTTCTCAAAGAATGTATTTTGGTAGACCGTTTTACTCCAGTTTATTTCTGGATTAAATCTTTGTTTCCCAACAATATTATTACTTTGGATTTCTGAAAGCTTCAAGTTTTGGTTTGAGAATGTGCATTTATTTTGCACGAGAAGACTTTATCTCCCCAGTAGGAATATGTCGGCATCTCCCCAGGAATTCACATATCTTTCCCCAAGAAGCCATATTGTTTTCCCCAGGAAGTCATTTTTACAAGTCTCCATAACAGCAAATAACAGGTCTCTTTATTTGAGCAACTTGTATTTCCCCATAAAAGTCGACATTACTTTTTTTGCTATCTTCTCTATGAGTGGATAGTTAGTCGTACAATATAAGTGGACAGTTCATTAAGAAATATTTGTAAGTGGTAGTCTCTTTATTTGAGACAGCTTATACATTACCTTTTCCAGGAAGAATGCCTTGGTTAAAGAAGAAGTTGAGACCCATTCTAGGTGAAATGCAAGAATTTTGGAGAAAACTTGTTATCTTTTTGCTACCCTCAGTGAACGTTGGTAGTTCATCATTAGTGAATGGGGATGCTACGATATATTCTCTTTCTAACTTTAGTGAAAGTTGGTAGGTCATCTTCAGTGAAAGTTGGTGTTTGTTATCTTTTTGCTACCCTCAATGAACGTTGGTAGTTCATCATCAGTGAACGGCGATTCTATGATATATTATCTTTATACCTTAAGTGAAAGTTGGTAGGTCACCTTCAGTGAATGTTGGTGTTTGTTATCTTTTTGCTACCTTTAGTGATCATTGGTAGTTCATCATCAGTGAATGGCGATGCTATGATATATTCTCTTTCTACCTTCAGTGAAAGTTGGTAGGTCACCTTTAGTTAAAGTTGGTGTTTATTATCTTTTTGCTACCCTCAGTGAACGTTGATAGTTCATCGTAAGTGAACGGCGATGCTATGATATATTTTCTTTCTACCTTCAGTGAAATTTGGTAGGTCACCGTCAATAAACGTCGGTGTTGTTATTTATTTTCCTTCTACCATCGGTGAACGTTGGTAGCCCACCGACAGTAAACATCGGCATTGTTATTTCTTTCCTCTTTCTAGCCTCAATGAACGTCGGTAGTTTCACCTTCAGTAAAAGTTAGTGTATCTGTTGATCTTTTACCATCCTCTATGAGTCGTGTTTATTTGGATTCACCAGTGATTCATTTTCCTGGTCTGGTTTCTCATTTGATCCTTATTTCCTTTGTTACATCCCTAGTGGTGTCTTGTGTCCCTTTGAAATTGTTCATATGCATTCATACTCATAAGCATTGCATGGCATCTTAGGTCCAAAAATAGGGTTTGTTTTATATTTAAGTATCTTTGATCACGTCGACACTAAGATTTTTAACCTTCGTATCTCTGGATAGAAGAAACTTAAATAAGGGAAGCGGTTGTACCCCAATTTTTTCCCCTAAGATTCCTTCATCATACCATGTTGATTCAATCACAACAAAATCACATTAGGGCTTTTGGTTCTTCTCC
Organism: Vicia faba; assembly: GCA_948472305.1. NCBI lineage: Eukaryota > Viridiplantae > Streptophyta > Magnoliopsida > Fabales > Fabaceae > Vicia > Vicia faba. The sequence goes on from OX451738.1 coordinate 1,262,504,553, forward strand.
CTATCTTTAGTTTTGCTCTTTGAGGAATCACCAAGCACCTTGACTTGTTTTCTTTTGTGATCATGGATATTTTGACTTGATTTTCTTTCTAATTGATAAAACACAATGTTGTATGGTCTTACTTGTTAATAATGTAGGTAAAGGCAATGTGGCTTAGCAATTTTATCCATGGGTTTATGAGTTTATTTCCATGCCCTAGTCAATAAAGCTTGAGAACTACAAACTTCACCATTGAAGTTGTTTTGGAAAAAATGGCATGGAAAGGTTTATTTTGGGTTCATCACATTTCAAAGTTATCAAATTAATTCAAAGGTACAAAGGGTTGATGGAAGAAGTTGTCATGATTGGACAAGGTCTTGTTCCCATTGATCACAAGTGCATATTTCTATAAATTCTCAATATATGGAAGTTGTTTTGGTGGCTATGAGTTCTTATTATCATCCTCAATAACTACTATTTACAAATCAATAGTGTTGGAACAAGAAGGTTGTTCAAAATTGTCAAAGTTCCTCATAGCATTTTCTTGGTCTAGGAGCTAGGGTTTTGAACTTCAAAGAAGTATATCTTGCTCATCTTTTGGTATTTTTTAGTTATTCCAAAAACATCCTTCTCTTCAAAGGGTTATTAACAAATCACTTCAAAAGTTTCAAGGATTTTTCATGTGGAAGAAACTTGATGATGAAGAAAGATTGCAAGATCTCCAGATGAACCCCTAATTTCCCATGTGTAACTTCAAATGATCATAACTTGGTCAATTTTTATCACCTTGAACCCACTCTTTTTCCAAAATGATCTTGAGTATGTGAAATTTATTCCTTATTTTATGTGCAAAGTGATAAAATTGATAGAAGATGCCCTATGGATGCAAAAGAATATAGGTTATTTCATGATTTTTTGCCAACTTCAACAATTCATAACTCTCCCAATTTTTGGATATTTTGAATGGTTCAAGTTTCAAAATGTCATTAAAGATGTCTATTTGATTCCATATATTTTGGTCAAGAGCAAATTTTAAGTGGAAGGCCATGTTTCGATGCAAGACATTATAGGTCACTTTTGAAGAAAATTTGAAATATTTCTAAGTATGGAAAGTCAACCTTTTTTCCCCCAACTTTGACTCAATGCAACTTTCATCTCAAGAATCCATTTAACTCCATTATTTTTCCATTGCAAAGCTTGTAACCTCACCTTTCTAAAGCGTCAAGAATCATGCCCTAAGACCCCTTGAGTTGAAAATGCCATTGTTTTGAAATTGGTAACTTGGAACTGAACCCACCAAGTAAGAATTTTGAAATCCATAATGTGGCCTCTAATCACAAGATTTATGCGTGTTTTTCATTTAAACTTGATTAACAAACTTACCAGAAGTGTTTAGCACCTCAAAACACAAATATTGGATGAGTTTTGGTGAAAATAAGATCACACTTCACTCGTGCATCAGGTTTGCACGAATTCCCTCCAAAATACATCATTCACTCTTCCTTTTGATCCCATTTGCTTCTCTTATAAATACATGAATTATCCCATTCATTTTCTCAAGCTTGGATAGCCAGAATTACCCTGCTAAACTTGCTCCATAACTCAATTTTCTATAACTTCGTAATCAGTGTTCAAGCCTTTTTTTTAATCCAATTTTTCTATCAATTCACCTTCCTTGATCTTCCCTAAAGCTAACCATACAATTACCTTCAAGAATCGTGCCCTATATTTCTCCATAGAAGTCCAGTTTCAGAGCTCTGCAACTAAACTTCAATAGGTAGATTTCTCCATCAATTCTTCAAAACATTGATATCATTGTGATGCTCTCATTTCCCTGGTTCTAGTTGTAACACTTGCTTTTATCTAGAAACATATTTTGACCATGAAATTTCAAATCCCTTTTCAAAACTTTCCTTCCAAATTGCTTGAGCTACAGCTTATATAAATTTGTCGCGAGGGTGTGGTTGTCTTCGTCTTGAAGAGACGAAACGAATGGCAGGCATAGGTCTGAGCTTCTGATTGTACAATTTGAGAGACCTGTAATTCACGTTGGCTGGAGTTTGAAGATGACCAACGTGTCATCTTCCAACCAATGAAGGCGCACCACTTCTTTTTTTGAATTTCTGATTTAATAAGTGATCCAGTGTTTTATTCACTAATGACCATGATATGCACAATGCGTCAAATCCCTTGGATTTGATTACTAACGCGTTTTGACTCTCATCCATTGGTCCACATCTTTTTTGTTTTTATTTTATTTTCTTATTTTTATATTTAATTGTTTAAAACTTCAAAAAATCATTGAAAATTCATTTTTAGTCCAAAAAATCTGGAAAAAAAGTATGAAAAATATTTTTGATTATTCTCTTTCTGATTTTTATTTTTTCACAATTTTATTTTGTTTTTTGATATTTTTGATAAATTTTCACTTTATTTGATTTGTTTTAAATGTTTAAAAATACTTTTATACATTTTTAAAATTTGAAAAATTATGGAATGATCCAATGATATTGTGACAAATATTAGTGACCTCATTTATTTTTTATTTATGTCTTTGTTATTTTTTATCATTTTTAGTTTATTCTACTCATTTCTTTTAATTTTAAAAATAGTTTTTTACTTTAAAAAATTACCAAAAATTTTATAAAAATATTTGAGTCCTTTTCTGATTTTTCTATGGTCTTACTTTTTATTTCTTGATTAATTTGAACATAGTTGATTTTTTTCTCTTTTATTTCTATTTTAAAATATTTTAAAACTCTTTTTAATGTATATATTAAATGCAATATCATTTCGTGATTATTTTCTGGATGATCTTGGTTTGAAGTTTTTATTATGAATTTTGTTAACATCATTGGATCTATGGTGTTGAGTCTAACTCCATAAAAATGGTTGAATGATTTTAATAATAGTTTAATTAAAATTTAATTCAAATATGGTTTGTATTCTTTCCCACCCCTCTTCATCTCATCCCTTTCTTATTGAACTAAGTGTTATTTGAGCATGATCTCTATATCATGTCTCAAAATAAATGGTGCATAGATTTCTATTGACCGACCTCAAAATAGGTGCGACTTCTATATAATGATCATAGCACTAAATTGTGTCTCGATTCGAATAAATGATCATTTGTGTCCCAAACCTATGTTTGCAAGCCCAAGTATGTTAATTTGATCCCTTTGATCCAATAACTTTGAGATTCATTGTGTGGAGGCTTTGGTTCTACCAATCCTCTAATGGATGTACAACATTTTTTGTCAATGCAGATCACTTAAACATCGTTGATCATTAAATGGTACTTGTGAGGATTCCAAATGGATGATATACTTGACAAAAAGAAAATGAAACTTGTTGTGTGGAGGCTTTGGTTCTACCAATCCTCTAATGAGTTCCAAATGTAAGTTTCAAGATGGGCATCCAACTAACCACTAATTATTAATTTGTTTCACTTTATGCTTTTACTTTTTTATGCTTTATGTACCATTTACTTTTAGCATTACATTTCATGTATTTGTATTTTGCTCACTTGAGCATTTATATTCTTGTTATATTTGTTTTGGTCACTTGAGCCTTTCTTTTCTTTTTCAAGACACCTAATAATCAACATGAACCCTAAAAAAGGCTTTAATGATACTTGGACTATTTGGTTACTATCCTTGGCATTATGGAGCATTGGACTTCTTGGACTTAGGATTAGAAACCTTGGCCTATGTTGGAGACCTTGTGACCTTAATTGATATTTTTTTTGGAGTTCTTGAGGTTTACCTAAAGACATTAGGTTGTTTGTTTGTTTTGTGTGCAGGTTATTGTGATTACATTCTTTGTTTGTAATCTGGAGTTCACCCATATACAGCCATTACTCTGCCCAATTTTTGTGAAGACTTAATACACTTGAAGTTTGGTTCTCTCAAGAGGTCTAGTATCTTTGCTTGTTTGGTTTCAATCCAAGGAATGGGAATTCTATCTTGACTCATGATGTCAAATATTAGCTTCTTGTTTGTTAGATGGTTCTTATCCCTAATTTTACCTTATGCTTTAGGATAGTCTATTCTTCTCCTCCCATCTTCTTTAATTTCAAAAATCTTCTTCCTTATTTTGAAAACTCTTCTTGTTTTTAAACTTGAACCACTTTCATAATAAACTTGGACTCATTTTTGTGCATTTTCAAAACATTTTCATAAATAAACTCTAATCAACTTAATAATACCTTGACTTTTTTTGTGAGAAGACTAAAAGTCAATCAACCTCATTTCAAACCATTTTGCCACTTTGGCTTTTTAATTTAAAATTTCTCTCAAAAGATTGGACTCTTTTCAATCCTTGTAGTGATGCAAACAACTATACTTCTATGATATGTAGTGAATAGAGATATTTTCCACTTGGGTGTTGAGTGAGGCATTGTTGATTTTAAAATCCAAGCCATATCCTCCACTTTGAGATGATGCAAATTCTCCTTTCTAGTAATTGTGGGTAGTAAGTATATTTTCCACACGGACAATGACGATGATGTCCTATCTCATAAAATTAACCAACACACTTGTGTTTTAAAATTTTTAAAAGGTGAACTACGTGTACCCTGATCCCCTATTTCAAGAAAGATGGTACGTAAGCACTAATGGTTCGCAACTGCGGAGGGTACAAAAATCATAAAAATATATTTATTTTCTCACCTCCACCATCTATTTTTCATACAACATTTTATAGCCAAAATATACAGATTTTTTTCAAAGAGGTTCTTGCAGAATACCGTAGATGTTTAGGATGCTAATACCTTCCCTTTGTATAACCAACCCCATTACTTATAATATTTCCCCCTCTTTTGGGTTACTCGCTCTTTTCCCATTCCTTTGGAAACAATAAAGCGCGGTGGCAATTTTATTTATTTATTTATTTGTATAAGTCTAGTCAATCCAATGGCTTAGTCTTAAACATTTCTACCGCTACAAGGGGTAGATTATGGAAAGGGAAGGTGTTAGCATCCTTTCCATCTGTATTTACCTATGGGCTCTTAGATGCTTAGCTCATTTAAAATACCTTGTGCTTTGTGCTTTGGAAAAGGTAGTTTTGAAAATGTCTTAGTGCGGCGATTCGCTTTGTGATAACTCTTGTATCAGTCCTCAAGAGTGTTGGCAAAGCAAATGTTTTTGAAATTTGTTTTTGAAATATGTAAGTGTAAAAGATTTGTTTTTGAGCAAGCATCTAACAGCTATCTACTTGTACTCGAAAAATTTGTTCTTTTCCTCTTTTCCTTTTGACAATGCTATCCTACTATTACTGAGTAGGTATCCCTACCGTTGGATGTATGAGGGACATTCGAAGGGACGTTTTTATAGTCATAAAGGCAACTGGGAAAGAGGCTTTAGTAACTACCATAAGGTTCTAAGATCAGATTTTTACCGATGCAACGTCGATCGGGTCATCGAGGGACTTGTGATCTTTTTGAACCAGAGGGTAGCCACTAAAACCTCTCATGTTTCGAGAGTTCTAACTATTTTCCGAAGGCAGCCTATGTGGCGTACCCTAGAGGTGTATATGTGCAATGTGTGTTATGTTCAATTATTTTTCGTCTTTTTGTTAGGTTTTCTAGCGTTTTGATTTTAATATTTGCCATACAATCCTATTAGTCATACATCTAGCAGTTAATATGAAAAGCAATAAAAAATGCATAAAGTAAGGGTCCTACGCTTTTACAACCAAATCGAAAGGTAAGAAAAATGTAAAAAACAAGGAACAAAATAAAGAGGGGAAGTGAATCCTTTGATCCAGGCAGTAGACTCCTTCGATTCACCCTTCTTTTGCTTTCTTTCTATTGGGCTTGGGAGCTGGTGTGGTCAACCTTCGATTGCACCCTTTCTTGCTTCTTTCGATTGAGGTTGGGGGCTGGGGTGATCAACCTTCGATTACACCCTTCTTGCTTCTTTCGATTGAGGTGTGAGTAACCTTCGATTACAAACTTCCCTTCTTCTTTCGATTAAAATATGAAGCAGCATGGATCTGTAGAGCAACATGAGTGTATATCCTTCGTGCACATCCTTTTTGTCTCTCATTTGAGTCTGTACAGGTTAGTTCCAACATGTATTTGGACAAAATCAAACAAATGAAAAGCACAGTAGCAGAGAATATAACTAAAAGGATGTTTACATATTATGCTGAAACGAAAAAATAAGTGAAAGGCTATATGTTTTGCTGGAATGAAAGATGCAAGATCAAGGGGGACTTACCTTGCTTGAAACTGGAACTTGTGTGGGGACTGGAGTTGTTGGATGCTCTTGGATTCGAAAGGAGAGAGGCAAGTGTGGTGTGATCTTGTTGAGTTTTGAGAGTGTTTGGTATGCTTCTCTTAAGTTGTGTATGCGTGTGAGGCAATATATGTATAGTTACTGAGCTTCTGTCTCTAGTCTCCTAGTGAATGTCTCCAATGTGTGTGTGTATGTACGTGGTATTACCCCCTTTTGCAATGTGCTTTAGGCATGTATTTATAGGGATGTTAGGGTGGATGGAAATGGCAAGAGACAACTATTAACTTAGGCTTTGAAGGCCATGAGACAAGAATCCAACACATTGAAAGTTGGCCATATTTGGATAATTCTTTCCATTTTGAAATCTTGAATGAACCTGGAAACATTTGAATTTCGAATTCCCTCAAGTCTTGCTCTTCGATTAGCCCTGAGTTGCTTCCTTTGAATGACTCTGAGTTACCTCATTCAAATGGCTCTGGCTCAGCTCCTTCAATTGAGTCCATCCACATCAATTTGAATTGCTCAGATCTTTGATGACTCTGAATTCCAATTGTTCATAGTTTTCCCTTATCAGAGTTTCTTCAATTAATTCCACCTCTACATCATTTGGAATTGCCCAGAATTTGCTTCCTCAAAGCATTGTCCTTTTTGATGATTCTGAATTCGAATCTATTCAGAGTTTCCTTTATCAGGGCTTCTTCGAAAGGGTATGACTTGCTCCTCATGGCTCCTTCGATTGGACCCATCTATTGGCCTCATCTGCTTGGTTTAAATAGCCCAAACGAGAACTTCGTTCTAGCCAATTGAAGCCTCCTTTGTCACTCCCTACGAATGCCATTGTGCAGGAAGCTTGGGCCTGGAAACATGTAGGACCAACACTCATCATAAGACAAACTTGCATTCAGTAATTATATGTCTCCTTCGAATGGCCACCAAGGTGTGTCCTTCGAATGGACCTTTGGAGTGCTCTTTCGAAGGGGTCATATTGTGCGTCACAGTGCAGAAGTTATGTTGAGGGGTCTTGGCCTTGTGCATTTAAATCAAGCACAGAGGAAGTCCTTGCCTTATGCATTAAACACAATCATAAAAGAAGCTTTTTCCCTTGTGAATACCATACAAATCTGAGGGAGCCTCTGCCTGGTGGATCTAAGGTTGCATGTAGAGGCCTTTTTCCTAGTGAATCAAAATAACATGCAGAAGGCCACTGCTGGTGGATCAAAGGGAACTTATAGGGGGTTCTCGCCTAAACAAAACTTGGACCAATGCTTGCTCGAAGGGGAACCAACACGCAATTGAAGTTGATGGGCCAATGCTTGTTTGAAAGGTTTTAGGAGCCCGGTCAAAGCTTGTTGACATGCCAATTGAATGATACTTTGCTCTGATATGCCAAACAAAGGATATTATTCTGATATGCCAAACGAAGGACATTGTTCAGATGCCAATCAAAAGACATTGTTGACATTCCAATCGAAGGACATTGTTCACCTGCCAATCGAAAGACACTGCTAGGATTCAAAAAAGTTCATTTTCTTTAGGCAAGTGTTTGTAACCACCCATGTAAGAGAAAAAAAAACTTTGGGAAACATGAGAGGGAAAATTTTATGGTACAACAGTTGCCCCTGTTCAATCTTCTTAAACTTGAAGATTTAGATTGGCCTGTTTGCCTTTTGTGATCTGAAGGTGGAAGAGGATTGAACACTAGAGTTCCCAGAAATTTTCACTCGCGTGAAGTAACACTAATGGGGGATGATAGTGGGAATGGTCTTACAGATTCCATTTGGAGAAGATGACTGAGAGTTATCAGAGATGGGCTTAAAGATGCCATCCATAGTAGATGTTGACTTCCTAAGAGGTTTCTTTATGGGGAATTCCTGTTCTTGCTGTCTGGGGAGGAGTCTGTTGGGGAATGTGGGTTTCTGTTGTTCTCCTACTTGACGAAAACTCTATGGGGAATAGAGTCTAGGAACTTCAGTTGTCCAAGGCTCTGCTGAAGAGTTATCTCTAGAAAGATGAAAGTTTGTTATTTTCTGGTTGAAATCCAGGCTTCACAGTAACTTGATGAGGATAATGGAATTAACCGTTATCTGAAAATGTATTAGAAAGAGCCTGTGTAGGGTTGTTTCAGGATGAGTCTGTGTTAGACTGCATCTTGGATGATGAGAAGGAACCCGTGTAAGATTACTTCAAGATGAGTCCATGTTAAACTACATCTTATAGATCATGAGAAGAAACTCGTGTAAGATTGCTTCGTCTGGTCATGTAGATTGTTTTCTTGTCTAGTTTCAGGTGTTAATCTATAAATCATCTGTTCACAGATAGTTGTCCTATCTGGTTTCAGGTATTAATCTGGAACTTGAAAATTTTTGGTCACTGAGATAGTTGTCCTGCCTTGTTTCAGGTATTAATCTCTAACCTGAGAAAGAAAGATAGTTTTATTGGCTTATTACAAGTATTAATCTTTAATCTCCTCATGTAGATAGTTTTCCTAGCTTGTTACAGGTATTAATCTACAGTCGGTCATCCATAAATAGTGTTCCTGGTTTGCTACAGGTATTAATCTGGAACTTGAAAATTGTCAGCCGCTGAGATAGTTTCCTGGATTGTTTCAGGTATTAATCTCTGACCTGAGAAAGAAAGATAGTTTTCCTGGCTTGTTACAGGTATTAATATTCAATCTCCTCATGTAGATAGTTTTCCTAGGTTGTTACAGGTATTAATCTATTGTCGGTCGTCCACAGATAGTTTTCCTGGCTTGTTACAGGTGTTAATCTGGAACTTGGCAATGTTGGTCACATAGATAGTTTCCCCGTCTAGTTTCGGGTATTAATATGTGGCCTGCTGTACAAGTTGATAGTATTCGTCTGCCTACGAATTCAGCCTGAAAAGGTAAACTCAGTTTCATGCAATGTCATGATGTATGAATTGTATGATTCTCTCAAAATAAATGAGATTGTGATATACGCATTTGTGTTGCATATGCTATGATGTTTGTAAAATTATGTATGAATCCAATGTATGAACGTTTCAGTTATTCCATTGTTGTATCGTTGAATTAGGAAAAATAAATCACTGACTGTTGCTGGGGGTGAAGAATGTAAGCCTTCAAATATGTTGAAGTTGAAACGCTGGGTGATGAACTTTCGTTGTTAGAGAAATAAACTCTATTGGGGAAGGTAAAATTCGTGAAATGCTTGGGGATTTTATTGAAATCCTATTGGGAAATCCTGAGAAGCTTGGTGACTTCACTGGGGGATCTCTTGTTGGAGCGGTAATTTGGAGATTCTTGCTCTACTGGGGATATGATAACACTTGACACCATTAGGCTACATGCTGAGAATATGGCAGTGACCTTGTAGCAGGATGCCCCTTCCTCTTTACCTGTTGGAGAAAATATCTGCTGGGGATTTTATGGATGAATCCATGTCATGATTGTACTTAAAGATGTGTTAATATAAGTGTTAGAATGGAATTCGTCACTGGATCGTATCTGAACCGTTTGTAGAAGAGAATCTGGAATAAGTATCAGGATGACATCCGTCTCTGAATCGTACCTGAACCGTTTCTAGAATAAAATCTAGAATAAGTTTCAGAATGACATTCGTCTCTAGATCGTATCTGCACCATTTCTAGAGAAGAATCTGGAATAAGTATCAGGTTTACATTAGTCTCTAGATCGTACCTGAACCGTTTATAGAGGAGAATCTGGAATAAGTGTCAGTATGACACCCGTCTTTAGATCATACCTGAACCGTTTCTAGAAGAAAGTATGGAATAAGCGTTGGAATGACATCCGTCTCTAGATCGTATCTGCACTGTTTCTAGAGGAAAATATGGAATAGGTATCAGGATGACATCCGTCTCTGGATCGTATCTGCACAATTTCTAGAGGAGAATCTATAATAAGTATCAGTATGACATACGTCTTTGGATCATACCTGAACCGTTTCTAGAAGAAAATCTGGAATAAGTATCAGGATGACATCCGTCTTTGGATCGTACCTGAACCATTTCTAGAAGAAAATCTGGAATAAGCGTCAGAATGACATCCGTCTTTGGATCATATATGCACCGTTTCTAGAGAAGAATCTGGAATATGTATCGGGATGACATTCCTCTTTAGATCGTACCTGAACCGTTTCTAGAAGAAAATCTGGAATAAGCGTCAGAATGACATCCGTCTCTGCGTCGTATCTGAAATGTTTTCCAGAATAGTCTGCTTTAGAATGTTTCCGTTGGGAATTCTTGTTTTGAGAAGAAATTCGTTGGGGAACATTGATTCTGTTAGACTGTACGTGCTCTTGTAATTGAAATCACACTTGATGCCCCAAGTGATGGAGATTTTCCCTGGCTATTCAGGACTTTATGAGAAATTTCTTGGAATTTTGACTTGACTGCCCCCAGAGGTGTTAGACAATGATTATGCCGTGCCCCCTTGGTTGGAAGTGTTTTTCCAATTGAGGTGAATCTTTTCATTGAGAAATTTTTTGTTCATTGTCTATTTGTCGTGTGAATTTCTCCGCTGTCAACAATTAGCTATATGCAAACAACGATATTCAAATAATGCAAAGTTTATATTTGTCTTGAAGTTTTGGAAATTCATTTTTTTTCAGTAAAGCAAAAATTTGCAAGAATGTGATATCAACTCAGGATTTATAGCAAGTCCTACAGGAGTCAGGATACCTTTTGTAACAGTATGCTTCAGAACTAACCCATGCTTCATTTAGGAATTTTAAGGGTTATAATATGGCCTGGTTCACGGTTTAAGAAACAAAGGATAAAGGCTCAAAATTTATTTTTACCCAACCCGTTCTTCGTGTTGTTCTTCAGTCCTAAACTCAGTTAATTGTGCATTTAGATTCCAGTTGGGTCTGGAATCATTTCTATGACACTGGGTGATGGTTCAGTTGAACGTTCATTGAGAAGGCAGTCATTTTTTGTAACCTTTTCTTTTTGTTTAGGATTTGTAGCACCTCTTATTTTGATTTTTTTATCCCTACTTTTTTCCAGAACTGTTTCTTTTGCGATTACAGTCAGCAGGATGCCCCAGCTTTTCTTAAGTCTACTTCATAGGTTTTGACTTAGCGGGCTTTTATTTTGAAAGATAATGATTGTCTGTCTTGATGGCTATGTGGAACCATCACCATCTTTTGAAGAGCATCTTCTACACTATTTGTTGTGTATGAAGGTAGAGCTTGCGACTGAATGCATATTTAAATTAACTGAGAAAACTACTCTGCCCCAGGTTATGTGTTGTACCCCAAAATTTTCCCTCCCATATTCTTCAAGATTTGTCAAGAATGATCCTCAAATTGCTCAAGATGGCTCAAAGGTTGTACAGTCAAATCACCTCCTAAGCCAGCTGAAATTAGGGTTTTGGTTCTCTCAAGGAATTTGAGGTTGTCAATGCTTCAATCAAGTCTCATAGGCCTATATGCATTCTCAAGCACCTACATGCCAAGTTTCAAGACTCACAGTACCAATTTGCACAGTCAAAAGCTCCATTTGATCCACAGTCAACTGCAGGGGTAAAATGGTCATTTCACAGTCAAAAGTCAGAATTTTTGATCAACATCTTATTTTGATTCCACAATCATCATTTGATCAAGTCTTGATCATGATTCCACAAGGATAGCTCAAAAATCATCAAGATGAAAAAGTTACTATTTTTGGACAGCAGAAAAGTCAATTGTATCTTGACCAAGGCATAACTTTCTCATGGTTCATCAGAAAAATCCCATCCAATGCTCATTTTAAAGAGGATGACATTTCCTACCATCCATCTTCACATTCCAAGTCCAAGAAATTCTCTCATAAAAAGTTATCAATTTCTACATTATAGGTCAAATTCAAAAGTCAACAAAAGTACACTTTAAATCAAAGACCATAATTTGAGATTGGTAAATCCAAATGACATGGTACCAAAGGCATTGGTTATAGGACTTCAAGACCTTTCCAAAATGTCCAAGAACATGTTCATATGATCAAAATTGAGCAAGATATGCATTGGAGAAGTTGGGAAAATTTTATGAATTTGCAAAAGTCAACTTTGCTCAAAACACCTTGTTTTTGCTAATGGGCCTCAAATCTCTTCTTGAAACTTTATCCATGACCTATGCACGACCCATCAAGCTTAATTGAATTATTTTCTTATTTTTTATTAATTAATTGGATTTTTAATCAATATTAATTCATTTAATTAATTTAAATTGTAGGAAAATACAAAGATTTGATTTTTCAATCTTTTTGTGAAGCAAAGATGACCTAAAGAGGCTGGCAATTTCGTGCACCAAGTCAAAGATGCCATATCTCCAAATTTGGCAACTTTTTCCAATCATGAAGATTCAAAAATATATGATTTCCAATCAAATATTCAAATCATCATTCCATGGATTTTTGCTCAAAGGTTTGACCTAATTTCAGTCTCCTATATATACATAAGCCAACCCTAATCATGCATACGTGAAATCTCTGTAGAAAAGCCATAACCACATTCAAGAAAATTCAAAGAAAACTCAAAACTGTTTTCTGCATTCTAGCACGATTTAAAGCAATTTGTGGATTCAAACACGTTGCTGGGAGTGTGAGGAACGTTTTGCAATCAAAATCGCACGCTAAGGCTCAAGAAATCATCATTTACAGTCACACGGTTTAATGCTTTTTTTCATAATTGCAACTCATTATTCATGCGCATTTGACATATTTTGTTGATTGTTTTGTGTTAATAGGGACTGTACAAAGCTATTGGCATAGTTTAATTGGATTAAAACTCACAGAATCGAAAGTTACCATTGATGAATTCTAGGGTTCTTGAGTTCTAAAATTGGGGCTTTACAGTACAGGAAAAATTAGAACCTTTAAGGCATATGGCTGAACTCGTGAGAACCAGACGAACACGTTGGACTATTCGCGAAATATTTATGTTAAGCACAGCCCTAATCGCTATTATTGGTCACTGTAGTTTGTGGGGGTTAAAAACCCCCGCTATCTAATTTGTTTTTTACAGGCACAGCGAGGACGATGATGAGGTGTAAGCGTATGGTTGGATAATTCAAATAGTGCGCGTGATTTTGTTGTTTCCAGCATAATTGTTATTTTTGATATATTATATTCACTTCTTATTATATTAACAAAAGCAGGCAAATGGCTTAGTGGATGGTGCATTGGCCAATGATCATTGGGACCTGGGTTCTAGTCCCAGGTCCACCCCAAAACTATTCTATTGTTTTTTCTAACATAATCACATGCAGGCTTCCCAACGTGTTCCATCATGTACCTCACGCTTCAGCATGCCAAGTGGCTGGCGAAGCAGATCTGAAGGCCAGAGATGAATGACTACCATACTCCCAGTCAACACGTACCTGGACAATTACCAAAGTCAAACAGGTTTGAGAGATTAATGGGCCTGAGAATTGCTTTTTCACCTCCTAATGGGCCAGCACCCCCCTGAGTTCTTTCTCTTTCTTTCTTTATATTTTTTTATTTAGTTAATTATTATTATTATATTTACTTAATTAATATAAATTAATTATTTTTCATAATAAATTCAGAAAATAAAATATTTTTATTATTATTTATTAATTTCACTATTAATTTATTATTTTTGTAAATAAATTCTAACATAGATTAATTTAGTTAATTAGGTCAACTTTAACTTTTTTTCACAATAAATAAAATCCATGTAGAATTATGTTAATTAATATATTTAACTATTTTTATTTTCCTTAAAACATAAAAAAAACTTTAAAAAAATATTTCTTTTATTTAATTAATTAGAATTAGGTTTAATTAAATGCAAAAAAGACCAAAAATTCATTCTTTTCTCAAAAAGGGTCAAAACCCTAAGGACTTCTCCGATTCAATTTCTCGCGCGCATATTATTTTTTATCATTATTCATGTAATTGTTCCGAGGATGTAATAGATAATTAGGACCTTTTTATCGCTTTCTTTATTTTCTCGCATTTACTTTTCAAAGGGTTATGTTTTTGGCGATGTAAATACCCGACGCCTTGTAATAGCGTAGATTTACTTTCCGCAATTTACTTTCCGCAAATTATTAACTGTTAACTATGCATGACAAGACTTGCCTGAAAATTAAAATCAAAACGTAGCTCACCATGAAATGTGAAAAGATAATATGAATGAAACCTGACACACGTGCACATGCCACTCTTAGGGTACGCCTCACTTGGTTGCCTCGACGTGGTCATTGAGTATAGGGTGTTTTAGAGGTCGCCCTCCTATCTAAAGATCCAAGTTGCCTCGAAACGGTTGCCTCGGATAAAAAGGATCTAGGACATTAGGGTTACCGCTAAGGCGTCCTACTATTGCTTTGGTGACCACACATATCCCTTAATCGAATTGATTTGAATAACTCCAACGACGGTGCTACCTACTTCTCAATAGTGGGATAGTACTATCTAAAGGACATTTACACAGCTTAATTCCTTTTGAGTAGGTAGAGGTTCTAAGGTACTTGCTCTTTCAAAACAAAAATAACTTTTCGTACTTACACTTTTCTGACAAAAGTTTTCAAACAAACACTTCATACACTCTTGAGGACTGATACAAGAGTTAAAATGAAGTTTTCAAAGCAAACTTTTTTCAAAACCCACAAACACAAAAAAGCAAAGCATTTTGAAAACATAGTGAGCAAGTACCTAAGAGCCCGTGGATAACCACTGATAGAAAGGGTTCTAACACCTTCCCTTTCTATAATCTACCTCCCGAACCGAGAAACATCTCGAAAAGGAATTTTGCTGTGCTTTTGTCCTTTCCTTGTTGGAGAACATAAAAGACGGTGGCGACTCTTTCTTACCGCGACATTTCGCGAACCAGCATTTCAAAAACAGTCAGTTCTATTTCCACCGATCACAGAACTGGCGACTCTGCTGGGGATTACTTAAAAGTGAGGTGTACCTTAGGATTAGATCACTCTTGTTTTCAATTGTATGCCTTGTTTGCTTTAATATTGTGGGCTTGCATCGAAGTTTCATAGATCCTAACCCGGATCTGGGGAATACCCTTTAGGTAGCAATAAACTGTGAGGAACCTGTCTGGCGTAGACCGACACGGGTGAAGCAGTAGCTACGTTGGTGTGACACCTTGGTCTGTACCGATATCCCTTGTGTTGGAACGAGGAAAATATGGGTCTCCTGAGGAGTCGTTAGGCACTAACTGACCTTACAACCTTAAATTGACCCAACTTGGCCATAGAACAGTAGCAGTATGCTACACTCATTGAGGCTAAACTCTCGCGATGGTTTCGGCCGCAAGACAAGGTTGCGAAGCTGGAGTTATGACCAATTGAGGGTAGTCAGTGATATTGAGATCCTCTAGAACCCGGTTACTATTTTTAGGACAGGTCTTAACCAACTGAAAGTGAAAGAGGGTAGTACCTAAACTTCATGTTGGCCTTTAACCTAAGGGCTGTCTTGTGTGACTTGTGTGGCTTACCATGTTTGCCTTCTGTGAATACTTGTGGTGTGCTTTATCATAATATCATACCATCATAACATTGCATGCATCCTGCATAAGGACTAACCCATTTGAAGGATCTCAAGGGTTTGTGACGCAGGTCATGATCAACCAACTGTCTAGAAAGGGGCAAAGGGCATTTATTTTCCTCTAGCCAACGCCATCTAGAGATCAAAACATGATAACTTGAGTCAGGGGCTATGACCCACTCGATATGGTGAGCTTTGACTCTTGAAGAAGGACTCTCAACAACATGAAGTTCCTTCAATCAAGCAACCAGATTCAAATTCTAACAAGTTTCTTTGGTTACCCCACGAGATCCTTGAAAACATTGCATGCATATCATACATATCATTGCATTACAGGTACCATTACAGGTCACTTATCTTCTTCGCTGTTTATTTCAGCAATCATCATGTCTACTGAACCTTTCGCTGAACAAGCTATCAAGGCCCTCCAGGCCCAGAATGCCCAGTTCCAAGAGTTGGTTATGAGCCTAGCCCATGGTCAACAGGATTTGAAGACTCTGATTCTGAAAGAGAGGAAGAAGAAGAAGAAGAGGACTGTTTTGTTCAACACTAGACGCAGATCTGGGAATGGACTACAGAATGAGGCTGAGCTGACTACTTCCTCTGTAGGGAAAGACAGTCCCCAAGAGAGAAGGGTTCCTAGTCCCGTGGTCTCCGACAACGAGACGGATTATAATGAAGAAAAGTACCCTCCTGCTGAGGATAGGTACAAACAGTTGGAGGACCATTTAAGTGCTATGGAGATTCAGAATGTGCCCGGGTTGGATTTTGGAGATCTAGGCTTATCCTCTGGGGTGGTGATTTCCCATAAGTTCAAGGCGCCTGCTTTTACAAAGTACGAAGGAGCTTCGTGTCCTAAGCTGAACCTCCGATCGTATGTAAGGAAGATCCAGCCTTATACAGCTGACAAGAATTTGTGGATCCATTTCTTCCAGGATAGTCTTTCAGGGACTTAACTCGGATGGTTCTATCAGCTGGATGGAGCCAGCATTCGTAACTGGGAGAACTTGGCTACTGCGTTCTATAAGCAGTATCAGTATAATTCCGACCTCGCTCCTACGCGTACCCAACTCCAGGGTATGTCACTAGGGACGGGTGAAGGATTTAAGGAGTACGCTCAAAAGTGGAGGGACCTGGATGGAAGGGTGCAGCCACCTTTGACTGACCGTGAGCTTGTTGATATGTTCTTGGGGACCCTGTCTGGTCCGTTCTTCAACCATTTGATTGGAAATTCTTCTGCCGGGTTTACCGACCTTATCTTGACTGGTGAGAGAATAGAAGCTGGTATCAAGTCTGGGAAGATACAGAAAGGTGCCTCCTCGAGCACTGAGAAGAAACCCTTCAAGAAAGAATCTAGTGTTGTTTATGGTTCAAGGAGACAGAATAAACCGGAACGCCGCCAAGCTGTCAACGCGGTGGTAATTTCAAAGCCTGCTGCTGCTCCTCAGCAATACAACCAGCAAAGGGGTGAGAGACCCAAAAGGCAGTTCACTCGACTCAGTATGACCTTGTCCCAGATATTGCCGCAACTACTGTCAACCAATCTGGTAACTATAAAAGAAGCTCCGAAGGTTGTGAACACAACATCTCCAAAGTATAACCCCAACGCCCGCTGTGCTTATCACTCTGACAGCCTGGGGCATACTACAGATGATTGTTGGACTTTGAGGAACAAGGTTCAGGACCTAATCGATGCGAAAGAGGTTGAGTTCGAAGCGTCTGAGACTCCCAATGTGATCACTGCTCCCTTACCAAAACATGGCTAGGATTGAGAGATTTTTGTTCATTTGAATTCTGAAGTTGTATTTTTCTTTGCTTATTCAAACAATTATCATGTCAAACTCTTTTATTTCATTAATGCATTACACGTGTCTGTTTTGAAGTAATTGTGTTCACTATGTTTAAAATTGCTTTCATTTTTGATGTTCAACTCTCGATTAAAAATTCTAAGCCTTTTGAGGGAGGATGACGAAAAAAATACCACGATCTTTACAGTATGCTTTTGAACAGACCCCGCTGATGAGGTACAGGCATTGTTTCAAATCTTAAACAGTGGAGTTATAAGGAAGATAATCCCTAGTCAACCCCTTTGAGCCAAAGAAGTTGGAGTTTTTCTTTTCACGCAAAAAATTAAAAACCTTAATTATAACCTGGGGCAGGGTAGTTTTCTCAGTTGATCCCGGTGCACAATGAATGGCATCAAAGGAGTCCTTCCGAGACAAAAGATAGTGATGGTTCCCCATAATCGTCAAGACAGGCAGTCGTTATCTTTCAAAAAAATAAAATAAAAGCCCATTAAGTCAAAACCTATGAAGGAGACTTACAAAAACTGGGGCATCCCGCAGACTGTAATCACAAAAGAAACAGTTCAGGCAAAAAGACAGGGATAACGAAATCAAAAAGAAAGAGGTCCTACAAACCCTCAACAAAAAAGAAATGACTGCCTATTCAAAATAAACTATCAGTATCCGAACCATCACCGGAATATCAGGGCAAAGACTCAAACAGGATTTAATGCACGATTAGCTGAGTTTAGGATCGAAGAACATCACGAAGAACGGGTGGGTACAAATAAAATTTGAGCCTTTATCCTTTGTTTCTTAAACCGTGAACCAGGACACGTTATAACCCTTAAAAAGTCCTAGCTGAAGCATGGGTTAGTTCAAAAGAATACTGTTACAAAAGGTATCCTGACTCCTGTAGGGCTTGCTGTAAAATCTTGAGTTGACATCACATTTTACAAAAAAAATCGCTTGTTTTAAAACTGCATTTTCAAAAAACTTCAAGACAGACATAAGCTTTGCATTCTTAAAATAACATTGTTTGCATATGACTATTTGTTCGAACAACAGAGAAATTCGCACGATGAACATCTAGTGAACAAAAAACCTTCTCAATAAAAAGAGTCATCTCAAGTGGAAAAACACGTCCAATCAGGGGGAACGGCATAATCATGGTCCATCATCTGGGGCAGTTAAGTCAAGATTCAAGGAATCTCTCAAGGATGCCAAATAGCCAGGGGCAAATCTCCATCTGAGTCACTTGGGGCATTGGACATAAATTCCAGCAACGAATCTTGCATGATCAAACATCTTCTGGTAGTATGGCGACGCTACATTACTGACAGTGACAACCTTCCTACATCCTGAGAACATGGACATAGTCGGAAAAAATACTACGCATAATCAAAGACCCGCTAGGTCGACTGGCCTAGGCAAAAATAAGGGCTTCCCGGCGAACCAAAAGGGTTCGGGCAAAAATAAGGGATGAAAATCAAAAATCTGTACACCCGGCAAGTCGAAAACCTGAAAAGGCGGCTTGGGAAAAAAAGGGTATCCCGATGGACTGAAAACCCGAAAGGGAGGTCCAGGAAAAAATTAGGGATCAAAGCGTACGACTATGTCCCGTTATCTCATCACTTGACTAACAGAAGAAGATTTGTCAATGGGCAGTTATCAAGGCCTTCTTCTCCCGCAGAAACTGGGGCAATAAGAATTGTACGAACTGTACAAGTTGCTCTATCCACCAAGGTACCAAGGTAAGATCAGCCGAAGAATGTGACCAAGATACCTTCACTCCCCACAGAGTAAGACGAATCAGCAATACTCTTCCTCAAGCAGAGTTGGTCTCCCATCAGCCCCAAAAAAGGCACAGTATCCCCAACAAGTCAGCAATACTCTCCTCAAGCAGAGTAGTCTACTGTCATCCCTAAGGAAGTTGGGTATCCCCAGAAGATCTTAATATTCTCCAGTGGAGTATACAGATGTTCCTCAGCAAGCATCCCCGACAGTCTTAATATTCCTCAGCAGAGTATAAGATTGTTCCCCGGCGGAATACAAGATACCCCCAGTGGAGCCATTTCCTCAAAAGTTTCCCCAGGAGAGTCGAACCATCTTACCCAATAGATTCTGGAAGCTTGGCCCCTACAGAATGCAAATGTCTCTCCCCAGCCATATTCAAAGGTTATTCCCCACCAGAGTCTAACTGGGTTATCCTCAGCAAATTGCAACGGAAAGATCATCCCCGGCGAAGTTCTTTCTATCCCCCAGCGGAGTTTATCATCAAAATCCCCAACAGAGCTTATCAACGGAATCCCCAGCGGAATTATCATTAAAATCTCAGCGAAGCATCTCTCCCCACAGAGTAATTCCCTGCAGAGTAATATTTGCACCAGTTTATTCCCCAACGGAGTCATCTTCTCCTACCGGTTTATTCTTACAATCATCTTCGTTAATCATCCTCGGCGGAAACGAAGAACTCTACTCTTCAACATCAGCCGATGATTTAACGAACTTTCCGGCATTCATCAAGGATTTATTTTCCCAGACGAAGATATATTCATAAACATCACATTGTCATACACCATGATACATGCATATACGCACCATATCACACAATCTCATCTATTTTTGAGAACATCATGACATCATGCATTTCATACATCATGACATTGCATACAGCTAACGTTTACCTTTTTCAGCAAAAGGTCAATCAAAAGATGATTACCATCAACCTTTTGAGTTCCAGATCAACACCTGTATCTAGCCAGGAAATATCTGTGAGCGACTGATTGTAGATCTATACTTGAAACCAGACAGGAAAGTTATCTACATAAAGAGATTGAAGATCTATACCTGAAACCAGACAGGAAATCTATCTTTCTTTCTCAAGTCAGAGATTAATACCTGTATCCAGCCAGGAAAGCTATCTCGACCAACCTTTTTGAGTTCCAGATGAACACCTGTATCTATCCAGGAAATATCTGTGGATGATTGATTGTAGATTCGATACCTGTATCTAGCCAGGAAAGTTATCTACATGAAGAGATCGGAGATCAACACCTGTAACAGGCCAGGAAATTATCTTTCACTCTCAGGTCAGAGATCTACACCTGTATCCAGCCAGGAAAGCTATCTCGACCAACTTTTTTTTAAGTTCCAGATCAACACCTGTATCTAGCCAGGAAATATTTGTGGATGATTGATTGTAGATTTGATACTTGTATCTAGCCAGGAAAGTTATCTACATGAAGAGATCGGAGATTAACACCTGTAACAGGCCAGGAAATTATCTTTCACTCTCAGGTAAGAGATCTACACCTGTATCCAGCCAGGAAAGCTATCTCGACCAACTTTTTTTAAGTTCCAGATCAACACCTGTAACTAGCCAGGAAATATCTGTGGACGACGGATTGTAGATTAATACCTGTATCCAGCCAGGAAAGCTATCTCGACCAACCTTTCTTAAGTTCCAGATTAATACATGTATCTAGCCAGGAAATATCTGTGAGCGATTGATTGTAGATCTACACCTGTAACTAGCCAGGAAAGTATCTACATGAAGAGATTGAAGATCAATACCTGTAGCAAGCCAGGAAGACAATCTTTCTTTCTCAAGTCAGAGATTAATACATGTATCCAGCCAGGAAAGCTATCTCGACCAACCTTTCTCAAGTTCCAGATCAACACCTGTAACAGGCCAGGAAATATTTGTGAATGACTGATTATAGGTTAACACCTGAAACCAGACAGGAAAACCACCTATATGAACTAATCTGTAGATTCGATACCTGTAACTAGCCAGGAAAGTATCTACATGAAGAGATTGAAGATCAATACCTGTAGCAAGACAGGAAGACAATCTTTCTTTCTCAGGTCAGAGATTAATACCTGTATCCAGCCAGGAAAGCTATCTCGACCAACCTTTCTTAAGTTCCAGATTAATACCTGTATCTAGCCAGGAAATATCTGTGAGCGACTGATTGTAGATCTACACCTGTAACCAGCCAAGAAAGCTATCTCGACCAACCTTTCTTAAGTTCCGGATCAACACCTGTATCTAGCCAGGAAATATCTGTGAGCGATTGATTGTAGATCTATACCTGAAACCATACAGGAAAGTTATCTACCCTAAGAGACTGAAGATCAATACCTGTAACTAGCCAGGAAGACCATCTTTCTTTCTCAAGTCAGAGATTAATACCTGAAACCAGATAGGACAACTATCTACTTGACTATCATGAGGCAACCCCACACCGGTTCCTTCTCCAAGATGCAGTTTGACACAGACTCATCACCAGGCAACCCTACACAGGTTCCTTCTCTCAACCTACCAGGTCACGACTCAACAAACAATCTCCAGATGGCATCTATAAGCCCATCCCCGACAAGATTCTGTCACATCTCCAGATGGCATCTGTAAGTCCATCCTCCTATCTATCATATCTCCAAATGGCATCTGTAAGCCCATTCCAGACATCACATTGCTGATACTACACCATGCGAGTGCAAATTTCTGGGCACTCTAGTGTTCAATCATCTTCCACCTTCGGATCACGAACGGCATGCAAGCCAATCTACATCCTCAGGTTTAAGAAGATTGAACAGGGGCAACTGTTGTACCCCAAAATTTGCCCTCCCATATTCTTCAAGATTTGTCAAGAATGATCCTTAAATTGCTCAAGATGGCTCAAAGGTTGTACAGTCAAATCACCTCCTAAGCCAGCTGAAATTAGGGTTTTGGTTCTCTCAAGGAATTTGAGGTTGTCAATGCTTCAATCAAGTCTCATAGGCCTATATGCATTCTCAAGCACCTACATGCCAAGTTTCAAGACTCACAGTACCAATTTGCACAGTCAAAAGCTCCATTTGATCCACAGTCAACTGCAGGGGTAAAATGGTCATTTCACAGTCAAAAGTCAGAATTTTTTGTCAACATCTTATTTTAAGTCCACAATCATCATTTGATCAAGTCTTGATCAAGATTCCACAAGGATAGCTCAAAAATCATCAAGATGAAAAAGTTACTATTTTTGGACAGTAGAAAAGTCAATTGTATCTTGACCAAGGCATAACTTTCTCATGGTTCATCAGAAAAATCCCATCCAATGCTCATTTTAAAGAGGCTGACATTTTCTACCATCCATCTTCACATTCCAAGTCCAAGAAATGCTCTCATAAAAAGTTATCAATTTCTACATTATAGGTCAAATTCAAAAGTCAACAAAAGTACACTTTAAGTCAAAGACCATAATTTGAGATTGGTAAATCCAAATGACATGGTACCAAAGGCATTGGTTATAGGACTTCAAGACCTTTCCAAAATGTCCAAGAACATGTTCATATGATCATAATTGAGCAAGATATGCATTGGAAAAGTTGGGAAATTTTTATGAATTTGCAAAAGTCAACTTTGCTCAAAACACCTTGTTTTTGCTAATGGGCCTCAAATCTCTTCTTCAAACTTTATCCATGACCTATGCACGACCCATCAAGATTAATTGAATTATTTTCTTATTTTTTATTAATTAATTGGATTTTTAATCAATATTTATTCATTTAATTAATTTAAATTGTAGGAAAATACAAAGATTTGATTTTTCAATCTTTTTGTGAAGCAAAGATGACCTAAAAAGGCTGGCAATTTCGTGCACCAAGTCAAAGATTCCATATCTCCAAATTTGGCAACTTTTTCCAATCATGAAGATTCAAAAATATATGATTTCCAATCAAATATTCAAATCATCATTCCATGGATTTTTGCTCAAAGATTTGACCTAATTTCAGTCTCCTATATATACATAAGCCAACCTTAATCATGCATACGTGAAATCTCTGCAGAAAAGCCATAACCACATTCAAGAAAATTCAAAGAAAACTCAAAACTGTTTTCTGCATTCTAGCACGATTCAAAGCAATTTGTGGATTCAAACACGTTGCTGGGAGTGTGAGGAACGTTTTGCAATCAAAACCGCACGCTAAGGCTCAAGAAATCATCATTTACAGTCACACGGTTTGATGCTTTTTTTCATGATTGCAAATCATTATTCATGCGCATTTGACATATTTTGTTGATTGTTTTGTGTTAATAGGGACTGTACAAAGCTATTGGCATAGTTTAATTGGATTAAAACTCACAAAATCGAAAGTTACCATTGATGAATTCTAGGGTTCTTGAGTTCTAAAATTAGGGCTTTACAGTACATGAAAAATTAGAACCTTTAAGGCATATGGCTGAACTCGTGAGAACCAGACGAACACGTTGGACTATTCGCGAAATATTTATGTTAGGCACAGCCCTAATCGCTATTATTGGTCACTGTAGTTTGTGGGGATTCAAAACCCCCGCTATCTAATTTGTTTTTTACAGGCACAGCGAGGACGATGATGAGGTGTAAGCGTATGGTTGGATAGTTCAAATAGTGCGCGTGATTTTGTTGTTTCCAGCATAATTGTTATTTTTGATATATTATATTCACTTCTTATTATATTAACAAAAGCAGGCAAATGGCTTAGTGGATGGTGCATTGGCCAATGATCATTGGGACCTGGGTTCGAGTCCCAGGTCCACCCCAAAACTCTTCTATTGTTTTTTCTAACATAATCACATGCAGGCTTCCCAACGTGTTCCATCATGTACCTCACGCTTCAGCATGCCAAGTGGCTGGCGAAGCAGATCTGAAGGCCAAAGATGAATGACTACCATACTCCCAGTCAACACGTACCTGGACAATTACCAAAGTCAAACAGGTTTGAGAGATTAATGGGCCTGAGAATTGCTTCTTCACCTCTTAATGGGCCAGCACCCCCCTGAGTTATTTCTCTTTCTTTCTTTATATTTTTTTATTTAGTTAATTATTATTATTATATTTACTTAATTAATATAAATTAATTATTTTTCATAATAAATTCAGAAAATAAAATATTTTTATTATTATTTATTAATTTCACTATTAATTTATTATTTTTGTAAATAAATTCTAACATAGATTAATTTAGTTAATTAGGTCAACTTTAACTTTTTTTCACAATAAATAAAATCCATGTAGAATTAGGTTAATTAATATATTTAACTATTTTTATTTTCCTTAAAACATAAAAAAAAAACTTAAAAAAAATATTTCTTTTATTTAATTAATTAGAATTAGGTTTAATTAAATGCAAAAAAGACCAAAAATTCATTCTTTTCTCAAAAAGGGTCAAAACCCTAAGGACTTCTCCGATTCAATTTCTCGCGCGCATATTATTTTTGATCATTATTCATGTAATTGTTCCGAGGATGTAATAGATAATTAGGACCTTTTTATCACTTTCTTTATTTTCTCGCATTTACTTTTCAAAGGGTTATGTTTTTGGCGATGTAAATACCCTACGCCTTGTAATAGCGTAGATTTACTTTCCGCAATTTACTTTCCACAAATTATTAACTGTTAACTATGCATGACATGACTTGCCTGAAAATTAAAATCAAAACGTAGCTCACCATGACATGTGCAAAGATAATATGAATGAAACCTGACACACGTGCACATGTCACTCTTAGGGTACGCCTCACTTGGTTGCCTCGACGTGGTCATTGAGTATAGGGTGTTTTAGAGGTCGCCCTCCTATCTAAAGATCCAAGTTGCCTCGAAACGGTTGACTCGGATAAAAAGGATCTAGGACATTAGGGTTACCGCTAAGGCGTCCTACTATTGCTTTGGTGACCACACATATCCCTTAATCGAATTGACCCGAATAACTCCAACGATGGTGCTACCTACTTCTCAATAGTGGGATAGTACTGTGTAAAGGACATTTACACAGCTTTATTCCTCCTGAGTAGGTAGAGGTTCTAAGGTACTTGCTCTTTCAAAACAAAAACAACTTTTCGTACTTACACTTTTCTGACAAAAGTTTTCAAACAAACACTTCATACACTCTTGAGGACTGATACAAGAGTTAAAACGAAGTTTTCAAAGCAAACTTTTTTCAAAACCCACAAACACAAAAAAGCAAAGCATTTTGAAAACATAGTGAGCAAGTACCTAAGAGCCCTTGGATAACCACGGATAGAAAGGGTGCTAACACCTTCCCTTTCTATAATCTACCTCCCGAACCGAGAAACATCTCGAAAAGGAATTTTGCTGTGCTTTTGTCCTTTCCTTGTTGGAGAACATAAAAGGCGGTGGCGACTCTTGCTTACCGCGACATTTCGCGAACCAGCATTTCAAAAACAGTCAGTTCTATTTCCACCGATCACAGAACTGGCGACTCTGCTGGGGATTACTTAAAAGTGAGGTGTACCTTAGGATTAGATCAGTCTTGTTTTCAATTGTATGCCTTGTTTGCTTTAATATTGTGGGCTTGCATCGAAGTTTCATAGATCCTAACGCGGATCTGGGGAATACCCTTTAGGTAGCAATAAACTGTGAGGGACATGTCTGGCATAGACCGACACGGGTGAAGCAGTAGCTATGTTGGTGTGACACCTTGGTCTGTACCGATATCCCTTGTGTTGGAACAAGGAGAATATGGGTCTTCTGAGGAGTTGTTAAGCACCAACTGACCTTAGAACCTTAAATTGACCCAACTTGGCCATAAAACAGTAGCAGTATGCTACACTCATTGAGGCTAAACTCTCGCGATGGTTCCGGCTGCAAGACAAGGTTGCGAAGCTGGAGTTATGACCGATTGAGGGTAGTCAGTGATATTGAGATCCTCTAGAACTAGGTTACTATTTTTAGGACAGGTCTTAACCAACTGAAAGTGAAAGAGGGTAGTACCTAAACTTCATGTTGTCCTGTAACCTAAGGGTTGTCTTGTGTGACTTGTGTGGCTTACCATGTTTGCCTTCTGTGAATACTTGTGGTGTGCTTTATCATAATATCATACCATCATAACATTGCATGCATCCTGCATAAGGACTAACCCATTTGAAGGATCTCAAGGGTTTGTGATACAGGTCATGATCAACCAACTGTCTAGCAAGGGGCAAAGGGCATTTATTTTCCTCTAGCCAACGCCATCTAGAGATCAAAACATGATAACTTGAGTCAGGGGCTATGACCCACTCGATATGGTGAGCTTTGACTCTTGAAGAAGGACTCTCAACAACATGAAGTTCCTTCAATCAAGCAACCAGATTCAAATTCTAACAAGTTTCTTTGGTTACCCCACGAGATCCTTGAAAACATTGCATGCATATCATACATATCATTGCATTACAGGTACCATTACAGGTCACTTATCTTCTTCGTTGTTTATTTCAGCAATCATCATGTCTACTGAACCTTCCGCTGAACAAGCTATCAAGGCCCTTCAGGCCCAGAATGCCCAGTTCCAAGAGTTGGTTATGAGCCTAGCCCATGGTCATCAGGATTTGAAGACTCTGATTCTAAAAGAGAGGAAGAAGAAGAAGAAGAGGACTGTTTTGTTCAACACTAGATGCAGATATGGGAATGGACTACAGAATGAGGCTGAGCTGACTACTTCCTCTGTAGGGAAAGACAGTCCCCAAGAGAGAAGGGTTCCTAGTCCCGTGGTCTCCGACAACGAGACGGATTATAATGAAGAACAGTACCCTCCTGCTGAGGATAGGTACAAACAGTTGGAGGACCGTTTAAGTGCTATGGAGATTCAGAATGTGCCCGGGTTGGATTTTGGAGATCTAGGCTTATCCTCTGGGGTGGTGATTCCCCATAAGTTCAAGGCGCCTGCTTTTGCAAAGTACGACGGAGCTTCCTGTCCTAAGCTGCACCTCCGATCGTATGTAAGGAAGATCCAGCCTTATACAACTGACAAGAATTTGTGGATCCATTTCTTCCAAGATAGTCTTTCAGGGACTCAACTCGAATGGTTTTATCAGCTGGATGGAGCCAGCATTCGTAACTGGGAGAACTTGGCTACTGCGTTCTATAAGCAGTATCAGTATAATTCCGACCTCGCTCCTACGCGTACCCAACTCCAGGGTATGTCACTAGGGACGGGTGAAGGATTTAAGGAGTACGCTCAAAAGTGGAGGGACCTGGATGGAAGGGTGCAGCCACCTTTGACTGACCGTGAGCTTGTTGATATGTTCTTGGGGACCCTGTCTGGTCCGTTCTTCAACCATTTGATTGGAAATTCTTCTGTCGGGTTTACCGACCTTATCTTGACTGGTGAGAGAATAGAAGCTGGTATCAAGTCTGGGAAGATACAGAAAGGTGCCTCCTCGAGCACTGAGAAGAAACCCTTCAAGAAAGAATCTAGTGTTGTTTATGGTTCAAGAAGACATAATAAACTGGAACGCCGCCAAGCTGTCAACACGGTGGTAATTTCAAAGCCTGTTGCTGCTCCTCAGCAATACAACCAGCAAAGGGGTGAGAGACCCAAAAGGTAGTTCACTCGACTCAGTATGACCTTGTCCCAGATATTTCCGCAACTACTGTCAACCAATCTGGTAACTATAAAAGAAGCTCCGAAGGTTGTGAACACAACATCTCCAAAGTATAACCCCAACGCTCGCTGCGCTTATCACTCTGACAGCCAGGGGCATACTACAGATGATTGTTGGAGTTTGAGGAACAAGGTTCAGGACCTAATCGATGTGAAAGAGGTTGAGTTCGAAGTGTCTGAGACTCCCAATGTGATCACTGCTCCCTTTCCAAAACATGGCTAGGATTGAGAGATTTTTGTTCATTTGAATTCTGAAGTTGTATTTTTCTTTGCTTATTCAAACAATTATCATGTCAAACTCTTTTATTTCATTAATGCATTACACGTGTCTGTTTTGAAGTAATTGTGTTCACTATGTTTAAAATTGCTTTCATTTTTGATGTTCAACTCTCGATTAAAAATTCTAAGCCTTTTGAGGGAGGATGACGAAAACGATACCACGATCTTTACAGTATGCTTTTGAACAGACCCCGCTGATGAGGTACAGGCATTGTTTCAAATCTTAAACAGTGGAGTTATAAGGAAGATAATCCCTAGTCAACCCCTTTGAGCCAAAGAAGTTGGAGTTTTTCTTTTCACGCAAAAAATTAAAACCCTTAATTATAACCTGGGCCAGGGTAGTTTTCTCAGTTGATCCCGGTGCACAATGAATGGCATCAAAGGAGTCCTTCTGAGACAAAAGACAGTGATGGTTCCCCATAATCGTCAAGACAGGCAGTCGTTATCTTTCAAAAAATAAAATAAAAGCCCATTAAGTCAAAACCTATGAAGGAGACTTACAAAAACTGGGGCATCCCACTGACTGTAATCACAAAATAAACAGTTCAGGCAAAAAGACAGGGATAACGAAATCAAAAAGAAAGAGGTCCTACAAACCCTCAACAAAAAAGAAATGACTGCCTATTCAAAATAAACTATCAGTATCCGAACCATCACCGGAATATCAGGGCAAAGACTCAAACAGGATCTAATGCACAATTAGCTGAGTTTAGGATCGAAGAACATCACGAAGAACGGGTAGGTACAAATAAAATTTGAGCCTTTATCCTTTGTTTCTTAAACCGTGAACCAGGCTACGTTATAACCCTTAAAAAGTCCTAGCTGAAGCATGGGTTAGTTCGAAAGCATACTGTTACAAAAGTTATCCTGACTCCTGTAGGGCTTGCTGTAAAATCCTGAGTTGATATCACATTTTACAAAAAAATTCGCTTTTTTTAAAACTGCATTTTCAAAAAACTTCAAGACAGACATAAGCTTTGCATTCTTAAAATAACATTGTTTGCATATGACTATTTGTTCGAACAACAGAGAAATTTGCACGATGAACATCTAATGAACAAAAAACCTTCTCAATAAAAAGAGTCATCTCAAGTGGAAAAACACGTCCAATCAGGGGGCACGGCATGATCATGGTCCATCATCTGGGGCAGTTAAGTCAAGATTCAAGGAATCTCTCAAGGATGCCAAATAGCCAGGGGCAAATCTCCATCTGAGTCACTTGGGGCATTGGACATAAATTCCAGCAACGAATCTTGCATGATCAAACATCTTCTGGTAGTATGGCGACGCTACATTACTGACAGTGACAACCTTCCTACATCCTGAGAACATGGACATAGTCGGAAAAAATACTACGCATAATCAAAGACCCGCTAGGTCGACTGGCCTAGGCAAAAATAAGGGCTTCCCGGCGAACCAAAAGGGTTCGGGCAAAAATAAGGGATGAAAATCAAAAATCTGTACACCCGGCAAGTCGAAAACCTGAAAAGGCGGCTTGGGAAAAAAAGGGTATCCCGATGGACTGAAAACCCGAAAGGGCGGTCCAGGCAAAAATTAGGGATCAAAGCGTACGACTATGTCCCGTTATCTCGTCACTTGACTAACAGAAGAATATTTGTCAATCGGCAGTTATCAAGGCCTTCTTCTCCCGCAGAAACTGGGGCAATAAGAATTGTCCTAACTGTACAAGCTGCTCTATCCACCAAGGTACCAAGGTAAGTTCAGCCGAAGAATGTGACCAAGATACCTTCACTCCCCACAGAGTAAGACGAATCAGCAATACTCTTCCTCAAGCAAAGTTGGTCTCCCATCAGCCCCAAAAAAGGCATAGTATCCCCAGCAAGTCAGCAATACTCTCCTCAAGCAGAGTAGTCTACTGTCAGCCCTAAGGAAGTTGGGTATCCCCAGAAGATCTTAATATTCTCCAGCGGAGTATACAGATATTCCTCAGCAAGCATCCCCGGCAGTCTTAATATTCCTCAGCAGAGTATAAGATTGTTCCCCGGCGGAATACAAGATACCCCCAGTGGAGCCATTTCCTCAAAAGTTTCCCCAGGAGAGTTGAACCATCTTACCCAGTAGATTCTGGACGCTTGGCCCCTGCAGAATGCAAATGTCTCTCCCCATCCATATTCAAAGGTTATTCCCCACCAGAGTCTAACTGGGTTATCCTCAGCAAATTGCAACGGAAAGATCATCCCCGGCGAAGTTCTTTCTATCCCCCAGCGGAGTTTATCATCAAAATCCCCAACAAAGCTTATCAACGGAATCCCCAGCGGAATTATCATTAAAATCTCAGCGAAGCATCTCTCCCCACAGAGTAATTCCCTGCAGAGTAATATTTGCACCAGTTTATTCCCCAACAGAGTCATCTTCTCCTACCGGTTTATTCTTACAATCATCTTCGTTCATCATCCTCAGCGGAAACGAAGAACTCTACTCTTCAACATCAGCCCAGGATTTAACGAACTTCTCGGCATTCATCAAGGATTTATTTTCCCAGACGAAGATATATTCATAAACATCACATTGTCATAAACCATGATACATGCATATACGCACCATATCACACAATCTCATCTATTTTTGAGAACATCATGACATCATGCATTTCACACATCATGACATTGCATACAGCTAACGTTTACCTTTTTCAGGAAAAGGTCAATCAAAAGATGATTACCATCAACCTTTTGAGTTCCGGATCAACACCTGTATCTAGCCAGGAAATATCTGTGAGCGACTGATTGTAGATCTATACCTGAAACCATAGAGGAAAGTTATCTACATAAAGAGATTGAAGATCTATACCTGAAACCAGACAGGAAAGCTATCTTTCTTTCTCAAGTCAGAGATTAATACATGTATCCAGCCAGGAAAGCTATCTCGAACAACCTTTTTGAGTTCCAGATGAACACCTGTATCTAGCCAGGAAATATCAGTGGACGATTGATTGTAGATTAGATACCTGTATCTAGCCAAGAAAGTTATCATCATGAAGAGATCGGAGATCAACACCTGTAACAGGCCAGGAAATTATCTTTCACTCTCAAGTCAGAGATCTACACCTGTATCCAGCCAGGAAAGCTATCTTGACCAACTTTTTTTTAAGTTCCAGATCAACACCTGTATCTAGCCAGGAAATATCTGTGGACGATTGATTGTAGATTTGATACCTGTATCTAGCCAGGAAAGTTATCTACATGAAGAGATCAGAGATCAACACCCGTAACAGGCCAGGAAATTATCTTTCACTCTCAGGTAAGAGATCTACACCTGTATCCAGCCAGGAAAGCTATCTCGACCAACTTTTTTTAAGTTCCAGATCAACACCTGTAACTAGCCAGGAAATATCTGTGGACGACGGATTGTAGATTAATACCTGTATCCAGCCAGGAAAGCTATCTCGACCAACCTTTCTTAAGTTCCAGATTAATACCTGTATCTAGCCAGGAAATATCTGTGAGCGACTGATTGTAGATCTACACCTGTAACTAGCCAGGAAAGTATCTACATGAAGAGATTGGAGATCAATACCTGTAGCAAGCCAGGAAGACAATCTTTCTTTCTCAAGTCAGAGATTAATACCTGTATCCAGCCAGGAAAGCTATCTCGACCAACCTTTCTCAAGTTCTAGATCAACACCTGTAACAGGCCAGGAAATATTTGTGAATGACTGATTATAGGTTAACACCTGAAACTAGACAGGAAAACCACCTATATGAACTAATCTGTAGATTCGATACCTGTAACTAGCCAGGAAAGTATCTACATGAAGAGATTGGAGATCAATACCTGTAGCAAGACAGGAAGACAATCTTTCTTTCTCAGGTCAGAGATTAATACTTGTATCCAGCTGTGATACGGTGGGAGAACTGACTAGGGTATTGCGTTTGTTTTCGCAAATGTTTCGGTTGAACAAGAGTCGCCACCGACTTTTTATTTTATCCTAAGGAAAGGTTTAAAAAGCACAGCAAAAACCTTTGAGATTTTTCTTGGGTTCGGGGAGTAGATTATAGAAAGGGAAGGTATTAGCACCCTTTCTATCCATGGTTATCCATGGGCTCTTAGGTACTTGCTTAGATCAACTTGCCTTGGTTTTCAATTGTTTTAAATGGTGCTTGGTGTGTGGTTTTGAAAATGTTTTAAAAAGATGCCTTGTATAGGCTACCCTTGTAACAATTCTTTACTCGAATGTTTTACAAAAGGTGTTTTGTCTTTTGAAAAGATGTTTCAAGGTTTTTGAAAGTTTGTTTTGAAAGTGTTTGTGAAGTGTGGTTTGAAAATAGGCAAGAGTTTTCTTTGCAAATTGACAAGTACTTAAGAGTTATCTACCCTAAAGTTTTCTCAAAGATTTTTGTTATGTTTTAAACCTTTTGACAATTTTGTTCCACCATTGCATTTGGTGGACAATCTTGTATTAGGAGGTGAAAGGGACGGGCGTGGGTCATCGTTTAGACCATAATTGCAATAGTGTTAAATGTCTTTGGGCAATTTTTTCTTTGAAAGGGATTTGATCATTTTAGGCAACTTTTTGAAAGCGTCATCGAGGGACTTATGATCATTTGATTGTTTGTTTTACCCAAAGAAACCCAACATGCAATATGGCCCAATTTATTTGAAGGCAACAAAGTGGAATACCCTAGGGGTGCAAGTGTGAGATGTGTTGTCCATTTTCATGCTTGATTATCTTGAGATTAGGTCAAACTATTTTGTTCGTTTTATTCGCATACAAACCCTAATTCTAGCATGGTATATTTAGAAAGCGTTAAAATGCGAAAAATAAAATTCCTACACTATTACAACACAATAATATGGGAAAGGGGGTACAAATGTTCAAATTGGGGGATATTTAGACAAGAAATTAAATCTAGCTATTACATCATTTTCTTTGAATATTTACAATATGATTAAAAGCATAAATTAAATAGAAATAAAACAAATATGCAAGAATGCAAAAAGGATTTTTATATGTATGAAAAAGTATTATTTATGTAAAATAAAAAAAGAAATAAAAAGGTATTATTTTTGGAGTATTTTCAAATTTAGGGCAAAACCCTAATTTTAATCAAAAGGGTATTAATTATTTAATATATTTAATATTTACTATTTATATACAAAGAATAAAATAAAAATGAAGTATATTTGTAAAAATGTATTTTTTAGTGTTAAATATTACTAAAATAAAAATATGTATATTTTTGGTATTTTATCCTAAAATAAAAATATGTATATTTTTGGTATTTTATCCTAAGTGTATATATATATATATATATATATATATATATATATATATATATATATATATATATATATATATATATATATATATATATATATATATATATATATATTAAATATGCACAAAATAATAATATTTAATTTTTTCATAAAAAAGTATTTTTTATACAAAATGTTTCAAAAGGGAAAAATGAAATAAAAATCAGAAATATAATATGTTTACATTATTTTTTCTAATATTTCTAAATAATAGTATATATATATTTATGTATAAATGTCCATATAAACAAATAAATACTTAAAATGCAAAAATGGTGTAAAAATGATTTTTCAAGTTTTAAACATTATTAGAAAAAATAAATTAGTCAAAGTGAAAAAAGAAAAATAAAAAAAAAACATTAAATCAAACAAATGGGCTAGGGGGTATGAATTACAAAATATGGTGTAAAAAGCAAAACCAAAGCTGGCCCAGCCCATGAGGCACCTTCTTCAACCTCTGAACAAAACTATTCAAAAAACGCGCGCAAGAACCTTTATTCGAATATCCTGATTCCTTGATTTTTTGAACAAACTTCCAACATAAGAAATGTTAAGCATTGAATCACGATTCTAAATATATAAAAAACTCATCCTAACTCTTAGAAATGAGAGAGAATTTTAACAATCCCAAATCCTGACCTAAGTTTTCTGCCATTTTCAAACCTTAAATTCTCACAGCTCAAGCAAAAGAAATGAAAAGTAAAAGCATGTACAGGTTCAGTGGCATGAGTAGAACATTCTTTATTCACAAACTTAGAGCTAATGATGCCAATACTAAGAGTTAGAAGTTCACCAAAGTACCTGTTCAGTTGAAGTTCTATCTGGCAATGGGGAAGCTTTCAGTGCAAGATAATGGTTGGTATAGCTTCCTTGAGGTGTGGTGATGCTGTTCCAATATTTACTTTGCCTTGAGACACCTTGAATCGAGCTGTGGAACTTCAACTGCAAAATGAAAAAGTGAAAATGGTGGAACTTGTTAGAGGGATTACAGGTCGTGTTTCAGGTCTTGGTTAGCTTGCATTGATGCTAGGGGATGTGTGTGAACTGGTTTGGGCAAGAAAGCTTGAGGGGAATAAAAGATGGCACTCAAACTGCAGGCCTTGCCCTGTTCTTGCAGTTTGAAGGTGATTCTGGGATTGGGAGTGTATGAGGGATGTTAGGGTCGTGTACTAGTTTGGTTGGGATGTCCTGGATGTGTTTTACAAGTTTGCTTAAGTGTTTGTAAGCTGATATGAGAGTTGTGTCACAAAATGCCAAGTTACTTACACTTTAAGCAACAAATGCCCAAGTTGTGTTCTAGGTCAGTAGAGGCCCCCTAATGTGCTGCATGATCTCTCCTTGATCAGAGTGTTTTGCTCATAATCTTGTGCCAATTAGATTTCATTTGTACCTCTTGGGTTTTCAATTGGACATAAAGCTTAACTTTTCAAAAATGGTTATTTTGCTTTTTCCATAAATGGATTAAACTTGTATGCAATGCTTGAATTCAAAGAACAATGCTTTAGCACAATGAACATGCATTAAATTATTGAGTGTTGGATGGTTTAAGGACCTGTAATCAAGGGGCATGCTGGTTTGAGAAGTTTGCACAAATTATGAACATGAAAAATAGCCAATTCAAAAGTGAGTTTTTGCCATATTGTGAAATTCGATTCTCTCAAGTTATGAGGTTGTTTGATAAGTTCTTGGACATTTTGGAAAGCTTGGAATGTGTACTACAATCCATCATTGAAATGCAAATTGAAATTCCAAGTGGAAGTGTATGGAAAATGGCCTTGAAGTTGGGTAGAAAACCTTGTCAAAATAGGTTAAAATTTAACTAAGTTAAGAATGGTTTAGTGCCCTTATTCAAAAATTTGTAACTTGAGATACAAGACTCATTTGGGAAAACTTTGTGCATCAAAGTTGTAGATTATGCAACAAGCTACAACTTTCATGTTTTGACTTTTGTTTGAATCCAAATAGATCTTGGTGGAAAAGTGGGGCAAAGTTGGGAAAAAATTAGGGTTTTTCATAACTTAGAAAAATTCTAAGTTATGAAAAATTCTCATTTCTAACCCTAATTTGCATTTTTTGATTTCTTGGTGAACAAGTTTCATGATTTGGCATGTTTTGATGAAAAATGAATCTTGACTCTTGATTTTGACCAAAAAGTCAAAGTTTGACTTTTCAGTATACAATCAAAATTGATCAATTGACTGGGAAATTCAACTGTCAATCTTGTGTACTTGGGATCTTTTGAGTTTGTTGAGCATGTCAAGATAATTCCATGGGGTCCTTGAGTCCATATGTGAGCTTGGTTTGCCATTGGTTGGGTCAAACAGTCAAAAATTGCCTTTGTGTAGTCAAAACCCTAAAAATGACCATTTTGCCCTTTTAGTGATCTGATCAAATTTCTTGTGGAATTGTGATCCAAACTTGATCAAATGGTCCATGTGAGTTCATAATGTTGATGGTGGTCAATTTTCATGAGGTTTGACTGTCAATTGGCCACAGTTGACTTTTTCCCCAATACAGCTGATTTCTAGGTCAACTATCCAATTGACTGGGCAAAACATGGAATCAAGACTTGAAACTTGGTATGGATAAACTTTGGAGTCCAATATGAAGCATGAAAGTCATCTTAGGCATTTTAGGTCAAAACATCTTTGTGCAAACACAAACCCTAATTTGGGTCAACAGTGCAAGGAGAAGTCTTGAGCAGATGAAACCCTAACTGGATCTTGAGCTTCAAGGGCTTTGTGGTGAGAAATCAATGAGAAATGGGAGGGAAAATTTTGGGGTACAACAGTTGCCCCTGTTCAATCTTCTTGAATCCGAAGAGTTAGATTGGCAAGCTTGCCTTTCGTGACTCGAGGGTAAAAGGAGATTGGACACTAGAGTGCCCGGAAATTTGCACTCGTCAAAGCAATGAATGCGGGAATGGGCTTAGAGATGCCATTTGGAGATGGGCTTAGAGATGCCATCTTGAGAGGTGACAGAAACTTGTCGGGGATGGGCTTAAAGATGCCATCTAGAATGAGTATCAGGAAGGCGTCCATGCTTTGGACCCTCTTCGAACTGGGGGTCTGAATAAGCAATAGATTGACATCCGTTGTTGGGAGGAATCCGTAAATTGTTTTCAGAAATCTTGAAGTTGAATAAGCAATAGAGCAGCATCTGTTGTTGGGAAGCGTCCGTAAACTGTTTTCAGAAGTTGCATCTGAACAAGTGATAGATTAACATCCGTTGTTGGGAAGAATCCATAGACTGTTTTCAGAAGTCTTGAGAAGAAACTGAACAAGTGATAGGTTAACATCCGTTACTTGGAGAACCCGTGAACTGTTTTCAGAAATCTTGGAGTTGAATAAGCAATAGAGCAGCATCCGTTGTTGGGAAGCGTCCGTAAACTGTTTTCAGAAGGTTGCATGTGAACAAGTGATAGATTAACATCCGTTGTTGGGAAGAATCCATAGACTGTTTTCAGAAGTCTTGAGAAGAAACTGAACAAGTGATAGGTTAACATCCATTACTTGGAGAACCCGTAAACTGTTTTCAGAAATCTTGGAGCTTGAGGAGGAACTGGTGTAGGGTTGCCTGATGATGAGTCCGTGCAAAACTGCATCTGAAACTGTTAATGATAGCCTTTATTCTTATCTTGAAAAGGACAAAATGTTAGCTAAACACAAAATTATGTTGCATGAAATGTATGATGCAATATACGTTATATCAATGTTTATGATATGAATGTAATGATGAGCTGTCTTGCTGGGGATAGATGAATCCTGGATGGCTGAAGATAAAAGCATCTTGACGGCTGCCGAGAAGAATAATTCCTTGGCTATTGCTGGGGAACAAGGAGCTTGGGTTGTATACCAAGCCTCTGGGGAATTCCTGATGACTTCTACCGGGGAGTACCAATCTAGTAGACTCATGCCGGGGATGCAAGACCGAGAATCTTCAGTTTGGCGGGAAGCATCTCCGGCGACTTCACTGGGGAACTCAAGACTTGTTCTCCTAAAACTCGGTGGGGAGAAGGTTCATTAGTTTGGCTTCGCTGGGGATTTTGAATCTTGACTCTGAGGGGAATTGAATTCCGGAGGATCCTCTGGCTGGGGGATTATAAAGATAAGTTACGTTGGGGAATCTTGATGAACTCCGCTGGAGATAGGAAGAATTTTGGCGAGTGCGATCTTCCGTGGTTGTTAGCTGAGGATAACCCAGTTATAAGCCCTTGTGGGGAATAACTTTGAATAAAACTCGGGAGAGACGTCCGTCCTCTGCAGGGGACAAGCTTCCAGAATCTACTGGGGATGAGCCTCAAGACCTGCTAGGGATATGGATTCCAAATCTTCGGGGGTTTTCTTTGACGGGTATCGAGATCCCCAACTGTTCCTTTGACCTATCAGTAATCCTCTTTTCTGTTTCATAAGGAAATGATTATGTTTCAAATGCATATGCCTATTTAACAAAACATTGGAAGTTTCTCAAGATAAAACAATAGTGCAAGAGAAAAGAAAAGGAAATGACACAAATTTCTGGGAAAAGTATTTGTATTGATTTTCTATGAGTATCTTTGTACAAAGGAGACAATCATCCTAGTAAGAGGATGTTGTCGTAAATATTTGAAAGATTTATACAAAATAAAGATGGCTATGTGAAATAATTCCACGGGATTCCATTCTGCTATAGCGTTCACAATTCTGAATATCTGTCCATTCAATGCTTCGCTTGACGATGACTGGATTGATCAGAAGCCTGGAACCGGTTGATGAAGAGATTGTCTTTGAAGTGATCCGACGAGACATAGTCATACGCTTTAATTCCCTAACTTTTGCCCGGATCGCCCTTTCGGGTTTTTGATCCACCGGGAAACCCCTTTTTGCCCAAGCCGCCCTTTCGGGTTTTCGACTTGCCGGGTGTACAGATTTTTTTGTTTTATCCCTAATTTTTGCCTGAACCGCCCTTTCGGGTTTTCGGTTCACCGGGATGCCCATTTTTGCCCAAGCCTCCCTTTCGGGTTTTCGACTTGTCGGGTCATTTTATGCGTAGTATCTTTTGACTATGTCTGCGTTCGCAGGATGCGGCAGATCGTCGCCGTCCATGGTGGTCAGAATCATTGCACCACCAGAAAATATGCTCTTGATCACAAATGGTCCTTCATATGTAGGAGTCCATTTGCCCCTGGGAT
This sequence comes from Vicia faba, assembly GCA_948472305.1. NCBI lineage: Eukaryota > Viridiplantae > Streptophyta > Magnoliopsida > Fabales > Fabaceae > Vicia > Vicia faba. The sequence goes on from OX451738.1 coordinate 1,262,543,198, forward strand.
CACTTTACGGCAAGATAATCCGCTTGATTACGAGATCTCCGACTTGATACACTTGACGTCTGACTTTCTTATTGAAGGCCTTGATCATCCGTTTTTGATACGTCTGACCATGGCATATAGCAGCAAGTCGCTTTTCGTCGATCAGATTGAGTTGATCAAGTCGGGTCTGCATCCAATCATCTTCATTCAAACCTGCATCCCTCATAATCCTTAGAGAAGGGATCTGGACTTCCATAGGCAAAACAACTTCCATGCCATAAACCAAAGAAAATGGGGTTGCCCCAGTTGAAGTACGTGTCGTCGTACGGTATCCATGTAGAGCGAACGGTAACATCTCATGCCAGTCTTTGTAAGTGACTGTCATTTTCTGAATGATCTTCTTAATGTTTTTGTTCGCAGCTTCAACAACACCGTTCATCTTCGGCCGATAGGGAGATGAATTGTGATGATAAATCTTGAACTGTTCGCACAATGCAGTGATCATCGTGTTATTCAGATTTGTACCGTTGTCTGTGATGATCCTGTCTGGAACACCATACCGACATATGAGATTTTGCTTGATAAAGCGGGCAACCACATTTTTAGTAACAGAGGCGAAGGAAGCTGCTTCGACCCATTTGGTGAAATAGTCAATGGCAACCAGGATGAAGCGATGTCCATTGGAAGCCGTGGGCTTGATCTCTCCAATCATATCAATGCCCCACATTGCAAAGGGCCACGGAGCAGTCAGGACGTTGAGAGGAACCGGAGGGATATGAACTTTGTCAGCATAGACTTGACACTTGTGGCAAGTACGGGAATGTTGATGGCAGTCAGCTTCCATGGTAGACCAGTAATAGCCTGCCCTTAGGATCTTCTTAGCCATTGTATGCCCGCTCAAGTGAGTGCCAAATGTGCCGCTGTGTATATCGGTCATGATCAACTCTGATTCAGCTTTGTCTACGCATAGGAGTAATACACAATCATGGCTTTGTTTGTAAAGGATGTCGTTGCTTAGGAAGAACTTAGCAGCGAATTTCCTTAAGAACTTCTTGTCATTTACGGAAGCTCCTTCAGGATAATCTCTAGTCTCGAGATACCTTTTGATTTCATGGAACCAGGCTTGTTCCACTACTTCTTCGGTATTAATCTCGTGACAATGTGCAGGTTCATCCATTCGCTCGATGGTGATTTGGGGAGCCTCGTTATCTGAGTTGAGTTTAAACATGGAGGACATTGTGGCTAGAGCATCTGCTAGCTGATTCTCTTCTCGCGGGAAATGCTCGAAGGTAATTTGCTCGAAATGAGGCAACAATGTCAGGACATGTTCTTTGTATGGGATAAGATTAGGGTGTTTGGTATCCCATTCTCCTTTGATTTGACTGATAACCAAAGCCGAGTCCCCAAATACGATCAAAGATTTGATTCCCAAGTCTATAGCAGCCTTGAGACCAAAGATGCAAGCTTCATACTCAGCCATGTTGTTTGTGCAGCTGAAGCAAAGTCGGGCCGTGAAAGGAGTGTGACAACCTTCCGGAGAAATGAGTACTGCGCCGATACCATTTCCAAGTGCATTTGAAGCACCATCAAAGTACAGGGTCCATCGGGATCCCTTTTCGGGTCCGTCATATGGTCCGTTACTTTCAATGTTGTCCAGATTCATGATGTCCTCGACTGGGAAATCAAATCTCATGGATTGATAATCTTCGATAGCCTGATGAGCCAGATGGTCAGCTAGTACACTCCCTTTTATAGCTTTTTGGGTGGTGTACTGGATGTCATGCTCAGTTAGGATCATTTGCCATCTAGCTATCCTTCCAGATAAAGCGGGCTTCTCGAAGATATACTTGATAGGATCCATTTTGGAAATCAACAAGGTAGTATGAGTCAACATATACTGTCTTAGTCGGCGAGCAGCCCATACCAAAGCGCAGCAAGTTTTCTCGAGCAGTGAGTAGCGAGTCTCACAGTCGGTAAACGTTTTGCTAAGGTAATAAATAGCATGCTCTTTTCGACCAGACTCGTCATGCTGGCCCAAAACACACCCCATTGAGTTATCCAAGACGGTCAAATACCTGATCAATGGTCTTCCTTTGACGGGTGGCATTAGAATAGGAGGTTCTAGCAAATACTCCTTGATTCTATCAAAAGCAACTTGATAATCGTCGTTCCACTCGACTACCTGATCTTTTTTCAAGAGTTTGAAAATTGGCTCACAGGTAGAAGTCAGATGTGAGATGAATCTGGCAATATAGTTTAAGCGCCCCAAGAATCCTCTAACTTCCTTCTCAGTATGGGGAGTAGGCATCTCTTGTATTGCTTTTACTTTTGCAGGATCGACTTTAATGCCTTTGTTGCTTACAATGAATCCCAAGAGTTTACCAGACCTAACTCCAAAAGTGCATTTACTTGGATTCAGCCTGAGCTTGTATTCTTTTAATCTGGCAAACAGCTTCTCCAGATGTTCAAGGTGCTCTTCCTCTGTTTGTGACCGAGCTATCATGTCGTCTACGTAAACTTCAATCTCATGATGTATCATATCATGAAATAAGGCTACCATGGCGCGTTGATAAGTTGCCCCTGCGTTCTTCAGCCCGAACGGCATCACCTTGTAACAGAAATTGCCCCATTGTGTGACGAAAGTAGTTTTCTCCATGTCCTCAGGGGCCATTTTGATTTGATTGTAGCCCGAGAATCCATCTATGAAGGAAAACACTTTGTGCTGAGCTGTATTGTCGATTAAAATGTCAATGTGAGGTAGCGGGAAATCATCTTTGGGGCTGGCCCTATTCAAATCCCGGTAGTCCACACACATCCTGACTTTGCCATCTTTCTTAGGTACTGGCACAATGTTAGCGACCCATTGAGGATAGGACGTAACAGCCAGAAAGCCAGCATCGAATTGCTTCATTACTTCTGCTTTGATCTTTTCGGACATGTCAGGCCTCATTCGGCGAACTTTTTGCTTAATCGGTGGACAGTCTTCTCTTGTGGGAAGACGGTGAACCACGATGTCTGTGTCTAAACCCGGCATGTCTTCATAAGACCAAGCGAAGATTTCAACATACTCATTCAACAACTGTATCAGGCTTTCCTTGACATTCGGTTTCAAATTGGCACCCACTTGCACCTCCTTCCGGTCTTCCTCGGTCCCTAAGTTGACAGTTTCTAATGGCTCTTCATGCGGTAAGATGGCCCTTTCCTCTTGTTGCAGAAGTCTGGCTAGTTCCCCGGGTACTTCACAACCTTCGTCATCTTCATACTCGGCTAGATTGACCAGATCTTCAGAGTTATTGAAAGATATAGCAGAATAGTCACCCATGGAATCCGGAGTGGATGGGTACCTGCATTGGTGAGTGTGGGTGTGTGTAAGGGATAGCCATCCTTAAACAAAAAATGCAAAAGGAAAGAAAATGAACACAAGCAGTTTATCAAATGAAAAACGTCCAATGAATCATTAAACATGGCATATGGATATGAAAAATAATCAAAACCCTTACAAGTGGACCTACATGCCCCGGGCAAGGCAGGAGGTGAAAAGATAGTGTACGGATTGTTTGAAAGTAAATATTACAGACCAAATAAGAAATGTTTAATAGATAAATTACTGATGAATAAAAGTGATGGGGACAAAGTCTTTTGCCTCCCAGTTGCTCAATCCTCCCTTGATAGTTGGATAAATCCACTCTTCAATGTTGCTCTCCTTGTCTTCATCCTCCAAAGCGTTGATTCCGTAGGGAGAAATTTTGACTGGTGCTCTTTCAATCTTCGCACGGCGCACAACTTTCTGGCCAGCGGCTGTGAACCCTAATCCAAACTTGTCAGTCTTATGTGGAATGTCAGGTAACTGCCCCCATGCTGAATTCTTCCCTTCTTTTATTGCGGCCCTTGCGTCCTCCAAAGATGCCATCCTGGCCATCTGTCTCGGTGCCTCAACTGCCAACTTTGCTACTGTTATTTCAGGAAGGAATTCTTCAAAATGTTGAAACGGTGTCTCAATGAACTCTCCTTCAACCTCCACATACCGGAAAGAATTTAAGTGGCTAATCATGTACTCTTCTTCGCCATGGACGGTAATGATCTTTCCCTTAACAGGATACTTCAACATCTGATGTAAGGAGGAGGTGACTGCCCCAGCATGGTGTATCCAAGGCCTACCCAGCAAGCAAGAGTATGACGGACGGATGTCCATCACATAGAAAGTGGATTTAAACACCTCAGTGCCTATCTTGATGGGAATTTCAACCTCTCCATGGACCATTCTTTTCGAACCATCGAAAGCTCTGACAACAATATCACTCGGCTTCAATTCCAATCCTTCACAATCTAGTCGGTCCAAGGCCTTTTTAGGCAAAACATTCAGCGACGAACCAGTGTCGACCAAGACGTGCGCGAGAGTAGTTCCTCGACACTCGACCGAAATGTGCAAAGCATCATTGTGGTTTCTACCTTTAGGAGTTAGGTCGGCATCAGAAAAACCTAATCCATTGTCCGCAGTAAGGCTAGCCACGCAATTCTGAAACTGATCTGCAGAGGTTTCCTGGGGCACATGGGCTGCCTTCAGGAATTTTATCAGGGCTTTAGCGTGCGCTTCCGAGCAAAGTAATAGTGCCAGCATGGAAATCTTTGAGGGGGTTTGCCCCAGCTGTTCTACCACATTGTAATCACTTCTTCTGATTATCCTCAAAATCTCATCCATTTCCTTCTTAGAGGTTTCCGGGATAACCAAGGGTTGAGCCTTCGTCCTGACGGGCTCATCTTGGATTCCCTTACCTTTGTCAGCAGCGGTAGGAGAGACGGTACTAGGAACAACAACATCTTCAATCAAAGGAGTTCTAGCAGAAATTTTTAATGGTGCAGGGACGGCCTTGTCAGCTGATGAGGGTCCAAAGACTGCTCTTGGAGGGGCAATCTCTGGAGAAAATATTCTCCCGCTCCTGGTGATTTTACTGGTGCCCGCAATGTTACTAATGCTGGCTTCTTCATCATCCGAACTTTCTTCAATTATTTTGATTTGTTTGATACCATGGTAGTAGACGTCACCGCCATAGTTCCAAGGTATCGACTTCTCAGAAACATAGGGAACATGCCCTGACATTGTTATCTTCAAAGGAACAGATTTCATAGCTGGTGTAATCTTAACAGGCTTTTTAACGGCCTTGGAAAGATTGGCGTGAATGGTTATGATTGAGACATCTTCAGTATGAACTGGAACAGCAGAAACTTTTTCGAACAAAATTTGTCGACTATCCATAAGGCCTTGGATGCCTTTCTTTAGTAACGGACAATCAAACGGCAGAGAGTAACAACAATAGCAGTCTTCTTTACATCCCGGGAAGATCCCGGCCCTTAACAAATTCAACTTAATGGTTAGTAGTGGAGTAGTCAGATCACTGACATCAGCAACATACAAATCTTCTTCAATGGCATTGACATTTCGGCCGTGTTTCGGCATGGGTGCAGATATCACATTAGGCTTCTCCGGAGCATCAAACTCCACCTCCTTCGCCTCTATCAGGTCTTGGATTTTATGCTTGAGTGCCCAACAATCATTGGTGTCGGGCCCAACACTGTCTGAATGATAGGCGCATTTAGCATTAGCATGATAATGTGGAGAGGACGTATTCACATTCTTTGGTGCCTCCTTGATGGTGGCGAGATTCAACTTCAATAGATGGGGAAGCACTTGCGCTGGAGTCATATTAATACGGGTGAACTGCCGTTGTGGCCGCTCCACTCGTTGCTGATTTGGTCTGGACTGGTTATAGCGAGGCTGCTCACTTGGAGTGTTTTGAATCATTACGGCCCCCACAGTTGGCCAACGCTCCGTCTTCCCTGTTCTTCTTTGAGAATATACCACAGCTGTTTCCTTCTTAAAAGGTTTCTTCTCAACACTTGCAGCAACACCCTTCTGAATCTTTCCTGACTTGATGCCAGCTTCTATTCTTTCGCCTGTTAAGATCAAATCGGTAAATCCCGCGGAAGAGTTACCAATTAGATGATTGAAAAATGGCCCAGATAGGGTCCCTAGAAACATATCAACGAGCTCACGATCGGTTAAAGGAGGTTGCACCCTGCCAGCCAAATCCCTCCATTTTTGTGCATATTCTTTGAATCCTTCGTCTGTTCCTAACGACATACCCTGGAGTTGGGTACGAGTAGGAGCAAGGTCAGAATTATACTGGTATTGTTTGTAGAAAGCGGTGGCCAAATCTTCCCAATTTCTGACACTGGTTCCTTCTAACTGATAAAACCACTCCAACTGAGCTCCCGAAAGGCTGTCTTGAAAGAAATGAATCCAGAGGTTTTTATCTGCCGTATAGGGTTGAATCTTTCTCACGTAGGACCTGAGATGCATTTTGGGACAGGACAGCCCATCATACCTCACAAACACTGGCACTTTGAATTTTGGGGGAATCACAATCCCGGCAACCAAACCCAAGTCTTCAAAGTCCAAGCCCGGTACTCTTTGTAATTCCATGGCGGCCAATCTGTCTTCTAAACCCTTGTATTTATCATCAGCTGGAGGGTATTGCTGATCAGAATAATCTTCATCCTCTTCAACCTCTTCTTCTTCCGCATCAGACTCGGAAGGCACCGCAGCTCCATCTCTTTTACTGGTCCCTTCATCAGAAGTAGGAGGAAATTCAAGCACTCTCCGAGCTTCTCCGTCAAATCTTCTCCCCAAAGTAGCCACCCCAATCCTCTTTTTCTTCTTTTTCACTGGGTCCTTATTCCCCAATTGAGTCTTGATATCCTCCTGACCCTTAGCCAAGGTCATCAGGAGTTGCTGGAACTGTGCATTCTGAGCTTGTAGGTCTTTGACTATTTGCTCGAGATCCATCCTACTGAAATAAACAGCAGATAGATAAGGAAACCTGGAGTGAGACCTGCTTATGCACATGATGAATGGTATGCTTATGTATGCAATGCATTCAAGGATTTAGAACATTCAAAATTGTTTCAGACAAAGAAGAACGCACGTCATATTAATAAGAAGAAATTTGTTAGTACATAAATGCCCCATGGGCCAAATATTACAAAATAACTTCTTAAGGCAAAAAGACATTACGCATCCTCTTTGGTGCGATGTAGGTGTTGAGGGCCTCTTGATCATGGAGTCGGCGGGTAAGCTCTAGAACCTTCTTCTCACTGGCGTAGAAGCTAGCTTCAAAAGTATTTCGTTCCTCCTTGAGCTGAATCCAACTTTTCTGCATTTCCTCCCACGATGTAGGCATGTCTGGATGTAGGATGGTGTAGGGAACCTCTCCTTCATTGATGGGCTCTTTAATCACTGGGAGTACATGAGGATAAGGCATCATTAGACTTTGGGCTCGGGCTCGTACCCACTTGAGATAGGGCTCAAGAGGGATGGAATTCTTGTGTCCCAGAGTCTTGCTATCAACCTTGTTGAGTTTTCCCCAAGCTCTGATAAATCTTTGGCGAAGTCCTTGCGCATCGTTGTCGAAGTCAAAAACTAGGTCAGGAATCAACATGTCATGAGGGCCATCCCTCCGTGCATATCCAAATTGCCTCAAAGCTAGGCAAGGGTTGTAGGTGATACCTCCTCTGATTCCAAGTAAAGGAACATTAGGAAATTCTCCACAACAATCGACAATGATACATTTTCTCTGGACCGAGAACACCAATGCACATCAGAATGAGTAAGAGTCATCAACTGTTGGGACCACCTTGAGCCTTGGTCATTCTTTAAGACAAATTGTGGAAGGTGCGAAATAAACCACCTTGCAAGGAGAGGAGTACAACACATGAGAACACCCCTCTTTCTCATTGTTCGTGTGTAAAATGAGTGAAGAATGTCCCCAAGCAATGTTGGTATTGGATTTCTGGACAAGAAGATTTTGACGGCGTTGACATCTACCAATTGGTCAGGATTTGGGAACAAGACCAACCCATAGATAAGGAGTGCCACAATCTCTTCAAAGGCTTGTAGGTCCAATGAATTCCAACATTCTTGTGCCTTCTCAAACAAGAATTTTTCTAAGAATCCCTTGACTCCGCTTCTGGTTTCCCAATGCCCCTTGATGTCGGATGGTTGTAGATGTAATGCTCGAGCAACATCTTCCGGCTTTGGTTCCTTTTCCGTACTGTTGAAGGGTAGTTGATTAAGGATAGGAATTCTCAGGAGTTGAGAAAACTCCTCCAAAGTGGGTACCAACTGATAATCAGGGAAAGTGAAACAGTGGTGAAGAGGGTCAAAGAACTGGAATAGCACTTTCATCATGTCTTCTTCAATGTTGGTGTTGACTAGGCTGAGCAGTCTACCATGTCTTTCACTGAAGGATGAATTTTCCGGAATTCTTGAGGTGAGCTCCTTGAGTTGAGGAGAGATTCTCACAAGGTTGACTTGAATGGTGTTTCTGCGAGGAATTTCCATGTCCTACAAAACAAGAACAAAGATGAAGATCCAAAACCCTTGAAATGGTTAGTGAATGCATATGATGTTTTATGATGTTTATGATGTATGCACAAGACATATGTACAACCAAATCACACCAAACCCTAGTTTCAGGCTTGCATGAGGTTTCAAAGGTAAGTACCCTCTTGAGTGTAGTTGGCTTAAAAACTTGTCCTATAAATAGTAACCGGGTTCTAAGGAGCTCAATATCACTGGATTGTTTTCATTGTTCATTGTTTCGGTTTAGCCACTTAACTAGCGACCAAAATATTCCAAGAAAACAACCCTCAATGAGTGTAGTATCGAGTATCTACCAACTTCGGACTGCACCAAAGCCGGTCATCTCACTACCCCTAATAAAAGGCCAAGATGGTCAAGTAAGGTTCTAGGTCATTAGTGCTTAGTGACATCACTCAGCGGCCCCGTACTCTCCTTGATTGAACTCAAGGGTTACCGGTACTCACAAATATGTCGCACTAATATAGCTATTGCTTCGACCGTGTCGGTATACCCCGCACAGTTTCCACAACGTATTGCTATCTATGAATGTTTCCCAAAATCCGGGTGTAGGATTGTAAACCCAAACAAGAGAGCCAAAGATGTAAAGCAAACAAATCAAACAATTTGTCATGCAAGAGGGTGACCTAAGCCCTAAGGTTACTCCACTTTTAAACTTTATCCCCAGCAGAGTCGCCAGTTCTGTGATACGGTGGGAGAACTGACTAGGGTTTTGCGTTTGTTTTCGCAAATGTTTCGGTTGAGCAAGAGTCGCCACCGACTTTTTATTTTATCCTAAGGAAAGGTTTAAAAAGCATAGCAAAAACCTTTGAGATTTTTCTTGGGTTCGGGGAGTAGATTATAGAAAGAGAAGGTATTAGCACCCTTTCTATCCATGGTTATCCATGGGCTCTTAGGTACTTGCTTAGATCAACTTGCCTTGGTTTTCAATTGTTTGAAATGGTGCTTGGTGTGTGGTTTTGAAAATGTTTTAAAAAGATGCCTTGTATAGGCTACCCTTGTAACAATTCTTTACTCGAATGTTTTACAAAAGGTGTTTTGTCTTTTGAAAAGATGTTTCAAGGTTTTTGAAAGTTTGTTTTGAAAGTGTTTGTGAAGTGTGGTTTGAAAATAGGCAAGAGTTTTCTTTGCAAATTGACAAGTACTTAAGAGTTATCTACCCTAAAGTTTTCTCAAAGATTTTTGTTATGTTTTAAACCTTTTGACAATTTTGTTCCACCATTGCATTTGGTGGACAATCTTGTATTAGGAGGTGAAAGGGACGGGCGTGGGTCATCGTTTAGACCATAATTGCAATAGTGTTAAATGTCTTTGGGCAATTCTTTCTTTGAAAGGGATTTGATCATTTTAGGCAACTTTTTGAAAGCGTCATCGAGGGACTTATGATCATTTGATTGTTTGTTTTACCCAAAGAAACCCAACATGCAATATGGCCCAATTTATTTGAAGGCAACAAAGTGGAATACCCTAGGGGTGCAAGTGTGAGATGTGTTGTCCATTTTCATGCTTGATTATCTTGAGATTAGGTCAAACTATTTTGTTCGTTTTATTCGCATACAAACCCTAATTCTAGCATGGTATATTTAGAAAGCGTTAAAATGCGAAAAATAAAATTCCTACACTATTACAACACAATAATATGGGGAAGGGGGTACAAATGTTCAAATGGGGGGATATTTAGACAAGAAATTAAATCTAGCTATTACATCATTTTCTTTGAATATTTACAATATGATTAAAAGCATAAATTAAATAGAAATAAAACAAATATGCAAGAATGCAAAAAGGATTTTTATATGTATGAAAAAGTATTATTTATGTAAAATAAAAAAAGAAATAAAAAGGTATTATTTTTGGAGTATTTTCAAATTTAGGGCAAAACCTTAATTTTAATCAAAAGGGTATTAATTATTTAATATATTTAATATTTACTATTTATATACAAAGAATAAAATAAAAATGAAGTATATTTGTAAAAATGTATTTTTTAGTGTTAAATATTACTAAAATAAAAATATGTATATTTTTGGTATTTTATCCTAAGTGTATTAATATATATATATATATATATATATATATATATATATATATATATATATATATATATATATATATATATATATATATATATATATATATATATATATATATATATATATATATATATATATATATATATATATATATATATATATATATATATATATATATATATATATATATATATATATATATATATATATATATATATATATATATATATATATATATATATATATATATATATATATATATATATATATATATATATATATATATATATATATATATATATATATATATATATATATATATATATATATTATTTACAAAATATATTAAATATGCACAAAATAATAATATTTAATTTTTTCATAAAAAAGTATTTTTTATACAAAATGTTTCAAAAGGGAAAAATGAAATAAAAATCAGAAATATAATATGTTTACATTATTTTTTCTAATATTTCTAAATAATAGTATATATATATATTTATGTATAAATGTCCATATAAACAAATAAATACTTAAAAAATGCAAAAATGGTGTAAAAATGATTTTTCAAGTTTTAAACATTATTAGAAAAAATAAATGAGTCAAAATGAAAAAAGAAAAATAAAAAAAAACATTAAATCAAACAAATGGGCTAGGGGGGTATGAATCACAAAATATGGTGTAAAAAGCAGAACCAAAGCTGGCCCAGCCCATGAGGCACCTTCTTCAACCTCTGAACAAAACTATTCAAAAAATGCGCGCAAGAACCTTCATTCGAATATCCTGATTCCTTGATTTTTTGAACAAACTTCCAACATAAGAAATGTTAAGCATTGAATCATGATTCTAAATATATAAAAAACTCATCCTAACTCTCAGAAATGAGAGAGAATTTTAACAATCCCAAATCCTGACCTAAGTTTTCTGCCATTTTCAAACCTTAAATTCTCACAGCTCAAGCAAAAGAAATGAAAAGTAAAAGCATGTACAGGTTCAGTGGCATGAGTAGAACATTCTTTATTCATAAACTTAGAGCTAATGATGCCTATACTAAGAGTTAGAAGTTCACCAAAGTACCTGTTCAGTTGAAGTTCTATCTGGCAATGGGGAAGCTTTCAGTGCAAGATAATGGTTGGTATAGCTTCCTTGAGGTGTGGTGATGTTGTTCCAATATTTACTTTGCCTTGAGACACCTTGAATCGAGCTGTGGAACTTCAACTGCAAAATGAAAAAGTGAAAATGGTGGAACTTGTTAGAGGGATTACAGGTCGTGTTTCAGGTCTTGGTTAGCTTGCACTGATGCTAGGGGATGTGTGTGAACTGGTTTGGGCAAGAAAGCTTGAGGGGAATGAAAGATGGCACTCAAACTGCAGGCCTTGCCCTGTTCTTGCAGTTTTAAGGTGATTCTGGGATTGGGAGTGTATGAGGGATGTTAGGGTCGTGTACTAGTTTGGTTGGGATGTCCTGGATGTGTTTTACAAGTTTGCTTAAGTGTTTGTAAGCTGATATGAGAGTTGTGTCACAAAATGCCAAGTTACTTACACTTTAAGCAACAAATGCCCAAGTTGTGTTCTAGGTCAGTAAAGGCCCCCTAATGTGCTGCATAATCTCTCCTTGATCAGAGTGTTTTGCTCATAATCTTGTGCCAATTAGATTTCATTTGTACCTCTTGGGTTTTCAATTGGACATAAAGCTTAACTTTTCAAAAATGGTTATTTTGCTTTTTCCATAAATGGATTAAACTTGTATGCAATGCTTGAATTCAAAGAACAATGCTTTAGCACAATGAACATGCATTAAATTATTGAGTGTTGGATGGTTTAAGGACCTGTAATCAAGGGGCATGCTGGTTTGAGAAGTTTGCACAAATTATGAACATGAAAAATAGCCAATTCAAAAGTGAGTTTTTGCCATATTGTGAAATTCGATTCTCTCAAGTTATGAGGTTGTTTGAGAAGTTCTTGGACATTTTGGAAAGCTTGGAATGTGTACTACAATCCATCTTTGAAATGCAAATTGAAATTTCAATTGGAAGTGTATGGAAAATAGCCTTGAAGTTGGGTAGAAAACCTTGTCAAAATAGGTTAAAATTTCACTAAGTTAAGAATGGTTTAGTGCCCTTATTCAAAAATTTGTAACTTGAGATACAATCCTCATTTTGGAAAACTTTGTGAATCAAAGTTGTAGATTATACAACAAGCTACAACTTTCATGTTTTGACTTTTGTTTGAATCCAAATAGATCTTGGTGGAAAAGTGGGGCAAAGTTGGGAAAAAATTAGGGTTTTTCATAACTTAGAAAAATTCTAAGTTATGAAAAATTCTCATTTCTAACCCTAATTTGCATTTTTTGATTTCTTGGTGAACAAGTTTAATGATTTGGCATGTTTTGATGAAAAATGAATCTTGACTCTTGATTTTGACCAAAAAGTCAAAGTTTGACTTTTCAGTATACAGTCAAAATTGATCAATTGACTGGGAAATTCAACTGTCAATCTTGTGTACTTGGGATCTTTTGAGTTTGTTGAGCATGTCAAGATAATTCCATGGGGTCCTTGAGTCCATATGTGAGCTTGGTTTGCCATTGGTTGGGTCAAACAGTCAAAAATTGCCTTTGTGCAGTCAAAACCCTAAAAATGACCATTTTGCCCTTTTAGTGATCTGATCAAATTTCTTGTGGAATTATGATCCAAACTTGATCAAATGGTCCATGTGAGTTCATAATGTTGATGGGGGTCAATTTTCATGAGGTTTGACTGTCAATTGGCCACAGTTGACTTTTTCCCCAATACAGCTGATTTCTAGGTCAACTGTTCAATTGACTGGGCAAAACTTGGAATCAAGACTTGAAACTTGGTATGGATAAACTTGGGAGTCCAATATGAAGCATGAAAGTCATCTTAGGCATTTTAGGTCAAAACATCTTTGTGCAAACACAAACCCTAATTTGGGTCAACAGTGCAAGGAGAAGTCTTGAGCAGATGAAACCCTAACTGGATCTTGAGCTTCAAGGGCTTTGTGGTGAGAAATCAATGAGAAATGGGAGGGAAAATTTTGGGGTACAACACCAGCCAGGAAAGCTATCTCGACCAACCTTTCTTAAGTTCCAGATTAATACCTGTATCTAGCCAGGAAATATCTGTGAGCGACTGATTATAGATCTACACCTGTAACCAGCCAGGAAAGCTATCTCGACCAACCTTTCTTAAGTTCCAGATCAACACCTGTATCTAGCCAGGAAATATCTTTGAGCGATTGAATGTAGATCTATACCTGAAACCATACAGGAAAGTTATCTACCCGAAGAGACTGAAGATCAATACCTGTAACTAGCCAGGAAGACCATCTTTCTTTCTTAAGTCAGAGATTAATACCTGAAACCAGATAGGACAACTATCTACTTGACCATCATGAGGCAACCCCACACTGGTTCCTTCTCCAAGATGCAGTTTGACACGGACTCATCACCAGGCAACCCTACACAGGTTCCTTCTCTCAACCTACCAGGTCACAACACAACAAACAATCTCCATATGGCATCTATAAGCCCATCCCCGACAAGATTCTGTCACATCTCCAGATGGCATCTGTAAGCCCATCCTCCTATCTATCATATCTCCAAATGGCATCTGTAAGCCCATTCCAGACATCACATTGCTGATACTACACCATGCGAATGCAAATTTCTGGGCACTCTAGTGTTCATTCATCTTCCACCTTCCGATCACGAAAGGCACGCAAGCCAATCTACATCCTCAGGTTTAAGAAGATTGAACAGGGGCAACTGTTGTACCCCAAAATTTTCCCGCCCATATTCTTCAAGATTTATCAAGAATGATCCTTAAATTGCTCAAGATGGCTCAAAGGTTGTACAGTCAAATCACCTCCTAAGCCAGCTGAAATTAGGGTTTTGGTTCTCTCAAGGAATTTGAGGTTGTCAATGCTTCAATCAAGTCTCATAGGCCTATATGCATTCTCAAGCACCTACATGCCAAGTTTCAAGACTCACAGTACCAATTTGCATAGTCAAAAGCTCCATTTGATCCACAGTCAACTGCAGGGGTAAAATGGTCATTTCATAGTCAAAAGTCAGAATTTTTGGTCAACATCTTATTTTGAGTCCACAATCATCATTTGATCAAGTCTTGATCATGATTCCACAAGGATAGCTCAAAAATCATCAAGATGAAAAAGTTACTATTTTTGGACAGCAGAAAAGTCAACTGTATCTTGACCAAGGAATAAATTTCTCATGGTTCATCATAAAAATCCCATCCAATGATCATTTTAAATAGGATGACATTTCCTACAATCCATCTTCACATTCCAAGTCCAAGAAACGCTCTCATAAAAAGTTATCAATTTCTACATTATAGGTCAAATTCAAAAGTCAACAAAAGTACACTTTAAGTCAAAGACCATAATTTGAGATTGGTAAATCCATATGACATGGGACCAACGGCATTGGTTAGAGGACTTCAAGACCTTTCCAAAATGTCCAGGAACATGTTCATATGATCAAAATTGAGCAAGATATGCATTGGAGAAGTTGGGAAATTTTTATGAATTTGCAAAAGTCAACTTTGCTCAAAACACCTTGTTTTTGCTAATGGGCCTCAAATCTCTTCTTGAAACTTTATCCATGACCTATGCACGACCCATCAAGCTTAATTGAATTATTTTCTTATTTTTTATTAATTAATTGGATTTTTAATCAATATTAATTCATTTAATTAATTTAAATTGTAGGAAAATACAAAGATTTGATTTTTCAATCTTTTTGTGAAGCAAAGATGACCTAAAAAGGCTGGAAATTTCGTGCACCAAGTCAAAGATGCCATATCTCCAAATTTGGCAACTTTTTCCAATCATGAAGATTCAAAAATATATGATTTCCAATCAAATATTCAAATCATCATTCCATGGATTTTTGCTCAAAGATTTGACCTAATTTCAGTCTCCTATATATACATAAGCCAACCCTAATCATGCATACGTTAAAGATCTTCAGAAAAGCCATAACCACATTCAAGAAAATTCAAAGAAAACTCAAAACTGTTTTTTGCATTCTAGCACGATTCAAAGCAATTTGTGGATTCAAACACGTTATTGGGAGTGTGAGGAACGTTTTGCAATCAAAACCGCACGCTAAGGATCAAGAAATCATCATTTACAGTCACACGGTTTGATGCTTTTTTTCATGATTGCAAATCATTATTCATGCGCATTTGACATATTTTGTTGATTGTTTTGTGTTAATAGGGACTGTACAAAGCTATTGGCATAGTTTAATTGGATTAAAACTCACAGAATCGAAAGTTACCATTGATGAATTCTAGGGTTCTTGAGTTCTAAAATTGGGGCTTTATAGTACAGGAAAAATTAGAACCTTTAAGGCATATGGCTGAACTCGTGAGAACCAGACGAACACGTTGGACTATTCGCGAAATATTTATGTTAAGCACAGCCCTAATCGCTATTATTGGTTACTGTAGTTTGTGGGGGTTAAAAACCCCCGCTATCTAATTTGTTTTTTACAGGCACAGCGAGGACGATGATGAGGTGTAAGCGTATGGTTGGATAATTCAAATAGTGCGCGTGATTTTGTTGTTTCCAACATAATTATTATTTTTGATATATTATATTCACTTCTTATTATATTAACAAAAGCATGCAAATGGCTTAATGGATGGTGAATTGGCCAATGATCATTGGGACCTGGGTTCGAGTCCCAGGTCCACCCCAAAACTCTTCTATTGTTTTTTCTAACATAATCACATGCAGGCTTCCCAACGTGTTCCATCATGTACCTCACGCTTCAGCATGCCAAGTGGCTGGCGAAGCAGATCTGAAGGCCAAAGATGAATGACTACCATACTCCCAGTCAACACGTACCTGGACAATTACCAAAGTCAAACAGGTTTGAGAGATTAATGGGCCTGAGAATTGCTTCTTCACCTCCTAATGGGCCAACACCCCCCTGAGTTCTTTCTCTTTCTTTCTTTATATTTTTTATTTAGTTAATTATTATTATTATATTTACTTAATTAAGATAAATTAATTATTTTTCATAATAAATTCAGAAAATAAAATATTTTTATTATTATTTATTAATTTCACTATTAATTTATTATTTTTGTAAATAAATTATAACATAGATTAATTTAGTTAATTAGGTCAACTTTAACTTTTTTTCACAATAAATAAAATCCATGTAGAATTAGGTTAATTAATATATTTAACTATTTTTATTTTCCTTAAAACATAAAAAAAAACTTAAAAAAAATATTTCTTTTATTTAATTAATTAGAATTAGGTTTAATTAAATGCAAAAAAGACCAAAAATTCATTCTTTTCTCAAAAAGGGTCAAAACCCTAAGGACTTCTCTGATTCAATTTCTCGCGCGCATATTATTTTTTATCATTATTCATGTAATTGTTCCGAGGATGTAATAGATAATTAGGACCTTTTTATCGCTTTCTTTATTTTCTCGCATTTACTTTTCAAAGGGTTATGTTTTTGGCGATGTAAATACCCGACGCCTTGTAATAGCGTAGATTTACTTTCTGCAATTTACTTTCCGCAAATTATTAACTGTTAACTATGCATGACAAGACTTGCCTGAAAATTAAAATCAAAACGTAGCTCACCATGACATGTGCAAAGATAATATGAATGAAACCTAACACACGTGCACATGCCACTCTTAGGGTACGCCTCACTTGGTTGCCTCGACGTGGTCATTGAGTATAGGGTGTTTTAGAGGTCGCCCTCCTGTCTAAAGATCCAAGTTGCCTCGAAACGGTTGCCTCGGATAAAAAGGATCTAGGACATTAGGGTTACCGCTAAGGCGTCCTACTATTGCTTTGGTGACCACACATATCCCTTAATCGAATTGACCCGAATAACTCCAACAACGGTGCTACCTACTTCTCAATAGTGGGATAGTATTGTCTAAAGGACATTTAAACAGCTTAGTTCCTTCTGAGTAGGTAGAGGTTCTAAGGTACTTGCTCTTTCAAAACAAAAACAATTTTTCGCACTTACACTTTTCTGACAAAAGTTTTCAAACAAACACTTCATACACTCTTGAGGACTGATACAAGAGTTAAAACGAAGTTTTCAAAGCAAACTTTTTTCAAAACCCACAAACACAAAAAAGCAAAGCATTTTGAAACATAGTGAGCAAGTACCTAAGAGCACGTGGATAACCACGGATAGAAAGGGTGCTAACACCTTCCCTTTCTATAATCTACCTCCCGAACCGAGAAACATCTCGAAAAGGAATTTTGTTGTGCTTTTGTCCTTTCCTTGTTGGAGAACATAAAAGACGGTGGAGACTCTTGCTTACCGCGACATTTCGCGAACCAGCATTTCAAAAACAGTCAGTTCTATTTCCACCGATCACATTATGATTAAGGGTTTTAATTTGTATGAAAATAAAAACTCCTACTTCTTAGGCTCAAAGGGGTTGACTAGGGATTATCTTCCTTATAACTCCACTATTTAGGATTTGAAACAATACTTGTACATCATCAGCGGGGTCTGTTCAAAAGCGTATTGTAGAGATCATGGTATTATTTTTGTCATCCTCCCTCTAAAGGCTTACAACTTCTAATAGAGAGTTGAATATCACCAAAAGGAAGTAAAACAACAGTTTGAATATAAGAAATACTGATGAAATAATTCAAGACAAAACATATGCGGTGTGTTAATGGGAAAACCAAAGTTTGACATAACAGTAATTGTTTGAACCAGCAAAGGAAATTACAATTGAAAAATTAAAAATGAACTAGACGCTCTCAATGATTTGGCCTAGGAGCAGTGATCACGTGGTGAGTCCCTGGACGGTCGAATTCAATCTCCTTAGCGTCAATCATATCCTGAATTTTATTCTTCAAAGCCCATCAGCCATTCGTATCATGTCCAGGACTATTAGATTGGTATGCACACCTTTCGTTGGGGTGGTATCTAGGAGCAGAAGTATTAGGATTCCATAGAGGAGCCTTTAACGTAATCAATCATGTTTTCAACATGTTTTGTAACGCTTGAGCTAGTGACATTTTGATTTTGGTGAATTGTCTCTTAGGCGCGACCTCCTTACGCTGATTCCCTTGTTGATGTCGTTGCATAGGCGTAGGATTAGAGACCAGTACTTCCCCCGCCGATGGGTTGTGGTTACCTCTAGCACGTCCCTCCTAGCCATATACAACATTAGCTTCCTTCTTTCCACTGGATGGCTTCTTCTCAGCATTAGAAGGTACAACCATTGGAATCTTCCCACTCTTAATACCGCTTTTGACTCTTTCACCTGTAAGTATCACTTCGGTGAACCCAGCCGAAGAACCTCCAATCAAGTGGTTGAAGAATGGACCAGACAAAGTGCCCAAAAACATGTCTACCAGCTCCCTATCAGACAGAGGAGGCTGGACTCTCCCTGCAAGATCGCTCCATTTCTAGGCGTAATCTTTGAAATCCTCGCCGGAACCCATAGGCATAATTTGCAATTTTGCATGGGTTGGAGTGAGGTAAGCATTATATTGGTAATTCCTATAGAAAGCAGCAGCCAAGTCTTCCCAGGTATGAATGTCGGTTCCTTCTAGCTGATAAAACCACTCCAGTTGAGTGCTAGCTAAACTTTCTTGGAAGAAATGGACCCATAACTTCTGGTTAGTAGTATGAGGCTGGATCTTTCTGAAGTATGATCTCAAATGAAGTTTAGGACAAGAGACCCCATCATATTTATAAAATGTGGGAACCTTGAACTTTGGTGGGATGACCACTCCAGAAACCAGCCCTAACTCTTCAAAGTCCAAGTCAAGTATCTGCTGAATCTCCATAGCATTGAGGCGACCCTCCACTATTTGTATTTATCACCAGCGGGAGGATATTGTTCCTCAGAGTAGTCAACTTCATCTTCCTCAGTCCTCGGGTTGTCATCTTCTTCAAGATTGTCCCCCTCATTTGATGGAGTTGTGAGATCTAGAGCTTGGTTGACCGGTCCTCTAAGTTTTCTCCCTAAATTCAAGACACCAGCCAGTTTATTTGGGAAACATGAGAGGGCAAATTTTGGGGTACAACACCAATGTTTCAACATCTTTTCAATAAAACTTTTTAAATTTCAAGAAAAGCATAGGATTTTCATTAGAATAATCATTCTCATAATTAAATATCTTTTGCATATGAAAAAGTACCTAAACATCATGTGAGCTTGCAAAATGAGCATCAGTGAAGTGCTTAATCTTGTCAAAAAAGAGAGGCTTGAATACTTTGTTGGATCAAAAGTTAATGTTTTCAAAGAGTTGATGATATCCAAGGGCATGTTTTCCAGATACTATGTTAAACACGAGCAATTTGGGGCTTTACAAATCTGAGTACCCTAAGGGGTTTGTTTCCCAAAGACTCCGATGAGTATGAACATTGTGTTTCTCTACTGGTTGAGTAACTTTAAAGGGAATGAAGCCTGCAAATTCTGCTAATCTGGGGCAATCAAGTCAAGAATTCGATCTCTCAAAGTTTCCCCAACCTAGGGCAGTTATGTCAAGAGTCAAAGAATCCCTATTAGGGTCCGTTGCCCGAGTTTCATTGAAGTCACTTCTAATGTTGATTAGTTAGAGGCCGTGTTTTAAAGTTTGTAACACTGGGGTAGGTTACCTTTATGGTCTAAATCTCGAAATTCCTCTCGAGGCAAGTTCTTCAATAGCCCTACAGACTGGGGCAAGACATTATGCCGGGGCATTCCTCCATTTTCAGATTTGATCAGTTTGAGTCCAGTTGCATGCTCAAAAAACAGGGTTGTTATCCTCATGTCATCAAAAAATTAAGACTATAAATTGGTGTTCCCTCATTAGAAGTAAGGGATCATTATCTCTAACTAAAGAAATGATGGTTATCCTCATCACAAATATCAAGAAGTCCTCTCAAGGTGAATCTTTTCAAATATCAATCAATATGAAGCCGTTACGTCGAGATTCAAAAAATCTCTCAATGAATCAGTTGAAAGTTATTCAAAGCTTAAAAACACTAGGGGCATACCATCTCAAGTCAGTTCAGTACCATGTTTCTACAAGGACTTTCTCTAAGGGAAATTTATTCATACTATACTAGGGTCACATTTGGTGTATTTTATTGGCGGGACCGTCGCTCACTCATTTATGTGCAATTTACCAATACCCGAATGTCATTCTTTCAATAATGAATATGGTCTCTCTAGTTTGGGTTGTATATCCTGCAGCATTGAAGTTTCTACTTCTCCCCAGTGAGTCTTCCCCAAGAAAATGGTTTGTAGCTAAAAGTTTGATTAATATGGAGATTATTGGATGATTCCCCAACACTTCTTGAAATTTTCTTCTCCTCAGTATTTCCCAGTGGAGAATCCTTGTGATTGATGAGATTTCTTGTTGAAGGATATACCTACTCGACAGATATGTGAAATTTTTGTATATATGGGAGAATGTTTATTCTCCGAAGCAGAGATGTCTTGTTCTCCAGCCAAGAGTAAAGGTTGGGAATTTTCTTATTTCCCTACAGGGTTTCCTTTGAAGATTTCTCATATTCCCCGACGAAGAGTCGCTTCATGAATAGTTTCTTGTTTAAGACTTCTTCCATCTCCCCTGTGAAGCTTCTTTTTGGAAATCAATCACCGGGGAATGTTCATTCCCCAGTTAAGTCGATTCGTCAGAAGTTCTTATTCAAGAATTGTTCCTTTTCTCTAGTGGAAGTTTCTATTGTCCCCAGACGCGAGGTTGAAAATTTATTCCTCAAGTAGTTAGAGGTGAATTTTGATTCCCTGCAGGCCCATTTCGTTGGTGCATTTCCCAATAGCTCCCAATTTCCATTGGTCCATTTTCTAAGAAGTTACGGTTTCACCCTGATCTTCTCTAGAAATGTCCAGTCTCTATTTGGCGTTCCCCTTCAGAATTTATGGTTTCTCCCTAATCTTCTCCAGCAATGTCCTATTTCTATATGGCATTCTCTTTAAAAAATTATCGTTTCACCCTGATTTTCTCCAGCAATGCCCAATCTTCATTTGGCATTTGTTATCCAAGTTGACAGTTTCGATCTGATCATCTCCAGCAGAGTTTGCAATTTATTTTTGCAACTCCCATTAGACTTTGTAGCCCGCTTCTATCGGTTACTCAGTTTGTTACTCCCCAGAGTTTTGGCTCTTCAAGGGTTTCTCTCCAGCGGTTTCTTATATTTTCTCTTCTCTAGCTGATTTTTGCAATTTATTTTTGCAAGTCCTATCAGGTTTTGGCCTATTGGTTGTTGGCTTCTAGATTGGCCATTCCCCATTGAAAACTTTAATCATGCATTATTGCACTGCATCCTTAAAGTGTATTGTTTCTATTCACTTTTGGGAACATTACTCCATAGAAAAAATAATAATTTAAACATACATTGAAACATAAGCCATTATTGTTTATGTTTTCCCCAGTCGATTTGCTAAACTTTGGATGATATCTCCAGCGAAGTCTCTATCCTCAGTATCTCGCTTTTCACCTCATACAAGTATCCCTTTTTGATGTCACCATTAACTGGTTGAGTGTCTACTAACTATCTTGGATTGTAGTCTAGTTTATACCTGGCACAGTTTTCTCGGGTTTAGTCTTTACTACCCTTGTTGGTTAATTTCAATGTTTATTGATATACCTTCTGAATACCAGTCTCACCATGATATTCATTTTTAGCCTAATTTCAGCTAATTTCGCTTAGATCGAGTTTTGTCTCGTTATCTGTGCGTGCAATCCAGTTTCGTCCTGGTACTCATCTTTGCATAAGTTTCGTCTAATCTTCTTGAGTCAAGTTTGCTACTTATTTTAAGTCTCATCTTTGGACCAGTTTTGTCTAGTCTTCTTGAGCCGAGTTTATACTCATTATTTGTCTATTTTATTACTTGGGTTTATTCAGCTTTGTCTATTGTCTATCCTCGTTTGAGACCAACATGTTTTTTTGAAATACACGCACTTTCTATCACCTTGTTATAGGACCCAATTTCTATTCTTGTCCTATTGAGTACTTTTTCAGAGCCTAGTTTTGTCTAGTTCCTCCTAGGTCGAGTTTAATCTTGTTACCTTGTTTTCACACCAGTTTCTATCTGGCACAATCTTTATAAGTACTCTTGGAGGCCGAGTTGTACCTCGATAACCTCTACTTGATTCCACCAGCATTCCGCTAATATGTAGATGGTATAAGTTCAGTTTTGTCTATCCTTTGTTGATCAAGACCAGTTTATTTCTGGTATACCCTCATGGATTTGATATCTATTCGTATCTTTAGAATCTAGCCTCGTCTAGTTTTCTTGGGTTGAGTTTTATCTCATTATTTCAATTGGTGTTCCAGTTTTGTCATGGCATACTTTTCTAGAATCTAGTCTTGTCTAGTCTTCTTAGGTTGAGTTTCGTCTCAGTATTGTGATTAATAGTCGAGTTTCGTCTGACACATTCTTTTAAAACCTAGTATTACCTAGTTTTCTTGGGTTAAGTTTTATCTCATTATTTCAATTAGTATTCCAGTTTCGTCATGGCACATTTTTCTAGAATCTAGTCTCGTCTAGTCTTCTTGGGTTGAGTTTCATCTCAGTATTGTGATTTGTGGTCTAGTTTCTTCCTGGCGCATTTTTCTAGAATCAAGTTTTTTTGAGTTGAGTTTTCTCTCATTATTTCAATTGGTGTTCCAGTTTTGTCCTGGCACATTCTTCTAAAGTCTAGTTTTGTCTAGCCTGCTTGAGTTGAGTTTTATCTCATTATTTCAATTGGTGTTCTAGTTTCGTCCTTGGACATTCTTCTAAAGTCTAGTTTTCTCTAGCCTGATTGAATTAAGTTTTAGCTCATTTTCGCAATATGTGCTCCAGTTTTACCTGTCGCATCCTTCTAGAGTCTAGCATCCACTAGTTCTTCTGGTGTATGTCCAATCTCGACTTGGCTTACTTGTCAAGTCCAATCTCTACTTGGCTCATTCTTTCAAATCCAATTTATACCTGATATATCTCTTGAATCCAGTTTTATCTGATGCTCTTTGGTAAGATTTAGTGTTCATTAATATTCTCCTCTTTCATCCAGTATTGCGTGGTGTCATCCTTACAAAATAAAGCTGCCAGTGTTTATGCGATTCTGTTTAATTCAGAGTGCAAATTTTAGGGTTCTTTTAGTATTTTATCTTCTTCAGCCTTGAACGTTCGAAAGTTGTCGCATTTTCTCACTCATCAGGTTTAAGATGATTGAATAGGGGCAGTTGTTGCACCCTAAAATTTTCCCTCTTCATTTTACCTTTTATGGCTTATGTTTCATCATACATATTCATGCATTTGAAATGGGATCAAGGTATTTTTTCTTCATGATATTTGCCAAGCTCTAAGTTGGTTGTATTGACAATCAGTCCAAGATGGATCTCATGTCCTCATTCTTCTGTCCTTTCAAGCTTCCATGGTTTCTCAAGCCTCGAGACGTCTCAATTGATTCTTGGTTTCATCAGGATATTCAGAATTCCAAGTGTTTCGAAGTGGTTCATATTTTTCTCCTATCTATTGGTTTGTGTGTTAGGGTTTTGATTGTTTAATTTCTTCAAAAAAACAAGATATTGTTCTTTAGCTTAATGATTGAGGAGAATTTTTGGTTTCTAAGATCAAGTGAATATTTAGTTACTTGTTGATTTTATTTTTGAGTCAAGTGGTGAAGTTGTGATTTCAAGTGGGGATATCTTTTGGTTTTCATTACTTGTGAAAGGAATTTTTGTTTTACTTGATATCTTCAAGAGGATTTGTCCTTTACTTGATTCATGGTGAAGTTTGTTGCAAGACACGTTCATGATTCTGGGGAAAGACTCATGGTTTCAATAATGATTTTATCTTTTGTCTTTATTTTCAAACTTGAAGTCATGTGTATTTTTATTTTGGATTTAATGTGGTTGGAATCCCATTTCCTATGATATCATTTCTCACTACAAAGTTCACTAAGGCATCACCACTTTGAGTGGTCATTCAAATATTTTCTTTGAACTTAGGAGAGTTTGAATTTAGTATCATTTTAATAATGGACATCAAGACTTTTGAACTCTAATTTAGAAAACAAAAGAGTTTTGGACTTGGTACAAATAAGCAAGTTCATGTTTGCTTATGAATTCAAATTTGGTTTTTTAATTACGAATATGGAGGTTTCTTTTTATCTTAAGTTTCACTGCTTCACATGTTATCTCAAATTCACTTTCAAAAATCCAAATTACATTCTTCATACAAGTTTCAATATCCATTCCTATTGGAATCAAATTCAAATATGGGGAGTTTTCCATTTGACATTTCAAGATTGAATTTTAAAGGACTACAAAACTTCATATTCTTCCAAATTATCAAAGATTTGTTGAATGTGTTACAAAGAGGAATTAAAGTTTGCCCAAAATTTCAAATGGCATTTAATATTTCAAGTGTTCATACTCATAAGTTCCAAACTACTTCCTAATGTTACATAGACATTCATTCTTCTATGGCCTAATCACAAGTTCCTATACCTAAGTGTCTTTTGGATATCACAATTGTTATTCACGTTACAAGTTTGTCTATGTATTCTCCACTTCAAGTATGGCTGTGGTACACCATTGATTCCTACAAGTCTTCCTCATTCATGTCCCATTACCATTGTTGCAACACATGAAATACAAAGAATAAGATGGTTAACAAACAATCAAATGTTAAGATAAACAAGAAACTGTTGAAGTGTGTTATTCATGAATTCATCACTAGCGTTTGTGTAGGAATCAGAGTTTAAGGGTGGTTTTAAATAATGTTTAAGCCCAACAACAACCAAAGCCTCATACAATTTTGTTTCACACAAGTCAGATTTCAAACAAGAAATCATGGGTTGAGTTCTTCACTACAAATCACAAAAACCAATTTGGTTCACAGTAAAGACAAAGAGAGACGAAGTTACTGCAATTTTAGAGGTTCTTAATATCACTGACCATCCTCCATCGGTCATGGTTTCAGCTCACACAATCTTTTCTTGCAGCCGGAACTATCTCGAGAGTATGGTCTCAATGAGTGTAGCATCGAGTATCGACCAGTTCTCAGCTTTACACCGAGGCCGGCTATCTCACTACTTTCTAATGGCCAAGTTGGTCGATTAAAGGTTCTAAGGTCAGTTGATGCTTAACGACACACATAGCGGCCCCATATTCTCCTCGTTTCTCCACAAGGGATACCGGTACCAACCAATGTGCCACATCAACGTAGCTACTACTTCAACTGTATCGGTCTACGCTGTACAGTTCCCTCACAGTTTATTTCTACTTACCTAAAAGGTGTCCCCAAATCCGGGTTAGGATCTATAGTAACTCCCAAACAAAACCCTTAAAAGTAAAGCAACCAAAACAAACAAGAGAAGCAATTTATGATGAAATAATCCTAAGGTATACCCCACTTATGATTCCCCAACAGAGTTGTCAATTCTGTGATACGGTAGCAGAACCGACTGTTTTGGAAAATGCTGGTTTGCGTTTTGCGTTTTGTATTCGCAAAATGTCGTGGTAAGCAAGAGTCGCCACCGACTTTTATTTTATCTAACTGGAAAGGAAAAATGCACAGAAAAATTCCTTTTTCGAGATTTTAAGTACGGGGGGTAGATTATAGAAAGGGATGGTGTTAGCACCCTTTCTATCCATGGTTTTCCAATGGCTCTTAGGTACTTGCTCATCTTTGTAAATTGCTATTATGTGTTTGTTTTGAAAAGTTTGTTTTACTTTGTTTTAACCCTTGTTTTTGTCCTCAAGAGTGTTACGAAGTGTTTTTCAAAATTTTGTTTGAAAAAGTATGAGTGTAAAAAAGATTGTTTTGAGAAAGTACCTACTAGCATCTACCAACTCGAAAAAAGAATTATTTTTATTATTGTTTCCTTTAGACAATGTTATCCTACTATTGAGAAATAGGTAGCTCCGTCGTTGGAGTTGTAAGGGTCAATTCGAAAGAGACGTATGATCACTAAAGCAATGTTAGGACGCCTTAGTAATAACCCTAATGTCTTGAGATCATTATTCGAGGTAACATTTCCGAGGCGACGTTTCTGAGGCAACATTTCCGAATGGGACTTTTGATCTTTATTTAGACAGGAGGGTAACCACTAAGACACCCTATACATAATGATCGTTTACCGAAGGCAACCGAAGTGAGAGTATACCCTAAGAGTGCGCATGTGCGAGTGATTTGATTTCAGTTATTATCTTTGCACATTAGGGTTTTTTAGCCATTTTAAATTATCATGCAATCTTGTCATACAATCCTATTAACATACATCTAAACAGTTAATACTTGCGAAAATTAAAATGCGGGAAAGTAAAACCTACGCTATTACAAGGCTTCGGAGTTGGGATTAATTACATAGCCAAAAAAACCCGTAAAAACGATAAATAAAAGAAAATCCTAGTTTAAACTATTACATACCATGAGCAGTTACATTAATATTGCGAAAATAATAAAAAGCGCGCGATGAATTGAATGAAAAGGAATTAGGGTTTTGACCCCATCTAAACCTAATTGAAAGAAAAAAAATCATTTTTTGTGGTTTTGTGTTATTTGAGAAAAATAGAGTTTAATTGAATAAATAAAAAAATCCTAATTTCTAATTAATTTAAACTTAAGAAAAATAATTTAATCATCCTATTTTTGTATTTTTGTTTTATTTGAGAAAGAAAATAAAATTAAATCACATGTTAAACCTAATTTTTTCTAATTGATTTTAAATATATGAAAAAAAGGTTAAAATTATCCTAAATTAAATGAGATTAAATTAAATTAAATTTGATAAAATAAAAAACCTAATTCTAAATTTGTGAAACTTGATTTTATGATTTTTTGTGAAAAAAAAGAAATTAATTTAGGTTAGAAAATAATTAAACTAATTAAATTAAATAAAAGAAAATAAAAAAGAATGAATAATAATGGGCCTGGTGTTAGTAAAAGGAGGGGGTGTTGATGGCAAATTTTAGGCCCAAATGCTGATGGCCCCATTGACTTTTCCAACCCCATGCATACGCTTGACTAAGGCACATGGTGGACTCTCATGGATAAGGCGTTGGATCTGCAGCTTTGATGATCTGATGGTGGGATATTGATGATGCATGGTAGACTTATGGGACACTAGTACACCTGAATATGCAAAGAAAAACAATATAAGGCAAATATGGGGACCTGGGGATCGAACCCAGGCCCTTAGGCATCCTCCCACTGCACGCTTGCCAGCTGAGCTAGCTTTGTTAGTTGTATAAATGATAATAAATAATTATTATATGATAAAAACAAAAAAAAAACAAATTATGAGACGCACGAATTTCAAATGGCCCATTTACAGCATGCCACACCATCATCTTCCTCGTTGCCTCTGTCGTTTTAGACAAACTACTTTTACCTATGGACACTAGGCGTAGGTATAACCCTGTGCATCTCCAAAACCCTGTGCAAGCATGATAAATCACAACCAATGGTACCAATCAACTCGTTGCAACCTCACGAGCATCATGGTACCATTATCCATGCCTAATTGTTCCTGTACACATAACCCTTAAAAATGAAACTAGAACCCTAGCCATGGAAACTTGTTGTATAGTCAATAAAAATACAATTGGATATAACCATTAGCTTGCAAACATCTCAAGTATTAAGAATATATCAATGAATCATGCTAAATATGCCAGAATTATGATATTCGAAATCAAGAAAATATGGAAACCGTGTGAACCTTACAGCGTGTTTCAAGGCTTGAGGAAGCTTGGTAATGGATGCAATATGATCCTGGGATATCTAGCAAACGATTGGGATGCCTAGAATTCCTTGAAGTTATCTGAAACATGGAAATTAGTTTGCCACTTCTCTTGAATTTTTTGAAACTTGCTTTTTCGTTTGCATGCCTCCAACCCATTTGTTTTTGGTCTGCAATTGTTCCTTATGTATCCAAGAATGAATTAGGGTTGCAACTTTGTTTCAAATCTTCTCCAATTATGATTATGGATTCATGATTTGATCCTTGTGCAAATCTTTCCAAATAAAGAAAATCCAATCTTTTTGTGTCCATTTTGAACCTTTCACGATTTGATCTCACTTCCAGCTGTGTAATGGACCTAAACATGCATAAAATCTCAAGATTTAATTAGCTTTTGATATTTTCATTATTTTATTTTGATTTTATTTGATTTAAATGAAATAAAATCAAAATAAATGACAAACATAATAGAATGACAAGTGGAAGAGCTCATGGGTCATGGGTCACATTATAAACTCAGTGCAAGCATGAAAAGTTGGGCCCATTTAGCAAAAAGTGCAATTTTGGACACTTTTTGACTTTTTGCAATTTTGCAAAAAGGGTCAACTTTACCA
Organism: Vicia faba; assembly: GCA_948472305.1. Taxonomy (NCBI): domain Eukaryota; kingdom Viridiplantae; phylum Streptophyta; class Magnoliopsida; order Fabales; family Fabaceae; genus Vicia; species Vicia faba. The sequence goes on from OX451738.1 coordinate 1,262,572,002, forward strand.
ATGCATAACTCCCTTAATTTTGACCCTAGAGAGGTGTTCTTTGAATTTTTAGAAAGCTTAATATGTCTTATAAGCAACCCTTTTGGTCTCATCTCAATTGATTCTTCCATGTTCATGTATGAAGCTTTGACCGAAAAGGTGTTTTTGTTGACTTTTCATCATGACCTATAATGTCCAAATTTATATCTTCTTGTGAGTGCATATTTTGAACTTGGGAGCTGAAGCTGGATTGTAGGGAATTACAAATTCTTCAAAATGGGCTTTGGATGGGTCATTTTTGATGAAGTATGAGAAAGTTATGCTTGGTCAAAGTTGAGTTGACGTTTCCTACAAAACCCTAATTTAGCAACTTTTGGGTTTTGATGAATTGTGAGCAATCCTTGAGGAATCATGATCAACCCTTGATCAAATGATGAATAATACTTCAAAATTAGAATGTTGACCAAAAATCTTGAAGTTTGACTGTATGTGGGCCACGGTTGACTTTTGCCCTAGCACGGTCGATTTTTAGGCCTTTGAGCAATTGACTGAGCAAACTTCCTTTGCAAGGCTTGAAACTTGACATGGATGATCTTGAGAACATATTAGGACAATGGTGAGCAATTTGGATCCTTTGGACTCAAACATCTTGATGCAAAATGAAACCCTAATTTGGGGTACACTGTCTTAGGAGAGAGTTTGTCTGGTCAACTCTTGGACTTTGTTGAGCAATTTGAGGACCTCACTTGACATGTATAGAGAAATATGGGAGGGCAAATTTTGGGGTACAACAGAAAGCATTAGGTGTATGGCCATTTATACCATAATAAAAACAATTAGGAACAAAGTTACTTCTATATCTAGGAACATATGATATATTTTTATGAAATCTCTTCTTAGGATGTTGATGAACATTTTGTTATTTATTCACCTTTTCCTTGTTGGATTGATCACTTTCTTCAACAAAGATGCTTTTACTAGTACTTGGTTTGTTAAACTTAGAGTCAACAAGACCACTTTTATCATTTGAATACCTTTTTTGGCTAAGAACATTTTCCAATCAAACTTGTCCTTTTTCATATCTTTCAAGAACTCTTTTTAATTGGACAATTTGAAAAGAAAGTGATTCAAACTTTTTGCATGTAAGATTTTGTTTTTATTTTTCAATAAAACTTTGTTTTTAAATTTAAAAATTACTATCCATAGCGTCAATAATTTCTTCAAGAGATAAAATTTGTTTCTTTGGGGTTATCACCTTTTTATACAAAATCTTACATTCATTAAGTAGTTATTCAATAGTGTCATAGCCCAATTTTTTATCTAAGATCCCGTCTTTTTTTTGCATTTTTTATATGCATCAAGGCCACGAAATATGGTCGGTTTCGAACTTCTTACCTTCGATCATTGCTTGTGCAGATATTATCGAGGGTTGTGAACATTCTATCTTATGCATGACTAACTTCTAATCAAGCACGAAGTGTATTATTTTGTTTTCCTTGATTTCATGTGCAGAAACAGGTCTGAATCAAGAGCATCAGGCATCACGCCTTAATTAGGGTTTTGAGTCTCTCAATCCAGAAGTACAATTGATCATTGATTCTTGAAGACTGATTCATCAAAGCACAAATTCTAATCTCAGAGCGTAGAGTCTGAAACATCATTCAGGCTAATTTTGATCACAGATGTCTCAAGTGTGATAGCTTGTTTTGGGGAACTTTCAGAGAATCTTGTGTTTATTTCCATGCTTTGTTCAACGAGTGGCCTCAAACGTCTTCGTAATTCTTCATAAGAATAGTCAAGGTTCCATGACCATTGGTTCACGCTCGTTTCACCCTGTCTTGAAATACAAGAAAAGATCAGGCTATGCGAGTCAATTTCGAGCACTTCGACCAAAAGTCATCTGCAAGTTTTCTTTAAAAGTTGAAGACGAATTGTGTTTAGAAATCCATGAGAGGACTTTATGGGACATTTGTCATTATTTAAGAGTTTCTGGATCTCTAAGTTCAATTCATTGTGCCAATTTCTTAATGCGATAACATTTCGCCTCAAATCCCTTTTCTATTGATCATTCGAAGCTTTTAAGTATGATTCAATTTATTATATTTACATGACGCGGGTTGAACTTTGTTAGAGTGGGGTGATTGAATTCAAGATTGCTTTGGAAGAATTTATTTAATGATACTTGTAATTCTCATCATTAGAATTCAAGTGTTAATTAAATAGAAGTTATCAAAAGGGCTCATTCAAGAATAATTGTCCATCACATTAATATTTATTCAAGATTATTTTTGTGTGATTACTTTGATGGATTCACTCCATAGCCATTTGAATTCACATGAGCTATTTATTAAAGAAGATATTGAAAAGAGAAATTTGATTCGAATTTGTCATTCATCGCAAGAACAAATACATGATGGTTACAACTTCATTACAAGATCAATTCATGTAGTTCATTTGGATCTCTAATACAAGATGCAAGATTATGGTCTTAAGGCTTGCATCATTGTTTATTCATCATTAAAAAAATCATCCAAGTATCAATCAATTTCTTTCCAAATTCAAGTGGAAGATTTTTAATTTCATCAAAACAAATAAAGATTCAAAGTGTTTACAATTACAAAGGAATTGAGAAAATTATATCCAAAACAAGTTTCCATTCATGTTACATATAAAGATAAATTCTAGACCTTGTTTCAACAAATAACAGTCCAATTTTTATGGTATTTTGTTGTCCAAAACAACAGCCAGCAAAACAGTCCAGATTTTTCCAAAAAATGCTACAAATCAGTCCAAAAAAACAGTTTGTATCAAAATGGTCCAAAAACTGCTGTAAAACTGCTATAAACCAGTCAGCTACAACCTGCTGCCCTGCATCATAATAGCCAAGAAATTGCATCAAAATGGCAACTTAAAATTGTACGAAAAAAGGAATAAAAAAAGTTTGTCAAAACAATTCAAATTTTCTACTATTTTCCCCCCTAAATGCTTTGTTCTCTCTCTATAAAAGTCATCTTCATGGACAAAAAAATTACACAAGAAAAACTATGGAGAGGAAAAAAAGAAACTCTGGAAGGAGAAAAAATAGAAAAGAGGAAGTTTGTTCAAGCATCACAACAAATAATCAAGGTAAATAGGAGCTTGAGCATCAAGGGAGAACTTACTGTTTTTTTTAAGCTCCATCAGAGAGACTCCGATAAGTATTTCTCCTCCCTATTACTTCTGCATAATATTCTCATATATCTATAAGTATCATCATTTACATGCTTGAATCTTCTTATTGCACAACTTTTTTTATGACATATGGATGTTTTATTTATCACAATCCTTTGCTTTGTTCTGGAATTTCTGCATTTTGTTGACATTTAACCACGTTTAGAAATAATAATAATAGTGATAAACGCATACAGAAATATACATTAAATGACACAAAAATTTAGAGATAGAAAAAATATACCCTTTTTTTTCTGAGTAACAAGGACAAAGGAGGAAGTAGAGATAAAAGTCGTGCCTCTAAGGACCACTAAAATATGCCCTACATACATCTCCATCATATAGTCCTACATCACCTGCTTACAGTCCCACCTCTCCTGAGTACAGCCCCCATCACCCTCTTACATCCTAACATCGCCATCTTATAGTCCTACTTCCCAAAGTTATAATCCATAGTCTGTAAAATATAGTTCTTCATTGGCATATTTTTCTAGCGGTCCAAGATTGTCTCCTTCAAGTCCATATAGTCATACGTCTCCAAGTCGCAGCCCAACATTTCAATCATACTCACCAACATATCCTCCATATTCTCCATCGAGCCAAACATACAGTCCCAGCAGCCTGTATCATTCTGGTACAAGCCCAGACTATAGCCCAAGTTCACCGCAATTTAGTCGTAGTACTGGTTACTCGCCAAGCCAACTTGTTTACTCACCAAACCATCATTCTCAAGATAAAGAACAACCACAACAACAACCTCAATGGAAAACAAAACTATTTCACAGAGAAAACACAAACCCGAAAATCCTTACCTCCTTAAAAAACACCAATACTCAACCAACAACCCATTTCTCAAAAACCCATAACCACTTTCACCCCAACAACTTCCATCTCCAACAAACACCACCATTCCCATCCCTTCTTCGTTCACCATCAATAATTGTTTCCGCTAGTGAACCAACAACTGGTACTCCTTCCTTCTACTTCATCACTGTCGGGCCACTGCACCATCCACTTCATATCACTGATTCACCATCTTCAACTTCACCGGTCAAAATTGTTTTCTTTATAACTCAACTCTTCACGGTCCTGATCTAAACTTACCATCAACCACTTTATTTAAGTTGAACCAGTCCACAGTTGTATGAAGAACAGTTCAAAATATTGCTGGAAATAATGAAATTTACAGTGTTGGTTGGGTCACTCCTTTAGGTGTTTCAGCGAAAGTAACTCCAACTCATTCTTCTATTTCCAATGGCGAAAAAGAACTCTTGTCCACCACTACAACACAAATCCAGCCCAAGAAGTGATTAATTATGACAAAGATAGAGGAATGGATTTAGAGAGATGAAGATTTGTGAATAGGGTAGAGAGAGTATTAATCTTTGTTTTGCATGATAAAAAACATAGAAATAAGAGTTTATTGGAAATGTTGATGATTTAATCTGATTGTTCCCCTTCCCAATGATAAAAAGACAGCAATACAGCGCCTTTTTTTCTGTTTAGGTTTTTTTTTCAAAACATTTCCTTGTCCCTTTCTAAACCGCGTCAGCCCATTTGGCTTGTTGTCCCAACCCCATTTTCAATATTCCCCTTATATTTTAATTAAAACATAGTTATAACAGATAAATAACAATAGCTCAGTGGCAAAGCATGCCACTAATAACTTAAGGGACCCTAGTTCTACCCTTGCTGGGGAATTTTCATTTTGTTCTTTTAGCCTTATTTCCTAATTATATTAGTTTTTTATTTTATTTTATATATATAATTACTTCTTGCAATTACAAAATACAAAAAAAACATGCTATTAAATTAATCTTTCGTATAAAGTAGTCTTTTATTTAGTTTTTTGTTATTTATTTAAATTATTAAAAAATACATGCTAGTATAAATTAATCTCCTATTTAGTTTTTTTTATTTACTTAATTATTCAATTGTCATTCTAATTAACTTTGTTTAAATCTTTATATCTTCCGTTCGTCTAAATTCCAAGGGAAATATTTTAACTTTGTTGACTTCATGTAATCAAATACATCTTATATGATTGTGTGAATCCCTTCATTCATTTTAGTTTTTTCTATTTTTTTAATCTTAAAAATTAATTTTCCTAAAAGACTCAATTTTAAAACTCACATCTTTTAAGTCAAAACCTCGACACTAGGTCGTCGTATCTTCAAAATCTCATTTACACCCCTTTTGACCAAACAAACCATTTTAACCAAACAAACAATTTTTAACCAAAAAATAGATATTTCAAAAGGTTCATGCGGAGTACCACAGATGCATTGGGTGCTAGTACCTTCCCATTGTATAACCAATCCCCGAACCTTCGATCTCTTTCAAAAATGCATTATATTTTCGTTACTTTTAAGTATTACTTTACATTGCATATTTAAGGGTTTGATTTCGCTCTTTTCCCTTTTCCCTTGGAAATAATAAAGCGTGGTGGCAACTCTTCCTTTTGCAAGTCGAGTTAATTAATAGCTTGATCTCTAATTTACACCGCTACATTTTTATCGCTACATAATTGGAGACTCTACTGAGGAAAGATTGACCTCTTGCTGGTCCATCCCTAAGTGGGTTAAGCCTAATTTGTCATATATATTATTATTATTATTATTTTGTTTGATTATATATTATATTGTGGTTATTTTGGTGTTGGTGATACTTATAAAGGACAAGTCCTATACCCGGACTAAGTTACACTTAATATTAGGACGGGCGATATAGTCATATTAACTTTGAGGGAGTAATCCCGAAGAAGGAGGCATGAAATCCCCCACTCAGTGGAAGCCCCTTTGACTGTAGTATTCGTTTACCAAGTAATCAGGAAGATGTTACTACTTTCGACCTGGGAGCCAGAGAAGCTGAGAACCATAGAACCCTTAACTCATTTTGGCATCTTAGGTGTAGTGCAGAGACTATAACGGAGAAATCTGGAAGTAGTTGTCACGCGATATTGCGCTCAGACAATTTTCTCTTGAGAATATTGCTAATGAATGAGTAATCGAGACGTTGGTAATATCCGAAGGAAGATCGTAGACTCTGGGAACTTTTAGAACCTTGTTTTACAGGTGTGATTAAACCTTTAGTACATACCTTGGGGTGGTCTTTACGTTTGACTCCATGTTCGTAGCATTGAACCTTTGAACCGCCATGTTTGTGAGCTTATGTGTAATTGATGCATTCATTCACTCATGCATCCATAAGGATTCATTAAACATGTTTTTCAAGGAACTTAAGAATGATTTTTGCATACATCTCAGGTACTTTTACTATGGATTTTAGAAAAAGGAACACTCAGAGTTACAGTTTTAAGGATCCTGAGATTGAAGAGTTGAAGAGTTTGGTTCCCAAGATTGAGAACCCTACGAATTTCTGAAAGAAATATGGATATATTATTCCTCTTATGAAGCTCAAGATGAAGGAGGGTATCCTTACTATGTTGGTCCTGTTCTATGATTCGTTGTATTGATGCTTCACTTTTCCTGATTACCAGTTGATGCCCACTTTGGAAGAGTATTCTTATATAATTGGTTTACCAATCACCGACTGTGTTCCTTTCTCCGGTTTAGAAGGGGAACCCAAATATCATGAGATAGCAACAGTTACCCACTTGAGGAAGTCTGAGATAGAAGATAACATGACTACCAAGGGAGGAATCTGAGGCTTACCTGCACAATTTTTGTTGAAGAAAGCTCGTTACTTCGTCGAGATAAAGGATATTGTCGCCTTTGAAGTTGTATTTGCTTTGCTTGCTTATGGGTTGTTCTTGTTCCATAACATCAATAAGTTCGTGGATGTCAACGTCATTAGAATCTTTTTGATTGGAAATCTAATCCCTACGCTGCTAGGAGATACCTTATATTCCATCCATCTTCGGAATTCCTACCAAGGTGGGATGATTATCTGTTGTGCACCATTGTTATACCAATGGTATGTTTCCCATTTACCTGGGCCTAATGTTTTTTGGGATCTCAAAAAGGAGCCATGTTGGCCGCCAAAAATTATGGCTCTTACTCATTCCTACATAGTTTGTTACAATCAAGCTTATTATGATGTGAAGATCATTGATAGTTGTGGTGTTTTTCGCAATGTGTCTCTTCTTGGTATGAGATGAGGAATTAACTACAATCCTGTTCTTACGCACCTCCAGTTTGGATACCTAATGAAGGATAAACCAAACAACATTCATCTGAGTGGTTTCCTTCTCCAAAAAGGAAAAGATTACAAAGAAGCTAAGGAGGAGATTGAAAGGGCTCGGGGCCATGTCCATAGAAAGGGAAGGGACATGTTAGGACAAAGAGGTGTTGTTTCTTTGGAGCCTTACCTTCAATGGGTTCGTGCTAGGGCTTGTTCTCTCAAGATGCCTTATTATCCCGAGAAACCCTTAGTCCCGGTTGCTACACCATCATCTACTGTCATACCTATTGTGAACATGAAAGAGTATCATGAAAAGCTGGCTAGAATGGAGTCTAAAAGAGATGCTTGGAAGGAAAAATATAGTATTCGGAATACGAAAACAGGATCCTGACTCGAAAGTTGAAGGAGAAGGAGGACATGTAATTTATTCAAGATGGTTGTTTTATTGATCGTGATGAAAAGCTTCGTCATAAAGATGTATTGTTAAAGAAATATGCTAAGGAAAAGAAGAGAAAGAGGGGAGGTTTGATAGACGTTACTCCTAGTTCATGGAAGAAATTTTTTGATCAGTTGATAGTCGAGAAGACAGAGATTGAAGACTTCTATGAAAAGAAGATTAGGAAGCTCAAGTTACAAGTAGAATTTGGTCCTTCATCCGATGATGATTCTGAATGATCATAATCCCTAGTTTTTATTACTTATGCCATTTTGTAAAACTCTTCAAAGGGCTTTATATTCCAAAGTTGTAATTTCCTTCCTTTTATTAATGAAATGAGTCTTGTTGTTCCAAATTCCTTTACCATTGATGTGTGCAAAGTTATCAAAGTTTTAAAGTTCCTTGAAAAACTATCAAAATAAATAATCCTTTGCACCACATATCATGCATCATTCAACATTCAATCTTACGTTTTTTCTAGAGTCTTATTCTTGCTTATTTTTCCACTCTGATATATTGTCAAGTTGTTTCACCAGTATAATACCCGAGCCAATCGTCGAAAGAGAATGGAAGATCTAGAACAAGAAAATCACAAGCTTCGCAAAGAGGTTAATACTCTTCATATTGGAATGGAAAAGTTGACCGCTTTAGTGAAAAGCTTGATGGTTGCTCAGAATCAGCCATCGACTTCGGCCACTGAAGCTCAAGCTCAAACTACTGTGGTTTCCGAGGTCGTCGCTGCTCCAGCCTCTTTGGCTCAAGTCAACCCTTTGCAACATCAAATGCAGAAAGGTTTTCTATGAGGTATGCCTTATTATTTCACTCTAGAAGGGTACCAGCCTAAGGTGCAACCCATGATTCAACTTGTTGTATCTTTTCCTCAACCTGAGATGACTAATGTGCAACCTATGATCCAACCTATGTATCTTTCCCTTAACCTATAATGACTACTGATGCTCCCGCGGTTCACACTATTCCATATATAAATGAACTCATTTATCATGTTGAACCTGCTGAAAGTTTAGGAATCTTAGATAGGATGGAGGAGTTCCAAGACCAATTCCATTAAATGCAGAGGGAAATTAGAGCACTTAAATGGAAAGACTTGTTCGGGAAAAATGCTCACGACTTGTGTTTGGTCCCAAACGTGAAAATTCCAGCTAAGTTCAAAGTGTCGGACTTTGAAAAATACAAAGGTGACTCATGTCCACAAAGTCACTTGACCATGTATGTGAGTGTGATACGGTGGCAGAACCGACTGTTTTGGAATGCTGGTTTGCATTTTGCGTTTTTTTATTCGCAAAATGTCGCTGTAAGCAAGAGTCTCCACCGACTTTTATTTCATCCAACTGGAAAGGTTAAAAGTACAGAAAAAATCCTTTTTTCGAGATATTCTGAGTATGGGGGTAAATTATAGAAAGGGAAGGTGTTAGCACCCTTTCTATCCATGGTTTTCCATAGGCTCTTAGGTACTTGCTCATCTTTTAAAATTGCTTGTGTATGTGCTTTTCTTTGAAAAGTTTTGACTTCGTGATAACCTTTGTATCAGTCCTCAAAGGTGTGACGAAGTTGTTTTGAAAAGTGTAAGTGTGAAAAGTTTTGATTTGAGCAAGTACCTACTAGCATCTGCCTACTCGAAAAAATATCGTTTATATTCTTGTTTCCTTTAGACAGTGTTATCCTACTATTGAGAAATAGGTAGCACCGTCGTTGGAGTTGAAAAGGGTCAATTCAAAAGGGACGTACGGTTACTAAAGCAATATTAGGACACCTTAGTAATAACACTAGAGTCTTAAGATCATATTCGAGGCAGCATTTTCGAGGCAACATTTGAATGGTACGTTTGATCTTTGTTAGACAGGAGGGAAACCACTAAGACACTCTATGCTTAATGATCGTTTACTGAAGGCAACTGAAGTGAGAGCATACCCTAAGAGTGATATGTGCGAGTGATTTGTTTCAGTTATTTATCTTTGCAAATTAGGGTTTTCTAATTGTATTAAGTTATCATGCAATCTTGTCATACAATCTTATCATACATCTAGACAGTTAAATATTTGCAGAAATTAAGATGCGAGAAAGTAAATCTACGCTATTACAAGGCTTAGGGGAGGGGGATTAATTACATAGCCAAAAACCCAGAAAAAGCGATAAAAAACCCTAGATTAAACTATTACAAACCGTGAGCAGTTACAAAATATTGGAAAAATAATTAACAAGCGCGCGGCGAGTTAAATGCGAGACGATTAGGGTTTTGACCCTTGACTAAACCTAATTGTAATTGATTTAAGAAAACATGTTTTTGTCATTTTTGTCATTTAAGAAAATAATGAAATAATTGAATTAAAAAGAAAATCCTAAGTTCTAAAAAAAATAAATTAATTCACCCTAAAAACTTGTTTTTGTATTTTATTTATCTGGAAAAAAATAAAATAATTAAATCAAGAGTTAACCTAATTTTCTAATTAAATTTTAATTGTGAAAGAAATTAAAATTGTCCTAAATTAATCAAACTAATCAATTAAAATATTTATTAAGAAAAATAATTTTTTTTTATTATCTTGATTGGTTGATTTAAAATAAAATGATTCTTGTGTTGATTAAAAAAAACAAAATAATTAAAGAAAAGAAAATAAAGAAAAAAGAAAAAGAAATAACCCAAGAGCCTGCTGTCAGCGGATCTGATTGGAGATTGATCCAGAAGATGATGGTGCGCTGGATCTGATTCTGACTGGTGGATCCAGAAGATGCTGCTCTTCAGAAGATGAGGCGCTGGATCTGATTCTGGCTGATGGATCAGAAGATACTTCTCTTCAGAAGATGAGGCGCTGGATGTGATTCTGGCTGATGGATCCAGAAGGTGATACGCTTCAGAAGATGCATGTGCTGAATCTGATGAAAACAAAGGAGAAAGTACCAAAAGCTCACGCCTGGGATCGAACCCAGAACGATGAGCTTCTAACTTCCTTCTTCTGACCAACTGTGCTGGATGTTGATTTATTAATACAATAAAAATAAACAATATATATCAGAACAACAGGTTTCTGGCCAGAATAATGCGCCAGAATTTGAATAAGCCAATCAGGCTGTGACACGCTATTGTCTTCTTCCTTGGAACCGTCGTTTTAAGTTTTGATTCTTTTACCTACAAACGCAGGTCTGTTGCTGAAACCTGTGTCATTCAAAAATCAAGTATATGAAATATGAATTCAATTGGGGACCATGGATCAGCTAGATTTGAAACTCTGATCATCATGGTGCCAATTATTCTATCTATATTTGATTGAAAACCAAAACCCCAAATTGGAGCACAGAACCCTAATAATGGCAAAAGTTTATCCCTGCACTGTAACTCAAATTAAACTATCCAGAAACATTGCAAATATGCTGATGAACACGAATATGTAATTTGGATATGCTGAATATGCAAGAATTACAATAATTGACTGTGGATAATTTTGCAAACCGTGAGAATGATAAGGGAGATTCTGGATGTTCTGGCGCCAGCAACTGATTGGGAATGCTTCCTGAAACGTCAAGGAATTGATTTCTGGCTTTGAAGCTCCTTGATTAGCCTTGTATTCCAGAATTTGGATCTCACTTTTTATCAAGAATTCTGAGTTCCTTTTCTGGCAGTTTCACGCCTCTAACCCCCCTTCTTTGATCTGCGAAACCTTTCTTATATAACCTAGAATGAACTAGGTTAACAAACTTGGATTAAATCTTTGCATTTATCCAAGATTTGATTTGATTTGATTTTCAATGCATAGGAACACTCTCTATTTTCATGCCAATCGTGCCTTTCTTGTACCAGTTGCCATTTATGTGATTTGATTCTGATATGCCAGCATTATGAGCTTGTGATTCTGTCCAAAAATCCAATCAAAACAAGTCTTTGCCATTATTTAACAATTATTTGATTTAATTCAATTTTTAATAAATCAAAAATCAAAATAAAATAAATAATAAAGCAAATAACATGTGAGTTAGAATTTGGGTCGTGGACCATGTTATAAGTGAGGTGCAAGCATAAAAAATTGGGCCCATTTAGCAAAAAATTCAAATTTGAGCATATTTGACTTTTGGCAATTTTACAAAAAAGGTCAACTTGGACAATGCATAACTCTCTCAATTTTGACCCTAGAGAGGTGTCCTTAGACTTTTTAGAAAGTTTATGATGTCCTCTAAGAAACCCTTTTTGTATCATCTCAATTGAGTCTTCCATGTTCATGTATGAAGCCTTGACCCATAAGGTGTTTTTTGTTGACTTTTCAAAATGACCTATAATGTCCAAATTGATATCTTCTTGTGAGTGCATATTATGAACTTGGAAGCTGAATATGAATTGTAGTTAATTTCATCCTCTTCAAAATGAGCTTTGGGTGGGTCATTTCTGATAAAGTATGAAAACGTTATGCTTGGTCAAAGTTGAGTTGACTTTTCCTGCAAAACCCTAATTTAGCAACTTTTGGGTTTTGATGAATTATGGGAAATCCTTGATGAATCATGACCAAACCTTGATCAAATTATGAATGATACTTCAAAATGAGGATGTTGATCAAAAATATTGAAGTTTGACTGTATGTGGGCCACAATTGACTTTTGACCTAGCACAGTCGATTTTCAGGCATTTGAGCAATTGACTGAGCAAACTTCTTCTGCAAGGATTGAAACTAGACATGGATGATCTTGAGATCATATTAGGACAATGGTGAGCATTTGGATTCCTTTGGACTCAAACATCTTGATGCAAAATGAAACCCTAATTTTAGGTAGACTGGCTTAGGAGAGAGTTTGTCTGGTCAACTCTTGGACTTCCTTGAGCAATTTGAGGACCTCACTTGACATGTATTGAGAAATATGAGAGGGAAAATTTTGGGTTACAACAGCTGCCCCTGTTCAATCTTCTTAAACCTGAGGATGTAGATTGGCTCGTCTGCCTTTCGTGATTTAAAGGTGGAAGATGATTGAACACTAGAGTGCCCAGAAATTTGCACTCGCATGAAGTGATACTTGATTTGTGATATTAGGAATGGGCTTATAGATGCCATTTGGTAGCTGCTAGAAAATTGTCGGAGATGGGCTTAAAGATGCCATCCGAGGAAGTGTCGATTGCACAAGAGATTCCTTTGCAAGAACCCATATACATGTTGTTAAGGAGGACTTCGTTGGGGAATGCTGGTCTCTGCCTTGAGAAAAATAGAATTTTAGGAGCTTCAATTGTCCGTTACTCTACTGAGGAATAACTCCGGTTTGGGAAGCGCAAATAAACCGCGTGTTTGGTCAGGGGAAACGTGAAATTAATCATGTTTGATTGGGTCCCGATCTTACAGTGTTATGGACCGTTGTCTGGGGATAAGGGAGAAAACACCTGGATAGTAAGGTTATGAGAAGGAACCTGGATAGTAGGGTTAATTTGATATGAAAGCTTGGATAGTAGGGCTGTGAGAAGGAACATGGATAGTAGGGTTACTTCGGTATGAAAGCCTGGATAGTAGGGCTGTGAGAAGGAACCTGGATAGTAGGGTTACTTCGGTATGAAAGCCTGGATAGTAGGGCTGTGAGAAGGAACCTGGATAGTAGGGTTACTTCGGTATGAAAGCCTGGATAGTAGGTCTATGAGAAGGAACCTGGATAGTAGGGTTACTTCGGTATGAAAGCCTGGATAGTAGGGCTGTGAGAAGGAACCTAGATAGTAGGGTTCCTTCGGTATGAAAGCCTGGATAGCAGGGCTGTGAGAAGGAACCTGGATAGTAGGTTTGTGAGAAGGAACCTAGATAGTAGGATTACTTCGGTATGAAATCCTGGATAGTAGGGTTGTGAGAAAGAACCTGGATAATAGGGTTACTTCGGTATGAAAGCCTGGATAGTAGGGCTGTGAGAAGGAACCTGGATAGTAGGGTTACTTCGGTATGAAAGCCTGGATAGTAGGGATGTGAGAAGGAACCCGGATAGTAGGGTTACTTCGATATGAAAGCCTGGATAGTAGGGCTGTGAGAAGGAACCTGGATAGTAGGGTTACTTCGGTATGAAAGTCTGGATAGTAGGGTTGTGAGAAGGAACCTGGATGAGGTTACATTTGTTGCCGATGATTACTCTGTTTAGCTTTGAGTGTTGATCGTGGACCTACTGGAAATTGTTGATAATAATGTCTTTCTTGAAAGAAGTACATGGTTAGTTAAATGTGATGCATGAGATGCATTGTATGTTGACGTTCTCAAAATTAATGAGACCATGTTATATGTGATGTATGCACATGTCATGATGTATGAACATGAAATGTTGACATAATAATCTGAGTCTGGGAAAATAAATCCCTGATTACTATGAAAACCATAGTTCCTCCACCTCTGTTGGGGATGGTGAACGAATATGACCGTGTTGTGGATTTTCCCCTTGGCTGGTAAATATTCTGTCGAACGAGACTCCATCTGAGGATAACTCTGCGGGGAATAACTCTGTTGGAGAGGTGATACTATGTTGATAGATCTGCTGACTTGGAGAAACAACTCAGCTGGGGATGAATTATCGTTACTGGTGATGATGAATTCTGTTGGAGATTGAATTTCTGCTTGTGAGAAAAATAATCTCTGCTTGGGGCAAAACTTACTGACTCACTTGCGATTGAGAACTTTAGTAAGAGAGAGTTGTGTCATGTTCGGGAAAGCTAACATCACTGTCTTTGGATACTCTTTACTTTGTGGGGAGTGTATATATCACCACTCATGCTCTCGAGATGGCTCTATCCCGATATCTGATGGGCGGAGTAACCATAAGGTTTGGGAACTTCTTGTTTTCCCTGTTTCTGGAATTATGAGCAATTGTATTTTGTTTATGTAACTATTTTATGAGAAGCAATTATTTCCAAATGCGTATATCAAAAATGAATCATTGGACGTTCTTGCAAAACAAAACAGAAAAAGAAAAACAATTTGAAATTTCTTGTAAAAATGGATTGTATTGATTTTTTTGAAGTTGGCCTATAATAGGCATTTTGTACAAAGAGGCTAACGCCCTAGTAAGAGAACACCGCCGAAAGATAGAAATTACAATTTGTGTAAAAGAAAAACAGCTATGTGAAACAATCCCATCGAGTTTCAACTCTGCTATTGCCTTTATATCTTCAAGCGTCTCATCACTTTGCTACTTGGTCGAAGATAGATCAAATTGATTGACGCTGTCTGAACTTAATAGTTGATACTGAAGTTTGGTTGCAAGATGATCCAATGAGACATAGTGTTACGCTTCAATCCCTAACTTTTTCCTGGACCTCCCTTTCGGGTTTTCAGTCCACCGGGATACCCTTTTTTGCCAAAGCCTCCTTTTTAGGTTTTCGACTTGCCGGGTGTACAGTTTTTTTCATTTTCATCCCTTACTTTTGCCCGAACCCTTTTGGTTCGTCGGGAAGCCCTTATTATTTCCTGGGCTAGTCGACCTAGCGGGTCTTTGATTAGGCGTAGTATCTTTTCACTATGTCTGCATTGACGGGGTGAGGAAGGTCGTCACCATCCATGGTGGTAAGGATCATAGCTCCTCCCGAGAAAATGTTCTTAACCACAAATGGCCCTTCGTATATGGGGGTCCATTTGCCCCTGGGATCACGTTGCGGTAGTATGATGCGTTTAATCACTAGATCCCTGGCTCGATATTCTTGATATCTGACTTTCTTGTTAAAAGCCTTGATCATTCGCTTTTGATACGTCTGACCGTGACAGATAGCAGTAAGTCTCTTTCCATCGATTAGATTCAGCTGATCAAGTAGGGTTTGGATCCAGTCGTCTTTGTTCAAATATGCATCCTTCATAATCCTGAGAGAGGCTATTTGGACTTTGATGGGTAGGACTGCCTCCATACCATATACCAGAGAGTAGGGTGTTTCCCTTGTCAACGTCTGTGCTGAGGTACGGTACCCATGAAGAGTGAACGGTAAGATCTCGTGCCAGTCTTTATACGTCACCGTCATCTTCTGCACAATCTTCTTGATGTTCTTGTTAGCCGCTTCAACAGCCCCATTCATCTTCGACCGGTAGGGAGAAGAGTTGTGGTGTTGTATCTTGAACTGTTTACAAAGCTTGGTGATCATCGTGTTATTGAGATTTGTACCATTGTCAGTAATAATCCTCTCTAGTACACCATATCGACAAATCAGATTATGTTGGATGAACCACACTACGATATTCTTGGTTACTGTAGCAAAGGAAGCTGCCTCAACCCACTTCGTAAAGTAATCAATTGCTACCAGAATGAAACGATGCCCGTTAGATGTAGTAGGTCTGATCTCGCCAATCATGTCGATGCCCCACATTGCGAAAGTCCAAGGAGCTGTCAAAACGTTCAGGGGAACTGGAGGTACATGCACCTTATCACCATAGACTTGGCACTTATGATAGGTTCGAGAATGCTGATAACAATCGGCTTCCATAGTAGACCAGTAATATCCTGCCCGTAGGATTTTCTTCGCCATGGTATGTCCACTGGAGTGAGTTCCGAAGGTACCTTCATGTAACTCTTCCATGATTCTCTCCTCCACGCTTTTGTCTATATACCGCAATAAGGTTGAATCATGGTTACGCTTATAGAGGATTCCATTACTGATGAAGAACTTCTCAGTGAATCTTCTCAGAAACTTCTTATCATTAACAGATTCCCCCTCGGGGTATTCTTGATCCTCAAGATACCTCTTTACCTCGTGAAACCAGGGTTTATCTGTTACCTCTTCAGTCTCAATGTCACAACAATGTGCGGGTTCATCCAACCTCTCAATGGTAATCTGGGGAGCTTCATTGTCCCACCTTACTTTGAACATAGAAGACATGGTAGCTAGCGCGTCCGCTAACTGGTTCTCTTCTCTGGGGAAATGTTCAAAGGTTATCTCCTCAAAGTGTGGGAGCAATGTCAGTACATATTCTTTGTAAGGAATGATATTCGGGTGTTTCGTATCCCACTCGCCTTTGATCTGACTTATCACCAGAGCGGAATCTCCTAATACACTCAAGAATTTTATCCTCAGGTCAAGAGCAGCTCGAAGACCCATGATACATGCCTCATACTCTGCCATATTGTTGGTGTAGTTAAAACATAATCAGGCGGTGAAAGGAGTATGACAGCCCTCAGGGGATATGATTACGGCACCAATGCCATTACCCAATGCGTTTGAGGATCCGTCAAAATACATAGACCATCGGGATCCCTCCTCAGGTCCTTCATTCGGTCCAGGTTCTTCACAATCGATTACCAACATGATATTCTCATCCGGGAACTCAAAATTCATGGACTGATAGTCATCCACGGCCTGATGCGCCAATGATCCACCAATACACTCCCCTTTATTGCTTTTTGGGTTGTGTATTGGATGTCGTACTCGGTTAAGATCATCTGCCATCTTGCTATCCTTCTGGAGAGAGTGGGCTTCTCGAAAATATACTTGATTGGATTTATCTTTGATATCAACAAGGTAGTGTGAGTCAACATATACTGTCTCAGCCGGAGAGCAGCCCAGTCTAAAGAGTAGCAAGTTTTCTCGAGCAATGAGTATTGGGTCTCAAAATCGGTAAACTTTTTGCTAAGGTAATAAATGGCATGCTCTTTTCGGCCAGACTCGTCATGCTGCCCCAGCACACACCCCTTTGAATTGTCTAGCACTGTCAAGTATAAAATCAAAGGTCTTCCTTCAACTGGAGGCATCAAAATTGGTGGTTCTTGAAGGTATACCTTGATTCTTTCGAAAGCGATCGGGCATTCATCATTCCACTTTACAACTTGATCTTTCTTCAGCAGCTTCAAGATTGGCTCACAACTAGCAGTCAGATGTGAAATGAACCTGGCGATGTAATTCAGACGTCCCAAGAAACCTCTAACTTCCTTCTCTGTGTGGGGAGTCGGCATCTCTCGTATGGATTTTACCTTTGCAACCTAAATACCTTTGTCGCTGACAACAAAACCCAGAAGCTTACCAGACCTTACCCCGAAGGTACACTTGTTCGGATTCAACCTTAACTTGTATGTCTTCAACCTGTCAAACAGTTTCTGGAGATGATCAAGGGGCTCTTCCTCAGTCTGGGACATGGCTATCATGTCTTCAACATAAACCTCGATCTTGTGGTGAATCATGTCGTGGAACAAAGTGACCATGGCGCGCTGATAAGTGGCCCCATCATTTTTCAACCCGAAAGGCATTACCTTGTAACAGAAGGTACCCCACTGTGTAACGAAGGTTGTCTTCTCCATGTCCTCAGGAGCCATCTTGATCTGGTTGTAGCCAGAAAAACCATCCATGAAGGAGAAGATCTTGTGTTGCACAGTGGTGTCGACCAGAACATCAATGTGAGGAAGTGAGAAGTCATCCTTGGGGCTTTCCCTGTTCAGGTCTCTGTAGTCCACACACATTTGTACCTTACCTTCCTTCTTAGGTACCGGAACGACGTTGGCAACCCATTGCGGATAGGAAGTGACAGCTAAGAACCCAGCGTCAAACTGTTTCATGACCTCCGCCTTGATTTTCTCTGATATTTCAGGGTGCATACGGCAGACCTTCTGCTTTACCGGATGGCAGTATTCTTTAGTCGGCAAGCGATGTACCACAATATCGGTGTCCAAACTAGGCATGTCTTCATAGGACCATTGTTTGACACTAGGCTCCAGATTCGCACCTATTTTAACCTCTTTCTTGTCTTCCTCTGTACCCAAATTCACTAACTCAACTGGCTCTTCATGAGGCTGTATGGCCCTTTCTTCCTGCTGTAATAGTCTAGCAAGTTCTCCAGGCACCTCACAATCATCCTCACCTTCGTCCTCGGCTTGGTTGATCGGATTTTTGAAGTCATAACTGGCAGTAGCAGAGCTATTATAAATGGGATCTGAAGTGGATATGGATCTGCAGTATGATATGTGAGTGTGTGTAAGAGAATATATGTTTTGATAAAGTGAGAAACAGAAAAGGAAAACAAGGAGCTCAAAATTTGTATGCAATAAACGTCCAATGCTTTATTGATGATATATGAAATGATAAATAATAGCCCTCACAAGAAAAGCCAAGGTGCCCCGGGCAAGGCACCGGGCCGTAAAGTTTCAAATTGTTTATTACAAATCTTAAAACAAATGAGTCAATTACTGCGGAATAAAAGAAACAGGTATGAAATCCCTGACCGTCCAGTTATTCAGTCCACCATTGGTTGTTGGGTAGATCCAGCTCTCGATGTCTAAATCCTCTTCACTTTCCTCAATTGCATTAACTCCCCGATTGCTGATGTGCAGAGGAGGTCTTCCAATCTGTGCGCACCTAACATAACTCTCTCAATTTTGACCCTAAAGAGGTTTCCTTGGACTTTTTAGAAAGCTTAGGATGTCCTATAAGCAACCCTTTTGGTATCATCTCAATTGAGTCTACCATGTTCATGTATGAAGCCTTGACCTAAAAGGTCTTTTTTGTTGACTTTTCAAAATGACCTATAATGTCAAAATTCATATCTTCTTGTGAGTGAATATTCTGAACTTGAGAGCTGAAGATGAATTGTAGGGAATTGCATACTCTTCAAAATGAGATTTGGATGGGTCATTTCTGATAAAGTATGAGAAAGTTATGCTTGGTCAAAGTTGAGTTGACTTTTCCTACAAAACCCTAATTTAACAACTTTTGGGTTTTGATGAATTATGGGCAATCCTTGATGAATCATGATCAAACCTTGATAAAATGATGAATGATACTTAAAAATGAGGATGGTGACCAAAAATCTTGAAGTTTGACTGTATGTGGGCCACAATTGACTTTTGACCTAGCACGGTCGATTTTCAGGCATTTGAGCAATTAACTGAGCAAACTTCTTCTGCAAGGCTTGAAACTAGACATGGATGATATTGAGAGCATATTAGGAAAATGGTGAGAACTTGGAATCCTTTGGACTCAAACATCTTGATGCAAAATAAAACCCTAATTTGAGGTAGACTGGCTTAGGAGAGAGTTTGTCTGGTCAACTCTTGGACTTCCTTGAGAAATTTGAGGACCTCGCTTGACATGTCTTTAGAAATATGGGAGGGAAAATTTTAGGGTACAATAGTGAGGAATATGTCCACTTACTCTGATGATCACAATCTATTAATTCACTACTTCTAGGACAACTTAACTGGTGCCTCCCTAAAATGGTACATGGGTTTGGACAGCACCCGAATCCGCAACTTCAATGACCTCAGTGAAGCTTTTGTTTGTCAATAAAAGTATAATGTTGACATGGCTCTGGACCGAGATCAACTCCGAGCTATGTCCCAGAAGGATAGAGAATCTTTTAAAGAGTATGCTCAAAGGTGGCGTGAAATTGTCGCTCAAATCTATCCTCCCCTCCAAGAAAAAGAAATGACGAAGATTTTTCTGAAAACATTAAGTCCCTTCTATTATGAGAGAATGATTGCAAGTGCTCCTAGAGACTTCACTGAAATGGTGAATATGGGCATGCGACTTGTAGAGGGAATATGTGAAGGGTGTCTAGCTAAGGAAGGTGGTACATCTAGTGGTATTATGAAATTTGGGAGTGTTTTCCCTAAGAGGAAGGAATAAGATATTAGTGTAGTTTTTCCTAGAAGGCCGAGAAGAGGATATTCACATGTTGCAGCAATCACTCCTACTATCCACCCAACAATGGTAACTCAAACCTATCAAGCCTCTCTAATTTAACAAAAGCAGTTTCAGCAATAACCTCGACAACAGGCTCCTCAATTCAATAATCAGAACTGTTCACCGAGAAAACCACAGTTTGATGAAATCCTAATGACATACACTGAGTTGTTCCCCACTTTGATCCGGAAGAATCTCATAACAATGAAACCTCCTCCTATCACACCAAATAATACTTCCCCTTGGTACAAGGCTGATCAATTCTGTGCATATCACAAAGGTTCGCCAGGTCATAATATTGAAAATTGCTTTGCTTTGAAGGCAGATGTCCAGAGGTTAATCAAGAGTGGTATTTTGTCTTTCAAAGATGTTAACCCAAATGTTCAAGCAAATCCATTTCCTCAACATGGGGCAGCATCGGTAAATATGGTGCATGGATGTCTTGGAAATTTTCGAGTCTACCAGGTTGAGCATATAAGGGGCTCACTGATCAGATTGCATCAAAGTTTAAGTAGACTTGCCTTCTTTAAACATCGACATAATTACTACATTTGAGAATTTTGCTCAATAGAAGTTGATTACCCTATTGTGAAAGAAGATATTAATAAGTTGTTAGATCAAAGGGTCATTACCATCATATATGACAGAGATCCAGACGATGAGGTGAATGTTATAATGCCACAGTTCAACATGCCTGAACCAATGGAGATTTCTTATGATAGTCAGACTTCATTTGTTGCTGCTTTGATTATTTGTCCACCTGGTCCCGTGCCTTATAACTCGGGAAAAGCCATACCATACAAATATAATGCCACAATGATTGAGAATGGAGTAGAAGTCCCCATACCACCGATGCCATCTTTTGTCAATATTGTTGATGTGAGTAGAGTCACAAGGAGTGGCCGTATCTTTACAGCTATACCATCAAAAAGGCCTGAAGTTCTAGTTAGAAAATCTATACCAGTGGAATTTTCGATGATGAATGTTAAGCCAAGGGTCGAGGCAGGCCGATCCAGTGGTCTTAACCCACATCCTGATGATGATGAGATTTTAAAACTCATTAAGAGAAGTGAATACAAGATCGTGGACCAACTGTTGCAAACTCCTTCCATGATTTTTGTGCTTGCTTTACTAAGAGATTCTGGTGCCCATAAGGATGCTTTAATGAAGGTCTTGGACCAGGTGTTCGTAGATCCTTATGTGATGGTAGACCAATTTGATGGAATTGTGGGAAACATTACCTTATGTAATAATCTTGGTTTCAGCAATGAAGAACTTCCGGAAGAGGGAAGGAACCATAATATGGCATTGCATATCTTAATAAATTTTGGAAATGATACTTTGTCAAGTGTGCTAGTAGATACAGGTTCATCATGAAATGTACTGCCCAAAACTAATTTATCTGGACTATCACATCAATTTTCCCCTATGAGACCTACTGGGGTAATTGTCAAAGCGTTTGATGGTTCTAGGAAAATCATTATCGGTGAAGTGGATCTCCCCGTGACAATTGGTCCTCATACCTTTCAGATTACTTTCCAAGTAATGGATATTCATGTTTCCTACAGTTTCCTATTGGGTCTCCCATGGATCCATGATGCAGGGGCAGTCACTTCCACACTCCATCAAAGATTGAAGTTTGTGAGGAATGGAAAGCTGGTAACAATTGGTGCAGAACAGGCTATGGTGGTAAGCCACTTGTCATCTTTTTCCTATATTGATGTTGATGAGGCTATTGAACCCAGTTTTAAGCTCTATCTATTGCTAATAATGAAGTAAAGAAGCAAGGGGCATCTATTTCTTCTCTTGAGGATGCGCGACGAGTGGTTAAGAGTGGTTCGGCTGAAGGGTGGGCCAGATGTTGACTTTTCCTAAGAACGAGTTTGGAGAAGGTCTTGGTTTTTATCTCGTGTCTGCAAGAGCTAAGCAAGATGCAGTTACCCGTCCGATACAAGAAGTTTTCCGAAGCGCAGGTTTTATCCATCTGACTCCGCCTGAAGTTGATGCTATAATGAAAGATGATTCTGAAGAGGATTTACCTGACTTTGTAGCGCATGGAATGGTTTTCAAGAATTAGACTGTTGTTGATATTCCTTCTGTGATGCATATTTCTGAGTAATGCTTTGTTCTATTTTGAAAAACCTTTCGCTTTGCCCGAGGCAAGAGAGCATTTTTGTCAGGCTATGTTAAAAATAAATCCTTTTGCTCTGCCCAAGGAAAAAGAGAAGATGTTTGGGATTTTGTTTCAAGTATTGCCAATCATAAATAAAAATGTAATTTTGTTCCCCATATTGTTTTTACTTTTCACTTTTTCTAGAAAATGGTAACAAAAATAAGTAATAATAATAATAAAGAAATATAATAATTTATATATATATATATATATATATATATATATATATATATATATATATATATATATATATATATATATATATATATATATATATATATATATATATATATATATATATATATATATATATATATATATATATATATATATATATATATATATATATATATATATATATATATATATATATATATATATATATATATATATATATATATATATATATATATATATATATATATATATATATATATATATATATATATATATATATATATATATATATATATATATATATATATATACAACATTCACATTAATCGAGTTCTAAGATAAAACATAAATCATATGTGCAGACTAATCCATGACCTAACCATTGAAAACAATGACCCTATTCCCCCTCCAAACTTTGAATTCCCTGTGTTCGGAGCCGAGGAAGAAGATAGTGAAGAGATCCCTGATGAAATTTCCCGCTTACTTGAGCACGATGAAAAGATCATTCAACCGTTCAAAGAGCCCGTGGATAATCCATTTGGGTAGTGAAGAACATAAAAAGGAAGTCAAGATTTGAGTGTTGCTTATCCCAGAGGTCAAAAAAAGAATGTTGGAGTTTCTCAAAGGGTATGTAGATGTGTTTGCTTGGTCCTACCAAGACATGCCAGGTTTGGATAACAATACTGTGGAGCATCGATTGCTGTTGAAACCTGAATGTCCTCTGATTAAGCTGGATCTTAAAAGGACTCGTCCTGATATGGCTGACAAGATCAAAGAAGAGGTCCAGAAACAAATTAACATAGGCTTCCTCGTTACATCAGTTTATCCTCAGTGGTTAGCTAATATAGTGCTTTTTTCTAAGAAAGATGGCAAAGTTCGAATGTGTGTAGACTACAGAGATCTGAATAGGGCCATCTCAAAGGATGATTCCCAATTACCACACATTTACGTATTGGTCGACAGCACAGAAAAATTCAAAGTCTTTTCTTTTATTGATGGTTTCTCTGGTTACAATTAAATCAAGATGGCACCTGAAGATATGGAGAAGACAGCCTTCATTACACCTTGGGGGATACTTTGTTATCAAGTAATGTCATTTGGTTTAAAGAATGCTGGTGCAACGTACCAAAGAGCCATGACTGCTCTGTTCCATGATATGATGCATAAAGAGATAGAAGTTTATGTAGATGATATGATTTCCAAATCGCAGACTGAAGAAGATCATGTGGAGCATCTTCTGAAATTATTCCAACATTTGAGAAAATATAAACTCCATATGGATCCCAAGAAGTTCACTTTTGGTGTTCGTTCTGGAAGACTTCTGGGTTTCATTGTCAGCCAACGAGGTATTGAGGTAGATCCTGATAAAGTCAAATCTATTAGAGAGATTCCCGCACCCAAGACGGAAAAGTAAGTAAGAGAATTTCTTGGAAGGTTAAACTATATTTCAAGATTTATATCTCATATGACTGCTACTTGTGGGACGATTTTTAAGCTTCTTTGAAAGAACCAAGGATGTATGTGGACAGAAGATTGTCAGAGAGCTTTTGATAGCATCAAAGAATATTTACTCGAGCCTCCCATATTGATTCCCCCAGTGGAAGGAAGACCTTTTATTATGTATCTGACCATATTGGAAGATTCCATGGGATGTGTGCTTGGTCAACAAGATGAGATTGGAAAAAAAGGAACATGCCATATATCATCTGAGTAAGAAATTCACAGACCGTGAGTCTCGATACTTAGTGCTTGAGAAAACATGTTGTGCTTTAGCTTGGGTTGCTTGTCGTCTGCGCCAATATATGATTAACCACACTACTTGGTTGATCTCCAAAATGGATCTGATCAAGTATATCTTCGAGAAGCCTACCTTGTCTAGAAGAATAGCTCGTTGGCAGATGTTATTATATGAATATGACAATTAGTATCACACCCAGAAACCAATCAAGAGAAGTGTTCTAGCCGATCATATGCCTCACCAACCAATTGATGATTATCAATCCATCAAGTTTGACTTCCTAGATGAATATGTTATGTACTTGAAGACCAAAGATTGTGAAGAGCCTTTACCTAGAGAAGGACCTGATCTCGAATCCCATTGGGGTTTGATATTTGACAGGGCTGTAAATGATTATGACAATGGAATTGGGGAAATCATCATCACTCCTCGAGGTACTCATATCCTGTTCACAGCGAGGTTGAAGTTTGACTATACGAACAACATGGCTGAATATGAAGCATGTATTATAGGTCTCGAAGAAACGGTGGATCTAAGGATTAATATTCTTGACATATATGGAGACTCAGCCTTAGTAATCAATCGAATCAAAGGAGAATAGGAGACTCGTCATCCTGGTTTGATCCCTTACAAAGATTATGCTAGAAAAATGTTAACTTTCTTCAACAAAGTAGAATTACATCATATCCCTAGAGATGAGAACCAAATGGTTGATGCTTTAGCTACTTTGTCTTCTATGTTCCAAGTGAATCATTGGAACGATATGCCTTCAATCAAAATTATGCGCCTCGACAGACCCGCTCATGTGTTCTTAGCAGAATAAGTCACCGATGATAAACCTTAGTTTTATGACATTAAAAGTGTTCTTCAAACTCAAGAGTACCCGTCTGGGGCATCCAATAAAGATAGGAAGACGATGAGGAGGTTGGAAAGTAGTTTCTTCCTCAATGAAGAAGTATTATATAAGAGGAATTATGACATTGTTTTGCTCAGATGCGTGGATAGACACAAAGAAGACATGTTGATGCAAGAAGTACACAAAGGATCCTTTGGCACTCATGCCAATGGACATGCAATGGCTAAAAAGATGTTGAGGGCGGGATACTATTAGATCAAGATGGAATCTGATTGCTGCAAATATGTGAAGAAATGACATAAGTGCCAAATTTATGCGGACAAGATACATGTGCCACCGACCCTCCTCAATTTCATCTCTTCACCTTGGCCTTTCTCTGTGTGGGGCATTGATATGATTGGAATGATTGAACCCAAGGCTTCAAATGGTCATCGTTTCATCTTAGTGGCCACTGACTACTTTACTAAATGGGTGGAAGTGGCATCATATGCTAATGTAACCAGACAGATGGTAGTTGATCGGGACTTTATAAGTCTGTCGGGATACTAACTGCAAGTATACAGTTCAGTCGTTCTAGTTTTAAAAGATTATCGAACCCACAGAGACTGCGTATCAATCGCATACGATCTAATGCTACAGTTTTGTCTACTAAGCGATGAATATTCGATATTTGGGGGAGACGGTTTAGTTTTAAAAGTAATAGTACTAATTATACCGGTATGTGATAATCGGACTTAGGGAATTCGATGAATCGCTTGGCCTATAAAGTATTTCGGTAAAAGCTAATTATTTAAAAACCTGAGACATACACTCTCGTGTTTATGAAATAAGTCATGCTACTAAACCTAGTGGATGCACTTTAAATTTAATAACACTTTTTGAAAACAATTTGAATTTAATTAATTTATTAAAACACTCTCGTGTATTTAAAAATCAATGCTTCGTTACCACTATCTGGGTTGAACCCCAGCTCTCGCATGCAGGTTCTTGCCTTAATTAATTTCCCACTCTCGTGGCAAAATCGTGTTAATTAACCTCTCACTCTCATGACAAGGATAGTTAAATTAATATTGGAAATTGGAAACCAGAAATTGTTTTATAAATATTTTTGGCCAAGGTATCATTGAATTCTTTCAATTCTTACGGTCACATACCGGTATTAATAATTTAGCCAGACATAATTAACTTAACAACAATAAAGTTCAAAATATAATTCATGGCAATAATTGGCATATTATAGAAACTAAATAAATAATAATTGCAATATAAAAAACCTGGAATTACAGATGCTATAGTAATCTTGAGGTAATACAGTAATCCAAATCTTCGAGCTTGACTTGCAGTAGAAATTCGTGTTAATTTTTGTAAGAAGAATTAACACTTAAAAATAGAAACTAAGGCTTGAATGAAAATTACAAGGAATTCAAAGCAGAATTGCAAAACAAACAATTTGGAAATAGCTGTAAAAATAAAATAAATATTTGCTCTGCGTAAAATTCTTCGACCCTTGGACTGTGCCTTGGTACTCATATATATAGCAGGAAAAATCAGCAGTTTAATTTTGAATTCTTGATGAAGTCTTCGTGGAGAAATTCTAGGAGCAGTAATAGTTGTGGCAATAAAATAGGAGATTCAGTAGAAACATGGAGAACTATTCTGCCCTTCACGCCCACGTCTTCAATTCATGCGTATCGTTCTCCTTCACGCACGTGATGGTCGTCACAGGTGGGTGACGGTCGTCACACGCTGAAGTGGTGCCTTACGCTCGTCAGGTGTGTGTGACGAGCGTTTCCTTATGTTGTGGGGTGTTACGCCCGTCACAGAGGCGTGACGACCGTCACCTATCCAGAAGTCCACACTTTGTATTTTTTATTCTTTTTCTCTTTGTTTTTCGTCTAGCTTTCTTCATGTTGTCCTTTTTCATCGGTTTGAGTCGACAAGTGTCATTCCTGCAAAAAGACAAATAATCTCGGAATAATCGAGGGTTAGACGATTTAATGGAATATAAAATCAGTAAAAAGTATGTTAATTATACGATATGTTTTCTCGTTATCAAATTCCCCCATACTTAAACCTTTGCTTGTCCTCAAGCAAATAGTCATTCGAAAGGTTGGACAAGTTTTCTGGTAAGCGCATAAGCATGACATACCCTTGGATTTTTTAAAGTGGTTTCGGGAAATCCTCGTTGGTTCGGCCAATACTTGAGTAAAACACTAAAGATACGCTAATGACGCAAGCAATAAGCTTACTCGTAGACTTCCATTTTAAACGAGCTATCCAACAGTTCCGTTATAACTCTGCCCGGAGTTCCTCCTATCTATTTCACCCGGTTTCGTTTTGGCGCAATCACATTAAGCCCTTTGTCTTAGCACGCACGGAGTGGAGTAACCGGTTAGTGACTTTGATCCTTTAGCACGGGGTCTGGTACATGAATGTGGCAACCCTACATATTTTATCCAAATTGGAGGTTGTGGGGGATCGGGCCGTAGCACGCCCTACCGAGTTTAGAACCAGATACCTCTGAACCAACCAACACTGGATACCTTCATTATTTGCTCAGCTCTTATATGTGCCCATATATTTTGGTACACAAATTTTCTTTTCTTTTAGCAGCGAGATAGGAAGGATATTTTTTTTTGAATCAGGCATCAAACACTTATGTTCATCGATTCTCCACGTGGTTTGTGTCAAGACGGTGCTGACTGCTAGTATAAACTACTAGGGGTTACTTCTACAACTTGAAACTCCAAATATCGGTATAATGGTTATTGAAACGGATCGCGTAAGTAGGAAGTCTACGGTGACAGAACCGTATCGATCTTGTTATGTCGTTTTCGGCTTCCTCAACTGGGATTTCATTAAAGTAGGTATGTCGGGCTAATGCGAAAATAAAAAATTTTCGGTATGGCAAAGTAAAGCGAAGAATTTGAATCGAGACATATCGCAAGAATTTACTAGTTTTATTAAAGATTGAAAGGTACCTCTCCCACACAAAATCCGACATTGTCCTCAATGTTGTGATATATATGCGGGGAAGTACAATTACAAAAACAAAAAGGAAAAGAAATGAAACAGAAAAATAACAAATTACAAAGAAATTAAAGAAAGACAAACTACTGGTGACCACGTCCTCTGCTCCTGGTGCGAGAGCGTCTGGTAGGAGTGGCTTCAGTGTCGGTCTCTTAGAAGCCATAGGTGTTCATATCTATCCTCAAGGCGTTAAGCTCGGACAACGCCTCATCCAACCTTTCATTCATGTTTCGCTGCCCGGTCAAGATCTGAGCGTTTTGGGCGCACAGAGACTCAAACTGCTCAGGTTGCCTCCTTTCAAGCGCCGCATTCATTTGATTTTGCATGTGGAGGTCGCGGAGGATGTCTTCAAGATTGATAGGAGGAGGTGCAGATGAGGATCCAGGGATGTCGTGGACAGGCGGAGCACTATCCAACTCTTCTTGTATGTCGTCTGCGGCGGCCGCAGCTTGGTCTTCGTGGGCAGGTGCAGGCTCTGCGGGAACTTCAGAGTCGAACAACCATTTCGCTCGGTTACTTGGATCGATTCGGTCCCTGTTCGGTAAAATGATATTCTGATAGACAGTATTCCTGATTACGGGGTGGAATCTGCCGTCTTCCCGCTCGTAGATGAGGTGTGCGGCTTTGCAGTGATCCAAGGTTAGCAAAGCCGGTGCGATAAAAGGCAAGGTTGTAAGAGCAGCACCGTAATTCAGACCAATGGCAATTGAAGTAACCAGCCCTCTAAAATAGAAAGGTTTTCCACCTCTAGCAAAAATAGAGTGGACGTGAGCAAGTAGGAACGGGGCGGCATTTATCTTTTGCCCAGTGAACGCACAATGTAGAAAGAAGAGCTCCTTGGAGTTGAGCTTATGGTTGCTGTCTCGGGCGAAGATGGTGTTACTGGGGATTCGATGGAAGTAGCGGATGGCCGGATTGTGGATGTGGGTGGCGTTGAGGTGGTCGTAGGACCCAGCACGGATGTTCGTTAAACTGTGCCACAAGTTGAAAGCCTCCTCATTAAAACTATCCGGTACCCGAAAATGAGCACCTTCGTCCGAACAAAATCCCATAAGCCTCGCGATGTCGGATTGAGGCAATTGGTGCTCAACGCCGAACATGCGAAATTTTGCCACGCCTGATAATTGGTTTGTGACACCCGGCGGAGTGAGGTAAGCAAACGAACTCAAGAACTCAAGAGTAAGAGTTTCGTAGATTGGTCTTGGTTCGCGATAGAGGTTCCACAAATCCACGCTTGTAATAATCGGCGGACGCTGTCGAGTAGTCCCAAACTCCGTAGGCAGTCGATGTCAACGTACCTTGTGGGTTGGAGACCTCGACGTTGGAATTTTTGATACTTTGCTCGTTGATTCTCCCCAGGTTCGCTGATTCTAAAATTGATAACTTGAGCATTTAGGTTGTTTGCCATGGTGATAATGGATTTGATTTGGGAATGTGAGAATGGGAGATTGTAAGGATGTTAATTTGGTGTTGGGAGTTTAGAAATTGGAAGAAAAATGGAGCGAATAGGTGGTTTTTCGTGTGGTGTGGTGATAATGGAGGAAGGAAAAATGGGTTTATAAGGAAGAAGGTTGGAACGGATCTCTGTAACAGCCGTTGGTTTCTGTCTGCGTGACGGTCGTCACAGGGGTGTGACGCTCGTCACGAAGCAAAGAGGCGCGTTACGCTCGTCACAAGGGTGTGACGGTCGTGACGCAGACAGAGTCTTAAATGAGAGATCCGTTACAGGACCGTTGGAGAGTGATGAGTTTATTATTTTTCTTGGAAATTGGATTTTTTTGAAGAATTTATATATATATTTTTTTTGGTTTATTTGAAATGTTTGTTTTAATTAATTATTTTAATTAATTAAAGTTTTAGATGTAACGAAAATAGACAGTAAATAACAGTAAATAACAACAGTAAATAAAACATAGACAGTAAACAGTAAACTGGGAAAGAAATTAAAATAAACTACAATTTAATAAATGCATAACAAATTGTTTCAAAGTATTTCAAAGTAACTAAAAATAAAAGAAAGTGATAATGTTGAAATAATAACTAAACTAAAAATCCCTCCCACACAGAAATTTACAGTTTCCTCACTGTACGTAAAAATGCGAGAGAAGGAAATGAAATAACGATGGCAATCTAGCCACGGGGAGGTGGAAATAAATGTTGATGCATATAGTCCAACTGATCAGTCACCAAGTCCATGAAGGTGATAAAGTCCACCCTGAGAGAAGTCAGCTCGCCCCGCATGTCCGTAATAGCCTCATGTAGGGAGTCCAGGGTAACAGCAGGTGGAGGTGGAGTAGTCTCAGGAGCCTGAGGCGCGGTCTCGGCGGAAGTAGCCTCCTGTTCCCAAGGATCAGGGAGATCATGGTAGCCTGGCGGTGTAGCAGGATCTTCTTCAGCATTAGCATTGTTGGGAACCTCATAAATGTCAACTGTAGATGGTGAAGAGGGTGGTGAAGCAGGGTAGTGAAGATCAAACAGCCAATTATCCCGGTTGTGCACACTGGTTCTTGGGTCAGGCAGCTTAAAATGATGGACGATCTGATGATTAACTAGCAGGTCAAATGAATCTGGTCCAAGGTTTCCAATCATGCTAGTGTTGAAACAAAAGGCAATGTCCATCGGCTTTATGCCATAAAGTGGAGCAGAACCGAGCATAGGCCGGCGGAGTCCAATGGCATTAGACAGCATGGTAACTAACCCACCCAACAAGATAGGTGCATTTGGAGTTTTGATGATCCGCTCCATATTGGCGAGCATATAAGCTGCACCGTTCACCGGACGGTTTTGAGATGCACAATACATAATAAACAGCTCATCGCGGGATACAGAGGTGACATTTTGCTGTTTGCCGAAGATAGTGTAGGCTATGATCTTGTGGAAATACCTAATATCCGGGTTATGAATGCATTCAGAGTACAGATCTGACGGCTCAGGATGGTTAACACCAGCTATGCTTCCCCAGAAAAAGTCAAGCTCAGATACGGGCAAAAGGTTCTCCTGTGTCATACTGATAACATCGGGTCCAAAAGGGAACCCAAGCAACTGGCTAAACTCCCGCAGGTTGTAAGTGTAATCCATGTTAAACATTCTGAATGTAATTAACCCACGGTTAAATCCCATTCCATGATTTGGAATGAAACTCAAGGTGCTGAGAAACTCCAGAGTCAGCCTTTTGTAGGTACAGAACCTCCGACGGATAGGAGCAGTGTCCCAACCAATCTGGTGCAGCAGGTACATGACACTCTCGCGAATGCCAAGGGAAGCCATAGCATGATCATCTGCATATATAGTAGGACACATCTCCCGTTCGCCCAGGTCGGCAAACCGTCTTCTCTGGTGTCGGCTTCGCAATTTGACATTCATGAAGTTAGCACAATCCATAGCACGAGATGTGAAAGAAAAAGAAATACCCCCTGAAAATATTTGATAAATGTTTGAAAGAAAAGGAAATTAAGTAAGTATTTTTGGGTTAGGAAATTGCCAAAGCTAAAAAGAAAAAGAAAAATGAATGGCAGAAATAAAAACAGAAGAAAAATAGAAAAGAGTAAGAAATGCAATAATGAAAATGTTTTTAAAAATTAAGAAAAATAAAAGAAAAATAAAAGCATATTAAAGCAGAAAAAAAATAATTAAAATAAAACATGGGTTGCCTCCCACGAAGCGCCTTTATTTTATGTCGACGGCTCGACAGTAAGTACCTATTCAGTTAGGTAATGGGGTAGGCGGCTCACTTAACTGAAGATAAGCCGAGAAGTCGATATTTTCGACGTTAAAATAGTGCTTTAAGCGCTGGCCATTAACAATGAATGGTTCGATAGAACTACCTTTAATTTCTATCGCGCCACTTGGGAAAACTTTGCTAATTTCGAAAGGTCCGGACCATCTGGAACGTAATTTTCCCGGGAAAAGTTTTAGTCTAGAGTTGAATAGGAGTACGATGTCTCCTTCCTTAAAGTCTTTCTGCGAGATACGCTTATCGTGCCATTTTTTTGTTCGTTCTTTATAGATTTTAGCATTTTCATAAGCATCTAAACGCAATTCTTCTAGTTCATGGATATCTAACACTCGTTTCTCGCCAGCACTCTTATAGTTTAAGTTAAGGGTTTTTATCGCCCAATAAGCTTTATGTTCTAATTCTACTGGCAAATGACAAGATTTTCCATAAACTAACTTGAACGGCGTTGTTCCGATAGGAGTTTTGAAAGTTGTCCGATATGCCCAAAGAGCATCGTTTAGCTTGGAGGACCAGTCTTTTCTGGATGTGGCTACGGTTTTCTCAAGTATTTGTTTGATCTCCCTATTTGACACTTCCACTTGTCCACTTGTTTGAGGATGGTATGGTGTGGCTATGCGATGTTTAACGCCATATTTGGAAAGTAACCTTTCGAAGATTCTGGAGATAAAATGTGAGCCACCATCGCTGATCACTAGTCTTGGGACACCGAATCATGGGAAGATAATATTCTTGAATAGTTTTAGTACCACACGTGTATCGTTTGTGGGTGCAGCGATGGCTTCAATCCATTTTGATACATAGTCGACGGCTACCAAAATATATTTATTTCCAAAAGATGAGGGGAAAGGTCCCATGAAATCAATTCCCCACACATCGAAAACTTCTACTTCGAGGATTCCTTTTAACAGAATTTCGTCACGTCTAGATATATTTCCTGTGCGTTGACATCTATCGCAGTTCATAATTGCTACGTGGACGTCTTTCCATAAGTTAGGCCAACAGAAGCCAGCTTGAAGTATTTTTGCATAGGTTTTCGATGTACTAGCGTGTCCACGATAAGGGGCGGAATGACAATGGGAAATGACATCGTTTATTTCATCATTAGGAACGCAACGACGGTAGATACCATCGGCGCCTCTTTTAAAGAGTAGTGGTTCATCCCAAAAGTAGTGTTTAAGGTCATGGAAAAATTTCTTCCGCTGTTGGTACGTCAAATCAGGTGGTAAAACACCGGCAGCTAAATAGTTGACGAAGTCAGCGTACCATAGTAATGCGGTATTAGTACAAATGGATTCTACTACTGCGGTTGTGAAAGTTTCATTATGTGGGTCTAAATTGTCGGTAGGGTTTGTCTCTAGTTTGGCAATGAGGCGTTCATAAGGGAAATCTTCATTTATGGGAACACTCTCGGTTTGGATTCCATCTAATCTCGATAAATGGTCAGCTACCACGTTTTCAGTTCCTCTTTTGTCTTTTATTTCTAAGTCAAACTCTTGTAAGAGTAAGATCCATCTGAGTAATCGCGGTTTGGCGTCCTTCTTGCTTAGTAGGTATCGGATCGCAGCATGATCCGTATAAATAATGATCTTAGCGCCTACTAAGTAGGAACGAAATTTGTCCAATGCGAATACCACAGCTAAGAGTTCCTTCTCCGTAGTGGCGTAATTCATTTGTGCGGGATCAAGCGTTTTGCTCGCGTAGTAGATAGCGTGAAGCTTCTTTTCTTTGTGTTTTCCTAGGACTGCGCCTACAGCATAATCGCTCGCATCGCACATTATCTAAAATGGTAAATTCCAATCAGGAGGTTGCATAATAGGTGTCGATATTAAGGCCTCTTTTAGCGTCTCGAATGCGTTCAAGCATTTATCGTCGAAAATAAACTCAGCCTCTTTCATTAATAACTCAGTTAGTGGCTTGGTGATTTTAGAGAAATCTTTTATGAAACATCGGTAAAAACCTGCGTGTCCTAGAAAACTTCGTATTTCTCTAACTGTTTTGGGTGGTTGAAGGTTTTTGATAATTTCGATCTTTGCTTTGTCAACTTCAATCCCCCTGTTTGATACAATGTGACCCAACACAATTCCTTGTCTCACCATGAAGTGACATTTTTCCCAGTTGAGCACTAGGTTGACATTAACGCAGCGTTTCAGTACTACTTCAAGATTTGTTAAACATTCGTCGAAACTTTCTCCACAGACAGAGAAATTGTCCATGAATACTTCCATGATTTCGTCTAAGAAATCTGCGAAGATCGCCATCATGCATCGTTGGAAAGTTGCAGGCGCATTACATAGTCCAAATGGCATTCTCCGGTATGCAAAGGTACCATATGGACATGTGAACGTAGTTTTCTCTTGATCGTCAGGATGAATGGGAATTTGAAAGAATCCTGAATATCCATCAAGATAGCAGAAATGGGAATGTTTTGCTAAACGCTCGAGCATTTGATCAATGAATGGTAATGGGAAATGGTCTTTGCGCGTAGCTTTGTTTAGTTTCCTATAATCAATACACATTCTCCATCCTGTTTGCGTACGCCGTGCTACCGATTCGCCTTTTGTATTTGTTATAACTGTAACACCTCCTTTCTTAGGCACCACATGAACTGGACTGATCCAGTTTCTATCTGATATTGGGTATATGATGCATGCCTCTAGTAGTTTTTGCACTTCCTTCTTAACGACTTCACTTAGGATAGGATTTATTTGTCTCTGATGTTCTCTAGAAGTCCTGCAGTCCTCCTCCAGCATAATGCGGTGCATACAGAGAGAAGGGCTTATTCCTTTGAGATCTAAGATATTATAGCCTAACGCGGTTGGATATTTCCTTAACACACTAAGAAGTTTTTCGGTTTCGATCTCTCCTAATTCAGCATTGAATATAACTGGTCGTTCGAGTTCTTTATCTAAGAATTCATACCTAAGATCTTCAGGTAGTGTTTTAAGTTCTATACTGGGTTTCTTATTAGTTGAGTCAGGATCGGGTGTTAAGGCTAAACATTCTCTTAGGTTGGCATCTAAGTGTTCTTGTTTCCAGTCTTTGTTCTTGAGGATAGTCGGTGTCTGAATTTTCAGCATCTCATAGTAGGTGTCCTCTTGGCATTCAAGTTCTTTGACACATTCATCAATGATATCTAGGAGACAACATGAGTCATCTATAGCAGGGGCTTTAAAGAATTGGGAAAGAATGAATTCTACTTTTTCTTCTCCTACCTCAAAGGTAAGTTTTCCTTTCTTGACGTCAATGATGGCTCCTGCAGTAGCTAAAAATGGTCTTCCTAGTATGATGGGAATGTTTGAATCTTCCTTGATGTCCATTATTATGAAGTCAGTCGGTATGTAAAATTGTCCTATTCGGACATGAATGTTCTCTAGCATACCAACAGGAAATTTGACTGATCTATCGGCTAGTTGTAAGGACATCTTGGTAGGTCTCATGTCGCCTAATTTGAGCTTTTCGCAAATAGATAAGGGCATTAGACTGACACTGGCTCCTAAATCGCATAGAGCTTTGTCTATGACAGATTTTCCAATTACACATGGTATGGAGAAACTACCAGGATCTTTTAGCTTCGGAGGCATGTTATTTTGAATTATGGCGCTACATTCGGCAGTTAGCATAACGATTTCGTTCTCAACGATTTTTTTCTTATTAGCCAATATTTCTTTTAGGAATTTAGCATATGACGGAATTTGAGTTATAGCTTCTGTAAACGGAATAGTGACGTTTAGTTGTTTCAGAAGTTCTACAAATTTCTTGAATTGTCCCTCGTTCTTGGGTTTTGCAAGTCTTTGAGGGTATGGAATTGGTGGTTTGTATGGTGGTGGAGGCACATAGGGATTTTCTGAGGCCTCTATATTCTTATTCGCGTCTTCCTCTACATTTTCATATTGATCTTTCGACTTCTCTATTTCTTTCTCAGGTTTTTGATACATGGTCGGGTTTTGGAGTCTAGGATCTACCGGTCCATCAAGGGTTGTCCCACTTCTTAATGTAATAGCATTTGCATGTCCTTTGGGATTGGGCTGTGGCTGTCCAGGAAATGTACCAGCAGGTGCGGAAGAACTAGCTTGGTGTTGTGCTACTTGGGAGATTTGGGTTTCTAACATTTTGTTGTGAGTAGCTAGGGCATCTACCTTGTTTGCTAATAGCTTCAATTGTTCACCGGTGCGAACGTTTTGATTGAGGAATTCTTTGTTTTGTTGGGCTTGATTAGCAATAAAAATTTCCATTAGGATTTCAAGGTTAGATTTCTTAGGAATGTTAGGAACATTACCAGCGGGTTTTTGATAGCCTGGAGGTACAGCTGGTGCTTGGCCAGGTGCATATAAAGCGTTATTGCTCTTGTACGAGAAGTTAGGATGGTTCTTCCAACCAGGATTGTAGGTATTGGCATAAGGATTTCCTTGAGCACAATTTACCTGATCAGCCGTTATACCTTCTAAGATTTGACATTCGGTTCCAACATGACCAGGTACTCCACAAACTTCGCAGCTTGGGGTAACTGCAGCTACGGTAGCTGCAGGAGGTAAGGTCAAGCTTTCTATCTTTTGGGTAAGAGCATCTACCTTAGCATTAACTTTATCTAGGCTACTAACCTCGTACATCCCGCCTTTGGCTTGAGTCTTCTCCACAGATGTTCTTTCTCCTCCCCACTGATAGTGGTTTTGAGCCATGTTTTCAATGAGTTGGTTAGCTTCGTCATAAGGTTTGTCCATCAGTGTACCACCTGCGGCGGCATCTATAGATAGTCTTGTGTTGTACAAGAGTCCATTATAAAACGTGTGGATTATCAGCCATTTTTCTAGTCCGTGATGTGGGCACATTCGCATCATATCTTTGTAGCGCTCCCATGCATCGAATAGTGATTCAGTATCCTTCTGCCTAAATCTGTTGATTTGGGCTCTTAGTGCAGCGGTCTTGCTTGGGGGAAAGTTTCGTGCTAAGAATACGATCTTCAGTCCTTCCCACGTAGTGACGGAATTTGATGGCAAGGATTGCAACCAAGCCCAAGCTCTATCTCTTAGTGAGAAAGGGAAAAGGCGTAATCTAATAGCATCTTTACTAACACCATTTGCTATAACTGTGTCCGCAAATTGAACGAATTTTGTAAGGTGTTCATTCGGATCCTCAGAAGGATCTCTAGAGAATTGGCGTTGTTGGATAGCTGATATCAATGACGGCTTTAACTCGAAATCGTTTCGGTTTATTGCTGGAGTAGCAATGCTTTTATGGGGTTCTTGTTGTGATGGAGCTGCGTACTCCTTCAGTGGACGGGTCCTTTGTTCTTCGGCCATGTCTAATTCTAGATTGGTTTCGGTTTCAGAGGAAGAATTAGAATCAGTTTCAGAATCAATCTTGATTTCTGGCTTAGGTAAGGGAATAGCGTGATTTAAACAGTAATCCCTGACTGCACGTCTTACGGAAAGAATGCGTCCAGGTTCGTCCGTCGGTTTGTCAAGTGGTTCGCCTTGTGAGCGAGTCCTTGGCATACAAATCGACAAAGGGTGTCTGTTGCTTAGTCTAAACGCGCAACAGAAGAATCGTAATTAATTGACTACCAGTCCCCGGCAACGGCGCCAAAAACTTGATCGGGACTTTATAAGTCTGTCGGGATACTAACTGCAAGTATACAGTTCAGTCGTTCTAGTTTTAAAAGATTATCGAACCCACAGATACTGCGTATCAATCGCATACGATCTAATGCTACAGTTTTGTCTAACTAAGCGATGAATATTCGATATTTGGGGGAGACAGTTTAGTTTTAAAAGTAATAGTACTAATTATACCGGTATGTGATAATTGGACTTAGGGAATTCGATGAATCGCTTGGCCTATAAAGTATTTCGGTAAAAGCTAATTGTTTAAAAACCTGAGACATACACTCTCGTGTTTATGAAATAAGTCATGCTACTAAACCTAGTGGATGCACTTTAAATTTAACAACACTTTTTGAAAACAATTTGAATTTAATTAATTTATTAAAACACTCTCGTGTATTTAAAAATCAATGTTTCGTTACCACTATCTGGGTTGAACCCCAACTCTCGCATGCAGGTTCTTGCCTTAATTAATTTCCCACTCTCGTGGCAAAATCGTGTTAATTAACCTCTCACTCTCGTGACAAGGATAGTTAAATTAATATTGGAAATTGGAAACCAGAAATTGTTTTATAAATATTTTTGGCCAAGGTATCATTGAATTCTTTCAATTCTTACGGTCACATACCGGTATTAATAATTTAGCCAGACATAATTAACTTAACAACAATAAAGTTCAAAATATAATTCATGGCAATAATTGGCATATTATAGAAATTAAATAAATAATAATTGCAATATAAAGAACCTGGAATTACAGATGCTATAGTAATCTTGAGGTAATACAGTAATCTAAATCTTCGAGCTTGACTTGCAGTAGAAATTCGTGTTAATTCTTGTAAGAAGAATTAACACTTAAAAATAGAAACTAAGGCTTGAATGAAAATTACAAGGAATTCAAAGCAGAATTGCAAAACAAACAATTTGGAAATAGCTGTAAAAATAAAATAAATATTTGCTCTGAGTAAAATTCTTTGACCCTTGGACTGTGCCTTGGTACTCATATATATAGCAGGAAAAATCAGCAGTTTAATTTTGAATTCTTGATGAAGTCTTCGTGGAGAAATTCTAGGAGCAGTAATAGTTGTGGCAATAAAATAGGAGATTCAGTAGAAATAGGGAGAACTATTCTGCCCTTCACGCCCACGTCTTCAATTCATGCGTAACGTTCTCCTTCACACGCGTGACGGTCGTCACAGGTGGGTGACGGTCGTCACACGCTGAAGTGGTGCCTTACGCTCGTCAGTTGTGTGTGACGAGTGTTTCCTTATGTTGTGGGGTGTTACGCCCGTCACAGGGGCGTGACGACCGTCACCTATCCAGAAGTCCACACTTTGTATTTTTTTATTCTTTTTCTCTTTGTTTTTCGTCTAGCTTTCTTCATGTTGTCCTTTTTCATCGGTTTGAGTCGACAAGTGTCATTCCTGCAAAAAGACAAATAATCTCGGAATAATCGAGGGTTAGACGATTTAATGGAATATAAAATCGGTAAAAAGTATGTTAATTATACGATATGTTTTCTCGTTATCAGTAGTCAGATTTATCAAGAATCAAATCATTTGTCGATACGGCATCACGAGCAAGATCATCACTGATAATGGATCGAATTTGAATAACAAAATGATGACAGCGCTTTGTGAATAATTCAAGATTGAACATCATAATTCTTCACCCTACAAACCAAAGATGAATGGGGTTGTTGATGCTTCTAATAAAAACATCAAGAAGATTATCCAGAAGATGGTGGTAACTTACAAAGACTGGAATGAGATACTCCCATTTTCTCTACATGGGCACCGTACTTCAGTTCGAACTTCAACCGGTACAACTCCATTTTCTCTAGTATATGGCATGGAAGAATTACTCCCCGTGGAGGTTGAGATCGCGTCTATGAGAGTTTTGATGGAAGCTAAGCTTTCTGAAGCTAAATGGTGTCAAAGTAGATATGACCAGTTGAATTGATTGAAGAAAAGAGATTGACAGTGTTGTGTCATGCCCAGCTATATCAGTAGAGAATGAAGAAGGTATTTGATAAGAAGGTTCGGCCACACGAATTCAGAGAAGGTGACCTCGTGCTCAAAAAGATATTATCTTTCCCACCTGATTCTAGGGGCAAATGGTCTCCAAATTATGAAGGACCATATGTTGTTAAGAAGGTTTTCTCTGGGGGCGCCATGATTCTTACGAATATGGACGGTGAGAAGCTCCCGCGCTCCACGAACGCCAATCTAGTCAATAAGTACTTCGCCTAAAATTAAGATGACAACTCGCTAAGTTGAAAACTCAAATTCATGCATGGATTAAAACAAGCATCGAAACAATGACATCAAAAACTATACTCCGCCATACTTTTAAATGGATTTATTCTCAATTATTGTGATAAGTGTTTATAGAAAAAGGTGCGTAAAAACATTGTAATATTTCTTTGTCTATGTGTTGATGACATATTTATCACTAACAACGAGATAAATAAAATTTTAGAAACAAAGAGGTTTCTAACTTCTACTTTCATGATGAAAGATCCTAGATTAGTTGACACTATTTTGGAGAT
The DNA here is from genome assembly GCA_948472305.1 of Vicia faba. Lineage (NCBI taxonomy): Eukaryota > Viridiplantae > Streptophyta > Magnoliopsida > Fabales > Fabaceae > Vicia > Vicia faba. The sequence goes on from OX451738.1 coordinate 1,262,612,235, forward strand.
TAAAGTAAACCAAAATAGAAGTGGCTATGAACTTAGTTAAACACATTATGTTAAGAAAATCCTTGATAAGTTCAAACAATTATGTTTTAAGGAAGTAAACATTCCATTTGATCCTAGTGTCAAACTTCATAAGAATGATAGAATAGATATGAATCAATTTGAATATGCAAGTGCAATTGATTGTCTAATGTATTTTATACAATGTACCAACCAAACATAACATTTGTAGTTAGTAAAATGAGTAGAATTATTAGAAATCCAAATGGTGAAAATTATAAGGCTATCCCAAGGATTTTCGATTATCTTTTGAAAACCAAAAACCTTGACCTTTATTATGGTAGGTTTTCTTCCATACTAGAAGGATCTACAGATGTGAGTTGTATATCGAGTGTTGGAGATCATAAATCTACAATTGGATATATATTTACACTAGCTCGGAGTGCAATTTCTTGGAAGAGAAAAAAACAAATGTGTATTACTCTCTTAACCATGGAATTAGAGTCTGTGGACCTTTCTTCTTCTAGTCAAAAAGTTGAATGGTTTAAGGACCTTCTATTGATCAAAGTCAATATTTTAAAGGTGTTGATACATTACAATCGTCAAGCTACTTTAACTATAGCATACAACAAAGTGTATAATGGAAATTCTAGACGTATAGGTCTTAGAAATTTCTTTGTGAAAAAATAGATTAAGGATGAAATCATTTCACTCACATATATACGTTCAAGCTTAATTTGGTTGATTCATATACTAAAGCACTAGCTATAGATTTAGAAAAGAATACCTCAAAAGGTATGAGATTGAAACTCCTCGAGTAGAAGTTCTAACAATGGAAACAACCCAATCTAACATAAAGAAGACATTAACCTCAAGATCTAATAGGTAAAAGCAAACTATTGATTTGGATGTTTGTGTAACATTATGTAATAATGCTGATTATTATATTTGAAGGGTTGAGTTTTTCAAACTCTTAATGAAATTCAATGTTGAAAATATGTATCTCAAGTAAACTAGCTACAATATGAACTTCACTTATGTGAATTTCGAGATGGTGTCGTCTCAAAGTGAGAATTCAAGTTTCTCTCATGATAAATTCACGAAACAAGAAAAATACATGACCATAAATAGTGTCAAGTGAGAGATGTAGGAGAAAAATTATTAAAGATTGTGTGTGATATAACACCGATCTAATCACAAGGAATAACATGTTTGAAGCATTGCTACCTAAAGTTTCGATTTGATTTTGTATTGTCCTTACTAAGCTTAAGTTAAATCAAATTAACATTCTTTGTTTCCTTCTTTGGAGTTGGTTGTGTCATTATTAGAACAAGTGAGAGATTGTTGTAATTAATAAAAACTATTAATGACAATTGATGTATTCTAAAGTGACAAGAAAATTACAAATGAGTTAATGAACATTCAATGCATGAAAAATTGTCTCGCATAGAAAGTTCAACTAACTTTAATAGTCATTATAAAGAATTACATTCATTAACTCAACAAAGGAGACAAAGATGATAAAGTGCCTCATTGACAAGTGTGGTGGTCTCAAGTCCTATGACACTTGTCACATTCATAATTTTCCTCGTCCGTGTCACCAGCAGGCACTTGAATTAGAAAATGACAACACTTTATGAAGTGTTGCAATAGTTGATAAAAGGTGAAAAATTACATCACTTAGTGAAGTATAGCTTAAAAGGTATGCTTCATCAAGGGACACAACCTTATGAAATAACTCTACTTCGCCTATAAATAGGTCATTTCGAATTCAGAAAATCAAACAAAAACATAAACTTATCCTCATCATAGAAAATTTCATTTTCCTTCTTCCATACATTCAAATTTGTATGTATCTTATGCAAACTTGAATATAGATTTAATTATCCTAGATATTCCTACACGTTGACTCTAAGACATTTTTAGAGTGTTTGAAACACTTTTAAAAAAATGATTACGTTCACAATTCAAACTTGAATTCCATTGGATTTACAAAATTTATCTAACAATTTCTCATGATCATGGTTCCGTTCAAGTCACTCTCACCAAACAACTAAACAACAAGGAAGAAAACAATCTTCAAATCGTCGACGATCGGAATCTAATCATCTTTAAGAAGAAACTTTCTTGCATGTAGAAACCAAAGTTTTTGCGAACATCTACTGAATATGCGTGCAATTACTCCCTCCGTTTTTATTATAGGTCGTTTTAGAAAAAAGTTTTGTAATACAATATAAGTCACTTTACAATTTTAATGAGCAATTAATGATATTTTTCATATTATATCTTTAAATATTTATTATTCTCTCTCATTTCAATTATGTTAATTCATCTTTCACATGTCATTAATGAAAGAAAATTTTATAAAAACATTTATAATATCTCATTTTTATACAATAATTATCATTTTTCTTAATATATATGAAAAGTTAAAACGATTTATAATACAAAAACCGAAATAGAACCATTGGTAATTGGATCACAAGATCATACTAAGAAGATTAAACATCATACTAAGAAGATTAATCGAAATGCCCAGTCACATTCACAATTACACGTTAGTCGTTTTAAATATGAAAACAATTTTTTCCGTTTTTGAGTGAGAATATTACATCCTTTGAATGTTTTTAAACTCTTATCATTTAAGTAGTTTCTTCTTTTTATATTAATAACCTTTCCTTTATTTAGGTTTATTTATCTACTCGGAATAATTTCTCTTTGCCTTAAGATTTATCCTTTATTTTTTAACATATATATGTATAAAAGACAAATACCTATGAAGACTAGTTAGAATTAATTGCAATAAAAATCCACGTAAAAAACTTAATTTGGTAGTCTTTGAATCAAATGAGAACTTTATTTTACGATATTTCATCATGTACGTTTTATCACTTCGTTATCAAAACAAATAAAATAACTGTTGCATATATTATGGGTTAAAAGATAGTATATTGATAATATAAAATAATTTTATAATATTATTTAATAGAAAATACATATTCTATTATATTATTAAAAAAAATAGAATTAAAAATATGATTTAATTAGATATAAGGCTAAATGTATTTTACTTCTGTTACATTAGCGTGTTGTGATTTACTCGCTTTGAATATTACTTTAATATATTTATCGTAATAATTCATTTTTATTTTATTAATTATTTAGTAAAAACAAATAACTAACATTTTGAAAAATTAATAATATTTTGTTTTTATTCTCTAAAAGAATAATAATATTATATTTTTTAAAATAATAAAATATTCTGTTTCTAAAAATAATAATAATATTTTATTCTTAAAAATAATAATATTATTATATTTTATAATATTCAGTTTTTAAAATTTTATTATTCTATTTCTAATAATATATTTTTATTCTGCTATTAAAAATATTTAAATATTTATATACAATTACCAGGCTAATAAAATTATTTGTTAAGTAGTTGCATCAAATAGTATATTATATTATTTAATTGTATAATAATATTTTAGATAAATAATTATACAATATTTTTATTAACAGTATTTAATGATATATGTATGACACTAAAGTTTATATTATAATGAATAATTATATAAAAACTGTATAAAAATTTTAAATGATATATAACAAATATTTAAAATGTATAATATATTGAAAATATATAATTAACTAACAAATATATTTGAAATGTATACCAAATATTTATATCATCATTTCAAATAATTATATAACAAATGCATAACGAATATATAATTATTTTAAATGATAAAAAAATTATTTATATATATATTAGTTATAAATATATTTTTAACTTATATTTAACAAACATTTATATACAAATACTTAAATTTTTTTAATAGAGGAATAAAAACATATTATTAGAAATAGAATAATAAATGTTTAAAAACTGAATATTATAAAATAGAATAATATTATTATTTTTTAAAATAAAATATTATTATTATTTCTAAAAATATAATATTATTATTATTTTTAAATAGAATATTATTATTCTTTTATAGAATAAAAACAGAATATTATTATTCTTTTAAAAAGTTATTTATTTGCTTTTATTAAATAATTAATAAAATAAAAATAAATTATTATGATAAATATATGAAAATAGTATTTAAATCGAGTAATATACAAATTAAAATAGCTGATGTAGTGATTGGATGCATGACTTATAACCAAATGGTATTGATCTTATCGGATCAGAAATGGACCGTCACAATTGGCTCGGGTAGAAGTTGAATGAGATGAGGGGGGAGGGGGGAGGGGTACCTGCAAGACACTCCGATGACAAAGTAAATTGCAGAATGAGCAAGCAAGTATGAGTTCAGAGAGATGAATTGAATACCTGACCCTCTTAGGAGAGAGGGTATTTATAGCCCCCAACGATGGGCCAAGGTTCCCACTCTTGGGCCATGTTGAGGCCCAATAACAGGAACTGCCAAGGCTTACATGTGCATGGAGTCCAGCAAGTGGACTCCCCCTGGTCAACTACTCCGCGAGAATAGGGTTGGACCCGTGATTTTCGGAGGGCAGTTTAAGATGGTTGTCGTGAGATCGTGGGCCACGTCCTCCAATAATCGGGTGGGGAGTTGCCCAACGGTCCCTAACTTGGGCTGTCTTTGGGCTTCCCGTTCGAAGGGCAATTGTAGGCCCAATCCAAATCAGGAGCCCCCCAAGTTATTGCCCTTGAGAAAAAGGGCGATGTCTTGAGTTCAGCTCTCGATACCGGAGACTTGATCGAGGTAGACGGCCAAAGTCCCCCGACAGGAATGAGTTGTTGCCCGCGTGGGGGACAAGCTCGAGTACATTGGGGGGATATCATGGATGAGCGGGCAGCGAGACCGAAGGGGTCAATCGCTTGCTCGAGAGGACGTATTAGTGATGGGGAGCTCCCGCGAGATTCCCTTTGACATGCCCGTCTTGAGGGAGTTGTTGGTTTGTCGAGCATTACTTCGTCCCTGAGGTGGTCGAATGAATATGCCCCTATATACACTCTAATGTTGAGCATTTCCTCACGTGGGTATCTACCTCGTGCGCGTCTGGGGATGACGCGTAGGAGTCGGGCGCATGCTCTTCAGTTCAGAAGGGACGCGTGGTTGACAGTTGAGCCTCGTGGCTAATGCTTTAGGGTGCCACCCCTTCAAGGGAAAAGCAAAAAGGCCCAATGAAATGATGACCATTCATGAGGGACCCCTTGGGGCGTGGGTCACCTATAAAAGGGGCCCCCTAAGTCTCATTTTTCATCTTCTCAAGTTTCCTTTCAACTTTTCTTGCTCGTAGTGTGAAGCAATCCTCTCAACTTCCTAGATTTCCTTGCTCATTGTGCGAAGCAATCCTCTCAACTTCTCAGATTCTCTTTAAGTTCTTCATCCAAGTAAGTTATAACCACTTAACACCATATTTCTTAAGCGTTTCTGGATTAAATGTCAAAAATATGTCTTGATTGGGTGAACATTTATGAGTTTTATGATGAATACTCATGAATGTTCATTGGAGTTCATGGATTCCGTGTTGAGAACTCATGAATGTGCCAGACACTATGAACGTTCATTAGCTATAGTGTCGGTGCGGCCTCCCCGAACAATGTCTGTAACAGGGGAATGGTTTCCTCGGATATATGGATTATTTTGGGTTTCTGGCTCGATGAGTGATCCCCCCGACAACATGTACTCCCAATGTAATAGTCCGCTTTAGCATGTAGTCGAGGGCTTAGGTCAAGTTCGTCGCCCTTTCACTTAATCTGCGGTAGAAGAGTGGATTTGATAATGTCGAATTCACTAATTCCCCCTGCTTTTCAGGTATAATGGCGCACTCAGTCGGAGACGACATTCCGGCCGCCAATTACGAAGACGAGCCCCATACTAACAAGGACCCTTTGGCTTGGGTCGCTCCTGAGCCCCGGGATAAACGATCGTGCTTTTTCTAAGATGCGGCAGATGCGTTCAATTGCCCGGGGGAACGCATAGAAGGGCCCCCACCAATTGGATGCTCCAAATCCCCCATCGCGACCGAAGAATATGCTCGACGTATCTGGGCAAACGGTTCCCCATGTATGAATTTGCTTTTAAAGAGGCGGGGATGCGCTTGCCCTTCAATGATTTCCAGGTCGGGGTTTTCCAGTGGCTTCAATTGGCGCCTTCTCAACTCCATTTGAACGCGCTGGCGTTTATGTGAGCGTTTGAGCTTGTCTTCCAGTATTTGAGGATGGGCGCCACACTGCCCCTTTTTTTCCGCATCTTTCACCTCTAAAGACAATCCGTCAGAGGGGGCAGGCGTGGATATCGTTCAAGTAGTTCGGGAAACTCTTCCGGCCTTACCTAGAGTCCGTTCAAAATTTCAAAGAGAGGTACTTCGTCGTGAAACCCCTGACGGACGCGGCCATAGATTCCCTGTATACTCGTGTGGAAGAGGTGGAGGACGGGCGACCAGTTACCCGACTTATTGCCAGATTTCCGCTCGAAAGGCAGTGGAAGAATTATGAACAAAGGGTCGAATACTATGCTATGAAACCCGAGGACCTAGACGCCCAAGACCAGCTTTCGTATGAGAAGATGTCAGATTATGTCAAGAATTTCTCCCCCGTGAAGTGCGTGGATGTGAAGAACAACCTCTTGTTCGACAACGAAGGGGAGTATCTTTTAGTCAATAGGTTGATCAACACGAAGGCCTTGCTCGAGTGATCTTCAAATGGGGAAGCCATGAGGCTTTTGGGTAAGGGGTGTAGCCTAGTTAATTTTCTCCTCTTTATGTGGGGACGTGCTCGTGCTATTTTTGATTTTTCCAACTCGACTAACGATTCTTTTTTATTGCAGGTCGAATGGCATCCCTTTTTGAGCGTCTGCTGAAGCTGAGGCCTAAGAACGCATCCACCTCTAGGCCAAAGAACAAAGTCACCCAACTTCAGGAATAGGCCAAATCTTCCGGTCGGGCCAGTGGTTCCCCTTCCTCATCAAAAAATCCTGCTTCCTCTGCTGAACCAGCCCAGGTTCCTATCAACGAGCCCGGGGCTAAGAGGAAGCATGTGGATAACGCTTTAGGCATAATCCCTCGGCGTGCGCGAGGATGAGAGGGAGGCAATCTTGACTGAAGACAAGGAGGTTCGTCGGAAGCACTTGGGCGAGGACGTGGCCGCTATGATGAGAGTGCTCGAGACAGCTCTTTCGCTCAACAATGAGTCCTCAAGTGCTCAATCCTCTCTCGACACGGCCTATTCCAAAATTCACAAGATGAAGGCCAAAAATGAGAAGTTAAAGTGTGATATCCTCAACCACGAGTCAAAGTTCGAGGCCCAAGTTTGACTTCTCAAAGATTTAAATGAGTTGAGACCTCATCTAGAAGCGGCCACTAAAGAGAACGAGCGTCTGGTCGCTCGTACTTTGGAGTTAGAAGGGATCACTGCCCCAGTCGAGGATGAGACCGATGCGGAGAAGAACATGGGGACCAGGGAAGATTTGATCGCTCATATCCGCGTGCTCGAACAAGACGTGGTTGATACCCTTGGTTACGGCTTCAACACTGCCATCGAGAAGCTGAAGTTCTTGAACTCGGGGGTCGAGATAGTGGTCGAGGGGGCGGGCCCATTTAACCAAGTCGTTAACGGGAAGATCCTTTATCTCCCTGATAGTAGCGACGGGGAGGATGAAGCTTGATTGTATTTTTTGTTCAGGGCCTGCGTGTCCGGTGTTATTTCAGGGCCTGCTTGCCCGCTATCATTCATTTAGTTTTGTGGTTGTCGTGACTAAATTATAATTTTGAACAACGTTGGCCCTTGTGGTCGACATATTATAATTGCGTTTTTTATAACTATTTATTTGATGGATATTTGGTATAACTTTTGGATATACGTGTCCGACGATTGTTGTGGTCGTCATGAATTTTTCACGAAGTTCGTGTTTTCGTGTGGAGATATGCGTTCGACCCTAATATCGGTTCGACACACTTTGAAATGTGTCGAGGGCGCGGAGTAGGGATTTGCGGGACGGGCGTATTATCGCGATCGGGATCCTACGCTCGTGGCGTGAACTTCCCATCGCGAGCTGAGTGTTCTACCATGTTGGGGTACTTCAATAGCAGAGCTCGATCGAGGTGTCCCTGTCGGGCACGTATGTTGCTCGTCGAAGTGAACAACATTATGCTTTTTTTGGTTGGTAGGTAGCGTCCCTACCTCGACTCGCCTACGTGGTCGAGCTTTTCCCTTCGCCGACTAAAGATGAACATTCGACGGCAAAAGTCCTCAACTGGTGAGGGACTTTAGTTATAATATTGTTTTAGCTTCGCAATATTCCAGGGTCGAGGTAACGGTTCTCCATTTAATTGCTCGAGGTAATATGCTCTGGTTCCCGTAGCTCCCTGGACACGATAAGGTCCTTCCCGGTTTGCGGCCACCATTCCTTCGCAGGAATCCTTCTGGTTTCTTTGCAAGACTAGGCTGCCGACCTAAAATTCGCGTTTTATGACTTTGCTATCATGGCGTTGGGCTACTTGTACCCTCGCGCAGGGCTGATCCTGATCGGATTTCTTCAACAAGGCCGAGCTCGTCTCTTAGGGCCTCATCGTTCATCTCCTCCTCGAGGGGAATTTCAGTTCTCCTAGATGGCTCCATGATTTCTACTGGGATGACTGCCTCTTTGCTGTAAGTCAGTCGGAATGGTGTCTCGCTGGTAGTCGAGTGAGGCGTTGTTCGATAAACCCATAATACACTGTGTAGTTCTTCGACCCATCCCCTTTTTGCTTCGCCTAACCTGCGTTTGAGTCCTCACAGGATGACCTTGTTCGCAGCCTCAGCTTGCCCGTTAGTCTGGGGGTGTTCGGCTGAGGTAAAGTGTTGTTTGGTGTCGAGTTTGGAAACGAAGCTTTGAAAGCCTTGGTCGGTGAACTGGGTGTCATTGTCCGTGACGAGCGCTTGTGGGATTACAAACCGAGCGAGCACGTTTCGTTTGTAAAAATGGAGAATGTTGTGTGAGGTGGTTTTCGCGAGGGCTTTGGCCTCTATCTAATTTGTAAAATAATCTACGGCCACGACGAGGAATTTATTTTGGTATGTCCCTTGCACGAATGGTCTGAGGATGTCCATTCCCCACCAAGAAAATGGCCAAGGGGATGATAATGTGTTCAGCTCGTGCGGTGGGGCGAGGTGCATGTCGCCGTGTCTTTGGCACTTGTCACATTTCTTGACGTGCTCTTTGGCGTCTTGTTACATTGTCGACCAGTAGTACCCCGCTCGCAATGCTTTTCGTGCTAGGGACTTTCTGCCCATGTGTTGGGCATTAATCCCTTCGTGAATTTCTCGTAGTATCTCGGGGACCACAAAATCTTCGATGCACTTCAAGAGTGGGATGGAAAATCCTGGAAGATACAGTTTGTGTTCGAGCACCACATAAGAGCATGCTCGTCGTTTGGTCGCGGCCGCTTCCCTTTGGTCCAGGAGAACTTCTCCCTTCGTTAGGAAATTGAATACCGGGGTCATCCAGCACGAGTTGTCCCCGATGGCATTTACTTCGGGTAAAGGCGTGGATTTTTCAATGCTCGGGCGAGATAGAGATTCTTGTATGACATATTTGTTTCCACCTTTCTTCTTCGTACTTGCATGCTTCGAAAGTATGTCGGCTCGTGTGTTTTGTTCGCGTGGTACGTGTGAAATTTCAGCTCGGTCGAACTTTTTCATATTTTCCCTGACCAAGTTTAAATATTCGATGAGGCTGTTGTTCTTAGCCTGGTATCTCCCTTGAACTAGAAACACGACAAGTTGGGAGTCAGTGAAAATTTGTATTTCACGGGCGCCTAAATCCTCGGCCAGTCTTAGACCTGTGAGCAAAGCCTCGTATTCTGCCTGATTGTTTGAGGTTGGAAAGAAGAGGGTGAGCCAATGATCGATCACTACACATTCCTCGTTTTCGAGGAGGATTCTTGCTTCTCTCCCAGTCGAGATGGAGGCTCCATCGACAAAGATGGTCCATTTGTGCTCCTTCCCAACGGGGATTATGAGCAGTCATCTCCGCAACGAAATCGGCCAGAGCCTGGGCCTTCAGGGCCTTTCTGCTTTTGTATTGGACGTCGAATTCTGAAACTTCTAAGGACCATTTCAGAATTCGGCCCGCCATGTCTGTTCGACCTAAGAGCTATTTCACGGGCTGGTCCGTTCGTACGTCGATCATGTGCACGAGGAAATAGTGTCTGAGCCTTCTCGCTGCATTGACGAGGGCCAAAGCCACCTTCTCGATTTGTTAGTATCTAACCTCGGTCCCTTGAAGCGCTTTGCTCATGAAATAAATGGGTTTTTGTCCATCATGAGTCTCGCGAATGAGGGTCGTACCGACGGCTTCGACAGAAACAGCCAGGTATAGAAATACAGTCTCCCCGTCGGCTGGTCGTGATAGCACGAGCGGCTGCGAGAGGCTCTGTTTGAGATTGAGAAGGGCTTGTTCGTATTCCTCGGTCCACTCGAAAGCTTCCTCCTTGCGAAGGAGTTTGAAGAAAGGCAGGGTGTGTTGAGCGGATTTCGCGACGAAACGAAAGAGTGAGGCGAGCATACCATTCAAGACTTGTATGGATTTTTTCGACATGGGTGTATGGAGGTCAGAGAAAGCTCGAGACTTGTCGGGGTTGACTTTGATTCCTCGTTCTGTTAGGTAGAAACTGAGGAACTTTCTTGCCTTGACCCCGAATGTGCACTTCTCGGGGTTAAACCTCATTCTACATTGCCTTGCTTGGGCAAAGACTTCCCTGAGATGAGCAGCATGGTCGGTGTCTACTCAGGACTTTACGATCATGTCGTCCATGTATACCTCAAGCATATCTCCTATCTGGTTGTGAAAGACTTTGTTCATCATCCGCTGATACGTTGCTCCTGCGTTTTTCAGACTGAATGGAATTACGTTATAGTAATAGTTTCCTGAGCTAGTCATGAAAGCAGTGCAATGTTTGTCGCTCATTGCCATTGGGATTTGGTTGTAGCCCGAATAGGCATCCATAAAAGATTAAATTTTATAGCCGACCAAGTTGTCGACCATCATGTCAATAATAGGCAAGGGAAATGCATCTTTGGGGCATGCCCGGTTAAGATCGGTATATTCAACACACATACGCCATTTTCCATTATTTTTCTTAACAAGTACAATATTTGACAGCCAAGTTGAATACCAGGCTTCAGAAATAAAATTTGCCTCTAGGAGGTCTTTTATAGCTTTTTCAGTAGCCTTCGCTTTCTTGGGAGACTGCCTACGCCTATGTTGTACTACTTCCCTAGCATCCGGATCAATGGCGAGTTGATGACAGGCGACCTCAGGGTCGAAACCGGGAATCTCCGCAGTGCTCCATGCGAGCAGATCTGCATTCTCTCTCAAGCAGGCCTTGATCTTCTTTCTCGCTAAGTCGGGGAATCCGGTGCCAATCTTCACCCCTCTACTCGGGTCTTCACCGAGAGGGACGAGCTCAAAGTCCCCATCTTGAATTGGTCGGAGGAGCACCTGCTCGCTGTTGGAGGGTTCGTCTTGGTCGAAGCGAGTGTCCAACGAGATGAAGTCGACCTTTGGAGGGGCCCTCTGTACCTCTGCTCTGATGGGATGTGGCTCTGATTGCTAAGGCTCTGGTCGTGGAGTTACAACTTTCTTGGTGGGTCGTGCCCCAGTGTCGACTGTGTTTTGTCCCTTGGCCGCCGCGTTGAAGCATCTTCGGGCGGCTGCTAGATCGCCTTGAATTGTGGCGACCAGTTCCCTCTTGGTGTAGAACTTCATCTTCAGATGGACGGTGGAGGGCACCATGATCAGCTCTTCCAGTGTCGGCCTCCCGAGGATGCAGTTGTAGAGGAATAGCAATCAATGACGAGGAAGCGCACCTTGGTCTGCCTGGTAGAAGTATCTTCATCGAAGGTAACCATAAGCTCCATGTACCATCACGGCTTGGAGGTCGAGCCATTAAAGCCCTACAGGTCTAACCCCATGTTTGGTGAAAGGTGAGAGTCATCGAGCTGTAGGGTTATGAACAACTGGTTGTACATCACGTCGACAAAACTTTCCTCGTCGACCAGGACGCGATGAACTTCAAAGTTGGCCATTATCACCCTTATCAGAAGAGGTATGGATGAACTGGGGGCCCCTCCAAGAAGCTCCTCGAGGTAAAAGGTGATCCAGCTTCCTCTTTGCTGAATTTATGGTCATATCAATAAATCCTCCACCATTGATGACCATGGAGGAGGGGAAATTTTCCCACCTACTGTGCATAGACAGAGGCTCTTGCACATGTTCGGGGACGTAAAAGTCCTCCAGTCTCGTGACAAAGAATGCGGTTTGGATGGGCACCGACTCGTCAGATGGTCGGGCATCCTCCTCTGCTTCCCATGTTTCACGGGCACCTTGACGAGGGGCGTCGCCGCACTAATATTGCCTGACTCTCCCCCCTTTTATGAGGGTCTCGATGGCGTCCTTGAGATGAACATAATCTTCGGTCAAGTTCCCGTGGCTTCGATGATACTGGCAGTACTTGCTTCGATCGACCCTGGGTTTAACAGGAGCAGGGCGAGGACGCTTGACGCCGCCGTCCTTGAAATCTGTATTCGCGCACTCCGCTAAGATCCGCTCGCGGGAAGCCGTTAATGGAGTGTACTCAGTGAACCTCCCCGAGGGTCCCCTTTGTTCTTGGGTGTCTCGGGGTTTGTCGTCCCTTCTCTTCTCGCAAGTTCGTCAAGGAGGGGCGGTGTCTTGTCGCGGATGACTGGTAGATTCGCGATTCCTGGGATCCCGGGCTCTGTTGGCCGCTTCTCTCTCCTCGTAGTCCATATAGACTCTGGCCTTCTCGAGGAGGGCATCGAATGTCCGGGGAGGTTCGATGCCTACAGACTTTCTGAATTCCGTGCCCGGGAGGAGTCCCCTCTCGAGCAGGTATCTCTTCATGTGATATGTACAGGGGACCTGGATGGCCTCCCAGTTGAACCGGTCAATAAATTCCCTCAGGGTCTCATCGTGTCTCTGGATGATGGCTTCGAGGGATGCTTTGATCTTCGGGTGTCGTCGCGAAGCAGTGAATGAACTGATGAATTGGTTCTTCAGATTTCACCAAGAGGTAATTGACCCCGAGGCGAGACCTTTGTACCAGTCCATCGCATCTTTCCTCAGAGTCGTGGGGAACAATCGGAATTTGATCGGTCCCCCGATGTTGTGATAGTGTAGCATGGCTTCAAACCCGTCTATATGGTCGAACGGGTCGGCGATGCCGTCGTATTCCTTTAGGTGGGGAGGCTTCTCCATTCTCGGGGGAATGGGTGCCTCCATGATAGCTTGTGACAAGGGACCGTGAGGGTCGTCCTCGTCACTTTGTTCGGGCGAGCGAGACGGAGATCTGATGTAGTGGCGGTCACGGTGGCCCTGGTCGCGCAGAGCGGTCCTCAGGCGATATGATCGTTGGTGGTCGTCGCCCGATTGGTCGGGGAGACGGGCTTCGAGAGATGTCTCGACTACGTCTCCGCAGGGGAGACTGGAGATGTTCCTCTGCTTGTCGAGGAGGAGGAGATTGAGGTCTCCCGTGTCTTGTTGGAGGTCTTTGATCGTCTTCGAGCTCCCTCAGGCGTTCTCCCTGAGCGAAGATTATGTAGTTAGTCTGATTTATTACCGCGAACAGTGCCCTGGTCGTGGCGTCTGCCCCGGTGGGAACGGGGACCTCGTGGAACTAGACGTGTTGGTAGTTCTAGGGAGGTGGCCGATCAACTTCAAGTCGACGAGGCAGTGATGATGACGTAGCGGTTGCTCCATCTCTATAGTCAAAAGACCCGAGCATATTAACGTCGGGGGCTGTGTTATGGCCGGCGGTACCGGCATTGTCGAGGCTGACATTGTTGTCAGTGATATTGTTATTGACGTCGATGATACAGACGTTCATGTTGTCTGGAGTCTGGTCAGCCATGACAGTCGGGGATTGTTTAGCTTTGGTCTCAAGTGAATAGAAGACAGGAAAACAAGTTTCCCACAGACGGCGCCACTGATCTTACCGGATTAGAAATGGATCGTCACAGCTGGCTCAGGCAGAAGTTGAATGAGATGGAGTGGGGGGGGGGAGGGTACCTGCAAGACACTTTGATGACAAAGTAAGTTGTGGAATGAGCAAGCAAGTATGAGTTCAGAGAGATGAATTGAATACCTGACCCTCTTAGGAGAGAGGATATTTATAACCCCCGACGCTGGGCCAAGGTTCCCACTCTTGGGCCACGTTGAGGCCCAATAACAGGAACTGTCAGGGCTTACGTGTGTATGGAGTCCAACAAGTAGACTCCTCCTAGGTCAACTGCTCCGCGAGAATAGGGTTGAACCCGTAATTTTCGGAGGGCAGTTTAAGATGGCTGTCGTGGAATCGTAGGCCACATCCTCCAACGATCGGGTGGGGAGTTTTCCAACGGTCCCTAACTTAGACTGTCTTTAGACTTCCCGTTCGAAAGACAAGTGTAAGCCTAATCCAGATCAAATACAAAGTTTGAAACCCAAATCCACATGATGCATTCACAAATTTTTTTTAAGGTGTAACAACCATTTTCTCAAAGTATATTCCATTGTAAGCATCAACCATTTTCTCATATTATATTGAAATATTGTTAAAGAAAAAGGTTTAGTTCAATCAAGTGAAATTTTTTTTCACATTTATGTTAAAAAAAACTTGTCGTTAATTAGATTATAGAGTAAAAATATGAAAACAAAGATTGTCTATTTTAAGAAAACACGTTAACATCTTAATAAAAATAAATTAAACCTTTGTTCAATATTTTTAATATACATGGTTCATTATAAATTTCTTACTTTTATTATAATAATTTTAAATATAATATAATATTTTTAAAATAAAATTATTTATTTAGAAAACAAACAAAGAGGATGGGGAATGTGCATAATCAATCAAAACTAACAAAAACAGTAGTTAGTTAAACAAAAACGATTTCTAAAATAATTATTTCAAACACATTGTGGTAAAATAGTACACGACGTGTCTTGATGCACAAAATGTCTCGTATGAGCCAATTTATCTGTATAGATATTTCATTTGCAAAAAATATGTGAGATCTTTAATCTAAATAAAAGAATATTGTGCGTTTTATTTTCAATCTAACTTTTAAGGAAGTAACATTTTATAGTAGAAGGTTTGAATTGCAAGTACTAAATCACTCTTTAATCATAGGTTATTCCATCCCCTTATGTTTGCATGGTGTATGACTAATATAGTGCCATGCATTACAAAATAGGTGGCTATTCTTATCTTAGTCGAAAAAATCTCATAGAAAAGTGCCGAAATAAACTTTGAACATGCCACAACATGTTGAGACCTTCGGTTTTCTCTAGAAGATCCATCTATATTGTACTTGATTCTACTAAGATTAAGAATTTTTAGGACCGATGGATGCTTGCATTATATGCCAAATGCTTTAAAAATTGTAAACTCCAATAATAAGGAGGACACATTCTCTTTGAAAGATGGTGAATAAGAAACAGATACTTTTTAATGGAGTTAATCTCTCTATGAATCATTAATGTGCATGCATTGAATCTAACAAAGTTTTTTAGATATTGATGACTGAATGTCATCATATAATTATTTATTGAGTATTTGAATTTTTTTTAGCTATTTGCAATATAATGTGCCCTAATTTTAAGAAAAAAATAGAAGACACTGAAGAAAGTGAAGAACAATAATAAAACTAGTATGTTGGAAGAATTTTGTAAAGAAAATTGTGTTTAGGTCCATGGAAAATTTGGGGCTAGAATCGTGCTACTAACGCAAGAAAATTAGCATACACGCCACAATGAAAAGGTGTCGTGGCATGATCCAGAGTGAATCCAGCACATTGTGGCACAAAAAATGAAACGTGACACGATTTATACATTATTCTGACGTGTTTAAAAGATATTATGACTAATTTAACTAGGGATGAACTTTGTATAGACGTTTTAACGAAGGTTTGATGAAGGAATACAACAACAACTTCTGGAACTAAAGTTTTCACCATTGAAGACCAAATTTCTTCTTGAATTTTATGTATAATTCCTTTAAACTTGTTGTTATGTATGTCTTAAATATGAGTAGTTATGTTTCTCTTTTATTATGTTTTGTTAGATGAAACTGTATGGATCTATTGAGATACAAGTTTGGTTTTGTATTATTTGCATAAATTGATATATTTCCGTTTTTTTATTTAGTTAATCTCTTGTGTAAAGCTTTTTATGTATTGACGACCTCATGGAACAAATTTTATGTTTGTAGGGATTACTGACCCTAACTTTGTGAATATTGCAGAACTAAGTGCTTGCATGTATAATTAGAAAGTCATCAAAACTAAGAAAGTCATGCCTAGACCTATCATGGTTTTGATGATAATAATTTATAAAGATGCAACATGAATTTGATGACAACAAATTATAAATACAAGCAAGTGCTAAAATTGTTTCAAGCACTCAAAGACGCACAAGATAGTTTGTTCAAGCTCTTCCTCCTAACAAAGCCAAAGAGTTATTGTTTAATGATCACAGTTATATCCTTTAATGATGACGTCAGACTTGAAGATATCTCAAGTCTCATCTCCAAGAAGATTCAAGTGAAGTACTTATGTAATTGGTATATTCGGCAAAATACTTGAAGCTTCAAAGTGTGAAAAAGAGGAAGTGTGAGAGTTCGCCTGGTCGTGTCTGAGTTATTCGTGATTTGTAAAAACACAAGAGCATTTTTGTAAAGTAATATGACTAAATCATGCACTCTCTAAAATTCTTTTTAAAGCCTCTATTTCTAAAAAAAAAGTAAATCACCTAAAATTATTTTGAAGAGCCAATGAATTAGAAAATGTTAAAATGATAAGGACACGCGTTTGAACTGTCTAATCGATTATGCCATATATATAATCAATTAGATAAAGGAAAATTGAGTTTATAATTGATTGTGGCAGTCTCTTAATGAAGGGTAACAACTCTCTATAAAATATTTTCAAAATGGAGTAAAATAATTGATTATTTAGGCCATATAATTGATTGGAATGAGGATCCAATTGATTGATCAATTAATTTTTCTGTTGAAATGTTTAGTTTACAGGAAAGTCCGTTTAGGACAAGCAACAATTTAAGTTTCGGGTTATGATGAATGCATGTCATCACGAAATTTTATAAAGAATTTGCGTTTGATTTTATTTATTTTCAGTATAATGTGTCTTAGTTTTAAGAAGAAAATGGAAGAAAGTGAAAAAAAATGATAAAACTACCCACTCGGAAGAATTTTGGGAAAAAATGATGTTTAAGTTTCTAGGAAATTCATGGCCAGAATTGTGCCACAAACTCAAGAAAATTATCAAATCGTGCACAATGAAAATTTGTTGTGGCACGATGCAGAGCGAATTCAGCACATCGTGGCACAAAAGGATGGGGCGTGGAACTATTTATACATTTTTCTAACGCGTTTAAAAAATATTTTGACTGATCTGACAAGGATTGAACTTGTTGTGGACGTTTTGTGTAACACCCTGTTTTCTTAATTTATTTATTTATTTGAATTTTCATATTAATTAATTATATAAATTAAATTTTTATATGCATTTGATTGACGTTTGGATGATTTATATGTTTATATGATGGTTGGGGCGGTGAGATATAGTTTATTTATTCAACTCGATAATTAGATAATTAGAATATTTTAAATAATTGGAAAATAAGACGTTTGTTATATTTTGGTGAAACTTAGTAGAAAATGAAATTTATTAATTAAAATAAAAGAAATTTGTAGCAGAGGGAATAAGGGTGACGTCGTAATTGTAAGAGTAAGTTGGGGGTAGTATGAGAATAAACTAAATGAGAGTATTAGGTTTTACTTTTAATTAGAAGAAGTAAGAAGTGGGGGAGTTTACAATACGTATTTTTGAAAAGGGGCTAGAGAGGCAATAGTGCTTAGAAGAAAGAAGAATCTCTGTTGTTAGAGCTTGGAGGTGCTTTTGTTGCAAATCTAAGGTAAAAGGAGATTACTCTAAATATGGTGTTGATTGCATGATCGGGTAGGGGAAGTCCATAAGTCCCATTAGATTTTTCTCTCTTTTTCTTCATTGTTGGATGTTTGATGAGATGAATGAAATTGGTATGACGATATGATGTGCATGTTATGATTTTCGTGCACTAATTTTAAAATGAATTTTGAAAGCCTTTGTTTGTGAATATTGATTGAGTATGTGTTCATATGAGTGATATGATTATGATGAAAATACATGATTATGTTGATGCCAATCTGTGAAATATTGTGAATTTCCTGTTTTAATCATTGGATAATTGTTGTATGTCGAATTCTAAGATCAATGCTTTTTATGGAATCGAAATCAGAGGTGTGTAAGGCCTCTAATGATGAAAAATGCATAAACCTGTTTCAGCTATAGTGTAATGATCGTCACGCTCATGACGACCTGATTGTCACGTATTGGAGAAGGCTGACGGACGTCAGCTTTGTGACGGTCTTCCCGTCACGACCATAAAGATTTTGTTCGAATACCATTTTTATCACAATTTGAAATCTGTGACTCTGTTTGAGACGCGGTTTGAATATTGGAAAGCTAACATGTAGTACTATCTAATGATGATGCCTTAATATGTTGAATATACACTAAAGGACGTGCATATACTGTTTTACTTAACATTTAATGTTTGTGGTTGCGTTTTAGCTTCCGAGTTGGGTTTCTTTGTTGTTTTGCGTGCAGTTCATGTTAACCGGTGTTGGGTATATTTTGGTAAATTTAACTAATTAAATGCGTGGTTAAATTATGTTGTTGAGTATATATACTTAATTTAAAAATTATTTAATTGTTATATTTAAATCGATTATGCTATTTAGCATTGTTATGTGATTAACGAAAGATTGTGTTTTGTATGCCTAATTATGGTTGTTATGTTATGTTACGTTGGATTATTATCAATGGTGGATAATAAATGAATTATTCGATTTTTATGGATTGATGATGAATTTGTGCATCATTGTGATAATTAATAGTTGTCCGTTGTATGAGTTGTTGTGAATTATTGTATGAATGATTATGAATGGTGTGTGCATAATTGCGATAATTACATGATAGTTAATCATCTTTTGTTGTTATTGTGGTTGTTGGATAATAGTTCATATGAGGGGACTATTATGGTGTCCAATGCATGATTGATTATGGTCAGAAGGGGGGCCTTAAACATTATTGTTGTTATTGCATTGACTTGTATGACATGCATCATATTGTGTCGTTATTGTGAAAAAGTGAGTCACGAATTCATATGAGGGGATTAGTGGCTTGTCCCAAGCCTAGATGAGGGGGCTTGGACGACAAATGAGGGGGCTTAAGGTACAAATGTTGGGACCTAGTTAATATGAAGAACTTTTGTTGAGTTGGTTCCATATTCATGAGTTATGTCGTTGTCTGGATTGCAATACATAAAGGTTGTGCAAATCAGTGTTTTGTGGTTGTTGTACAATTGATGTATTTGATGCGTGTGAAATATGATATCTTTGTTTAGGCTACCCATTGCATACTTTTGTAACATTGTATATTTTGAGTGTATTCTTAACCCTTTGTTGTTTGTCGTATTTTGTGCTCCTTCTTGGAGTACAAATGACTAGATATTTAAAAGCTGAAGGATGGCATTGGGATTGTTCTTCTTTTCCCATTTTGTGCGATATTTAGATTTCGTTGCTTTGATCTGTAACACTGGAGCGAGCGAACATTATGTTTTATTGTTTATTATTATTTTTTAGTTGTTGTTGCATGAGTTAAATGTTAGAACTCGTTATGTTTTGCAATGTTGATGTGGAAGGCATTTTGCCTTAACCAAGTTTTATGTTTAAAAGGAAGTATTATGAGACTTAATTATTAGTTCAGTCACTTTATTTGATTAATTCAGCTGCGATGAGCCTATGTAAGGGCGAGCATGTGATGAGAGGTGTTTATGTTATATATTTTATTTAACATGTGTTATAAAGCAGGTTCATGTTGCTTTGCGTGACACCCTCTGTGTTTAGTTGTTTACATTTGTATTATTACGCGTTGCGGTTTTAGGGTGTTACATTTTGAAGAAGATTTGACAAAGGAAAACAAAAATTGAGCTTTGGAACAAATGTTTTTTCCATTGAAGACCATATTTATTCTTGAGTTTCTTTTGTATAATTCATTTAATCTTATTGATATTTATTTCTTGAATATGAGTAGTTAGGTTTCTCCTTGATTAAGTTTTGTTATATGAACTTGTATGTATCTCTTGGGACAATGTTTGATTTTTTATTATATGCATAAGTTGATATATTTAAGTAATTTTCTTCAAATTGTTCAAAACAAAGTAAATTTATTCAATTATAACCTCTTATGTAAAACTTTTTATGCATTGAGGAACCCATAGAACAAACCTAGGTTTATAGGGATTACTGAACTTAACTCTGAGTCTGATATAAATTAATAGTTCAACTTAGTATTTGATTTAGGAAGAAACATTTAAAGTTATGAATTAATGTTTAATGTATCAATTTTTCATGTTTTAACTTCAAAATGACCAAAGGGATTAAGGAGTTGTAGTCTAAATAGTGTGTTATACACCAATGAATTAGGTATAACGACTTTCATAATTAATGAGATTTTGTTTCAAGCAAATAAACATCTTCATCAACAGTGGCATATAAGGGATTTTAGGGATTTTAAATGAAGCTTGATCAACTTTAATATGATATTCCTCCAACACTTTGTTTATTTTCACTATTACTCAAAATCATTGCAAACCGCCAATTTTATATTTTAAATATATGTTACAATTGCTTTGCTAAAATACAATAACTCCGGTGGAGATGAATTATTTTATTACTTGCGACCATTTTAGAACACTTGCTAGAAATTCATCAGATGCCAAGTTTTTTAAATAATTAGAATAATTAGATCTTGAATAATATGCTTAACGCACGTACTCCAACATCTACCAACAATGTTAAGAATGTTGTTTTTACATGTCACGTCTAATCTCACAGAGATTATTCATTTAATCAAATTCTAAAGTTGGGGAGTGAAGAGGAATTGAAGAAATAGAAGATTCACATCATCCATATTAGTTTTACATAATGAACATCAAAAAACTAAATACATACCTCTCATGGCAAAGTTGTCATATTTATAATTACATTATGAAACAATCTCCATCTGACAAGAGGCTTAGTTTATGGAACATACTTTTGTTATATTTTATTTGGCCACTATATATTTAGGAGACGAAAGCTCAAGAAAACACATGCAACTTTAAATGCTAGAACCTCATTGTTTGTGTTACACTATAGTAATTTGTTTTCCTCCATATCATTATAGGGAATATGAACTTCAAAGATATCCTTTGTGGCTTTAGGTGCATAACCTTACACCAAGATATAATGTTCGAGTTGCAATTCTGCATTATGTTACTGAAAAATAAGTATTGTAGTATTTTTGGGAGAATTAAGTGAATGTCTTTAATCTTATAAGATGGTTAGTTATCTAATCATAGACAAATCTTCTTGCCAATTTCAATTTTGTTGAAAGTATGGTTCTCTATGTATGTCAGATTATGCTTAATTCCATGCCACAATGAGGATGAGACATGATGCTATACTGGTATTTTGTCTCTAAAGTGCATGTTCCCACTAATTTGATGAGGTGAGCAGTGTAACACCCTTCTAAACTCAACTAATAATTCATGAATAATTTAATAAATTATTAAGCACAAACCACTAACATGGGTGTCACATCTTCATAAAAACATCTTAATTCAAACATCATGCTCCGTAACACAGATTTTCAACAATTAAAACAATTATTTATTTAATAAAATCCACACATAACTTCAAATCTCACAGTTGAATCATTGTCTCAACATAGTTTTATTATAATCATTCAAAGAAAACATCATCATACTTCATTACGTAAGAACAAGACGTGTTTCTACATCTGGCCTTAAGATTTTGATGATAACTTTACACGGTATCATAAAGAATAATTGTATACTCTAATGGTTTCGTTCTAGTGTGTAGTTGCTGATGTAATATTCTAAATCTAGTATCAAGGTGTGTGACGTCATCAGGTTATGAACATAAACACTACTGGGAGAAAACATTTGGTTACATGTTACAGATGAAGTCAAGATTCTGAAATTCATCTTATGCAACGGTTCTTAGGAACGTTAGTACAAGAGGTTCTGATCGTGACTTTATGGTTAAGCTTTTGAGGCCATCTAAAACTTTTCTTCTATGTGTTCCAAGTTATGAAGATTATAAAGACGGGGTTCTGCTAAAAAAGTTCTGATGATCTGAAGAAAAACAAGTTCTTACGACCAAGTGTTGAACACTCTGAAGACAAGGTTCTGATAGGATAAGTTTTGAAGACTCCAAAGACTTAGGTTCTAAGACTTAAGAGTGATTCTTCTACAACAAGCTTCAAACCTTAAAATCATCTGAAGCCTCTGAAGATAAGAAGAAAGTTCAAATGGTTAACGTGTGATGGTGTACAAAAGGTACAAAAAGTGCTATGTGACCTCTACCCTTTAGGGTGGCGTAAGGACAACCATTTCGTACTATACTGTGTACCACTCTCATTATGACCGTTGGGAACAAATGGCTGGATTTTCGATTAACTTTCTACCCTTTCAACGAATTTCTTTTACAAGCTATAAAAGGAATAATTGGAAGTCGATGAAAAGTAAGAATCAACATTACAGTAAAAAATCTATTAGATTAAATCAAGCTCAACAAAACTATACCAAAGCACTGTGAAACTCTTTAGAGAAATCTTTTGTGCATAGTTTTATAAATAGGCAAGGATTTGTTGCTCGTATCTTGATGTAAAAAACTTAGGTATTTTTCTTTATACTGAAACGTCTGTCGTCTGCTTAAAATAAGCAAGCTATAATACACTGAAAGTGTTCAATTGTTGTTGATAGATTTCTTGAATGAGCAAGTAAAGGTTAGATCTCAAGAAGACACTTGTTATGATTTGAGTAGATTTGCAATAAGGATCGACTGGCTTATTGGGGGTGCCAATAAGGTTGATCAGGCTTATTGTGGGTTGGCGGTAATCATTTGGTTATAGTGGATTAAGTCATTGTTGAAGGAAAAATCACCTTGAGGGGTGAGCTGGAGTATCTTAGTTAATATTGAAATAGGATAAAAATAATTGTGTTCATTTATTTTTATGTTCTAAGTTAACTTGGTCTTTCATCAAAGAAAAAGATTTAAAATTATTTTGGTGAAACCCAATTCAAACCCCCTTTCTTGTGTTTCTCACACCTTCACCCCATTCATAAGTTATAATTCAAGATAACTTAAAGGAATTAAAAACAACTTATATGTCATATCAACAAAAGGAACACAAGGATCAATTCAAACGTTTCCCAAAACCTCGATGTTACATATCAGAGAAAGAACTTCTTTATTCAATTAAAACACGCTAAATAACTTCAAATTTATCCTTACACTTCTACGAGCTATTCGCGATCACCAGCATGTTACCCACATGGAGGAAACATTCAAACAGAAAGGGTGTGTGATCGGTGGAAATAGAACTGACTGTTTAAAGCTGGTTCGCGAAATGTCGCGGTAAGCAAGAGTCGCCACCGTCTTTTATGTTCTCCAACAAGGAAAGGACAAAAGCACAGCAAAATTCCTTTTCGAGAATGTTTCTCGGTTCGGGAGGTAGATTTATAGAAAGGGAAGGTGTTAGCACCCTTTCTATCTGTGGTTATCCACGGGCTCTTAGGTACTTGCTCACTATGTTTTCAAAAATTGTTTGCTTTTCAAGTGTTTGTGGGCTTTGAAAAAGTTTCGTTTTGAAAACTTCTAGGTAACTCTTGTATCAGTCCTCAAGAGTGTATGAAGTGTTTGTTTGAAAACTTTTTGAAAGTGTAGGTGCGAAAAGATGTTTTTGTTTTTTTTGAAAGAGCAAGTACCCAGGAGAAATCTACCTACTCTAAGGAATTAGGCTGTGTAAGAGTCCTTTAGACAGTACTATCCCACTATTGAGAAGTAGGTAGCACCGTCGTTGGAGTTATTCGGGTCAATTCGATTATTAGGGACATGTGTGGTCACCAAAGCAATAGTAGGACGCCTTAGCGGTAACCCTAATGTCCTAGATCCTTTTTATCCGAGGCAACCGTTTTGAGGCAACTGGATCTTTAGACAGGAGGGCGACCTCTAAAACACCCTATACTTGATGACCATGTTCGAGGCAACCAAGTGAGACGTACCCTAGGAGTGGCATGTGCACGTGTGTCAGGTTCATGTTAAATTGTCTTGTACATGTTAGTGAGCTACGGGTTGATTTTATTTGTCAGGCAAATCTTGTCATGCATAATTAATAGTTTAATAAGTTGTGCGGAAAATAAATTGCGGAAAATTGAATCTACGCTATTAAAAGGCGTCGGGTTTTACATCGCCAAAAACATAACCCTTTGGAAAATAAATACGAGAAATTAAAGAAAGCGATAAAGTTCTAATCAACTATTACATCCTCGGAGACAGTTACATAAATATACTCAAATAAATGAATTAAAAATAAATATGCGCGCGAAAGAATTGAATCGGGACGTCCTTAGGGTTTTGACCCTTTTTGAGAAAAGAATGGAATTTGTCCTTTTTTTGTTGCAATTAATTCAAATTAAAACTAATAACTAATTATTTAATTAATTAAAAGAAAAAATGTTTTTTAGCTTTTTAGGTCTTTAATAAAAATAAAAAGAAATTAAAAATCAAAAGTTAGTAAAAACCTAAGTCTAATTTATTTTACTTATTATGAAAAATAGTCAAAATTAACCTAATTAAACTAAATCAATTTGGGTTAGTATTTATTTACAAAATAATGAATTAAGGTGAAATTAATAATTAATAATAATAATAAAATATTTACATTTTCTGAATTAATTATAAAAATAATTATTTGTTAGTTAAATAATAATAATAGTAATTAATAATAATAATTAGTAAAAGAAAATAATTAAAAAAAAAGAAAATGTAAAAGAGCAAAAAAAAGAAAAGAAAAGAAGAACCCAGGGGGGCATGCTGGCCCAGATGGAGGTTTGTAAGCAATCTGGCCCAGTAACACTCAAGCCTTATTTGACTTCTGGAATCAGCTAGCCGTTTGTTTGATTGGGAACATGGTGTTGTACTCATCCTGACCATTGGATTGGTGGTGGTGGCCACATGGCGCTTGTGAATTGGAAGCATATGGTACACCTTCTTTTGAACCCTGCACGCAATTATGTGAAGGAAAAAGAGAATGAATATTTTGGGGGACCTGGGATTCGAACCCAGGTCCCAACGCTCAATGCATGTTCGCCCTTGCCACTATGCCAGCTTTCTTTAGTTGATATTGATATGCACAACAAATAATATATTAGTGATCATTAACAACGCCTGAAAAAAAAAAATAAAACACGCGTTTCTTGAACGAACGAATGAGAGGGAGACGCGTCAACGTCTCCTTCGCTGATCCCTGGTTTTTTACCTGCGGATTTTTATCCGCAGGAAGATCCGTGGGTTCTTCCTAGAATTGTCTCTAGGCTTCAAAACTCATTCCAAGACCATGGTTCGTCTCGTCCATGTCCCCTGAATCCATCCATACTCATGCTTTGTTCTAATTTCACCTGGAACCAAAATACCTAAAACGCAAAAAGATGAACCCTAGAATCGGGCATCGCGATTCAGGGCCTAAAAACGAAATTGGATATTACAATTATGTTAGAAATCAAATAAGGAACACAAATATGCCAATGCTTTTGAGAAAAAGTGCAAAAATAGAGAGCTTAGGTTTCGTGTTCAGGGGCGAGTTTGGGAGAACTTACAGCGCTTTGTAGGTGGTCTTTGGACGTGGTAATGGTCGTGTTAGCTTCAGTGGATGGCAAGGAAGAAGGCTACGTGCTCCTTTTTGTCTGAAAACGCCTGCAATGCTATTCTTGATCTCTCACTTTTCCAACAATTTTTCAATTTTGCTTTTGCCGTTTTAGCAATGCTTAGGTCGTGAATTAGGTTTAGGTTACTTGTATATGTATAAGGCAAGCAGTCTAAGTCAAAATATGGGCTTGTATCTTTGTGTATTGAAGTTTTGAGATTTTGTTGACCACCATTGAAAACCTTTCCATATTTGAAGCAAATCTAAGATTTTATGCACAAAAAAGGCTTAGCACGAATTGGTTAGCTGGCATATGATATATAAAAGCTATTCAAATCACAAAGATGCTATTCCATTGATTTTTAGATTTTATTTGAATTATTATGGATTTAAAATGAATTAAATCAATAAAAATTAAATAAAATGGAAAAATAAATGTTTGATCCTGAAATTAATTATGGGACACGTGTGTGGCATGACAAGGCTGAATCAAGTGGAAGAAAGTGGGCCCTTTTGTCAAAAATTGAAGTTTTAAGGATAGTTGACTTTTGCAAATTCATAAAAATTTCCCAACTTCTCCAATGCATATCTTGCTCAATTTTGATCATATGAACATTTTCTTGGACATTTTGGAAAGGTCTTGAAGTAGTCTAACCAATGCCTTTGGTCCCATGTCATTTGGAGTTACCAATCTCAAGTTATGGTCTTTGACTTAAAGTGCATTTTTGTTGACTTTTGAAATTGACCTATAATGTAGAAATTGATAACTTTTTGTGAGAGCCTTTCTTGTACTTGGAGTGTGAAGATGAGTTGTAGGAAATGTCATCCCCTTCAAAATGAGAATTGGATGGGATTTTTCTGATGAACCATGAAAAAGTTATGCCTTGGTCAAGATACAATTGACTTTTCTGCTATCCAAAAATAGTAACTTTTGCATCTTTGATGATTTTTGAGCCATGCTTTGGAATCATGATCAAGACTTGATCAAATGATGATTGTGGACTCAAAATAAGATGTTGACCAAAAATTCTGACTTTTGACTGTGAAATGACCATTTTGCCCCTGCAGTTGATTGTGAACCAAATAGGGCTTTTGACTATGCAATTTGCCTCTGTGAGTCTTGAGACTTGACATATAGATGCTTGACAATGTATATAGGCCTATGGGACTTGATTGAGCCATTGAAAACCTCAAATTCCTTGAAAGAACCAGAACCCTAATTTTGACTGGCTTAGGAGGCATTTGGACTGTGCAATCCCTTGAGTAATCTTGAACCATTTGAAGATGATTCTTGACAAACCTTGAAGAATATGGGAGGGCAACCACAAATAATTAATAAAGATATACATAATAAATATAATAGTTATTACAACAATCATCAATAAATTCATATATCAACAAACATCACATATTATACACACGCTTTCACATCATTATTTCACTCACGACGTCATCATATTATCAAATCAACAATCTGTTAGAACAATGTTTGAATCTAGTACCCTATATTTAAGTTTTGATGATAACAAAGTGAAAAGATATAGTATTTATATGTTTCATGTTTGAACTATATGCTGCCTAAAAATACTATGCTCTGACTTGCAGATACGCTGATTGAAATAAGCAAGATCACTTCTTCAGCATCAGAACTTGATTTGATACACCAGCATCAGAAGTTGCTGAATCAGAACGTGAAGATCAGATGATCAACTCACGCACATGCTGAAGCTTGATGAACAGAACTGCGCGTAAACACTCTGATACAGAATCAATAGTTCATCAGCAGCGAAGCAGAATTAGAATGAGCCAAGCCAGAACGTGCATTGAAGAAGCAACGGTACTGTGCATTGAACGCTAATTAATTCCAACGGCATCATTCTAGACAAGATCTGCTCAAAAAGGAAAGCTTGTTAATAGCATTGAATCAAGAATATTGCATTCAACGTTCATCTTCTCAAGTGCTATATAAACAAGGCTTCGAAGATTATAATGGCTAATGCTTCCAAACTCTCTACACGCACAAAGCTGAACAATAATCTTCATCTACCAGTTCTGCTAAACCAACAAACTCTGATACTCCATTAGTGTTTAGCATTCTAAGTTTCTAAGCTTAATTTGTGTATACATCACAGTTGTGATATAGTTTTGTAGAAAACATTCACACACATTTGTTTTATACCTTTGTAAGAAAGTGTTGCCTTGACAAACCGGATTGTGGTTTGAATCAAGAAGGCTTTAGCAGTTGTTAAAGCAGATTTGTATTCAGTTGAATATAGTGAATTAAGACCTCGTTGGAGAGAGGCGAAATCACCTTGACGGGTGGACTGGAGTAGTTTGAGATCAAACGAACCAGGATAAAAATATCTTGTCAATTGCTTTAAGATTCCAGTTTTACAATTCAACCCCCCCTTCTTGTGTTTTTCACCCCTTCAATTGGCATCAGAGCGCCTGGTTCTGAGCTAAAACACTTAACCGTGTCAGTACAAGATCCAGCGTCAGAAAAACACAATGGCAGGAAACAACTCTCATTTCAGCAATGACAACAATGAGGATAGAGACAGATTCAGCGGCAAACCTCCAGTCTTTGATGGAGAAAACTTTGATTACTGGAAAGACAGAATTGAAAGCTTCTTTCTAGCACATGATGCTGATCTGTGGGATATGGTGACAGATGGATACACGCACCCTGTGAATGCAACTGGTCAGAAGATTGAAAGAAAATCAATGACTGATCAACAAAAGCGTGATTTCAAGAATCACCATAAGGCCAGAACCATCCTCCTCAGTGCCATCTCCTATACTGAGTATGAGAAGATCTCCAACAGAGACACAGCTAAGAACATCTTTGATTCTCTCAGAATGACGCATGAGGGCAACGTTCAAGTCAAAGAAACAAAAGCTCTGGCGCTCATTCAGAAGTATGAGGCGTTCAAAATGGAAGAATCTGAATCCATTGAAACTATGTTCTCTAGATTCCAGATTCTGGTAGCTGGTCTCAAAGTTCTGGACAAAGGATACTCTACTGCTGACCATGTCAAGAAGATAATCAGAAGTTTACCTAAGCAGTGGAGGCCTATGGTTACTGCTCTGAAGCTAGCGAAGGATCTCAACAAAATCACTCTGGAGGAACTTATAAGCTCCCTCAGAAGTCATGAGATAGAGCTAGAAGCTGATGAGCCTCAGAAGCAAGGTAAGCCTTTAGCTTTAAAATCTAACAGAAAATCTGAATCTAAAGTTTTGCAGGCAGTTGAAGAAACATCTGATGGATCCTCATCAGAAGAAGACGAACTTTCCCTTCTCTCCAGAAGAGTAAATCAACTGTGGAAGCAAAGACAAAGGAGGTTCAGGAATCCCAGAAGATCTGATCAGAACGAGTCTTCTTCCAGATACAGAAGGACAGATTCTTCCTCTGGATACAGAAGATCTGAAGGCTCTTCCGGTAGCAAGAAGCCAAACACAAAAGACATCATCTGCTACGAGTGCAATGAGCAAGGACACTACAAGAGTGACTGCCCAAAGCTTCAGAGGGAAAAGCCCAAAAAGAAGTTTGGAAGAGAGAAGAAGAAAAGTCTCATGGCCACATGGGATGACTCTGACTCGTCTGAAGCTGACTCAGAATCAGATGATGAAAGGGCTAACATAGCGCTCATGGCTAACATTCCAGATGACAGTGAAGCTTCTGAATCAGACTCAGAATCAGACACAGAAGAGGTATTCCCTAACTTCGCTGTTAATTTTACAAAGGCTGAACTTGCTGAAAGCCTCAATGAAATTCTGGAACGTTATCAGCAGATTAGAGCTAAATTCAGAGACCTGAAAAGGACTCTTGAATCTGACTCTAATAAGTCTGAGAGTCTCAAATTAGAAAACTCTGAGCTGAGAGATAAAATTTTAAAATTACAAAACTCTTTACAAAACTCTCAGAAGGTACCAATTTCTGAAACTCCCAGCAACGCTGATGAGATCATCAAGGAGTATGATCATAGTTTCCAGAAGTTCCTTGCTAAAAGCATAGATAGAAGCAGAATGGCTTCAATGATCTATGGAGTTAGCGGAAACGGCAGGAAAGGAATAGGATACCAAGGTAAGGTTCCTACACCTAAGAATGTCATGGATTTAGTTATTAAACACACTCCTCTAAATTCACACTTTGTGTATGGTCACACACACGACATCAAATACACTAGCAGTAAGCACTCTGTGAAACCAAAATTCAACCAGAGTTTTGGTAAAACTAACAAGTCAGGACCCAAGAAAATCTGGGTACCTAAGGATAAAATAATACATGTTGCAGATATCTTTAGCAGCAAGTCAGAAACACCAGTCATGGTACCTGGACTCTGGCTGCTCACGACACATGACGGGAAGAAGGCATATGTTCCAAAGCCTGGAACTTAAGCCTGGAGGCCACGTTGGCTTTGGAGGCAATCAGAGGGGAAAGATTATTGGCTCTGGAACTGTAGGTAACGGAAATCTTCCCTCTATTAATAATGTTCTGCTAGTTGATGGATTGATGCATAATCTGTTATCCATAAGTCAATTAAGTGATAACGGTTATGATATAATCTTTAATCAAAAATCATGTAAAGCTGTTAGTCAGAAAGATGGGACTATCCTATTTAATGGTAAGAGGAAAAACAACATTTACAAAATCAAACTTTCTGAACTAAAGAGTCAGAACGTAAAATGTCTTCTGTCTGTTAACAACGAGCAGTGGATCTGGCACAGAAGATTGGGGCATGTTAGTATGAGAAGAATATCTCAGATTAACAAACTCAATCTGGTCAGAGGACTTCCAAATTTGAAGTTCAATTCAGATGCTCTGTGTGAAGCATGTCAGAAAGGCAAATTTGCAAAACCTTCTTTTAAATCCAAAAATGTTGTTTCTACCTCTAAGCCATTAGAACTTCTGCACATTGACTTATTTGGACCAGTTAAAACTGCTTCAGTCAGTGGCAAGAAGTATGGGTTAGTAATCGTAGATGACTATAGCAGATGGACATGGGTAAAGTTCTTAAGACACAAGGACGAGTCACACTCTGTGTTTGTTACCTTCTGTAACCAAGTTCAGAATGAAAAAGATCTTAGAATCGTTAAAGTCAGAAGTGATCATGGTGGAGAATTTGAAAACAAAGATTTTGAGTCATTCTTTAATGACAAAGGCATTCTGCATGATATCTCTTGTCCTAGAACTCCCCAACAAAATGGAGTTGTAGAACGAAAGAACAGAACATTGCAAGAAATGGCCAGAACCATGATCAATGAGACAAACGTTGCTAAGACTTTCTGGGCAGAGGCAATAAACACAGCGTGCTACATTCAGAATAGAATCTCAATAAGACCTATTCTGGAAAAGACTCCATATGAATTGTGGAAGAACAGAAAGCCCAACATTTCGTATTTTCATCCATTTGGATGTACTTGATATATGTTAAATACGAAGAATTATTTGAACAAGTTTGATTCTAAGGCACAGAAGTGTATTATGTTAGGATACTCTGAACGCTCAAGAGGGTACAGAGTATACAATACAGAAACACAGATTGTGGAAGAATCAATCAGTGTTCGTTTTGATGACAAGCTTGACTCTGAAAAGTCAAAGCAGAATGAAAATCTTGCAGGTATAGAAATTGAATTTGCAGGTTCTGAAGACAAGTCATCAGAAGCTCTCAACACAGACATTCCTTCAACGTCTGAAAGAAGCAATGCTAGAAATCCTACAACTGCTGCTGATCAACCTCAGAAGAGATTACCCAGAAGCAGTTTGGATCACCCAGAAGAGACTATCCTAGGAAGAAAGGAAGATCCAATCAGAACAAGAGCAAGCTTCAGAAACTCTGAAGAAACTCTTATGGGACTTGTGTCTCTGATTGAGCCTTCTTCTATTGATGAAGCACTTCTGGACAATGACTGGATTCTGGCAATGCAAGAAGAGCTGAATCAATTCACCAGAAACGACGTATGGGATCTCGTTCCCAGACCAAAAGGATTCAACGTCATTGGAACAAGATGGGTGTTCAGAAACAAGCTTAATGAACAAGGTGAAGTCGTCAGAAACAAGGCACGACTGGTTGCACAAGGTTATAGTCAGCAAGAGGGGATAGACTATACAGAAACCTTTGCCCCAGTCGCCAGGTTAGAATCTATCAGACTTTTAATCTCATTTGCTGTTAATAGAGGCATCACTTTGTATCAGATGGATGTCAAAAGTGCATTCTTAAATGGTTATATAGAAGAAGAAGTTTATGTTCACCAACCCCCAGGTTTTGAAAATACAAAACATCCAGAACATGTTTTCAAACTGAAAAAGTCACTGTATGGTCTGAAACAAGCTCCCAGAGCTTGGTATGAAAGGCTAAGTAGCTTTCTGCTTGAAAATGAATTCACCAGAGGGAAAGTGGACACTACTATATTCTGTAAAACAGTTAAGAGTGACATTTTAGTCTGTCAAATTTATGTTGATGATATTATTTTTGGTTATACTAATCCTTCTCTTGGAAGAAAATTTGCTAAGTGTATGCAGGCAGAATTTGAGATGAGCCTCATGGGGGAACTGAAATTCTTTCTAGGAATTCAGATAAATCAAACTCCAGAGGGAACTTACATTCATCAGAGCAAATACATCAGAGATCTTCTGAAGAAATTTGACCTCTCAGAATGTAAGCCATCAAAGATTCCAATGCATCCCACGTGCATTCTGGAAAGAGAAGAGGTAAGCAAAAGTGTAGAACAGAAGGTCTACAGAGGTATGATTGGTTCTCTCCTTTATCTGACAGCCTCAAGACCTGATATTTTATTCAGTGTATGTATTTGTGCTAGATTCCAATCAGATCCTAGAGAATCTCACTTAACAGCTGTTAAGCGAATTTTCAAGTATCTGAAAGGTACTACTAATCTGGGTTTGTTTTATAGAAAATCTAGTGATTACAGCTTAGTAGGCTACTGTGATGCTGATTTTGCTGGAGACAGAGTGGAACGTAAAAGTACTTCTGGAAGCTGCCAGTTTCTGGGAGAAAATCTGATCTCGTGGTCCAGCAAAAGGCAATCAACAATTGCTCTGTCAACAGCAGAAGCTGAGTACATAGCAGCAGCTGGATGTAGCACACAAATGCTCTGGATGAAAAGTCAGCTTGAAGACTTCCAGATTTTTGAGAGTAACATTCCTATTCTTTGTGATAATACTTCTGCTATTTGCTTAAGTAAGAATCCTATTTTACATTCTAGAGCTAAGCATATAGAAATAAAACATCATTTCATTAGGGACTATATTCAGAAAGGCATTTTAAACTTGAAATTTATAGATACAGACCATCAATGGGCTGATATCTTTACTAAACCCCTTTCAGAAGATAGGTTCAATTTCATTCTGAAACATCTCAGCATGAAAGTATGCCCAGAATGAAAATGTTTTAATTCCATGTATTTATCTTCAGAATGTAATTATATTACTGTGAACTTCTGATCAATCTTCTTTCAGAAAGATAGAACATGCAGATTGTATCAGATGCAAGTCTAAAGATCTGAGAGTCTAATCTCAAAGACAGACGTGCTGATCACTACATCAAACAAGTGTCATCCAATCATCAGCAAATCTCTGAAGCAGAACGCGTGCACGCTTCTGAGAAAGGAAAGCGCTGATTGGGTGCATTGAGACACATGTCTGGTAACCGTTTTTAAGTATCTTTCTCAAATCCCCCAAAATCAGCAAGCATTTAATGCAGAGTAATCACGCTTGTTAAATGGCAATCATTATTTTTTTTTTCTCTCTCTTAAAAACGTTTAATTTTTCAAAATAATTTTTGAAAACTTTATTTAAGCACATTATTCTTCATTCTTACTCTTTACGCTTTCTCATAATCTCTCAAGAACTTTCTGCATATTTCTGAGTTTATCTCCTTCAAAACCTTTTTCTCTCAAATCATTCTAAAAATCTTTGTTGTGTGAGAACAATGGCATCCTCCAGCATTTCTGCAGGGAATCAGAAGAAAGAAACCTCTGAACAATATCAGGTGCCTATCAGAACTCTTCTCACACCGGTAAAGAATCTTGAAGTTCTCTCTGAGTTAATCATCGACTTCGAAAGTTTGAAGGAAAATGGATTTGACCTAACTGAGGAAATTAGGGCTCAAAAGTGGGAGAGGTATTTCGATAGGTTGGTTGGACCAACTTTCCCAGAGCTTGTCAAGGAATTTTGGATTCACGCCAAGATTCATAAACATCTAGTCATCTCTTCTGTCATGGGAAAGAAGATAATAATTTCTGAAGACCTCATTGCTAGGTTAATCGGTCAAAGTGGTGGTGGAGTCCGTTGTGTGGACATGGCTGACAGATGCCCTGATATAGGTGTGGTAGCCAACTGCATTTTCACTCTTGGATTTCCCAGCAGCAAAATTAAGGATCTGAAGGATCACTGCAGAGTATGGGCCAAGATTGTTCTGGGCTGTTTCAATCACAGGAAGCCAACAAGCTCTCCTGATTATATAAACGTGGATCAGCAATTTCTGATCTACTTTATTGATCAGAGGGTGAAGATCAATCTGGCACACTTCCTGTTCAACCATCTCAAGACTAGTGTGAAAGAGACTAGAGAAGAAGAAAGGACCAAAAGGGACTGGATACCGTTTGGAAGGCTCATATCAGATATTCTGATAGAGAACAAACTGATAGATTATCTGAGCGAAGCTCAAGTGCTGGGCACTATGGAACCAACTGTTGGAAAACCGCTGAACGCTAAGAACCTGAAAAAGATGAAGCTGATAGAAAATATTAGGAAGGAACCCAGAGCTACTTCAACTGCTGACATCTCCAGCAGAAGAGTGCCTCTGAGTAATTTCCCAAGATTTTCTGAAATGGAATCCCAACCGGATATGTTTCTCAAGTATCCAGATTCATACAAGGAAGAAGATGAAGGTTCAAAGCTGAAGATCAAAGATCTGAGTCAAGTTCAACCTGAAGTGACTCAGAAGAAGACAAAGAAGAGGAAAGCAGAAGGATCATCTCATCAGACTCCAAAGAAAAGAGGTAATTCATCTGCTGCCCCTATTTCAATTTCATCTACTATTCCAACATCTGCTGCCCCTCCTAAAACCTCTCACAAAATATCAATCCCAATCCCTACCATTGATGAAACCATACCAGAAGACCCTTCTGAGGCCTTACTACTCAGAAGACCCAGAATCAAAATTACCAAACAACCAACTGTTTCAACAACACCAGCACTTGATAGAGTGCTAGCTGACATTGAGCGTGAACATGCTTCTGCTCAACCAAATTCTGAACCACCAAATATTCCTCCTCCACAACCAGAACCACAACCTGAACCAGAAATACAACCAGAACCAGAATCAGAACAACAACAACAACCACTCACAGAAGAACCTCTGATCCCTGAGCAATCAGAGATTCCACCACCTCAACCAGAAAATAATCCACCTTCACCACAAACAGAGTTTCACCGCTATGAAACCCCTTCTCCACATCATTCTGATCCCCACTCACCTCAACCTTCACCGCTGGCAATCCAGTTGCCATGTGGAACCACTATTGTCAGGCCCCAATTGCCATCTTCAGAGGAATCAACACCTCCAAAAACTCCAACCACTCCAATAGAAATATCCTCTGACTCTGATAACCCTCCTCCAAAACAAACAGCCCCTCAGCAAACATCTGAAAACCCCAGCAGAACTTTCATTGACTTAACAAGTCTTGAACGTCTTGCTGATCTAAGACACAAAATTGCCATACCCAAACCAAAGCAACCAGATGTTGGCTCTGGTATTTTGAATTTTGAAACAGGTATGCTGCAATGGATTGCTTCTTTGAAGCAAGTCTGTCCGGGGATGATCGACCCAGCTGCTTCTGATCAGCTCTGGTCACAGTTCAGAGTATGGGTACGTGCTGAAGCCCTCAAGCTGCAGGACGTCAACTATGAGCAGGCTCAACAGAACTTTAGCAAGCTGCTGAAGGAAGTTGAGAGTCAGCTGCCTCAAGAAGTTGTGCTCCCTCTGGACAGTGAATCTTGGTCTGAGAAAGAGCAAGCTGCACAAGTGCAACCATCAGAAGACAAGACCCTTCAAGCTGAAGAAAATCCAGCAGAAGATGTAGCTGAAAGTTCTGAGAAGCTTCCTCCGTCTGAAAGTTCTCAAGCTGCCTTGGACAGGCAGGCTCTGGAAGAACTAAGGCTGAATGACTTGCGTCTCCAGCAGCGGATGGAAGAGAATGATCAGAAGATGGAAGCAAGAATGAATGTACAGGACAGCAAGATTGACACTGTTGTCACCATGGTTCAGAAGCAGAATGAAACTTCTGAAAAGATTCAAGCAATGCTGGAAAGCCTGTTCTCACGCATGCCCCCACAACCTTAAAATTTTTTTCATGCATGACATTCTCTATGTTTTCTTCATTTTCTGTTGTACTGTTTTGACTATGTTCTGTAATGCTATTTTGCTCTGATCATGAACTATTTTATTATAATTTGTTTTTCTGATCTAAATTGTTTTAGCACATCACCAGCACTTTTTGATTGCTGACAAAAAGGGGGAGAACAAGAATGATATTTAAAATCAATAACGGCTAACTAGACAGAAACTCTCAAACATTCTAACTCTATTACTTGAAATGTTTTTCTGTTTTGCTTTTAAGTCTACAGGCACAATGAAGCTCTGATCAAAATGTAGAAGCTCATGTTGCTCTGATCAAATATGAAGTTCTGATCGACCTAACACTCTGATCCGAAGCAAAGCTCTGATAGGAAAAGCTCTGAAGCTCTGCTCTCTGATAAGTCAAAGACCTATAATCTGATGTTCAAAGATAGAAAAAGATCTGATCCTGAAGAACACGCATATAAAAGGGAAGTAACAAACTCAGGGGGAGTATCTCTTAACTCTGATTTCTCCTTACTTCTTAACTCTGAAACATTTCCTAGATACCTTTTCACGTTATTTTTTCATTTAAAATATCTAGTTTTTGTCATCATCAAAAAGGGGGAGATTGTTAGAACAATGTTTGAATCTAGTACCCTATATTTAAGTTTTGATGATAACAAAGTGAAAAGATATAGTATTTATATGTTTCATGTTTGAACTATATGCTGCCTAAAAATACTATGCTCTGACTTGCAGATACGCTGATTGAAATAAGCAAGATCACTTCTTCAGCATCAGAACTTGATTTGATACACCAGCATCAGAAGTTGCTGAATCAGAACGTGAAGATCAGATGATCAACTCACGCACATGCTGAAGCTTGATGAACAGAACTGCGCGTAAACACTCTGATACAGAATCAATAGTTCATCAGCAGCGAAGCAGAATCAGAATGAGCCAAGCCAGAACGTGCATTGAAGAAGCAACGGTACTGTGCATTGAACGCTAATTAATTCCAACGGCATCATTCTAGACAAGATCTGCTCAAAAAGGAAAGCTTGTTAATAGCATTGAATCAAGAATATTGCATTCAACGTTCATCTTCTCAAGTGCTATATAAACAAGGCTTCGAAGATTATAATGGCTAATGCTTCCAAACTCTCTACACGCACAAAGCTGAACAATAATCTTCATCTACCAGTTCTGCTAAACCAACAAACTCTGATACTCCATTAGTGTTTAGCATTCTAAGTTTCTAAGCTTAATTTGTGTATACATCACAGTTGTGATATAGTTTTGTAGAAAACATTCACACACATTTGTTTTATACCTTTGTAAGAAAGTGTTGCCTTGACAAACCGGATTGTGGTTTGAATCAAGAAGGCTTTAGCAGTTGTTAAAGCAGATTTGTATTCAGTTGAATATAGTGAATTAAGACCTCGTTGGAGAGAGGCGAAATCACCTTGACGGGTGGACTGGAGTAGTTTGAGATCAAACGAACCAGGATAAAAATATCTTGTCAATTGCTTTAAGATTCCAGTTTTACAATTCAACCCCCCCTTCTTGTGTTTTTCACCCCTTCACAATCATCACCAAAAACATCACTTAAGTCATAACATCATCAAAACATCATTTATTCAACAACAATGCAATGACACAAAGCATGTAATGCAACTTAACTGACTGATGCATGTGGTACCAAACTTCACTGAAGAACATTGGGTCATTGCCCTCCATAGATCCCCACCATAGGATCGGTTCTCGCTTGGAACTGGAGCACATCATACCTAGACAAGACAACAAAATATAAGACATGATCCCATGACAACAAAATAGAAGACACACCTCCATGACCATACCTAGCCAAGACTTTTGACTAATAACACAATTTAGAGTTGATTACAAGCTTCCTTCAACAACAATACTCAACTCATTACCTAAAGGCTTCTGAATGAGAATAAAACCTTGCAATTCAAGGAAAATAATCCAACTCATAGGTCGAATGGATCACACATACCAACTCTTCTAGAGAGTGGCTTACAGACTTAGCCCTAATGATTACATCTTGCTAATTCTCGGATGGAACTTTCCTATGTTACAAAGAATTCTATTTATAACCTATATCCAATTGGATTTGGGCCTTCAATCACAACTCATCAACTATTACAAACCTGCAGAAGATTCTACTACAAAATAGGTGTTCAATCAAATCTTTCCTAAAAAGTATCCTTATTTAGAAAGTCAATATTCTTCAATATTCTTCTTGATTATTATTGACCTATAATTCAGCGCCATATAATATTGCATAATATTCCCAGAATATTCTGCATCTCTTAAATCATAATTGAATCCAATTGTTCAACTTAGTTCAGGCGCGATGTCGTATGACCCTGCATAGGACATCTTATCTGGCATGTTGCTCTAGATATTGAATCATTTCAACTTAACATGTTCTTCATAAAATATGAATTCTTGTTCAACATGTTCTTCATAGCAAGATAACATATCATATTTAACGTATTGTTGCTATATTTGTTTTACAAAAAATTAATGCCAACCCTAAAAATTGAGAACTTACAATCTCCCCCTTTGGAAAATTCTGGATAAAACAAATAATATAAATTACAATCCAGATTACAACAATAAACAAAAATCAGCTTAGTCTTCAGAAGCCACTAAGCACAACAACATGGAGTCAGTCTTCAGACAAGATGTCAGGACATCTTGTTCAACATCTTTTTCTAGCATATTGAATGAGTAGCAACTTCAAGATAAAAGGAAGGAAAGTCATGAAGCCATCTAATTCACATGATGCACACTATGAAGAAGATAGTCTTCACTCCCCCTCAATCCAGAAACCTATTCTTGTCACAGACGAATAAGTTTTTTTTTCAACTAGTGGCATAAGAAAAACATGAAGCAACCACCAGCCAATCTGTGGCACAAGGCATAAGAAAACCATGAAGTAACCACCAGTCAATCTGTGGCACAAGAGGAAACTTAAGAAGTATCCAACCACCACCCCAAGTAACATAGAACACATATCACAATTGTGTTCAAAACTCATATCACATGTCACACAGTCACAAGTTCGAACATTGTATCCAAAATCTGTGTACAATATCTGCAAACTCTAGGATGACCATCTGAGCAACCAACCCATATACTTTCTCCCCCTTTTTGGAAAAGAAGGCCTTCACAACACCATACCCAAGCACAACTTACCCAAAACTGAACAAACCCAATAATAGAGATGAAACTACCAAATACTCACAAGGTGGAAGAGGTAAGAAGTAACCTCTATAACGGCTGAGAATTCACTTGGGAAATTAATGATCCTTAATTGTTTCAAGGTCTTGGACAAAACAAGGACGTTATTTTAGGAGAACAAAACTACACCAAATATAAATGTGTACCGTCCAAAGTAGCTTTATCTTATTTTAAAAATTTGGACCAGTTCTTCTAGAGATGGAAGTTGTCACCACATGCACATGCACAGTCAGACCCTGTAATATTCTCTTTCCTGACATATGCTTGAAACCACCGTCCATAACCTCTTTTGTTGGTTTCCAAAAAAATGTCTTGAACAAAGTCCTAACTTCTGGTTAGACAATGTCTGCTCTGACTTAACCAACCTTGACCAACAATTCTTCAACTTAGCCCAAGATGCTTCACATAAATTATTATCTTTTACTAAGTATACACAAAGACACATGCGACATTTTCCATCAACAAAGATCTTCAAAGAGTCCTAAACAAAATTCACCCAAACACAAGCAACAATGTCCTTCATAATCATCCAAGAGAGAATGTGAGCACTCACTCCACAAGGATATAACCAACCTTCACTTTGAACGGCATGAAAACTACATAAGGTCTGCATCATAGGAACAAACCATAGACATGCAAAAATCCCCCTGTCATGAATAACTAAGGCATCTGCTGAAGAAGAACACTTAATAGTGAAGGGTCACATCTTCACATCCATGCTGAAGCATAACCACACCTTTGTGAAAACCCACCAGATCCTCTAGCTCCTTGAGAGTTTATCTCATATTTTGCTTTGGTTTTGTGTTTTAGGGGTTTCAAGTTCTGAAGAATAAAACAGTACAAATCGGGGCGGAAAAAGTGCATAATTCAAAATTTCAGAGGAAATGCTACAGGAGCCCTGACACGGGTGGTTGTGTCACCTGACACGGGCCGTGTCAGGGGGACGAATTGGAAAGCATGGAAAATAGGGGCTGACACGGGCGGTAGTATCTCTTGACATGTGCCATGTCAGCATGTCAAGAGTATAAAAATTCCTGATGGCTAACACGGGCGGCCGTGTCAGCCAGTGACATTGATTTTAAGTGTTTTTTTTATGATTTTTCATGATTCGGGACCCAAAGGGGAGTTTTGGGCATTTCAGACAGAGACAAATAGATTGTTCACTATTTACTCAAGTTTCCATGATGAAAACCATAACTTTTTGGCAGCGAAGAATAGTTCACATGACGAAAGATTGGGGAGATTAAGGTCCTTGGAGAGCGGAAGATTCTCATGAGCGGAAGCAATTGAAGATCAAAGCTACCCAATTAAATGTAATTTCTAATTTTTATTTTGTCATTATTTTGAACAATATGAGTAGCTAAACCCCCCAATGCTAGAGGGTGTCCCTGATTTGACTCTGTAAACGATTTTAATTCATGAATTTCTTTAATACAATAGTCTTTTCTATTCAATTTAGTTGTACAATGTTTTTATGCTTTCCTGATCAGACAAATTAGGATTGATTTACTGTTAACAATCAGCTGGACCGCAATTGTTAAGGTTTTTGTATGATTAGGTTATAATAGATATCACCTAGAACTAGGGATACTCTATATTTACCAGATAACTCTTGATAAAACAAAGACTTGACTCCATCAGAAATCACTAAGGACTTAGGATTTAGGATGAAGGTTCAAAGGTTTTCCCACTAAGGACTTAGGGAAAGATAACCTAAAGGGATGGTAATTGAATGTTATGAACTTATTGAAGAGATCAGGATTCAACGTAGTTACAGGGAAACATCTTCCTTAGCATGTTACTCATATATGTCAAAACAATCCTTCGCATCTCTTTATTTTATTCGCAATTATTTTATTATAGAAAATCCAAGCCAACCTCTACTTTTTGTTTAATTGAACAACAATTTGAACTCCATATTTATACGCAGTCCTTGAGATCGACATTCGGGGAATTTTCCCTATTATTACTACATCGGTGAAAATAGTACACTTGTTATTTTTCCCATCAAGGTTTTGGCGCTTTTGTCGAGGATTACCAAATTATAGAGTTTAATTTTAGTTCAATTGAAACTTTTTTACCCGTGAACTAAAATTTTGTTTCAGTTTTTATTTTATATTATTTTCATTTTATTTTATTATACAAAAAATATTTAAAAAGGGTCAGATTATGTTTGCTTCATGAATTCTTCTACACTTTGCTACTAACTAAGTGTCTGAGTGTTGCAGTCATGTATTATTTCGATACATTGCCACCTGTATCTCCTGCAAGTTGGACACTTGAATCGGGATTAACTTCGGAAGAGGCGACTGAACTTTTTAAAGCATGTAGGAGGGAGGTAAGACTGTGGAGAAAGTTACAGATGGAAGAAGATATGACACCAGAAGAAGAATGCATAACATCATATGACAAGATGCAGTAAGTATAGAAGAATTTGAGGTAAACAAGAATGATATGGAAGAAGAAATAAGGAAACTTGAAGATGATCGAGTTTTGGATGAAACTATAAATTTTCCAAATTTTGAAGATGTGGACAACCAACCAGAAAATCTTCAACAAAAGAGTCCCCCTAAAAACTATTTTCACAACGAGGCAGATGAAAGACAAGAAATTGATAAAGTATTGGATGTCATTTATGCCTTGTTCAATAAAATCAAGATGAAAATGATTTGGAAGCAACATCATCAGTACTTTAAGTTCATACGGTTGCTACCAAAAAAAAAAGAAAGAAAAAAGATGATGCATTCTTTGTGTCATATATGACACCCTAACAAGGGGAATGACCGTCGAGCCATGCGAAGTTAAACGAAT
Organism: Vicia faba; assembly: GCA_948472305.1. Lineage (NCBI taxonomy): Eukaryota > Viridiplantae > Streptophyta > Magnoliopsida > Fabales > Fabaceae > Vicia > Vicia faba. Next base: position 1,262,654,532 of record OX451738.1, read on the forward strand.
TGCTTCGTGGGAGGAAAACCAAACTTTTAAATAACTTTGTTTCTTTTTAAGTTTGTTTCATTTTGTCTGCAGGTAATAAAAATGGAACCTTACCGGTGAAAATGAAACAATAGGTGAAATCATCAAAGATAAAACTCAACAAAGTCTCCATCGAACGTCTTTTATCCCGTCGAAAGGGAAAGGTAAACATCGAGAAAACCTGAAGGGGGGGGGGTGAAATCATGGTCTTGCAACCATAGAGATCGGGTAAGGAAGTTGGTTACACGAGGGGAAGGTATTAGCACCCCATATATCTGTGGTACTCCACATGATCCACTTATGTTTGTTCTAATCTAAGGGTGTATAAAGTCTAAGTCTAAAGCTTAAGAGCTAAAAAGAAAAGATGCAAAGGAGGAATGAATGCAAAAGAGAAAACACTGGGAAAAAAGGAAATAATTACAAATGTTGATCTGCTGAGCCCTGTGACGAAATGCCTACGTATCCCTTTTAAGGAATCAGAACACCGTAGTTTAGCTCAAAAGTTTCCATTTGTTTTGTAATTTTTTAATGAAAAATATTAATTTCGTCTTCTGTCGTAACTCAACCTTCGGAGACTTACGCGTCAGTACAAAAGTGAATTAACATGTTCTTTTGAAAGTTTTGAAAGAAAGGGCCCGAAGGAGAAAAATATTTTGCATTGGTTGGTGTTTTGTTGCGGATAACAGCTAGTTGGTCTCAAGAGAGAGATATTAGCCACTTCTCCACTTATCTTTAAAAGGAGTCTTTGAGACATGAACCATACGAAAGCGTAGAATGGAATGACAATAAGATAGAGAAGAAACCCGCTTATCATCTCCCATACTCAACAAAGGTATGATTCTCATCAGTAATTTTTAAGTGTTTTGAAGTTTGAAAGAAAAAGAAGATTTTTTGTTTTTATAAGATGCAAAAGAAGAAAGAAAATTCTAAGGGGAGACTAGCAAAATACCCTAAAGTTATCATGCATTATTGATCCTATAGTCGAGGATAAAAGAGGGAAATATCTACCTAATATTGGCATACATGGATATAAGCCTAAGATCTATTCAATTCAAACTTAGAAAAGCGTGAATTGAAGATCCTATAGGGAACATGTCAAGAAGAGAATATAATAAAGACAGGAGAAGGGATGACAAAACATCACATAAAGAGATGACAATATATCAAGAAGAATGTATCAATATACGAGAATGAGAGATAAATAGAGGTATGATGATACCTAATGGAGAAGGTCTGTTTCCTCTTTAATACGCACGAGATAAGAAAACTCTACTGAATGCCTCCTTGAATGTCCTCAATCAACCAATGATTAGGCATACCCGGGTTGCATCAATAGTCGATCGCAAAATCATAACACGAGCGTCCATAAGATAAATGGAGTACTGGGTGACTGGAAATTAAATCGGGTTATGATTAACCAAGGTCTATACTTGATTAATCTCGTGAGAGTAGGTGCTCATACCCTCAACCATGAGACCCTTTTATGCATGGAAACACTTGGTATAAGGACCAAAGTGGTTGATTTAGGTTATGGTTAACCAAGGGCTATACTTGATCAACCTCGTGAGAATGGCCATTCCCAAACTCAACTATGAAACCCTTTATGAAAAGCTTGGTATGTGGACCAAGAGGAGGCCATGCATTTTAATTGGATAATACATGCATACTTGAGCAAGAATTAAAACATACAAAGAAATAAGATTCTAAGCTATTACAAGCCATATGAGAATGGGGCTGCAAGTTTATGAACGAGGATGTATCAAACCGACTAAACTATTAAAAGTCTAAATAAACAAACAATTCAAACTAGTCGAAATTAATAAAACAATTAATTAAATTGAACTATCTTATTTGATACCATTAATTAACCAAATAATTAATGATATCAAATGATATTTTTCAATCTAATTAATCATTTGAAACAAAAGTAATTTTTTTTGTATTTTTTCCATTATTTACTAAAGAAAATTATTTAAAAAAAAATACCAAAAAAAAGAAATATAAAGAAAATAAATTAAATGGGCTTGAAATGAGAAGACAAGGGGGTGCAGGATAGGAAAAACCACTAGGCCCGGCAATAAAAGCTCAAGGTGGAATGCAGATCATCATGTGAGGTGCTCTCCAGGAGTTGTATCATGTGGAAGCGCTTTTGGAGCGTCTGATCTAGCTAAAGGGAGATCTGATGGTGAGGCAGTAAGGTGCATGGTGTGCTTCATGGAGAGAGGCACATGAGATCTAATGAGGTATGTGAGATCTAGCGTCTTGATCTATGAGAAGAGCACCGTGACAACTCGCTTCTGGTCGTATGATCTAGATCTGGAGAGATCGAAGCATAATGATGAGAGGGACCATGGCTGTTACTGTGAGATACCTACATAGAATCAGAAGACAACCACAATGGCAGTGAGAAGTGTTATCCCCAGATTAGTGCTTGATTCTAGTTAGTTTCACAAAATTAACATAATTAACACAAAAGAGAGTGTTATCTCTCTCTCTCTCTCTCATACATGCGTTCTCTCGTTTTCTCTCTCTTATCTCTTCAGAGCTCGCCTGAGACGAAGCTCCGGCTTCACTAGAAATCACCTCGCGGCGGCGGCTGTGACAGCGAGCGACGAACTTGTTCTGATATCTACTTTTCTTGTATCAATAGGTCCGTCTCTTCATCCTGAACACTACTGTGGCATTTGATTTTGCATATGCTTGACTATTTCGCGTATATATTGAAAGGGAAATCAAACCCTAATTGTTCAAAAACAAGAGGTACTCGTCAATTATAATGAAAGCAACAATCATAAAGCAAAGGAGAGCGAAAACAAGAGATCAAAGACGAGTCTGAGAGATCAATAATGACACCGCGCTTCTGATATCGACCGTTCTTCTTTTGATGAGATCTTTCTGATTCTCTCTTCTTCTTCTTTGTTACCTTCAATTTCTTGAGATATCTTTTCCTCTTCTTCTTTCTCTGACCTGAAGGGTTTGTAGTTTAGGAAGATGATGATAGTTAGGGTTTTTTTCTTAAATCTTGATGCAGTTGTGTTAGATTGATAGCTTTTTTATATCTGTGAACGGATTTGATTTTTGAAACACTTTTCTGGTTTTTTAGAGATGGTTGAAGATAAAGGTTGCAATTTGTGAGTAAAGGTGAAAATGAATTGTGAAGTTGAGAGACTATAGAAGATTTTTATGGATATTTTTCTATGATTCTTCTAGAATGTGAAGAATGAAATCGATTCACAGTGAGTTTCTGTTTGATAGTTCTGTCATTTTGAAAAACGGTTAGAGTTAGATTTGATATGAGCTATTCATTGTGAGAGTTTGTTATATCAATGGATGGTGAGAATCTCATCTGAATTCTAGCTTGCTTGAGAAGTTTTGTTGAGTTGGAATTGAATTTTTGATCTATTACTTGACATACTTGGAACGAAATCTGTATTGGGCCCTTTTTTCTGATATCTGTTTTTTTGTTATTGTTTGTGTGACTAAAATCTACTGTAGTACTCTTGCTTGAGACGCGAAATCTTTTACTGATATTTTGTGATTACAGGATTGCTGAATTATTGTGATGCTGGGCTGTGCAATTTTCTGCTATGTTTTCTTGTATTAACTGAATTGTGATCTTTGCATTGGGCTTAGAACTTGAACTTTGTACTGCTTTGTGATGAAGTGCACTAAACTTGCAGTAACTTTGTCTCTCTTTGTTTTTACTGTGATCCAAATTGGTTTTCGTGATTTACAGTGAAGAACTCGGCCCATGATTGCTTGTTTGAAATCTGACTTGTGTGAAACAAAATTATATGAGGCTTTGGTTGTTGTTGAGTTTAAATATGATTTAAAACCACCCTTAAACTCTGATTCCTACATAAACCCTAATGATGAATTCATGAACAACACACTTTGAAAGGCTTCTTGTTCATGTTCATGAATTAATTATTAACCATGTATTTTTCTTATTTCATGATATGTTCGCTTGGAATGAGATTGGAAAGATGATTGAGGAAGACTTGAAGATGAAATTATGGAAAGGTGTTGGAATAAAATGCTTGAAGAAGGAGATAAAGATTGAAGGGAGATTCAAAATAAAAACCATGAAAAATTCTTAGAAATCATAGGATTCAGGCTTGTTAGAACAAAATTTTCAATTGAACTTGTAACTCTTAAAATTTTTTTTTGTTTTAAGCCTTTGTATGAAAACAAATATGAAATAGTGAAACACCCTTTGTAAGCATTGTATGGAAACACTATGAAACTTGTAGCTTTTTGCACTTGAAATGGATAGTGATATAGATCTTGGCACAAAATCTTCAAGTTCCTCCTCACATGTAAACTTGACAAAATGTCAAAACATTCTAAGTAGGAAACAAATGGAAAATCTAATTTCCATCCAATATCCTTTATTTGAAATTCAAACTCTTTATGATTTTCTTTAACCAAAGATAACTTATAACTATAAGCCCAACATGATTCACTCTAAAAGCCTAAACATTTTCAATATTTCTTTCATATCATACCTCAATATCTTTCCTCAATATGAATGGCACGGTCGTAACATTAGACGTGCCGAGGGGAACAAAAATTAAGCTTGTCCTGGTCGTAACACCTTTGTGGCGGACAACACGCTTTTGTTTACAGAATGCTGCATTTTGCTGTTTAATAGCCATTTCTTCTTCATTTTTCCATTCTTTTTCTTCCTTTTATCATTTATGCCTTGTAAAAGCTAAGTACCAGAAATATGTTGCAAATACTACAAAAAGAGATAAAATGTGACATAATAATCGAAGAATCGGAAATATAATCTATGTAAATCGGGCAGAAAATGTTATATCTTTTCGTGTTATCAACTACCTGTTGAGTACCCATGTTCATTGCTTTCAGCTTTTTCTTCACTTCTACAACAATTGTCTCTTTAATTATGGTTTGCTTGTTAGCTTCTAACTTCCGATAAATCACTCCATCTGGTTTACTTGCAATCCTATCATACAGCTCCAGATGCTCATTTGCAGCAATGGCTTCAATGATCTTCTTTACACCAGTGCCTGTTGTAAAGTTGGATGAGCCACCAGCTGCTAATCAATAAGCTACTTTGTCGTTATTAGGAGGCCATTTACAAACATTTTCATTTGTTCAGTTTTGTCCATATTATGAGTGGGACAGACTGCCAATAACCTCTTGAACCTGTTATATGCATCACCTAGACACTATCCTTCTTTCTGCTTAAAATTCACAATATCATATCTTTTGCAAATATAAGCAGAAGCAGGAAAATGTTCATCAAGAAAATATTTCTCCATCTCTTCCCAAGTAGTAATACTCCCAGCAGGTAATGAGTAAAACCACTCTTCAGCATCTTCAGAAAGCGTGAATGGAAACATTCTTAATTTCTTTGCTTTTTCAGAGTGTCCCTAAATATTTAAAGTAGTGCTCATAGTAAGAAACCTTTACAAATGCTTATTTTCATCTTCATTCATCTTCCTAGTAAAAGGTTTATTCTCAAGCTGTTGAATTGTTAAAGGGTGCAGCTGAAAGTTTACAACATTTACCGGTTGATTCACAATAGTCAACCGACCTGCTAGAGCATTTGCTCTTCCATAATCCCCAAGAAGCCTCTCTGGTGGTGGTGTATTTTCACCCATTTGGATTTCTTCTTCTGATTCTGACTTGGTATGAACTTAATGATCTTATTCTTTTCAAGCCATTCTAGTTAATCGAGCTTTCCCACTCTTTGTGAGGAAAGTTCTTTCAATTTCTGCGTCAAAAAGAAATTCAGCTGAGAGTTTTCCTCGTATGCAAAGATTAGGCAAAAATTAGTAATAACAAAAATTAAAATAAAATAAAATAAATTTTAGTTATGGAGAAACAAAATTTTAATTGAACTCAAATCAAACTCTATATTTTGGCAGTCCCCGACAACGTCGCCCAAAAACTTGATCAGAAAAATAGCAAGTGTGCTATTTTGCCTTTGTAGTAATAATAGGGAAATTTCCCAAATTTCAATCTCAAGGAATGCGTATAAGTACCGAGTTTAATTCGTGGTTCAATTAAATAAAATCTTAAATATGGGTTTAGTTTGGAAATTCTCACTTAAATATAAGTAAAAATAAGCAGAAATATAAGTTGGCTTTTTCACAGATATTAAGAGTATGCTAGGGTAAATGTATGATTTGCTCTGTAATAACCTTGAATCCTAATTTCATCAACAAGTTCATAATATTCAATTACCAGATCTTTAGTTTATTTTCCCCTAAACCCTTAGTGGGAAAACCTTTGAACATTCATCCTAAGTCCTAAGTCCTTAGAGAATTATGATGAAATCAAGCATTTATTCTATCAAGATTTAGCTAGTAACTATAGGGTATCCCTAGTCCTTGGTGATATCTACTATAGTTTAATCATACAAAAACCTTAACAACCGCAGATCAATCCTTGTTGGTCCGACACGGAAAGCATTAAAAATATTGAACGATCAAAGTGAATATGAAAAACTATTGCATTAAAGAAATTCAAACTCCAAGTTATTTACATAATAAAATCAGGGACTCCCCCTAGCATTGGGGGGTTTAGCTACTCATATTGTTCAAAAAAATTTCAATAACATTAAAGGTAGACATTACAGATAAATGAGGAACTTTGATCTTCAATTGCGTCTGCTCATGAAAAATCTCTTATCTTTAATAATCTCATATATTGCTCTCTTCAATCGTCAAAATTCTCTACTGGCAAAAAGTCCCCTAATTCATCGTGATAACTCATATAAATAGCAAACGTTCACTTAGGTCGGCTGGAAATACCCAAAACACCATAGCAGGCCAACTGTTGAGCCAAATAACATAAAATCTTGAAATCAGTGTCACAGCCTGTAACACCCTCTAACCCCACACATAATATATTGAATAATTCATAGTAAATTAGCATGCATAACAAAGAGAGCGTCACATGTACTTTACAAAAAGACAAATAAAACTTTCATAATGGTCATGATTATAACACACATTTAAAATCATGTTTCATACAATAACACGTATGCATCTCGCAGCATAAATGTTATCTCTTCATAATAATATTAGTGATTGAAATCCCATACTGACAATCATATCATAACATATTAGGAACTAAGGCCAATCATCACATACTCTCATACATCATCAAATAAAAGAGAGTAATGAAAAACATATCTCAAAATAAACAAACATGAGTTCTAAACATACACGTGTTACATAGACCAGAGCAATGACTCACTACCTAGGAAAGCAGATAAATATAACTAGCTCCTCCTTCTAATCCTCGCTAGAAGCGCCACTAACTTTGGTACCTGAGGGATGTCGTATAAAAAATCATTCCAATATAAGGGTTAGAATTTATATCATTATGGAAATATATAATAATAAATAATTCAACACATACAAGCATTAATCAAATTCACCACACTTCACATAATCATGTTGTGATACAATGGCAAAACCGACTATTTAATACTGGTTTTACGTTTTGTATTTGCAAATGTTATGGTAAGCAAGAGTCGCCATCGACTTTTCTTTTATCTAAATTAAGGAAAGGGTGAAAAGAACACAAAAAGACCTTTTCGAGATTATTCTGAGTAAGGGGGGTAGATTATAGAAAGGGAAGGTGTTAGCACCCTTTCCATCTGTAGTTATCTACAGGCTCTTAGAGGTTTTCCCATTTTGAAATACCTTTGTGCTTTGTGTGTTTGAAAATGTTTGGAAAATGACTTAGTGCGGTGGTTTGCTTTGCGTTAACTCTTGTATCAGTCCTCAAGAGTGTTGATAAAGCAAATGTTTTTGAGAGTTGTTTTTGAAAAGTAGTATTTGTGTAAGTGCAAAATGTTTTTGAGCAAACTTCTAATAGCTATCTACTTTGTACTCGAAAAGGTAATTCTTTTCCTCCTATCCTTTAGACAGTGCTATCCTACTATTAGTGAGTAGGTAGCCCTATCGTTGGATGTATGAGGGACATTCAAAGGGATGATACAGTCACGAAAGCAACTTGTGGAGACGCTTTAGCAATTTTGTTTAGGGACTAGATCATTTAACGAGAGGCAACTGTAGGGTCATTGAGGGACTATGATCTTTTGATTTTACGGGTATTTGCTAAAGCGTCCCCATTTCGAGGGACATCACTGCTTTATTTCCGAAGGCAACCAAAGTGGGGTATCCTAGATGTGTGTATGTGCAATTGTGTTCAATTCAGTTATCGTAGTCTTGAGTTATGTTTGCTAACGTTTTAATTTCAGTCTTGCCATACATGCCAAGTTACTAGCAATTAATATGTACAAAATATAAAGTGCGGAAGTATAAACCTACACTATTACATGGCTTCGAGGTGGGGATTTACAATGTACAAAAATTGGGGTAAGAAAAATAAAGAAAGCAGATAAAAGTCCTACTTAGTCTATTACATACCAGTATACATTTACATTATTATAAAAAATGCGAGAACAAAATAATGCGCGCGAAACGAATATTACGTCTAAAAGAAACCTAAGGAATTGCTAAGTAAAAATCTTTTTGGTTGTTTTTATTTGTTTAGAAAAATACTAAATTAAATTAAACCTAAATTTAATTAATTAAAGTAAAAAGAAAATTATTGATCAAAATTAAATTCTAAACAAAGACCTAACATTTTTTACATTTTTTATTTAAGAAAATATTTGAATGAAATAACCTAAGTCTAATTGATATTAAAGTTAATAAAATAAAATTAGAATAATTAACTAATTAATTAAAATAATTTTAGAAATCCTAAATCTATTTATTTATTTTTTGATTTTTTTATGATTTGTTAGAAAAAGATTAAAAGAAAATAAACATGATAAAACAAAAAGAATTAAAAAAATTGCAAATGGGCCTGGGTGTTATGAAGAAAATATGGGGGAGTTGTTTGAAAATTCACTCGTCCAAAGGAGGAAAGCCCAGATCTGCTCGGATCCAGTGAGGTGAAACTCTAAGGGAACATGGTAGATCTTAAATTAAAACCCTTAGATCAAGAGCCAACATGATTTGGATGGTCATATTTGATGGCGCATGGTAAACGTCAAGCCAATAGGAACACCAGATCTGCATGAAAATGTTAAGAAATAATAAAATGCTGGACCTGGGACTCGAACCCAGGTCCTCTCCTCATACACACGCCTTTCCTGGCAACTGAGCCACTTGGTCATTCATACATATAATACAACAATAATATAATATACAAAAACACGTCCATATATGAAAATAAAAAAAAGCGCGCGCTGGATTTGAATGAGCCAATAGGACAATGCTATGCTTCGTCTTCTTCACCCTCCGTTATCTTAGGTACTGCAAACTATAGTGACAGTTTTCATTTGTCACTATAGCACCTGCATCATGAAATATCCAAAATACGCAATACAAATTACATGTGAGGCCATGGATCAATTGGCCTCATTCTCCTGAGCACGATGGTGCCCCTGGTTTGGACTAATTTTTACCAATACCGAAAACCCCAATTTGGAGGTTCAAACCCTAACCATGGCAAAATGCGATTCCTGCATCAAAACTTCAATCCAACCATGCAGGAAGCTTGCAAACACTGAAATGAACAGAAATGCATGGTCAAAATGGATTTATATTACATGAATCGAAGAAAAAACATTTAAAAAAATTGCAAACCGTGTGAACTTTGCTGGGACTTTTAGTGATGCTTCAAGACGTGGTAATGAGTGGAATAGCTTCAGGGGACCTCCAGGAATGTATTGGGATCCTTTGTTTGGACTGAGGAAGGCTGAAAATGTGTTTTTGAATTTCTCAACTTTGACAAATTTTGCAATTTAGTGTGCTCTCTTCAGGCTGTATATGCGTGTCCATTTGACTTGCAAGTGTGTTGCTTAAACAGAGGAGATGGAAGGGACAATAAAACAAAGAATGAAAAGACCATAAATATGTTCTTCAAGGCCATGAATGAAAATTTGAATTTTGGCAAGATACATGGAATTCTTGTCTTTTTTCAAATTTGAATGAATGTGGACATGGTTGCACGAATTCTTGGGCCCAAGGATGACCAAAAACACTTGCCGAAATGCTCAAAGCCCATTTCCAATTATTTTATACATTTTATTTTATATTTATTTGAATAAAATAAAATAAATATGTACACAACAGGTAGAAAATGTAAGGCATGGTAAAGAATGATTTTATAGGTCCTCTATGAGGTTAGGAAGATTCTTGAAGTCCAAGAAATTGAGCCCTTGGCTTAAAACTTCAAATTTGCTCAATGCACTTTTCTTGAAATTTCCCAAATTTTCCGAACTTGGGAAAGCCATAACTTGCTCAATTTTGATTTCATGATGATGATCTTGGACTTTTTGGAAAGCCCAAGATGTCTAATTCAATCCCTATTTTGATCAATTTTGCATTTGAAGACTTTATATTGATGTAAATGGTCTTGAAAAAAAGTGCCTTTTGTTGACTTTCTAAAAATGATCTGTAATGTATGAGCTTGTATGTTTCAAATGGTGCATTTCTTGGACTTGAAGGATAAAGTTAAGTTGTAGGGAATGATATTATCTTCAATATGAGCTTTGGTTGGGGAAAAATGGATGAAATATGTGGAAGTTAAGCCAGGTCAAAGTTCAGTTGACTTTTCCTATAAAAACCCTAATTTAGCAATTCTTGACTTTTGATGAACTAAAGACATTTCTTTAGGAATCATGATCAACCCTTGATCAAATGATGGATATTACTTCAAAATGTTGATGTTGACCAAAAATCTTGAAGTTTGACTATACATGGGCCACAGTTGACTTTTGACCTAGTACAATTGATTTTCAAGTATTTGGGAAATTGATTGAGCAAACTTGTAGTGCAAGGCATGAAATTTGTCACGGACAATATTTAAGGCATAATAGGACCATCAAAAACATTTGGGACCTTTGGAGCTCACACATCTTGATGAAAAGTGAAACCCTAACTAGAGGTTCATTGCTTATGAGGAGAATTTGTCTGGTCAATTCTTGGTCAACCTTGAGAAATTGAGGATCTCTAAGAGCATGCTTTGAGTAAAAATGGGAGGGAAAATGTTGGGGTACAATAGCTTCCCCTGTTCAATCTTCTTAAACTTGAGTATTTAGATTGGCTTGTCTGCCTTTCGTGATCTGAAGGTTGAAGATGATTGAACACTAGAGTACTTATAAATTTGTACTCGCATGAAGTAATAATGATGGTTGATGATGTCGGGAATGGGCTATCAAATTCCATTTGGAGAAGATGACAGAGAGTCATCGGAGTTGGGCTTAAATATGCCATCTAATATAAATGCTGATTTCATAAATGGTCCCTTTGGGGGTTCCTATTGCCGCTGTCTGAGGAGGATTCCGCTGGGGAATGTGGGTTTCTGCAATTTTCCTGATTGAGGAAAACTCTATGGGGAATAGAGTCTAGGAAATTTAGTTGTCCATTACTCTACTAGGGAAGCTATCTCTTGACTGGAGAGATGAAAGTTTGTTCCTTTCTGGTCGAAATCCAGGCTTCACAGTAACTTAGTAAAGATGACAAAAGTCGTTTGTTATCTGGTCGTAATCCAGGCTTCACAGCAATCTACTGGGGAATATGAAATTAAAAAGTTGTCTGGTCATACCCCAGGCTCCAAAGTAACTCAAACTGTTTATCTGGTTGGAATCCAGGTTTTAGTGACTCGAACTATTATCTGGTCGTATCCAGGCTTCAGTGATTTAAAGAGATCAAGCTGTTATGTGGTCGGATCCAGGCTTCAAATTGAATTTGAGGTACTCTATTATCTGGTCGAGTCCAGGCTTCATAGTAATTGACAGAGTAAACTGCTATCTGGTCAGACTCCAGGCTGCGTAGTAAATTTACAGAGTAAACTACTAACTGGTCAGATTCCAGGCTTCGCAGTAAAATAAAACTGAATTGTTATCTGGTCGTACTCCAGGCTTCACAGTAATTAAAGAAGCGAACTACTATCTGGTTAAATTCTAGGCTTCGTAACAACTTAAATTGTTATCTGGTCGAAATCCAGGCTTTATAGTAGCTTGCTAGGGATAATGGAATTAACCGTTACCTGAAAATGTATTAGAAAGAGCCTGTGTAGGGCTGTTTCAGGATGAGTCCGTGTTAGTCTGCATCCAGAGATATATGAGAAGGAACCTGTGTAAGATTGCTTCGTCTGGTCATGTAGATATCTTTCTTGTCTGGTTTCATGTGTTAATCTACCACCAACTGTTCATAGATAGTTGTCATGTCTACTTTCAGGTATTAATATGGAATTTTGGAATTTGTCGGTCATTGAGATAGTTGTCATGGCTTATTACAGGTATTAATCTCTAACCTGAGAAAGAAAGACAATTTTCCTGGCTTGTTACAGATATTAATCTTTAATCTCTTTATGTAGATAGTTCTCCTAGCCGGTTACAGGTGTTAATCCATAATTGGTCGTTCACAGATAGTTCTCCTGGCTGGTTACAAGTATAAACCCGAGACTTGTTTTGTTGGTCACATAGATAGTTTCCCGGTCCGGTTTCAGGCATTAATCTGTGGCCTATTGTATTTGTTGGTAAACCCGTCTTGCTTCTGGAGCTTATTCCATTTGGTCGTGTAGATGGTTTTTAGTCTGGTTTCGGGTGTTAAACTTTGACCTATTGTATAAGTTGATACTGTTTGTCTTTCTGCAAACTCAACCTGGAAAGGTAAAGTTAGTTTCATGCGATGTCATGATGTATGAATTGCATGAAGCTCTCAAAATAAATGAGATTGTGATATATGCATTTGTGTTGCATATGCTATGTTATTTGTAGAAATGATGTATGAATGCAATGTATGAACGCGTCAGTTGTTCCATTGCTATGTTGTTGAATTAGGGAAAATAAATCCCGGTTGCTGGTGGTGAAGAATGTAGGTCTTTAGATTTATTAAAGTTGAAATGTGGGAGATGAACTTCCATTGTTAGATGAATAAACTCTGTCGGGAAAGCTAAACTTTGTGAACTGTTTAGAGATTTTGTTGAAATCCTGCTGGGGAATCTTGAGAAGCTTGGCGACTTCACTGGGGAATTTTGGAATAGCAATTGGAGATTTTTGCTCTGCTGGGGACGAAGCTTTATAATCTGCTTGAGATTTTAAAAAACTCTGTTGGGGATCTTTGACTTCTACTTGAGGATGTGACAGGAAGATGCCACTATTTCTGTACCTCATGGAATGAGAAGTATACTAGAATGAACACGTGTATGAATGTAACTAGAAACTGTGTGAGGGAGTGTCAGAATGAATCTCTATTGTGATTGTTTCTGAACAGAAAGATGTACTGAATGAGTATCAGAATGGAATCCGCAGCTGGAGCATATCTGAACTGTATCTGAAAGCTGAATCTAAATGAGTATCAGAATGGAATCCGTATAGAGAGCGTATCCGAATTGTATCTGAAAGTTGTATCTGAATGAGTATCAGAATGGCATATGTATCGGGAGTGTATCTGAATTGTATCCGAAAGCTGTATCTGAATGAGTATCAGAATGGAATCCATATCTGGAGCGCATCTGAACTGTATCTGAAAGCTGAATCTGAATGAGTATAAGAATGGAATCTGTATCTGGAGCGTATCTGAATTGTATCTGAAACTGAATTTGAATGAGTATCAGAATGGAATCCACAACTGGAGAATATCGGAATTATATCTAAAAGCTGAATCTGAATGAGTATCAGAATGACATCTGTATCTAGAGAGTATCTGAACTATATCTGAAAGATGAATCTGAATGAGTATCAAAATGGCATCCGTATCTGGAGCGTATCTGAACTGTATCTGGAAGTTGTATTGGATGAGTATCAGAATGGCATCCGTATCTGGAGCATATCTGAAATATATCTGACAGTTGTATTCAATGAGTATCAGAATGGCATCCGTATCTGGAGCGTATCTGAACTGTATCTGGAAGCTATATTGAATGAGTATCAGAATGGCATATATACTTGGAGCATATCTAAACTGTATCTGAAACTGAATCTGAATGAGTATCAAAAAGGCATCAGTATTTGGAGCGTATCTGAACTGTATCTAAAAGCTGAATCTGAATGAGTATCAGAATGACATCCGTATCTAGAGGGCATCTGAACTACATCTGAAAGATGAATCTGAATGAGTATCAAAATGATATCCGTAACTGGAGCGTATCTGAACTGTATCTGGAAGCTGTATTGAATGAGTATCAGAATGGCATTTGTATCTGGAGCATATATGAATTGTATCTGACAGCTATATTCAATGAGTATAAGAATGGCATCCGTATCTAGAGCATATCTGAACTGTATCTGGAAGCTGTATTGAATGAGTATCAGAATGGCATCTATATTTGGAGCGTATCTGAACTGAATCTGACAGATGTATTGAATGAGTATCAGAATGGCATCTGTATCTGGAGCGTATCTGAACTGTATCTGACAGCTGTATTGAATGAGTATCGGAATGTCATTCGTATATGGAGCGTATCTGAATTGTATCTGGATGCTGTATCTGAATGAGTATCAGAATGGCATCCGTATCTGGAGCGTATATGAACTATATCTGGAATAGAAATATGGAATCTTTAGAGTTTTTCCACTGAGAATTCTTGTTTTGTTGTTTTGAGAAGAAATCCGCTAGGGAACATGAAAAGCTTGTGAACCAGGTTACCGAATTCTTTAAGATGCCGGAGCAGTAATTGGAGATTGTTTCTCTACCAGGGATACAAGAATGCTTGACATCACTTGGCTGTAAGTTGAGGATATGGCAGTGACTTTTTAGTAGAATTCCCCTGCCTCTGTACTTGCTGGAGAAAGTAGCTGCGGAGGTTTTGTGAATGGTTTGAGTGTTATCCCAACTCTTGGGGTATTGAGTAGATGTTGATCAGGGCGATAAGTCTTCAACTAATAGACAAGTGACGATATGATGGGACATATTGTACGCTTTAAATCCCTAAATTTTTCCTGGACTGTCCTTTCATATTTTCGGTCCATCGGGATACCCTTTTTTGCCCAAGCCACCTTTTCAGGTTTTCGACTATCCGGGTGTATAGTTTTATTTATATATCCTTAGTTTTTGCTCGAACCATTTTGGTTCACCGGGATGCCCTTATTTTTTCCTAGGCCAGTCAACCTAGCCGGTCTTTTTTTATGCGTAGTATCTTTTAACTATGTCCGCGTTTACCGGGTGTGGAAGGTCGTCACCATCCATAGTGGTTAAGATCATGGCTCCACCAAAAAATACGTTCTTGATTACGAATGACCCTTCTTATGTGGGAGCCTGTGTGGGGATGCTTCAGGATGAATCTGGTGCATCTGATGTTTGATCAAGTTTCTGATAGTCTTGAATTTCCTAGGTATCTTTGCTAAGACATGATACTGACACCATCTGATACTACTGGCACAGACAAGAAATTTGGTGGTACCAAAGGTTCAAATTTCACAGTGATTTTTGCTGGAATCCCCGATTAATGTAACAAGCCCTGAGTGATTCATATGGAGACCTGCCCCTGGCTATTCATCACTTTTGGAGAGATTCTTTGCATATTGGATTGACTGCGCCTGATTAATTAGACACCATGTCATGCACCATGATTATGAAAGGCTTGTTATTGGGAATGTTTTTTTTTTCGTCTGAGATGATTTTATCCATTGAAAGGATCTTCGTTCACTGAATATTCATCGTGTGAATTTCTCTACTGTTTGAACAATTAGCCACATGCAAACAATGTCATTTAAAGAATGCAAAGCTTATGTCTGTCTTGAAGTTTGAAAATTCATTTTTTTAGTAAAACAAACAAATTTTGTAAGAGTGTGATATCAACTCAGAATTTATAGCAAACCTTATAGGAGTCAGGATACCTTTTATAACATTATGCTTTCAAACTAACCCATGCTTCAGCTAGAACTTTTAAGGGTTGTAACATGGCCTGGTTCACGGTTTTAAGAAACAAAGGATAAAGGATCAAAATTTAATTGTACCCAACCCGTTCTTTGTGATGTTCTTCAGTCCCATGCTCAGTTAATTGTGCGTTTAACTCCTGCTTGAGTCTTTGTTCTGATATTCCGGTGATGGTTCAGAAATTGAAAGTTTATTTTGAAGAGGGAGTCATTTTTGTAATCTTATTTTTGTCGAGGATTTGTAGTAACCTTTCTTTTGTTTTCGTTATCCCTACTTTTTCCTGAACTGTTTCTTTTGTGATTACAGCCAGCGGGATTCCCCCGTTTTTTTCTTAAGTCTCCTTCATAGGTTTTGACTTAGCGGGCCTTTCTTTTGAGAGATAATGACTGTCGGCTTTAATGATTATGTGGAACCATCACCATCTTCTGATTTGGAAGGACGTCTTTGATGCCATTCATTATGTACGAAGTGGAAAATTGCGACTGAATGCACATCTAAATTAACTGAGAAAACTACCTTGCCCTAGGTTATGATTAAGGGTTTTAATTTGTGTGAAAAGAAAACTCCTACTTCTTAGGCTCAAAGGAGTTGACTAGGGATTATCTTCCTCATAAATCCACTGTTTAGGATATGAAACAACGCCTCTACATCGTCAGCAGGGTCTGTTCAAAAGCATACTGTAGAGATTGTGGCATCGTTTTCGTCATCCTCCCTCTAAAGGCTTATAGCTTTTAATCAAGAGTTGAATATCGCAAAAAGGAAGTAAAAGCACAGTTTTAGTATAGTGACATCGAATGAAATAATTCAAGACAAACATATGCAATGCATTGATGAAATAACAAAGTTTGACATAAATAAATGTTCGAACAATCAAAAGAAAATTACAACTTAAGAATTCAAATGAACAAAAAGCTTCTTTGTCTGAACTTGTCACTTCAGATGGTGTGTCTTTGAGGGACGGCAGGAGAATTTAGTCTGGCCATCTTGTGTGAACTCCAGCACTCCTTCATTGATCAGGTCTTAAATCTTATTTTTCAATGCCCAACAGTCATTCGTATCATGTCCAGGACTATCGGAATGGTAGGCACATATTGCATCAGGATTGAAGTTAAGGGAAGATGTTTTGGGGGTTTGGATGAGGTATTATCAACGCAACTAAATTCATCCTCAACATATGTTGCAATGCCTGAGACAATGGTATGTTGACTTTGGTAAACTTCCTCTTAGGCTTATCTTGCCCTCACTGATTACCCCGTTACTGTTGTCGAGGTTGTTGTTGGGCTTGTGACATAGTAGCAATTTGGAAAGCTCTACTCTCCAAGCCAACTTTTGGTCCCATCAAGGGTTGATGAATGACTTGATCCTTATCCTCGACTGTTTGCCTCATACGGTTGCATCCGTCTTGATGAAGCTTATTGACAATGCCTCTCAGCCCTTCTTGTCCCCGAGCTAGGCCTTGGATAAGAGCCATTTGCCCCAACATCTGGATTCTCATTGCTTCTACCTCATCTTGCAGTTGTTTCAACTGTTCATCCTTGTCGTTGTCAGGATGTTTCTTGGTCAGATTCCCAGCGAGGAGTGTTTTCAATTCTTCTCGGCCCTTGGATAGACTCAAGAAAATTTCTTTGAATTGAGCATCTTGAGCTTGGAGATCCTTTACTGTCTATTCAAAAGCCATTTCTTCTTGCTAAAATAAACAGCGGAGGGATAAGAAACCAGTCCTGAAACATATTTATGCAATCATATATATGATATATGTATGGTATATGTATGCAATGTTTTCAAGAGCCTTATAGGATTTAAACTCTTTTAACCAAAATAGAAACAAAGACTTTTTATTAGTAATCATAAATGAAATCAAAGTTTACAAAGGAATAACAAATAAGAAACTTCTAAAACTCCTAAGTCTCCCAAGGATGCTTCCTTTTGGTGCTAATATAGGCATTGAGATTCTTCTCTTTATAAAGCCTCTTTGTCAGTTCCAACACCATTTCCTCACTGGCATAGAATTGGGACTCAAAGGTATCTCGTTCTTCTTTGAGATGTATATTTTTGAGCAAGGAAAATGTTGATGGCACTGACATCTACAAACTGGTCATAATTGGGGAACAGAACCAACCCGTAGATTAAAAGAGCTAAAACATATTCAAAGGCATGGTAACTCATAGCGTCTAGGAACACCTGAGTTTTCTTCATTAGGAAACTTGTGAGGAGGCCCTTAACTCCACACCTTCTTTCCCAATTAGACTCATTGTCAAATGGCTTCAAATGCAAAGCTATGGCAACATCTTTAGTAGCTGGGTCTTGTTCTAAACCGGTAAAGGGTATCTGCTCCGATATAGGAAAACTGAGTATTTTGGAGAATTCTTTCAACGTAGGAACCAACTGATAGTCTGGAAATGTGAAGCAGTGGTGCTTAGGGTCGAAGAAATGAAACAAGACACTCATCAGACCTTCGTCAAAACCGGTAGCAACCAAACTGAGCAAGTAGCCATGTCTCTTGTTGAATGGGGAACTCTCAGGAAACATTGAAACCAATTCTTTGAGTTTGGTAGGGATCTCTACAAAATTGATTCAGATGGTTTTTTTGCGAGCTGAATCCATGACCTACAAAATAGATAAGAGATAAATCCACTGGCCCTTAAAATGGTTAGTGTACATGACATGTTATGATGTTTATGATGTTATGATTATGCTTTGAAATCACAAGTATATCAAACACAAACAAGTCATACAGAGACGTTAGGTTTAAAAGCTTGCATGATTTTTAAAGGTAAGTACCCTCTTGAAGTTTCAGTTGACTCAACCTGTCCTATTAATAGTAATCGGGTTCTAAGGAATCTCATATCACTGACCTTTGTTTTACGCATTGTTCTAGCTCAAGCACAGAATTATTGCGGCCATAATATCCCAAAAGTCTAGTCTCAATGAGTGTAGTATCGAGTATCAACCAATCTTCAATCGGAACCAAAGCCGACCATCTCACTACTTTCTAATGACTTAAGATGAGTCAACTAAAGGTTCTAAAGGCCAGTTATCATTTAATGACACTAAGGAAGCCTAATGTTATCCTTGACTAACTTAAGGAACATTAGTACAGACCAAAGTATCACACTAACATAGCTATCACTTTGTCCATATCGATCTACGCCGTACAACTTCCATGATTTATTGCTACTTACCTAACAAGGTGCCCCAGATCCGGGTGTAGGATCTAGAGTAACAACCTAAACAAGCCCAAAAAAGTAAAGCATAAAAAACACACAATGAAAGGAATTTTAAAATGAACTAAGCTCTAAGGTAACCCCACTTTTTATTCATCCCCAGCAGAGTCGCCATTTCTGTGATACGCTGGCATAACCGAATGTTTAATACTGGTTTTACATTTTGTATTCACAAATGTCACGGTAAGCAAGAGTCGCGATCGAATTTTCTTTTATCTAAATTAAGGAAAGGGTGAAAAGAACAGAAAAAGACCTTTTCAAGATTATTCTGAGTAAGGGGTGTAGATTATGGAAAGGGAAGGTGTTAGGACCCTTTCCATCCGTAGTTATCTACGGGTTCTTAGAGGTTTGCCCATTTTGAAATAACTTTGTGCTTTGTGTGTTTGAAAATGTTTGGAAAATGCCTTTGTGCGGCGATTTCCTTGCGTTAAATCTTGTATCAGTCCTCAAGAGTGTTGATAAAGAAAATGTTTTTGAAAGTTGTTTTTGAAAAGTAGTATTTATGTAAGTGCAAAATGTTTTTTGAGCAAACTTCTAACAGCTATCTACTTTGTACTCGAAAAGGTAATTCTTTTCCTCCTATCCTTTAGACAGTGCTATCCTACTATTAGTGAGTAGGTAGTCATATTATTATATGTATGACGGACATTCGAAGGGACGATACAGTCACAAAAGAAACTTGTGGAGACATTTTAGCAATTTTGTTTAGGGACTAGACCATTTACTAAGAGGAAACTGTAGGGTCATCGAGGGACTGTGATATTTTGATTTTACGGATCTTTGCTAAAGCGTCCCCGTTTCGAGGGACTTGACTGCTTTATTTCCGAAGGCAACCAATATGGGGTACCCTAGAGGTGTATGTGCAATTGTGTTCAATTCAGTTATCTTAGTCTTGAGTTAGGTTTGCTAACGTTTTAATTTCAGTCTTGCCATACATGCCTAGTTACTAGCAATTAATATGTACAAAATATAAAATGCGGAAGTATAAACCTACAATATTACATGGCTTCAGGGAGGGAATTTACAATATACAAAATTGGGGAAAAAAAAAGAAAGCAGATAAAAGTTCTACTTAGTCTATTACATACAGTTACATTATTATAAAAAAATGCGAGAACAAAATAATGCGTGCGAAACGAATAGTACGTCTAAAAGAAACCTAAGGAATTGCTAAGTAAAAATATTTTTGGTTGTTCTTATTTATATAGGAAAATACTAAATTAAATTAAACCTAAATTTCATTAATTAAAATAAAAATAAAATTATTGATCAAAATTAAATTCTAAACAAAGACCTAACATTTTTTACATTTTTTATTTAAGAAAATATTTGAATGAAATAACCTAAGTCTAATTAATTTTAAAGTTAATAAAATAAAATTAAATAATTAAGTAATTAATTAAAATAATTTTAGAAAACCTAAATCTATTTATATATTTTTTGATTTTTTTATGATTTGTTAGAAAATGATTAAAAGAAAATAAACATGATAAAACAAAAAGAATAAAAAAATTGCAAATGGGCCTGGGTGTTATGAAGAAAATATGGGGTGTTGTTTGAAAATTTGCTGGCCCAAAGGAGGAAAGCCCATATCTGCTTGGATCCAATGAGGTGAAACTCCGAGGGTGCTTGGTAGATATTAAATTAAAACCATTAGATCCAGAGCCAACATGATTTGGATGGTCAGATTTGATGGCGCATGGTATACGTCAAGCCAATAGGAACAGCAGATCTGCATGAAAATGTTAAGAAATAAGAAAATGCTGGACCTTGGACACGAACCCAGATCCTCTCCTCATACACACGCCTTGCCTGCCAACTGAGCCACTTGGTCATTCATACATATAATACAATAATAATATAATATACAAAAACACGTCCATATCTGAAAATTTAAAAAAAACGCGTGTTGTATTTGAATGAGCCAATGGGACAACGCCACACTTTGTCTTCTTCACCCTCTATCCTCTTAGGTACTGCAACCTATAGTGACAGTTTTCGTTTGTCACTATAGCACCTGGATCATGAAATATCCAAAATACACAATATAAATTACATGTGAGGCCAGGGATTAATTAGCCTCATCCTCCTGAGCATGATGGTGCCCCTGGTTTGGGCTAATTTTGGCCAATACAGAAAACCCCAATTTGGAGGTTCAAACCCTAAACATGGCCAAATGCGATTCTTGCATCAAAACTTTTATCCAACCATGCAGAAGCTTGAAAACACTCAAATGAACATAAATGCGTGGTCAAAATGGATTTATATTACATGAATTGAAGAAAACACATTTAAAAAAATTGCAAACCGTGTGAACATTGCTGGGGCTTTTCGTGGTGCTTCAGGGGACCTCCAGGAATGTATTAGGATCCTTTGTTTGGACTGAGAAAGGATGGAACTGTATTTTTGAATTTCAAAACTTTGACAAAATTTTCAAATTAGTGTGCTCTCTTCAGGCTGTATATGCGTGTCCATTTGACTTGCAAGTGTGTTGCTTAAATAGAGGAGATGGAAGGGACAAGAAAACAAAGAATGAAACAACCATAAACATGTTCTTCAAGGCCATGAATGAAAATTTGAATTTTGGCAAGATACATGGAATTCTTATCTTTTTTTAAATTTGAATTAATGTGGACATGCTTACACGAATTCTTGGGCCCAAGGCTGACCAAAAAGACTTACCGAAATGCTGAAAGCCCTTTTCCAATTATTTTATACATTTTATTTTATATTCATTTGAATAAAATAAAATAAATATGTACAAAATAGGTATAAAATGTAAGGCATGGTAAGAATGATTTTATAGATCCTCTATAATGCTAGGAAGATTCTTGAAGTCCAAGAAATTGAGCCCTTGCCTTAAAACTTCAAATTTGCTCAATGCACTTTTCTTGAAATTTCCCATATTTTCCCAACTTGGGAAAGCCATAACTTACTCAATTTTGATTTCATGATGATGATATTTGACTTTTGGGAAAGCCCAAGATGTCTACTTATATCCCTATTTTTATCAATTTTGCATTTGAAGACTTTATCTTGATGTAAATGGTCTTGACAAGAAGTGCCTTTTGTTGACTTTCTAAAAATGACATGTAATGTATGAGCTTGTATCTTTTAAATGGTGCATTTCTTGGACTTGAGGGCTAAAGATAAGTTGTAAGGAATGATATTCTCTTTAATATTAGCTTTGGTTGGGAAAATGGATGAAGTATGTGGAAGTTATGCCTGGTCAAAGTTTAGTTGACTTTTCCTATAGAAACCCTAATTTAGCAATTCTTGACTTTTGATGGATTAGGGACATTTCTTGAGTAATCATGATCAACCCTTGATAAAATGATGGATATCACTTCAAAATGTTGATTTTTACCAAAATTATTGAAGTTTAACTGTACATGGGCCACATTTGACTTTTGACCTAGTACAATTGATTTTCAAGTATTTGGGCAATTGAGTGAGTAAACTTATAGTGCAAGGCATGAAATTTGTCATGGACAATCTTGAAGGCATAATAGGACCACAAAAAACATTTGGGACATTTGGAGCTCACACATCTTGATGAAAAGTGAAACCCTAACCTTGAGCAATTGAGGATCTCTAGGAGCATGCTTTGAGTAAAAATGGGAGGGCAAATTTTGGGGTACAACACATGTATTCAACATTTATCAACATAATTCACATGATTTTATTTACAACATTTCTTAACGAGTCATGATTCAGAGATAATTCAATGACATATACCACATAGGTAATATTCACACAATTACCACACAATGCTCATCAATTCAACATTTCATATCGACACATGTGACTCCAATGAAAATCAATGAAAATGTATTTGGTATCCAATTTTTATCCTTGTCGATCCTGTTAAGTCCATATCTCCAAGTTAGATAACCACAAATAAAAGCTCGATTCAGCCTTAAGCTTTCAAACCCCTCAACGTTAGGTTTGGGACAAGTCATTAATTCTCACAAAACTAGTCAAAACATTGCCTCTTAACATGGATGATGCATGTACAATCTCAACAAACCATATGCAAATTAATAACATATCCATCTTAATCATACAAGCATATTTCACATAATTCAATACATTTGAATTATCTTCACCAAAATTGCACACATGCATACATTATGTCAATATTCACATACAACACATTCTCACAACATTAATCATCTCAACACATCATTATAATATGTAGCAAACAAGTCCAAACCATGTTATCTTCAACCAACGTTAATTCTAAACAATTACATGCACAAAGTCAAGTATAATGTTTCTCATCAAAAGTTAATTAAAACCAATCCGAAATACATCGAATAAATTATTAAAATTCATGGAAATCCTTCATAAATCATGTTAGTATAATTCTCCGCTGGCAAAAAGTCCCCTAATTCATTGTGAAAACTCATCTAGGTAGCAAACATTCACCTAGGTCGACTGGAAATACCAAAAACACCCTTGCAGGACAACTATTGAGCCAAATAACATAAAATATTAAAATCAGTGTCGCAACCCAACACAGGTTTTGTCACGTAACACGGGTTCCCGTGTTACATTTTGGGAAATTTGCATTTTATTTTTCTGGTACAAACCTCGTGCACGAGTCATGTTAGCTGACACGGGCGCCTGTGTCACACCTCTGACTTCGCATTTTCCTTTTTTGTCATAGGATTCATCCTGACATGGGTGGCTGTGACATGCCTTCTGTAGCATGGTATTTTGACTTCCTCCGAAACTATGAATATCACACTTTTTTTGCCGATTTATCCCAATTTATTCCTTTGAGCCAACAAACACTAAATCACACAACCAATGCATAAAATGTGGAGAAATGAAATAAAACTCTTGACAATATAAAGAAAAGATAACTAAAATCAATACTATATAAATATGTTGAAAGCACTAGTCACTAACTATGAATCATATTGTGTGATTAAATTCAATGGCATGGTATAACTAACTATGAATAAAATTGTATTATTAAAGTTAATGGAATGGGTGAACTAACTATGAATGACATTGTATAATCAACGACAATACAATGGCTCAGCTATGAATCATATTGTATGATCAAATTAAATGGAATGGGTCAACTATGAATGATATTGTGTGATCAAAGTCAATGGAAGGGGTTAATAACTACGAATGATATCGTGTGTAATACGGTGGGAGAACTGACTTGGGTGTTTTGTGTTTGATCGCAATTGTTGCGGATAGCAAGATTCGCCATCGACTTTTCTTTTATCCAATAAGGAAAGGTTGAAAAGAACAGGAAAGACCTTTCGAGATTATTTCTTGAGTTCGGGGGGCAGGTTATGAAAAAGGCTGGTATTAGCACCCTTTTCATTCGTAGTTATCTACGGGCTCTTAGTTGCTTGCTAGATCACTTGCTTTTGTTTGAAAATGTGCTTTGTGATGTGGGTTTGAAAATATTTTGAAAAAAACATCTTTGTAATGGTTCTCGTCTCTATAAGAACGTGTACAAAATGTTGGTTTTTGAAAATAGTTCAAAAAGGTGTTTGTGGAAGATGTTTTTGAAAGGGAT
This sequence comes from Vicia faba, assembly GCA_948472305.1. Classification (NCBI taxonomy): domain Eukaryota; kingdom Viridiplantae; phylum Streptophyta; class Magnoliopsida; order Fabales; family Fabaceae; genus Vicia; species Vicia faba. Next base: position 1,262,679,206 of record OX451738.1, read on the forward strand.
TTTGAAAAGTGCCTTTGTAATAATTCTCGTCTCTACAAGAATGCGTACAAAGAGCTTTTATCTTTTGAAAATGTTTCAATTGAAAGTGTTGGTGTGGAAAAATGTTTTGTGAGAAAGTGAGCAACTATGAGCATCCTACCTTGTAACGGTAGAAATGTTTAAGACTAAGCCATTGGATTGACTAGACTTATACAGATCAAAATAAAAATCGCCATCGCGCTTTATTGTTTCCAAAGGAAAGGGAAAAGAGCGAATAACCCAAAAGAGGGGAAAAGATTCAAGGTAAGGGGGTTGGTTATGCAAAGGGAAGCTATTAGCACCCTAAACATCTATGGTACTCCGTAGGAACCTCTTTGTAAAATCTGTATATTTTGGCTATAAAAATGTTATATAAAAAATAGATGGTGGAGGTGAGAAAAGAAGTATTTTTTATGATTTTTGCACCCGCCGCGGTTGCAAACCTTTAGTGCCTACGTACCACCTTTCGTACAATAGGGAATCAGGGTACACGTAGTTCATCTTTTAAAAATTTTAAAACACAAGTGTGTTGGTTAATTTTATGAGATAAGACATCATCATCACTGTCTGTGTGGAAAATATACTTACTACCAACAATTATGAGGAAGGATAATTTGCATCATCTCAAAGTGGAGGATATGGCTTGGATTTTAAAATCAACAATGCCTCACTCAACACCCAAGTGGAAAATATCTCACTTCACTATATATTATAGAAGCATAGTTGTTTGCATCACTACAAGGATTGACAAGAGTCTAATCTTTTGAGAAAAGTTTAAAGTAAAAGCCAAAGTGGAAAAAATGGTTTGAAACGAGATTGATTGACTTTTAGTCTTCTCACAAAAAATATCAAGGTATTATTAAGTTGATTGAAATTTATTTATGAAATGGTTTTGAAAATGCATGGACCTAGGTCCAAGTTTATTATGAAAGTGGTTCAAGTTTAAAAAACAAGAAGAGTTTTCAAAAGGAGGAAGAATATTTTTGAAATTAAAGAATATAGGAGGAGAAGAAGAGACTATCCTAAAGCATAAGGTAAAAGCTAGGGAGAAGAACCATCTAAACAACAAGAAGTCAATACTTGACATTATGAGTCAAGATAGAATTCTCATTCTTTGGATTGAAACCAAGCAAGAAAAGATACTAGACCACTTAATCGAATCAAACTTCAAGTGTACTAAGTCTTCACAAAAATTGGGCAGAGTAACGGTTGTATACGGGTAAATTCGATATTACAAACAAAGTATGTAATCATAATAACCTGCACAAAAAAAGAAATAAACAACCCAATGTTTTGAAGTAGACCTCAAGAACTCCAGACAAAATATCAATTAAGGTCACAAGGTCTCCAACATAGGCCAAGGTTTCTAATCCTAAGTCCAAGAAGTCCAATACTCCATAATGCCAAGGATAGTAACCAAATAGTCCAAGTATCATTAAAGTTTTTTTTATGGTTTATGTTGATTATTAAGTATCTTCAAAAATAAAGGAAAAGCTCAAGTGAGAAAAATAAAAATGACATAAAAGTAAATGCTCAAGTGAGCAAAGATGAAAAATAGCATGAAATGTAAATGCTAAAGTAAATGGTACATAAAGCATAAAAATAAAGGCATAAAGTAAAGTAAATTGTTAGAAATTAGTGGTTAGTTGGATGACCATCTTGAAACTTGCATTTGGAACTAATTAGAGGATTGGTAGAACCAAAGCCTTCACACAACAAGTTGTATTTTCTTTTTGTCAAGTATATAATCCATTTTGGAATCCTCAAAAGTAACATTTAATGATCAACGATGTTTAAGTGATCCGCGTTGACCAAAATTGATGTAGATCCATTAGAGGATTGGTAAAACCAAAGCCTCCACACAATGAATCTCAAGGTCATTGGATCAAAGAGATCAAATTAACATACTTGGGCTTGAAAACATAGGTTTGGGCCAAGAATGATCATTTATTCGAATCAGGACAAAATTTAGCGCTATGTTAAGCAATCGTAAGTTGACTTATGTAAAAGTCACACCTATTTTGAGGCCGGTCAATAGAAATCTATGCACCATTTGTTTTGAGACATGATATAGAGATCATGCTCCAATAACAATTAGTGCAATAAGAAAGGGATAAGATGAAGAAGGGTGGGAAAGAATATACAAACCATTTTTGAATTAAAATTTAATCAAACTATTATTAAAATCATTCATCCATTTTTATGGAGTTAGACTCAACACCATGGATCCAATGATGTTAATAAAGTTCATGATCAAAAATTCAACCCAAGATCAGCCAGAAAATAATATAAAATAATATTACATTTAATATATGCATTAAAAAGGGTTTTAAAATGTTTTTAAAATAGAAATAAGAGAGAAAAATATCAACTATGTTCAAATTAATCAAGAAAGATTATGTAAGACCATAGAAAAATCAGAAATGAACTCAAATCTTTTTATAAAATTTTTGGTAATTTTTTAAAGTTAGAAACTATTTTTAAAATTATAAGAAATGAGTAAAACAAACAAAAAATAAACAAAAATAACAAAGTCAGAAATAAAAAATAAATGAGGTCACTAATATTTGTCACAATATCATTGGATCATTCCATATTTTTTTTAGAATTTAAAAATGCATAAATGTATTTTTAAACATTTAAAACAATTCAAATAAAGTGAAAATTTAAAAAAGTATCAAAACTCAAAATAAAATTGTAAAAAAATAAAAATCAGAAAGATAAAAATCAAAAATATTTTTCATAATTTTTTCAGATTTTTTGGACTTAAAATGAATTTTCTATGATTTTTTGAAATTTAAAACAATTTAAATATAAAAATCAGAAAATAAAATAAAGTCAAGAAAATGTGGACCAATAGATGAGAGTCAAAACACGTTAGTAAGCTAATCCAATGGATCAGATGCTTTGTACATATCATGGTCATTAGTGAATAACACACATGATCATTAATTAAATTAGATATTCAAAAATTTCAAATTTCGTTGTTTCATTGGTTGGAGGATGACACGTTGGTCATCTTCAACCTCCAGCCAGTCTCAAATCGAGCTTGCTCAAACTGTAAAATTAGAGCACGAGACCGATACCATTCGCTTCGTCTCATCAAGACAACCACACCTTCGCGAAAAATTTATATAAATTGTAGCTCAAGCAATTGGAACGAAAGTTTTGAAAAGGAATTTGAAAATTCATGGCCAAAACGTGTTTCCAGTTAAAAGAAAGTGTTGCAACTAGAACCAGGGCAATGAGAGCTTCACAATAATATCAAAGTTTGGAAGAATTGATGGAGAAATCTATCTATTGAAGTTCAGTTGTAGAGCTCTGTAAATGGACTTGGTCAGATCAATTCAGAAGGTTTCAAGGCTCAATTCTTATTCTGTTAGCTTGAGGGAAGATCAAGGAAGGTGAATTGATAGAAAAAATGGATTGGAAAAGGCTTGAACAATGATTTCGAAGTTGCAGAAAAGTGAGTTATGGAGCGAGTTTGACAGGGTAATTTTGGTTGTTCAAGCTTGAGAAAACGAACGGGATAGCTCATGTATTTATAGGAGAGGAAAATGGGATCAAAAGGAAGGGTGAATGATGCAATTTGGAGGGAATTCGTGTGGGTCTTCATCATGAAGAAAGTGTGACTTCTCTTTTGTCAAAACTCATCCAAAACGCACGTTTTAATGCACAAATCTACTTGGGAAAGTTGGCTAATCATGTTTAAACCCAAAACACATGCTAATTTGAGGGTTATAAGTTATAACATGAAATTCAAATTCTGACTTGCGATGAAACTTCAATTCCAAGTTAGCACTTTTGAAACAATGGCATTCTCAGCTCAAGGGGTCTTAAGGCATGGTTCTTGATACTTTAGAAAGATGAGATTACAAGATTTGCAATGGGAAAATAATGGAATCAAATAGATGTTTGAGCTGAAAGTTGCAATGAGTCAAAGTTGGGAAAAAGAGGTTGACTTTCCATACTTAGAAATATTTCAAGTTTTTCTTCAAAAGTGACCTATAATGTTTTGCATCCAAACATGGCCTTCCTCTTGGAATTTTCTCTTGAAGAAAAATTATGGAATAAAATAGACCTCTTAAATGACATTTTGAAACTTGAACCATTCAAAATCTCCAAAAATTGAGAGATTTATGAATTGTTGAAGTTAGCAAAAAATCATGCAATGACCTATAATCTTTTGTATCCTTAGGGCATCTTTCATCCATTTTCTCACTTTGCATATAAAATAAGGAATAAAGTTAACCTCCTTAAGATCATTGTGGAAAAAGAGTCGGCTTAAGGTGATAAAAATTTATCAAGTTATGATCATTTGAGGTCACACATGGGAAGTTGGGGGTTCATCTAGAGGACTTGTAATCTTTCTTCATCATCAAGTTTCTTCCACATGAAAACTCCTTGAAACTTTTGAAGTGATTTGTTAATAACTATTTTAAGAGAAGGATGTTTTTGGAATTAATAAAAAATACCAAAATATGAGCAAGATATACTTCTTTGAAGTTCAAAACCCTAGCTCATAGATCAAGAAAATGCTTTGAGGAACTTGGACAATTTTAAACAACCTTCTTGTACCAACACTTTTGATTTGTAGATAGAAGTTATTGAGGATGATAATGAGAACTCATAGCAACCAAAAACACTTCCATATCTTTAGAATTGAGATATATATGCACTTGTGACCAATGGGAACAAGGCCTTGTCCAACCATGACAACTTCTTCAATCAACCCCTTGTACTTTTGAATGAATCTTGATAATTTTGAAATATGGTGAACCAAAATAAACCTTGCCATGCCATATCTTCCAAAATAACTTCAATGGTGAGGTTTGAATTTCTCAAGCTTTATTGACTAGGGCATGGAAATAAACTCATGAACCCATGGATCAACTTGCTAAGCCACATTTCTTTTACCTACATTATTAACAAGTAAGACAAACCAACATTGCATTTTATTAATTAAAAGGAAAGTAAAAAAAAAACATGCATGATCACAAAAGGAAAACAAGTCAAGGTGCTTGGTGATTCCTCAAAGAGAAAAGCTAAAGATATGGAGAAGAACCAAAATCCCTAATGTGATCTTGTTGTGATTGAATCAATATGGTATTATGAAGGGGCCTTAGGGGCAAAAATTGGGGTACAACAGCTGCCCTTATTTAAGTTTCTTCTATCCGGAGATACAAAGGTTAAGAATATTCATGTCGACTTGATCGAAGATACTTAAAAATAAAACAAACCCTATTTTTGGCCCTAAGATGCCATGCAATGCTCATGAGTATGAACGCATATGAACGACTTCAAAGGGACACAAACACCACTGGGGATGTAGCAAAGGAAATAAGGATCAAAACAGAAACCCGACCAGGAGAATAAATCACTGGTGAATCCAAAATACCTGACTCTATTGGTGTAACACCCAAAGAAGAGATAAGGTAGCATCAACTCAGCCAAAGATGAGATGGTACAGGATAAAAGTGATTGACAACCAATTGTGAACTACCAAACTCAATAGTTGGAGGTAGAAGATTAAAAGGATACACTAACTTTTACTGAAGGAGAAACTACTAACGTTCACTGAAGGTAGAAAGAATAAGAATAACAACACCGACGTTCACTAACGGTGAGCTACCAACATTAATTGAAGGTAGAGAGACAAACATCGACGTTCACTGACAATGAACTACCAACTTTCACTGAAGGCATAAAAAAGATAACAATCAGCAACGTTCACTGATGGTGAACTACACACTTTACTGAAGGTAGAGAGAAAAGAAATATCATAACACCGATGTTCACTGATTGTGAACTACCAACATTCACTGAAGGTAGAAAAAAGATAACAATCACCAACGTTCACTGATGGTGAACTACCAACTTTTCCTAAAGGTATAGAGAAAGGAAATATTATAGCACCGACGTTCACTGACGGTGAACTACCAACGTTCACTGAATGTAGAAAAAAGATAACAATCACCAACGTTCACTGATGGTGAACTACCAACTTTCAATGAAGGTAGAGAGAAAAGAAATATCATAGCACCGACGTTCACTGACGTTGAACTACCAGCGTTCATTGAAGGTAGCAAAAATATAACAATCATAAACGTTCACTGATGGTGAACTACCAACTTTCACTGAAAGTAGAGAGAAAAGAAATATCATAGCACCGATGTTCACTGACGGTGAACTACCAACGCTCACTGAAGGTAGCAAAAAGATAACAATCACCAACATTCACTGATGGTGAATTACCAACTTTCACTGAAGGTTGATAGAAAAGAAATATCATAGCACCGACGTTCACTGATGGTGAACTACCAACGTTCACTGAAGGTAGCAAAAAGTTAAAAATCACCAACGTTCACTAATGGTGAACTAACAATTTTCACTGAAGGTAGAGAGAAAAGAAATATCATAGCACCAACATTCACTGACGGTGAACTAAAAACATTCACTGAAGGTATCAAAAATATAACAATCACCAACGTTTACTGATGGTGAACTACCAACTTTCGCTGGAGGTAGAGAGAAAATAAATATCATAGCACCGAAATTCACTGACGGTGAACTACCAACATTCACTGAAGGTAGCAAAAAGATAACAATCACCAACATTCACTGATGGTGAACTACCAACTTTCACTAAAGGTAGAGAGAAAAGAAATATCATAGAACCGACTTTCATGGATGGTGAACTACCAACGTTCACTGAAGGTAGCAAAAAGATAACAATCACCAACATTCACTGATGGTGAACTACCAACTTTCACTGAAGGTAGGGAGAAAAGAAATATCATAGCACCGACGTTCACTGACGGTGAACTACCAATATTCACTGAAGGTATCAAAAAGATAACAATCACCAACGTTCACTGATGGTGAACTACCAACGTTCACAGAAGGTATCAAAAGGATAACAAGTTTTCCAAAAATCATGGCGTTTCACCTAGAACGGGTCTTAACTTCTTCTTTAACCAAGGAATTCTTCCTGGAATGAGTAGTATATAAGTTGTCTCAAATAAAGAGACTACCACTTGTAAAGATTTTACAATGAACTGTCTTTACGATATTGAAAAACTTTCCATCCACTAGAGTAATTTTACAATGAACTGCAAACTATCAACTCATAGAGAGGATAGCAAAAAAGTAACATTGACTTTTACGGGGAAATATAAGTTGCTCAAATAAAGAGACCTGCTACTTGCTGTTATGGGAAGGATTGTAAAAATGATTTTGTGGGGAAAATATCATGACTTCCTGGTGAATGAATCATGACTTCCTGGGGAAAGAAATATGACTTCCTGGGGAATGAAATATGGCTTCCTGGTGACATGCCAACATATTCCTACTGAGGAGATAAAAGTCTTCTCGTGCCAAAATAAATGCACATTCTCAAACCAAGGCTCGAAGCTTGCAGAAATCCAAAGCAATAATATTGTTGGGAACCAAAATTTCAAACCAGAAATAAACTGGAATGAAACAGTCAACCAAAATACATCTTTGGAGAAATAAACTCAAGAGAGAAATCCAAATCATACAGACAAAGAGATGTACAGGAAATCTAAAGCAAAAATCTTCCACGAGGGATAACTCAGTGGGGAAATTGAAATAATATATACTTTCTACTTAAGGCCGACACTCAATTGGAGAGAGGACAACACAACTCTGCAAAACAGGGTAATATGTCAACAAAATATTAACGAATATGAATGAGCAATTGAAATTCTGGCTGCAGATACTCAATGTCACGTTCAATGTTATGACACCGTATCTGACTTACTATATGACAGTAAATACAAAAGCAATAAAGAACACAGTCAATTGTTTACCCAGTTCAGTGTGCAACAACACCTACTCTGGGGGCTACCAAGCCAGGGAGGAAATCCACTATAAGAGATGTTAATTCAGGAATAAACCAACCAATTTATCTCCTTCACTTAAGACCTACCCAATGCAATTCCAATCTAAGTACAACTTAAACCTGAGTTCCTACTCACTCCCACCCAATCACAGTAGTGATACATAAACCAATTTGACTTAAGAGTTGATGAAGACACTCTTCAAAAACAAACACTTGATTAAGCTTCACAGCTTTTTAATCAAGCAACACAAACACTCCTGCTTCACAGCTTTGAGTGATCCACACAACTAACTTGACTCTGCTTCACAGCTTTAGTCAAGGAACATTCAAACACTCTTGCTTCAAAGCTTTGAGTGCTACACAGCCCTTACAATTTGAAACCCATTCCAAGTCACTTATCACAATGATAATTGCTTGGAGTACAATGATCAAACCTATACAGATTACAAATGATCTTCTGATCAATAAAAGGGATACCTTGCAAAACAGCAGCTCTGTTGAATATATAGTAGCTGCAACTTCAGTTAGGGTTTCCACAAAAACCTAGGGTTAATTCCGTTTGACCTAAAGACCAGGTCACAGGACTTTATTAACCAGGTTAGGGTTGAGCTAGGTTACCCCTCAGAAAACGCAGGATTCTGTTCAGGAAAGACTGAGTTATTTTCCTGAAAAAACTCAGACTTATCCAACCTGCAAACCTGTTAGTTCAGACCAGGATGTCATAACATCTGTTATGACATCTGAGAAAACCTGTCTACTGATTTAGCAAAATGTGATCATTTTGCAAAATGCTCAGATACACACTTATAAACATCAGTACTTGAATTACAATATTTTTCTGCAAAGGTACCTAATGAGTCAGTACAAACTAAACTAGAATGTTATGACATCAGTCATGACATTCACACATACACTTGGGTTTTACCAAAAATGCAAGCCAATACCTAAACAACTACAAACTCCCCCTTTGGCAGATTTTTGGCTAAAGACCCTAAGCAATCAGAGATAGATAGCAGCAGAAATAAATGACTGCAGAAAAATAGAATGTCTAATTGAGCAAGAACATATTAAGTACCAAAATATTCTCCCCCTCTTTAGCCACAAATGGGCCAAAGATCCATGTTCATAATGATTATACAGTTATCCAAAAACAATTAATAAGAGCAGCAGCAGAAAAAAAGAACTGAACACACTTCCAAACTCCACCAGATATCAGCACTGACCAGCAACACCACCAAACAGCAACCAACCTTCAAGCACTGTCATCAGATCCAGAGGATTCGGGCTTCTTTCTTTTCTTGTGAGCAATGTCAGCATTCTTCTCTTTGTTTGATGTCTCAACATTCTTAGAGACATCTGGATTTGTTTCAGCATTTGAACTTTCTTGGTTCAGAGGAACAAAAATGCCAGGAACTGAGTGGTTCTCGTTCAGAATTCTTGAAACAATTTTTGCTATTGCTTGATTAACATAGGCTGTCCCTTCCCTATTTGCAATTTCAAGGGGAACTGAAGAAGAAGGATGAGATGGATTACCAGAGGCATAAGCTTGGGGCTTTCCTGCATGTCTTGTTCTCAACTCTTTGACCTTGGTGGGGTTAGTTCCCACTTTTCTACGAGAAGAGATCTCCAGAACTTCAGAGTCCAGACAAGAAGAGATTGTCCTAGAATCTTGATCAGAGGAAGAGGTTGAAATAGTCGTATTGGATGATGATGGTGTTTGAGACATTTTGACAGTCCTAGAGGACCAACAGCAACTGAGGAGAAAATTCTGATTGAGAGACTGGGTTTTGATGAGGAGACGAGAGGGGAAGGAAGCAAGGGAGTGTCTATTTAACTTCTTAAAAGAATTGTAGGAAATGAGAAAATACAATTTTAAACCAATCAGAACAGGCATAACTCCTTTGATCCTTGTTTTAAGCAAAATTAATTGCTACAATTCCTCATGTTGGCAAATACCCAACTTACCCCTTAAGTTTTCAAATTGATTTGCATCCAGAGCCTTGGTAAAAATGTCAGCCAGCTGTAGCTCAGTGGCAACATGTTCCAATTTGATTGTCTTCTCTTCTACAAGGTCTCTGATAAAGTGATGTCGTATGTCAATATGTTTGGTCCTGCTATGCTGAATGGGATTCTTGGATATGTTGATTGTGCTCAGATTGTCACAGTACAATGTCATAACATCTTGTGTGACATTATACTCAGTGAGCATCTGTTTCTTCCATATCATTTGAGAGCAGCTACTACCAGCTGCAATGTATTCAGCTTCAGCAGTGGAAAGAGACACACAATTCTGTTTCTTGCTGAACCAGGAAACCAAATTACTTCCCAAGAAGAAACATCCTCCATAGGTGCTTTTTCTATCATCAGCACTACCAGCCCAATCAGCATCACAGTAGCCAGTCAGAGCTGGTTCACAGCCATGAGTATACATCAATCCATAGTTGTAAGTACCACTTACATACTTCAAAATTCTCTTCACTTGATTGATATGACTGACTTTGGGATCAACTTGGTATCTAGCACAAACTCCAACTGCAAAGGCAATATCAGGTCTGCTGGCAGTTAAGTACAGCAAGCTTCCTATCATGCTTCTGTACAGACTTTGATCCACCTTAACCCCACTTGAATCTTTGGAAAGCTTTAGATGAGTAGGAGCAGGGGTCCTTTTGTAACTTGCATTCTCCATACCAAACTTCTTTACAATGTTCTTAGCATACTTGCTTTGAGATAAGAAGATTGAGTCCTCCATCTGTGAGACTTGTAGTCCAAGAAAATAAGTTAGTTCTCCCATGAGACTCATTTCAAATTCAGCCTGCATTTGGTCAGCAAAGTGTTTAACCATATGTTCTGACATTCCTCCAAACACTATGTCATCAACATATATTTGGGCAACCATCAACTTTCCTCCTTCAGTTTTGACAAAGAGAGTTTTGTCCAAGCCTCCTTTTCTGTAGCCTTTGTCTGAGAGAAACTTTGTTAACCTGTCATACCATGCTCTAGGAGCTTGTTTCAGGCCATATAGGGCTTTTCTCAATTTGTAGACATGATCAGGGTGGGTTGGATCCACAAAGCCTTTAGGTTGTTCCACATAAGCTTCCTCATTCAAGTACCCATTTAGAAAGGCACTTTTCACATCCATCTGAAATAACTTGAACTTCAGAAGACAAGAAATTGACAACAAGAGTCTGATTGATTCCAGCCTGGCTACAGGTGCAAAGGTTTCATCAAAATCAACCCCTTCAACCTGGGTGTATCCTTGAGCAACAAGTCTTGCCTTATTTCTGGTGACAACTCCTTCAGCATCAGACTTGTTCTTGAATATCCATTTTGTCCCAATGATGTTAGTTCCTTAAGGTCTAGGAACCAGTTCCCAAACTTTATATTGCTTGAATTGGTTTAGTTCATCTTGCATTGCACCAATCCAATATTCATCAGTTAAGGCTTCCTTGACATTTCTTGGTTCCATTTTGGACACAAAACAAGAGTTTGAGATGATTTCTCTAGATCTTGTGATGACTCCACTATTGGGATCTCCTATGATGAGCTCTTTTGGATGATCCTTCTGAATTCTGATGGAAGGGATCTTGCTGGCTTCCTTTGATTCAGATTCTGTTGTGGTGGAGTTGGGTAGGTCATTCTGTTGGGTTGAAGTCTCAAAGAATGTCTCAACAGTACAAGGAACATCTATTTCTTCATGATAGTCATCAATTATAACATTTATTGATTCCATCATGGTTTTGGTTCTGGAGTTGAATACTCTATAAGCTCTGCTGTTTGAGGAGTATCCTAGAAATATGCCTTCATCACTTTTAGGATCCAGTTTTCTTCTTTGTTCACGATAAGCCAGAATATAGCATTTGCTGCCAAACACATGGAAGTACTTTACAGTTGGTTTTCTTCCTTTCCAGAGTTCATATATGGTGGATGAGGTTCCCTTCCTCAAGGTGACCCTGTTATGAACATAGCAGGCTGTATTCATAGCTTCAGCCCAAAAGTACATATGAAGTCTTTTGGCATGTAACATTGCTCTGGCAGATTCCTGTATGGTCCTGTTTTTTCTTTCCACAACTCCATTTTGTTGAGGTGTTATAGGAGAAGAAAACTCATGACTAATTCCTTCTGAAGAGCAGAAATCACCAAACTTGCTGTTTTCAAATTCCTTGCCATGATCACTTCTGATTCTGACAATACATCCTTCCTTCTCTCTTTGAATTCTTTTGCACAATTCTTTAAAAACTTCAAATACATCTGATTTTTCCCTAATGAAATTAATCCAGGTGAATCTGGAAAAATCATCCACAACCACATAGGCATATCTTTTACCACCAAGACTCTCTACTTGCATTGGTCCCATCAGATCCATATGGAGGAGTTCTAGAACCTTAGAGGTGGTCAGATGTCTTGACTTTGGATGTGACATCCTAGTCTGCTTACCAACCTGACATTCACCACAAACTCTTCCTTCATCAATTTGCAGTCTTGGAATCCCTCTGACCGCCTCCAAGGAGATGATCCTCTTCATACCCCTTAGATGAAGATGGCCAAGTTTTTGGTGCCACAGTTTCACCTCTTTTTCTTCTCTTGCAATGGAACACACAGATGAGAAATTAGTGTTCTCAGGCTCCCACAAGTAACAGTTGTCTTTGGATCTGACTCCTTTCATTACTATCTCTTGTTTGTCATTGATTACAAGGCATTCAGATTTTGAGAAATTGACCTTGAATCCTAGATCACACAATTGACTGATACTAATGAGATTAGCGGTCAGCCCTTTCACCAGCAGTACTTCATTCAGACTTGGAACTCCAGGGCAGTCCAAATCCCCAACTCCTTTGATTTCACCTTTAGCCCCATCTCCAAAGGTCACAAAACTGGTGGTGTGAGGCTTAACATTATTGAGGAGGTTCTTGATTCCAGTCATGTGTCTGGAACATCCACTGTCAAAGTACCAGTCTTCCTTTGCAGAGACCCTCAGGGAAGTGTGAGCTATCAGTGCAGTAGTCTTTTTCTTCCATTTAGTAGCATGTGGTACCTTTTTAGACTTAGGTTTGACACCTGAGTTCTGATTAGGATATCCATGTAATCTGAAGCAGAAGGGCTTTATGTGGCCATATCTCCCACAATGATGACATCTCCATCTTTGGTACCTTTTCTTCATATGTCTCTGTTCCTGATGTTGAGAGTTGTGTTGAGACATCTGTTTTGACATTTGCTTACCAGTACCAGATTTCTTTGCTTCCATAAATCCTAGTCCAGATTTATTTCCTACATTTTGTCCAACCTGAAGGATCTCTTCCAATTTGTCTGTTCCATTTGTCAACATCTTGACAGATTTAGTCATTTGATTCAGTTGTGAGTTTAGCAATTGAACTTCTCCTTCTAGATGACTTATAGTTTCAAGGTTTTCCCTTTTTTCACCCTCCAGCTTTATGATGAGTTTTGATTGTTTCTCATTCTGCACACAGACTTCAGTACTTCTGATACACAATTTCTTGTAAGTATCAGCCAGTTCTTTAAAAGTCACCTCTTCATCACTGATGTCACTTTCAGAGGTACAAACACCAGTTAAAGCAGTAACTCGTTTGGCAGATTCTTCTTCAGAATTACTTTCTGAATCACAATCAGACCAAGTAACTGTCATTCCTTTTTGTTTCTTAAGAAAGGTAGGACATTCAGCTCGAATATGCCCATATCCTTCACAACCATGGCATTGAATTCCTCTGCCTTGAATTCCCTTCTCTTCTGACCTTGGCCTTCTGCTGGAACTGTCAATGTCCGAGGGAATGTTATGAACATTAGACCTTGACTTTGGATCTATTCTTTTGATGAGTTTGTTGAACTGTCTTCCAAGCATGGCTACAGCTTCTGAAATATTTTCTTCAACATCAGTGTTGGACATAAGTGCTATGCTCTTGTTCTTCTTGACACCATTATCAGTGATCCCCATCTCAAAGGTCTGAAGAGACCCAATAAGTTCATCCACTTTCAACTTGCTAATGTCCTGGGCTTCCTCTATGGCAGTTACCTTCATTGCAAATATTTTAGGCAAGGATCTGAGAATCTTCCTCACCAGTTTTTCTTCTGACATCTTTTCTCCCAGTGCTTCTGAGGTGTTGGCAATCTCCAAGATGTTCATGTGAAACTCATGAATGGTTTCATCTTCCATCATTTTTAGATTCTCAAATTTTGTAGTCAACATCTGAAGCCTTGACATTTTTACTTTGGAAGTGCCCTCATGAGTAGTTTTGAGGGTGTCCCAAACTTCCTTGGCCAGTTCATATTGATGTACTAGTCTGAAAATGTTTCTATCAATTCCATTGAACAAGGCATTTAAAGCTTTTGAATTTCCCAGAGCTAACTCATCTTCTTCTTTACTCCAATCTTCCTCAGGCTTTAGACTGATTGTCCCATCTCTCTCAGTTATAATGGGATGAATCCAACCTTTATCAGCAGCTCTCCAAGCCTTTTTGTCCAGAGATTTTAGGAAGGAAATCATACGAGGTTTCCAGTAGTCATAATTCGTTCCATCCAGAATGGGTGGTCTATTTCCAAAAACTCCTTCTTTGTCCATAGTGCCAGAAAGTGATATCCCTAGATCTCACCCAGTAATACAGGCAGGGTGCCTGCTCTGATACCAATTGAAATTCTGGCTGCATATACTCAATGTCACGTTCAATGTTATGACACCGTATCTGACTTACTATATGACAGTAAATACAAAAGCAATAAAGAACACAATCAATTGTTTACCCAGTTCAATGTGCAACAACACCTACTCTGGGGGCTACCAAGCCAGGGAGGAAATCCACTATAAGAGATGTTAATTCAGGAATAAACCAACCAGTTTATCTCCTTCACTTAAGACCTACCCAATGCAATTCCAATCTAAGTACAACTTAAACCTGAGTTCCTACTCACTCCCCCTCAATCACAGCAGTGATACATAAACCAATTTGACTTAAGAGTTGATGAAGACACTCTTCAAAAACAAACACTTGATTAAGCTTCACAGCTTTTTAATCAAGCAACACAAACACTCTTGCTTCACAGCTTTGAGTGATCCACACAACTAACTTGACTCTGCTTCACAGCTTTAGTCAAGGAACATTCAAACACTCTTGCTTCAAAGCTTTGAGTGCTACACAGCCCTTACAATTTGAAACCTATTCCAAGTCACTTATCACAATGATAATTGCTTGGAGTACAATGATCAAACCTATACAGATTACAAATGATCTTCTGATTAATAAAAGGGATACCTTGCAAAACAGCAGCTCTGTTGAATATGTAGCAGCTGCAACTTCAGTTAGGGTTTCCACAAAAACCTAGGGTTAATTCCGTTTGACCTAAAGACCAGGTCACAGGACTTTATTAACCAGGTTAGGGTTGAGCTAGGTTACCCCTCAGAAAACGCAGGATTCTGTTCAGGAAAGACTGAGTTATTTTCCTGAAAAAACTCAGACTTATCCAACCTGCAAACCTGTTAGTTCAGACCAGGATGTCATAACATCTGTTATGACATCTGAGAAAACCTGTCTACTGATTTAGCAAAATGTGATCATTTTGCAAAATGCTCAGATACACACTTATAAACATCAGTACTTGAATTACAATATTTTTCTGCAAAGGTACCTAATGAGTCAGTACAAACTAAACTAGAATGTTATGACATTAGTCATGACATTCACACATACACTTGGGTTTTACCAAAAATGCAAGCCAATACCTAAACAACTACAGCAATGATTTGCTAAACTTAACTATGCATGATGTATGTATGAATGTATGAGTGTTATCATGTATATGCTGACAAAACTGACATATAACACTGGGAATAACTAGAAAAAACCAACTCGGGCACAATCGATACTCGACTAAATCACATCCAAGATGAACATTCCAAGAGAAAGTAAGCACCAACTGAGGAAACAGAATCCTATTTCGCAACTTAACTTCACCGGGAAGGAAAATAATCTGGAAGTAAACAAATCATAGCAACAAAACAGTACCGATACAGGGATATAACATGCTTCTCTAGGCTTCACCGGGGAATAACACTTAGACTTCAATGGGGAAACAAATGTTTTCATGGTCCACACTTCTACTGGGGATTGCAATACTGATTTCAATAAGGCAGATGGAAACCATATCGGCAAAACATCAACTGAGGATTTCGAGCTTACTTCAATGGGGGAACATCATACAGACTTCACTTGAGGAGATAACACCTCATCATCGAGACATCAACTGGGGACCTCGTGCTGAATTCATTGGGGAGGCCAACACCACATCGAAGAGGGGAAACCAAGATACGTTCTTCAATATTGAGAGTAAGTATCGCACCAACTTTTCTGGGGAAAAAGTATGAAACCTCATGGGGATAACAACTTAGGGAGTTAAGAAGTCAAACTTATAGCAAGAAATCAATTTTATGGGGATTTTAAATCAAACACAGCACTTGGTGGGTGAAACCTCAAAAATTGACAAATGCCTTAACACTTCTTAAATAAAACATTTCCCTTTCCTGATTATCGGGCAATCAAACAAAATGCAAGTACTGCTGAAAGGAGATGCTTCGTAAATGAGTCAAACTCAGCATGCACGGGGAGAAAAGACTTCTACCAAATAAGTGAAGCCTTCACTGGGGAATTTCAGATTGAGTCTTCATATCATGCAAACTAATTCCAACAAAAGATACCTTGGGATAGCCTTGTTGGGGAATCAAGAAGTCAACATTATAGAAAAAGGTCAAACTCATGGAGATTTTAAATCAAACCCAGCGCTTGGCGGGTGAAAACCCAAAGGATTGATAACTATCTCAACACTTCTTAGAAAAGATACTGCCCTGGTCTAGTTTCCTGGGAAATAAATACCAACAATAATGCCAATACTACAGAAAGAGTGACATTTCGTAAATAGTTCCATCTCAGCACACCAAGGGAAAAAGACATTTCGTCATATGAGGGAAGACTTTGCTGGGGAATCTGGGATAGAGGCCTCAGACCATGCAAACCCAAAAATAAAAAAAATGAACCAAGACTTGACCAGTGACACTGGGATCACAAACCCAATACTGCACCTTACGCCAATTGGTATCGTCTTCAATATACAAAAAATCATGCGCATACCAGCAAAAACGACCTGAAAAAATCTTCCCGTGGGAAACAAAAGTTCACAAAATTATTGGAGTTCGTCCATTCCTGGGATCACCACTTTTTGTTTTCCTCTTGAATCACAAAATCTAAAGTAAAAGTAAGTTGTAAATTCTTTTTGAAAAATAATTTTTTTATTTAATATTTTTGCTTTGAAAATTATTATCAATAATAAATGGAGTCTTTGTAAGCTGAATAAAAATAAGAAATACAAAGAATTGGGTAAAAGCTCAAATTTTATTGATAGAATGGTAGTGTGCAAATAGCGAGACTCCACAGATGATTACAAAGTTTGGAAAATGGTAATATATAATGGAAAAGATACATTGAGATACAATGACTACTATTCCCTCAAACAAATTTGAAATTCTGAGCAGCAGCTTCCGTTAAAGTATGGTGAGGATCCAAGAAGATTGTTTCTTCAATGATTAAGTCTTGTATAATGTAGTTACTTGCCAAGAAATCCATACCTTTTGCCCAAGCTTCCCTTACGGGTTTTCAACTTAGCGGGAAATTTTATTCTGTTTATGTCTCTAATTTTTGCCTAGACCGCCCTTTCAGGTTTTCGGCCTACCGAGACACTCCTTTTTACCTAAGCCTCCCTTTCGGGTTTTCAACTTAGCGAGCTATTTTTTTTATTTCTTTAGGCAAAGTGTTTCTTGACTGCATCATCATTCATGGGACGTGGGAACTCCTCACCATCCATAGTTTCATGAATTAATGCACCGCCAGAGAAGGCTTTCTTGACAACATATGGGCCTCTAAAATTGGGAGTCCACTTTCCCCTAGAATCAGCGTTAAAACATATGATCTTCCTGAGCACGAGGTGGCCTTCTCTGAATTCATGAGGTTTGACCTTCTTACCAAAAGCTTTTTTCATTCTCTTCTAATATAACTTCCCATGACCCAAAGCCGTTATTCTCTTCTCTTCGATCAAATTCAATTGGTCAAACCTGTTCTAGACTCATTCAACCTCTGACAACTTGGTTTCCATTATCACACGCAAAGAGGGAATCTTAACCTCGATTGGGAGCACCGCTTCCATTCCATACACAAGGGAGAACGTGGTTGCTCCTGTTGAAGTGCGGACATATGTATGATATCCATGTAAAGCAAAAGGGAGTATTTCATGCCAATTTTATAAGTAACAACCATCTTCTGGATGATCTTCTTGATATTCTTATTAGCAGCTTCAACAACCCCATTCATCTTCGGCCAGTACGAAGATGAATTGTGATGGACAATCTTGAATTCTTCACAAAGTTCTGTCATCATCTTGTTGTTCAGATTCGAGCCATTGTCGGTGATGATTTTGCTCGGCACACCATACTGACATATAAAATTATTCTCAATGAAACACACTACCACCTGCTTAGTAACATTAGCATATGAAGCAACTTCCACCCATTTGGTGAAGTAATCAATTTCTACCAAGATAAAACAATGTCCATTTAAAGCTTTGGGTTCTATCATTCTAATCATGTCAATACCCCACATAGAGAAAGGCCACGGTGAAGAAATAACATTGAGAAGTGTCGGAGGCACATGAATTTTGTCCGCATAAATCTGGCATTTATGGCACTTCTTTGCAAATCTGTAATAGTCAGATTCCATTGTTAGCCAATAGTAACCCGCCCTTAGCACTTTTTTAGCCATTGAATGTCCATTGGAATGAGTTCCAAATGAACCTTCATGAATCTCATGCATCAACATGTCTTCTTCGTGTCTATCCATGCATATGAGCAAGACCATGTCATAATTTCTCTTGTACAACACATTTTCATTGAGGAAGAAGCTGTCAACCAATCTTCTCAATGTCTTTCTATCCTTATTCGAAGCACCAAACGGGTATTCTTGAGTCTGGAGAAAATGCTTGATATCATAATACCAAGGTTTCTCATCTGCTACCTCTTCTGTTGTAAACACATGAGCGGGCCTATCAGTCGATGAACTATAATTTGAGGTATATCATTCCAAGTATTCACTTGATACATAGAAGCCAAAGTTGCCAGAGTATCCGCCATTTGATTTTCGTCTCTGGGGATGTGATGGAATTCAACTTTATTAAAGAAGGGTAACAATATTCTAGCATAATCTTTGTAAGGGATCAAGCCAGGGTGACGAGTATCCCTCTCTCCTTTAATCTGATTTATTACCAAATCTGAATCACCATACACATCTAGAATTTTAATTCTGAGATCAATAGCTTCCTCGAGACCCATGATGCAAGCCTCATATTCTGTCATATTATTAGTACAATCTAATGTCAACCTTACAGTAAAAGGAATGTGTGATCCATGTGGAGTGACAATCACAATACCAATTCCTTTACCATAAGCATTCACAGCTCCATCAAATATCATGCTCCAGCAAGCTTCAGGATCAGGACCTTCCTCAGGAAATGGTTCATCACAATCTTTCACTTTCAGAAACATCACATCCTCATCGAGGAAATCATACATCATTGACTGGTAATCATCAACTGGTTGGTGGGCAAGATAATCTGCCAACACGCTGCTTTTAATAGCTTTTTGAGTGCGGTATTCGATGTCATATTCAGATAACAACATCTGCCAGCGGGCAATTCTCCCAGTAAGAGTAGACTTTTCAAAAATGTACTTGATTGGATCCATTTTGGAGATCAACCAAGTAGTGTAATTCAGCATATACTACCGCAAACGTTTTTCCTCCCAGGCCAGAGCATAAGATGTCTTTTCCAGCATGGAATACCGCGACTCACAATCAGTAAATTTTTTACTGAAATAATAAATGGCATACTCTTTCTTCCCCATTTCATCTTGTTGTCCTAGAATACAACCCATGGAATTATCTAACACTGTCAGATACATAATCAATGGTCTTCCTTCAACAGGAGGGAGAAAGATAGGAGGTTCGAGCAGATATTCTTTAATACTTTCAAATGCCCTTTGGCAGTCATATGTCCATACACAACCTTGATCTTTATTTAACAACTTAAAGATCGGTTCATACGTTGCAGTCATGTGGGAAATGAATATAGAAATATAATTCAAATGCCCGAGGAACCCTCTGACTTGCTTTTCAGTTCTTGGCGCTAGCATTTCTTGAATTTCTTCGACTTTATCAGGTTCAACTTCAATCCCTCTATGGATAACAATGAAACCCAACATTTTCCCTGACCGAACACTGAAGGTACATTTATTTGGATTCAAGCGGAGATAATACTTCCTCAAACACTGAAACATCTTAAACAAATCTTCTATATGCCCTTCTTTAGTCTGGGATTTAGCAATCATATCATCAACATATACCTCGATTTCCTTGTGCATCAAATCATGGAATGGGGTTGTCATATCCCTCTGGTACGTTGCACCAACGTTCTTCAACCCGAAGGGCATCACTCTGTAACAGAATGTTCCCTAGGGTGTGATAAACGTAGTTTTTTCCATGTCATCAGGAGGCATCCTTATTTGATTATACCCGGAAAATTCGTCCATGAACGAGAAAACTTTGAATTTTGCTATGCTATCCACTAACATATCAATGTGTGGCAATGGAAAATCATCTTTTGGACTAGCTTTATTTAGATCTCTATAATCTACGCACATGCGAACTTTTCCGTCTTTCTTCGGTATTGGGACAATATTGGCAATCCACTGAGGGCACACTGATGTCACAAGAAAATCGACATTAATTTTCTTTAGAACTTCTTCTTTGATCTTCACTGCCATATCTGGGTGAGTTCTTCGCAACTTCTGTTTGATTGGCGGGAACTCTGGCTTCAGTGGCAAATGGTGCTCTACAATATATGTATCTAAACCAGGCATATCTTGGTAAGACCAAGCAAAAATATCCACATACTCTTTCAACATCTCAATCAACATGCTCTTCACATCATGATGCAATAATGCTCTAATCTTGACTTCCTTCGGATCTTCTTCCGAACCCAAATTGATTACTTCCAATGGCTCTTTATATGGCTGAATGGCATTCTCCTCGCGCTCAAGCAATCGTGAGACCTCTTCTGGAATCTCATCATAGTCTTCTTCTTCGTCCCGATACATAGGACATTCAAAGTTGGGAGAGGGTGTAGGGTCATTGTATTCAACGTGTTTTTTAATTACTCTTCACATATGATTTATGATTGCTTTTAGAAACTGACACATATAACAAGTGATCATGCAAATTGAGTTTCAGTTATTATTTATTTTGAAAGGTTTTTTTATTATTACCATTTTCCAAGAAAAAGCAAAAAATAAAGATACAATTTAGGAAACAAAGACAACTTTTATTATTGATTTTAAAAATCAAAGCAAACCGATAAGCCCATACAATATTAATACTTTCACCTTGGGTAGAGTGAAAGCTTTTCAAAAAGATTAACAAAAACAAATTACTTCAAAACATGTATGCAAGAGGGAACATCAATGGTGATCCAGTCCTGAACCCTAACTCCGTGCGTCACATGATTTGGCATTTCTGGATCTGCTTCATCTTCCACAATGACATTAATCTTGGAAACAGTTGGATGAAAATAACCCCCACTACAAAATATGTCTTGATACTTGCCTGTAGAAGACTTCAGCTTCATGCTCTTACCTTTATCATTCTTCACATAGAACTCTTAGCCAACTCTATTCTTGTTTATAGGTGGATCAACAATTTGTCCCCATACTTCACTATTGCCATTATGCACAACCTGCTGAGCATCCTTAAACAAAGCCATAGAATTCTCATTTCCTCTTATATTATAAATGGATAAAGCTTGGAAATGGGTTCCAACAGCAGCTTCACCCGCCTCCACAATGTTGAAAGAGGACAAATGAGATATCAATAATGCATGTTCTCCATTTATAATTACCACTTTTCCTTCATGCACAAACTTCAACTTCTGGTGTAAAGTCTAAGTGACAGCCCCTGTCTCATGTATCCATGGCCTTCCAAACAAATAACTTTAAGCGGGTATAATATCCATGACCTGGAAAGTAATCTGAAACAAATGTGGGCCTATATGAATAGGCAAGTCTACTTCACCAATAACAGATTTCCTTGATCCATCAAACGCTTTCACAATATTGCCACTTGGGCGCATGGGCGTTCCTTGATATTTCAACCTCACAAGTGTGCTCCTTGGTATAACATTCAATGTGGATCCATTATCAATTATCATATTGGATAATGAATCATTCTTGCAGTTCATAAAGATGTGGAGGGCCAGATTGTGATTCCTTCCTTCATCGGGCAGTTCATCATCGCAGAAGCTCAGGTCATTACATGATGTAATGTTCCATACCATACTGCTGAATTGGTCTACAGGCATATCCCTTTCCACGAAAGCTTGGTCCAATACCTTCATCAAAGATTCTCTGTGGGCAGAGGAGTTCATCAATAAAGCCAAGATAAATATTTTTGAAGGAGTCTGCAGATTCACCCGCTGCCTTCTTGGGTTCAACATTATCAACAATTTTCTTTCCAGTACTAACATCTCTAGGAACAACTGGTGCAGATACACGACCGCTGCGAATCACTCTGCTAGTCTCAGCAATATTTCCAACATTAGGCATTGGCTGGATGGGAACTTCAACACCATCCTCTAAAATTGTAGCATTATATTTGTAGGGTACAACCTTGTCTGACTTGTAGGGGACATGACCTGGTAAGCTAATCACCAATGGAGTAATAACTGGCTTGCCATGATATTCAACTTCAAAAGGGGTGGGTGCACCAAAACAAGGCACAATAAAATTTACTCCCTCTTCAACACATTTTGTCATTATAGAGTCATCTCTGGAAAACATATCTTCATCTGAGGAGAAGAACTCATTCGCAGAGGCATACTCATCATCTGACTCTTCTTCTGCCAAATAAACCTCAATCTAATTAACCTCATGATAATCATACCTTTGGCCTGTAACCTTGATAGTTACCTTATCCAATAACTACTGAATACCTTTCCTTACAATTGAACATCCTCGGGAGTCCTAGCAGAAAATTCGACAAGATCCGTACTAATGTTCTACCTGACCAACCATGTGGCAGAAAGTAGCATGCAATTGCACAAAATCCTCATTCATATATTCCACATCAAAGATTCTGAATTCTTCAGGACATCAAGAAACCATATTTACATCCTCTTCATACTCTTCCCTAGGCCTGATTATATAGATGAGGCCCTCATCCATCATCTCCTACAAATTAGCCTTTATCTTGTCACAACCCTGTATATCTGTACTGCAAATAGCACAACCAGCATGGTCATGCGTATAGTAGCTAAATTCATAGAGGTATGCATGCATTTATACCAAATCTCCTCTAACCAATTTAATATTAAAAATCTGGAAGTTGCCTAAATAACCAGCCACCATGTTTACAGCATTTGCTCCTCCATGGTTTGGCAAAGGATTATCTTTCACATTAGGGCCAACATCCTTAAGGACAAGATACCAGACTTCACCAATTTTTATACTTCAGTTTTCAAAGGATAGTAGTCTCAACATTGTGCCCTGGTGCTCCCTGATGAAAAGAACATGTTTGGTCTGCCTTGTAATACCAAGGCAATGGTGATGGTATATCGGGAGGTGGTCTGGTCAGAACCAACTTCTTTTGAATTAGCCCTAGGAGTAATTATACATAGCTCATAGGGATAGGGTCATAACTCTCCCTTCTCCAATTATACCCTTGATTCCCTTGATGGAATGGTCTCTGATAAGCAACGGTGGTTTGAGCTACACCAACAACTGGAGTTACTGAGCCGAATTATTGATATCACTGATAATTTATTCTAGGAGGATTAACCCTCCTCTCTTGCATAATAGCATTTGTATCTCCTTCCTTCTTTTTGGAAAACCCATAGGATGACTTCTTCGTACTTCCTAAACATTCACTTTCTGTTAAACGCCCCTCTCTTATAGCCTCTTCCAAACGGATACCCATGCCCACCATTTCAATAAAGTCACTTGGTACACTCACTACCATCCTCTCATAGTAGAAATCACCCAGAGTCTTCAGGAAAATCTTTGTCATCTCCTTTTCTTCCATGGGAGGAATCACTTGGGCGGCTACCTCATGCCATCTCTGTGCATATTCTTTGAATGATTCCCCGTCCTTCTGGACCATGGCCCTGAGTTGATCACGGTCAGGCGCCATGTTCATGTTGTATTTGTATTGTCCTATAAATGCTTCTCCCAAGTCCTTGAAAGTATGGATATTGACGTTGTCCAAACTCATATACCACTTCAATGCAACACCAGTCAAACTATGTTGAAAAAAGTGAATCAACAGACATTGGTCATCAACATGGGTAGACATTCTTCTTATATACATCACAAGATGAGCACGAGGACAAGTGTTGCCCTTGTACTTCTCGAATTCCAGGACTTTAAACTTCCCAGGTATCTTGACATTCGGGAGAAAGCATAAATCATTCACATTATGCCCGGACAATTCCTTTCCCATGAGGGCCTTCATATCCCTCTGCATCTTGTCAAATTGATCGTGAAAATTATCCATTCGATCATAGAGACCCAATCCTTCACTTGGTGGACGAAAAGGACGATACATATCATCATTAGAAAATGGGACCATATTCACCGAAGGAGGTGCAACAGGTGTAACATGCACTACAAGAGGTGCAGGAGTAACAGTAGTCTTAACAACTGGAGTAACTTGAGGATCAAGATTGAAACCTTCAGGCACAAAGTTCTCTGGAATTCCTCATGGATAACCTTGAGGCATGCAATTCTGAACAATAGCTGGAGTAGCAGACACAAGAACAGTTGGAGCTTCAGTAGTAACCTTTGTCTGTTGAGGTTGAAGACTCGGTGGCTGATTCTGAGCAGCCACCAGAGATTCCATCAGAGCAGTGAGATTGGCCATGGCGGCCTTCAGAGCAGAAACTTCCTCGTGCAACTCGCAATTTTCTTGTTCTAAGTTGTCCATCTTCCTTATGAAATTAGCCCGAGTATTGTATTGGTGAGACAACTTACTAAACGAAGTAAAGAAGCTTGGTAAGACACCTGGATATACATAATAAATGCAATAAATATGTGCAACATGATGCATGATATGCAATGCACATGACTTATTTTATTTATTAATATTTCAAGGGACTTAAAGATTTATAGATACATTGCAAATATCAAAGTAATAACAAATTTGAAATATTGAAATTTTTTATTAAAATAACTTCAAAATGGATTACAAGTTTCAATAATCCCAAGTACAAGATGAAAATAAAGTCTAAAAACCCTAAGAAGTAAAGTTGATGGAGATCACTCTATACGCTGGCGCTTCCCTGTAAGCCTGTAAATCTGAGCCTTCAACATCTGGTTTTCTTCCGCATATCTGGTGGCAACCTCCTTCCAATCATCTGGATCATGAAGTGAGAAACTAGCATCTGACCGAGGCTTTGGAGAAAATAAATCCTCTTGCCTCTTCATCATCTCTACAACCCGACTCTCCAGAATCTCCATCAAGTCGTCTTTCTCCTTCAAGTCTGCTCTATAGGAAATCTCTAAAATTTGGCACTTATTCTTCCAAGCATCCTTTTCTTGCTGCATCCTGACCAAAGCAAGCTATAGATCTTCCACATCATCCAATAGGGGAGGAGTGGTCTTCACAAACAAATCAGGCATAGGTGCTTCCTGAGAATATGGAATCTTCAACTAAATAGCTCTCGTTTGGACCCACTGAAGATAAGGCTCCAAAGAAACAGCCCCCTTAGGTCCCAGGTCTTTCCTACTCTTTCTATGAATGTGACACTAGGCCTTCGCCATCTGCTCCCTAGCTTCCTTATGGTCTTATCCCCCCTTCAGGAAGAAACTACTCAAATGAATACTATTTGGTTTATCCCTCATCGGATAACCAAGCTGTCATCGTGCAAGAACAGGGTTGTAGTTAATTCCTCCTTTGTACCAAGAAGAGGTACATTGGGGAAACTACCACAACTATCAACAACCTCTACATCATGGTAATCCCGATGATACCAATCAATATCTGAGTGAGTAAGTGCCATGATCTTAGGATCCCAACAGGGTTCCTTCCTGACATCCTAGAAAGCATCAAACTGAGGCATATGAGAAATAAACCACCGGTACAATAGAGGCGTGCAACAGATAATCATCCCCCCATGATAAGAATTTCGAAGATGAATAGAGTAATAAGCATCATCCAATAATATAGGAACTGGGTTTCCAATCATGAAGATCCTGATAGCATTAATGTCAACAAACTTATCCATATTAGGAAATAAACAACCAGTAAGCAAGTAGAGCAAAGATGGACTCAAAAGCGATTGTACTCTTCATCCTGTCAATGTAACGGGATTTCTCTAATAAGAACTGAGATGGTAATCCTATAATCCCCCCTTTAGTAGTCATATGGGCTTCAACCTCATACTTCCTCAGATGGATCAAAGAAGCAATCTCGTGTGGTTTTGGCTCACCCTCTAAACCAGTAAAAGGAACACAATCGGTAATCGGTAAATCCAACAAAAAAGAATACTCCTCTAGTGTAGGTGTGATACGGTGGCAGAATCAACTGTTAATACTGGTTTGAATTTTGTATTCGCAAATGTCATGGTAAGCAAGAGTCGCCACCAACTTTTATTTAATCCAACTAAGGAAAAGGAAAAAGAACAGAAAATACCTTTTTCGAGAATATTTCTGAGTACGGGGGGTAGATTATAGAAAGGGAAGGTGTTAGCACCCTTTCTATCTGTGGTTTTCCACAGACTCTTAGGTACTTGCTCATTTTTAAATTTCTTGTGTGTGCTTGTTTCGAAAAAGTTTTACTTCGTGATGATTCTTTTATCAGTCCTCAAGAGTGTGATGAAGTTGTTTTGAAATTTTTTTTGGAAAAGTGTTTGTGTGAAAAAAAATTGTTTGAGCAAGTACCTAGGAACTAATCTACCTACTCGAAAAAAGTCTATTCGTTTTCCTTTAGACGATGCTATCCCATTATTAAGGAATAGGTAGCACCATCGTTGGATTTATAAAGGGACGTTCGAAGGGAAGAAATGCTCTCTGAAGGAAACAAGTAGAGATGCCTTATCATTTCGAAGGGACTATCGTCATAAGATCAATTCGTAGGCAACTCGAGGGACAAGTAGGGACTATGATCTTTATGACGATTTTGAATCGCGGGTCATTCCTAAGGCATCCCTACATTCGAGGGATATGACCATTATTTCCGAGGCAACCGAGTTGAGTAAACCCTAGGAGTGAACATGTGCAACAATGTGCTTTTTTCAGTTATATTTATCTTGCAGTTTAGTGATCTATGATTGATTCATTAATCATACACACCTAGGTTGCTAACAATTATATACAAGCATACAAAATGTAAAAGCGAGAAAGTAAAAGTCCTACGCTATTACAAGGCTTTGGGGTAGATATATAAAGAATTGACTGAAAGCAAAATGCAGAAATAAAACCCTAATTAAGCTATTACAAACCGGGCACAGTTACATCAATAAAAAATAAAATAATCGTATGGCAAAATAATAATGCGCGAGAATTAAAGTTGGAAAAAGGTTCAAAACACTAAAAAACTAATTTTCTCATTAAAAAACATTTTTTGGATTTTTTATGAAAAAAGATTTGAATTTAACCTAACTTTTCTAATTAATTTTAATTAATGAAAAGTAAAATAAAGTTGATGAAATTAATTTATTTACAAAAATTAATTTATTAAAAAAAGGAAACTAAATTCTACTTTTGTGGTTTTGATTTTATGATTTTATAAAAAAAAATTGATTAAAAAATAATTAAACTAAATAATGAATAAACAAAATAATATAAATTAATTAAAAATAAATGAAAAAGGTTAGAAAAATGGGCCTGAGGGGGGTGTGAAACCCAAACTAGATAGGTGTTTGTTGAATTTTCCAAGGCCCAGATCCAGTTGGCCCATTGCAAGTAATGGATCTAGTGTTACTGGATTGGGGACGTCCACCATGGGACTACATCCGGCAGCATTATATCTGAGTGATGTATGATCTGATGATGATGGTGTGAAGTTGTATGGTGCACTTATATAGCCTGCAAGCGCTGGATCCATAAGAATTCATTTGGAAAATAGAAAAATGTTAGACCTGGGATTCAAACCCAGGTCCTCTCCTTTACCAATGCGCATCAACACCAACTGAGCTTCCAAGTCATTCATATATATATAACAATAATTATATATTATATATAAAAGAAAGCCAGTGTAAATGAAAACACGCGGAATTTCGAATGAGGCAACCAGGTTGTGCCACGCCTTCGTCTTCCTCCACTGGCTGTCGTTTTAGCCTAGGGACTTTTACCTACGGTCTCATGCCTGTAACTACAACCCTGCATTATTCAAAAATCTAGCACAAACAATATAAATTTCATTGAAGACCATGAATCAACTGGGCTTGAAGCCCTGAACATCATAGTGTGCATGCCTAGCCCTAATTTTGCATGTAGAAGGAAGCCCTAAAACGAACTCAGAAACCCTAAGAAAGGCAAAACGTGATTTCTGCACTTAAAACTCAATTAAATGATTCAGCAAGCATAGAGACTTTGTAATAAACAAGAATTTATTATTGAATTCCATCAAAAAAGCATGTATGCACGTAATCAAAAATCAGAAATAGTTGGATAAAAGGGTTGCGGATTTTACGACTCAAGGTGCTTTGGTGCGTGCAAAAGGTGCATTTAGCTTTAGGAGATTTCTAGGAACGTGTTGCAACCCTTAAATCTCCTTGAGGATGGCTGTAGTATAGAATTTGGTCTGAGATTTTTTTGACAAAAGTGCACTATGTTCTTGTCCGTTTCACACGATTTTTCTGCCTCCTTGTGCTTTGCATTTGTTGTGTATATGTACTAGAATGTATTAGGTTAACAAAAAACATACATATCTTTGCCAATTATCAAGATTTGATTTGATTCCATCTTTGCATTATTTATTTCTATATCAAGCCAAATCATACCATTTTCATCCCAATCACCCTTGGCACGATTTGATTTGGTTTGACAGCATATTTGCATTATAATTCCATTCAAAATCAGATCAAAAACAAATATTCCATATTTTATATCATTTATTTGATTTAATTTGACTTTTAAATGATAAAAAATCAAAATAAATTAAATAAATGAAGTCAATAATATGTGGTAGAGTGTTTGGGTCATGGA
Organism: Vicia faba; assembly: GCA_948472305.1. Taxonomy (NCBI): domain Eukaryota; kingdom Viridiplantae; phylum Streptophyta; class Magnoliopsida; order Fabales; family Fabaceae; genus Vicia; species Vicia faba. The sequence goes on from OX451738.1 coordinate 1,262,708,380, forward strand.
CATTGTCAGAGGCATAATGCAAGCATAAAAAGTCGGGCCCATTGTGATACAGTGGGAGAACTGACTTGAGGTTTTGCGTTTGTGTTCGCAAATGTTTCGGTTTAGCAAGAGTCGCCACCGACTTTTTATTTTATCCAAAGGAAAGGTCAAAAAGCACAAGAAAGACCTTTGAGATGTTTTCTTGGGTTCGAGGGGTAGATTATGAAAAGGGAAGGTGCAAGCACCCTTTTCATCCATGGTTATCCATGGGCTCTTAGTTACTTGTTTAGATCACTTGCTTTTGCTTTTCAATTGTTTGAAATGGTGCTTTGTGTGTGGTTTTGAAAATGTTTTGAAAAGAGGCCATCGTTGTGGCAACCTTTGTAATGATTCTTGTTTGAATGTATACAAAGGTGTATGTCTTTTAAACAATGTTTCAATGTTTGAAAGTTTGAAAGTTTGAAAGTTTGTTTTGGGAAATGTTTTGAAATTGTGTTGTGAGGTGTGTTTGAAAATAGCAAGGATGATTTTGCAAGTTTTGATCAAGTAACTAAGAGTTGTCTACCCTATCTACTCAAGAGTCTTTCCTACACATTTTAACCCTTTTGACAGTGTTGTTTTACCATTGCATTTGGTAAACAACCTTGTATTTGGATGTTAAACGGGACAGGCGCGGGTCATCGTATTGACCATGATAGAAATTGTGCCAAGTAACTTAGAAATTTTTTGAGGGACTAGATCATTTTGTATAGGCAACCAAGATAGCGTCATCGAGGGGCTATGATCTTTTTGTTTTGATTTTTGTTTTGCCAAGATACTAAACATGCATACCATGGCAATTTTAAGGCAACAAGTGGGTGAAATCCTAGGGGTGCATGTGTGCATTGTGTTATCGTTTTCATGCATTTTATGTCTTGTATTAGGTCTAACTATTTGTTTTGATTTTAGATATTGCATACAAACCCTAATCTCTATCATGGCATATTTGAAAGCTATAAATGCGTAAAAGTAATCTAAGCTATTACAACATTGATATGGGGAGGGGGATACAATTTTGAATAGGGGATTATTTGCAAGATATTGAAACCCTAAAATTATTACAACCATATTGAATTAATTGTGCAAATAAATAAACAATTTAAATAGACAATTAAATAAATATGCAATATATTATAAATATGCAAAAAAAGTTTTATTTTTATTTTTATGTGTGTAAAAATATAACATTTAATGTGTAAAAAAAAATAAGAAAAAAAAATATTATTTTTATTAAGGGTGGAAACCCTAATTTGTTTTAAGAAAGTATATATATATTAATTATATTATTTATGTACAATAAAATAATAAAATATATACAAATGTCAAAAAATAAAAATATATTAGAAAAAATATTATTTAAGTATGTAAATAATAAAAATAAAAATATAATATTTTTATGTATTATTTTCAAGTTTTTATTAAAGAAAATAAAAGTATGTTATTTAATAATTATTTTTATGTTAGAAAAAATAATAAAAAATACAAAATAAAATGTGAAAATTTATGAAAATGTTTTTGATATTTTTTTATGTTTAGAAAAAAATAAAATAAAATCAGAAATGAAAAAGAAATAGAAAAATATAAAAATATAAAACAATGGGCCAAGGGGATGTGAGAAGCAAGTCAAGGGGTGCAAAAAGTGAGAAATAGCCAGGCCCAACCCAGCTACTTCATCTTCAACCTTCGTTCAAACAGAAATACGCGTGCTTCCTGTACAAATGTCTAACTCCTGCATACGTGCTCTAAAGAAAAAACTCACAACATGAAAGTTATAGCATTTTTCAACACGATTCCAACCATATAAATAACTTAATCTAACTCTCAAAGACCAGAGAGAATTTCTCTGGCCCTAATTTCTAACCTAACTTTTTCAGAATGTTCATCAATCAAATTCTCTCAGCACACTTAACTTAAATGAGATCTATGCATATGTACAACTTAAGGGCTATGAGTACTACATTTTTTATTCACAAACCTAAGCATAATGATTCCTAAATAGAGAGATAGAAAGTTGGAAAATACTTGTTTCAGTTGAACTCGAATATGGCAATGCTGGGGTTTTCAGTGAGGCCTGAGATGTTTGTGAGCTTGCCTGAACTTCCTCTGACCTTCCCCAATGCTTTATTTGCCTTGATCTTGGTTGAATAAGCCTGTAGAAGTCAACCTGCACAAGCTGAAATCAGAAATGGTGAAGCTTGCAAATGGAGTTACAGTCAATGGCCAATGGTTGTGATAGCTTAAGTGGGTTATATGGAATGTATTGGAACTGGTTTGGGACAAAATGCACGAGTGGTTTGTGAGATGGAAGTGAAATTGCAGAGAATGCCCTATTTTGCAAGTTTTTGGTGTTTTGATGTTCAAGAGTGTTTGAGGAATGGATGGCTCGTGTTTCTGGCTCAAGGCAATATGCAAAAGTTGTTTTGAATGCTTATAAACTTTGTTCTTATCGGATTTCAAAGATATGAATCTTTTGCAAGTTTACTTGGTTTTGAAGTAAAAGTGTGAAGTGATATAAAACATGCCTGTACAGGCTATCTTCAAGCATGCACAAGATTGTTGTACATTTGCCTAAGTTTATGGAACTTGTTTGCTACAAAGAGAGGGGTCCAAGGATCAAGGGAAGCAAGTTGACATAAAGTTGTGCTTTATGAAAATGGCATAGTTAGATTTTTGCCATTTTTAGATTAATTTAATGTGTAATCTTCCATTGATCAGAATGATGCCTTAGACCATTGAGTTTGCATTCAATTTTTGAGTGTGGAAGGGTTTAAAGACTTGTGAGAAAGTACAAGTGAGGCTGGATAGAGTTTGCAATTTGTGTCAACATGAAACATGCCATGTGTTGTACCCCGAAATTTTCCCTCCCATTTTTCATAAGAAATCACAACCCTAGGGTTTTCTCAGATTTTTAAGATTGGCTCAGAAATCGATCAGACAGATTTTTCTTTGGCAGTAGATCAAGAATTAGGGTTTTTCTCGCATTTCTCAGAAGAAACTGAATTCTCAAAAATTCAAATTAACTGTCACATGTTTTCACACTTTTTCAAGTTTACTGAAAGGTTACTGGTTGTTCTCAAGGCTTGTTTATCTGGGACAAGAGATAGGAGCTGAGATGGTCATTTGGAATATTCAGGTTTTGTCTGATCCAGGTTAGCCAGATAATGTGTGTCTATTAAGACATTTGCTTGTTAATGGCATGAAACGTTTGCTTGTTTATTGGAATACACAGTGCGTGTTTTGATTGGAGTACAATTGCAAGGTTATAAGATTACAGAGTTTTTGGTTTGCTTGGAGTTTAATTTATCTGGATTGGAATTATTGGAATGAAGTTTCAGTCATTTTTAATCAAGAATCTTAAAGGATTAGTGAGGATGCAAAGGAAGAATTGCAAGTTATTGACAATAGAAGATTTTAATGGATATCAGAGTATCGCATAAAGACTTTTTCATTTATTGCAAAAAATGTTACAATACAGTTTATTATTTAAATGCTTTAAGTTGTGCAACTTATTGTATTTGAAAAGTAAATTGGTACATTTGTTTGAATATTTATCTCTAAGTTACAAAGAAAAAAATCTAAGCCTAAGCTTCCATTGCTCCCGTGCTCGCCACAAAGTCTCCTGCTTCCTTTGCTTTGTCATCGCCCAATTTGTGCTCACATGAAAGAAAGACAAAGAAAAGAGGATTAGTACAGTTAATTAAATAGAATTTTCAAACAAGAAAAGAAAGAAAAATTTTCATTATTAAAGTTTTCCGTTTGGAATCCGAAGGCTATTTTTCATCACGTTTTTATTTTCCTCTTTGCAAATCACAAGAAGATTTCTCTTCTTGGTTCACAAAGAGAAAAATAAGAAATGCAAATTGAAGAATGCAAAAGCAAAATTATTCACATGCAAAGCACAAGGCAAACTGAAACATGCTGTCCAAACAGCACAAACATAGCCAAACTATCAAGCAAGCATTACAAAGCAACCAAACTGGATGCAAGCTAAACAAAGGCGCCAAACTGGATGCAAGCAAGTTGGACAATGCAGCATACAAAGGCAAACTAAGCAATGCAGTTACCAAACAAGGCCAAATTGAATGCAAGCAAAGTACAATGCAGCAGGACAAGTACAACAGCAGGCAGAAGGAGAAAGCATGGTGAACCAAATCACAAGCAAAGGGCCTGTGTCATAGCTTATCATCATTTTCCAAGAAATAAGGCAAACTTTTCATAAAAAAGCAGAGAAAAGCAAATTGCTTTATCATAGAGAGAGGAGAGATATCACCTTTTTGTTGAGATTGTACAGTTTGGCTAAAATCTGTCTCAAGTTACAGAAACAAAAATCTAAAGGGATATAATACCATCAAACTGCAAGAAGAAAGGGGAGGAGAGCATTTTGTCAAAAAACTGCAACAATCTCCAAAACACTGCCTAACAGTTTCAAACACAAAAAACTAGCCAAGCTCCCAAAAACCTGTTAGCAGAACCAAACTGCACAACCAAACAAACCACAAAACCTGCAGATTACAAGCTTGAAAACAAACCACAAAACCTGCAGATTACAAGCTAAAACAAACCACAAAACCTGCAGATTTCAAACTGCAACAAACAGCCAAAAATCTGCATAGCAAGTTCCATCACAACAAATACACAAAACCTGTCCAACAAATAGCAACATTTCAAAAATGGCATAACAAGTTTCAACAAATCCCAAACCTGTTATCAAACCTAAACAGCCCAACAGTTACAACCAAACTTTAACAAACTCATAAAATCCTCAAAAACATTTTTCAAACTTCAAAAAAAACTTGCAGACCGAAACTGCAAAACATCACAGAAAACCTGTAACACCACATACAATCCCAAACCTGTTATCAAACTAGCCAAGCCCTAAAAAAGCATAACAGTTTTCAAATAGGGATAAAACAACCACCAAACCTGCATAATACCCCAAACTTGCAAAAGCCTTCAAACTGCAAACTGCCCCATAAAAACAGTTATCAAACCTAAACATTCAAAAGCCTTCAACAACAACAATACCAAAACCTTCCCAACATTCCAAACTCAGTTCAAACAACCTTTAAACCTACAACTGTAGCCACCACAAAACTCGGAGTATTTGGCCAAACTGTCAAATATCCCCAAACAAAACCAAGTTTTAGAAACAGCAAACCAACAATAAAGTTTCAGAACAATCATCATCAACAAAAAAATACCAACATAATCAAGTTTCAGAAATCAGTTTCAAGCAAAAACCTTCAGCAAATAGCAATAGTCAAAACTCAGTTCAACAATTATCATCATCAACAAAAACAACAAATCATAACAGAGTCTCAGTTTAATCATCATCAACTACCAAAACAGAGTCTCAGTTTAATCATCATCAACAAAAATTACCAACAAACGAAGAAAAGCATCATCATTCAAGTTCAAGAGAGGGGAAAAGAAATATCAAAGTTTCAGAGATCATCATCATCAAACTAACTAACAAGTCAGAAGCAGCAAGCATCATCATTCAAGATTCAAAAGGGACAAAAAGAGATACCAGAAGCGTGCATCTTTCATCATTTCTTCCTCCTTGCCTAGCCTGCCGCCAAGGAGCACCGTCACCTCCCTCTCACTTTCCAATCATCCCAAACAAGTACGATCTCTCCCTAGAATCATTTTTTCTGCATCTCATAGGATAACAAGCATGATTAATAACGAAACATGAACAAAACTGTAAAATCAAAACAAGCTTGAAAATTGATTAAATCCAAAACAAAAAAGATGAACCATGCCTTGCAAAGAATGTAGCTAGCTATTAGTTGTTAGGAGATGAGAGGAGAGGCGCTCCGGTGACAGATGGCGAGAGGAAGATCAGGAAAGCGCGTCCCAAACCCTTGTTTTCCCATTTCAGAAATTAGGGATTCCCAGAGAAGAAAAAACATGAACCAGTAGCGATTAGGGGCGACTGAGTGAGGAAGATGAGTGAGTGAGGAAGATGAGTGAGTAAGGAAGATGAATGAGGAAGAGATGCACGAAAGAAGCGGCGCTGCTGTGAGATACAAGGCACAAACCCTAATTTTCCAAAACCAAATGTTACAAACTTGAGCATTGGGCCTATCTGGCCCCCAAATCCCTAAGCCCATAATGAACACTAGCGCACCCCCCCCCCCCCCCCCCCCCCAAGTGTCTGGCTTTGACCTTTTAGTTGGGCCTTAAACTTTCAGCATCTTAAGCACATCTTTTAATTCAATCTCTTTTCTTTTCTTTTCTTTTGTTTAATAGATACTAATGTTTTTTTAATTAATTCTTTTTTTTTAATTTGTTTTAGTTTTTTTTTAAGATAATTAATTTTCTTCTACTATTTTCTCTCTTTTATATAACCTTTTATCAATTTGTAGCATTTAATAAAATACCAAAAGATTTAGTTTAATTAATTTTCTTTTTCCTTAATTTATCTTTTTTTATTTCTTTTGTTAATAATAACACTATTAATATATTAAAACTTTATTTTGCCAAATTACTTTGATTTTCTTAAATTAGTTTTATTTTATAACTTTTTAATTTAATTTGTTACTAATAATAAAAACACCAAACATTTAAATTAATTAATTTTGCTTTCTTTAAACCCTTTTTTTATTGATTAATAAAAGTACAAAATAATAAAGATTTTGTTTAATTAAATTTTCTCTTTTTAAAATTTTTTCCTTTTAAAATTAATAAAATACATAATAGAATAATAATAATAATTCTTAATATTTTAGAATAGATTTTATTTATCTCTTTTTAATAAATACATACATTTCATAATTTATTGATTTTCTTTATTTCATAATTTGTTATAGCTTTGTATTGAATCGCGACAATTCGATTTGGTTGTAATATTTGAACTTTGCTATTCTTATGAGATTCATCTCCATTTGTAATAATTGTACCCCCATTCCCGGATACTTTTGTAATAGCTTAGACTTTTAAATTCCCGCAATTTATTGCTTTCAATATACTGTGTAGTAATTAAGCGTGTATGGAAATATTCAAAAATCAATCGCTAGATGGCCTAATCCAAGAATAAATAACTTGAAAACAACACAATGCACACATTCACCCCTAGGGTTTCATCCACTTGTTGCCTTTAAAATGGCCATGTTATGCATGTTGAGTATCTTGGCAAAACAAAAAAACAAAACAAAAGATCATAGTCCCTCGATGGCGCTATCTTGGTTGCCTATACAAAATGATCTAGTCCCTCAAAAAATTGCTAAAGATGCTTAGCACTATTGCTATTATGGTCCATACGATGACCCGCGCCTGTCCCGTTTAACATCCAAATACAAGGTTGTTTACCAAATGCAATGGTAAAACAACAGTGTCAAAAGGGTTAAAAATGTGTAGGAAAGATCTTTGAGTAAAATTGGGTATACAACTCTTAGTTACTTGATCAAAACTTGCAAAAACATCCTTGCTATTTTCAAACGTACCTCACAACACAATTTCAAAACACTTCCCAAAAGAAACATTCAAACATTCAAACATTGAAATATCTTTTCAAAAGACAATACACCTTTGTATATATTCAAACAAGAATCATTACAAAGGTTGCCACAACGATGTCCTCTTTTCAAAACATTTTTCAAAACCACACACAAAGCACCATTTCAAACAATTGAAAAGCAAAAGCAAGTGATCTAAACAAGTAACTAAGAGCCCATGGAAAACCATGGATGAAAAGGGTGCTAGCACCTTCCCTTTTCATAATCTACCCCCCGAACTCAAGAAAACATCTCAAAGGTCTTTCCTGTGCTTTTTGACCTTTCCTTTGGATAAAATAAAAAGTCGGTGGCGACTCTTGCTAAACCGAAACATTTGCAAACACAAACGCAAAACCTCAAGTCAGTTCTCCCACCGTATCACAGAACTGGCGACTCTGCTGGGGAGATTCTAAAAGTGGGGTTAACTTAGGGTTTTAGATCATCTTTACATGCTTATCTTGTTTGATTTGTATGCTTTACTTTTTTGGTTCCTTGTTTGGGTTTGTTTTAAATCCTACACCCGGATTTGGGGGAACCTTTTAGGTAAGTAGCAATAAACTGTGAGGGAACTGTGCGGGGTATACCGACATGGTTGAAGCAGTGGATACATTGATGTGGCACATTGGTTGGTACCGGTAACCCTTGAGTTGAATCAAGGAGAGTACGGGGCCGCCGCGTGGTGTCGTGAAGCATCAACTGACTTTATAACCTTACTTGACCATCTTGTCCTTTTAGGATGTAGTGAGATGATCGGCTTTGGTGCAGTCCGAAGTTGGTAGATACTCGATATTACACTCATTGAGGGTTGTTTTCTTAGAATATTTCGGTCGCCAGTTAAGTGGCTAAACTGAGACAATGAACACAGAAAATAATCCAGTGATATTGAGCTCCTCAGAACCTGGTTACTATTTCTAGGACAGGTTGAGTCAACTAGACTTCAAGAGGGTACTTACCTACAAACTCCATGCAAGCCTAAACCTAAGGACTTGTCTTCTTTATGTGAATATGATTATATACACTTTCTTACCTCGCATATATGTACATAACATCATAACATCATGCCATAGCATTTTCAATAACTATTTCAAGGATCTCGAGGGTCTTTGATGCAGGGTCACGTTGAACCAGACGTCTACCAAAGGGCAAGAGGATTCATTTTCCTCTAAAAAAACATTGTCAAAGATCAAGTACAACAACTTGAGTCAAGGGCTATGACCCACTTGACATGGTGAGCTTGATTCTCGTGGAAAGACATCCACCGATACAAAGTTCTCCAATCAAAGATGTGGATCAAAGTTCAGCCTCTAACATTTTCTCGTGTTTACCCTGCGAGATCCTTGAAAACATGCATCCACATATCATGCATCGTATCATGACAGGTTTCCCCCTTTCAGGTCTCCTTATCTCCCTACTGTTTATTTCAGTAGAGTGGCTCTAGAGAAGACTATCAAAGACATCCAGGCTCAAAACGCTCAATTTCAAGAGATGTTCTTGAACCTATCCAAGGGACAAGAAGAGGTGAAAGCTCTCCTCACAAGGGGCATGGTCATGGGGAATCCTGAGAACAACAAAGATGATCAGTTGGAGCTGCTGCGAACTGAGATAGCCATAATGAAAGTCCAGATGATGGGACAACTGGTGGGCCAGATGGTTCTCATCCAAAACTTGGCACATGGATAAGAAGAACTAAGGGTCCTCATCAATAAACTGCATCGGGATGGATGTAACCAAATGGGGCAAACTACTAGAGTTGAGGATCAAGTCATCATTCAGCCTCCTTTCAGACAAGAAGCCAAGGGAAAGTCACCCCAATTTGCTTTAGGGTCACAAGCCTAACGACAACTTCACCAGCATCAACAGGGTAATCGGCGTAAGCAAAATGCATTTGAAAAAGCTTCACTAAGATTAATATTCCATTATCCCAAGTGCTGTAACACTTGTTGAAAGTCAAGCTGATTGTATTAAGGAACCCCCTTCGGAATCCCAACACAGCCTCTCCAGGATACAATCCAAATGCAAGATGTGTGTATCATTCCAACAATCCTGGACATGACACCAATAGTTGTTGGGCATTGAGAAACAAAATTCAAGATCTGATTAAAGAAACAACGCTAGAGTTCACACAAGATGGTCAGATGAAGATCTTCCGCTGAGGGTTCTCCACCTAAAGTGACAAGTTCGAACTAAGAGGCTTTTGTTTCATTTGAATTTCCAAGTTGTAATTTCTTCTATTATTCAAACAATTAGCTACTGATGTCAAACTCTGTTTCAATAATGCATTGCATATGTTTGTTTTGAATTCATCCATTCGTTTTCACTATACTTAAACTATGCTTTCTACTTTCTTTATGACATTTAACTCTTGCTAAAAGTTACGAGCCTTTAGAGGGAGGATGACGAAAACAATGCCATAATCTCATACATTATGCTTTTGGGCAGACCTTGCTGACGATGTACATGCGTTTCTTTCAAATCCAAAACAATGGAGTTATAAGAAGATAATCCCTAATCAACCCCTTCGAGCCAAAGAAGTAGAAGTTTTCTGTTTTAACACAAATTGAAACCTTTAATCAAAACCTGGGGCAGTGTAGTCTCTCAGTTAATTCAAAATGTACGTTTAGCCGCAAACTCTCATTTTGTAATACAACGAATGACATCAAAAATTTCCTTTGGAATCAAAAGACGGTGATGGTTCCCCATTACCTAAGTAGTCATTATCTCACGAAAAGAAAAGCCCACTGAGTCAAAACCTACAAAGGAGACTTGCGAAAACTGGGCCATCCTGCTGACTGTAATCTCAAAATAGGAGCAGTCAGGCAAAAATTAGGGATAATAAAAAAAAGAAGAAGAACGAGGTCACTACAAATCCTCAACAACATGAAAAATGTTGCAAAAATGACTGCCTTCCAACAAATTCAACTTGTGTGAACTATCACTAAAATGTCGTTCCAGACTCATTTGGAGTTCAACGCACAATTAACTGAGTCTAGGATTGAAGAACATCACAAAGAGCGGGTGGGTACAAATATACTTTGAGCCTTTATCCTTTGTTTTTTAAACCGTGAACCAAGCCACGTTATAACCCTTCAAAAGTCCTAAATGAAGCATGGGTTAGTTCAAAAGCATACTGTTACAAAAGGTATCTTAACTCCTGTAAGGCTTTGCTCTAAATCTTGAGTTGAATATTTCTTATAAAAAAGTTTTTGCTAAAAAACGCATTTTTCAAAATTTCAAGACAAGCATGAACTTTGCATTATTTGAATATCATTGTTTACATAAGGCTATTTGTTTGACATCAAAGAACTTCCCACAGTGAATATCCGATGAACGAAAGCTCTCTTAGTGAACAAAATCACTTCAAGTGGGATGACACTCCTGTCGCAAAAATCTCCTATCAACACATGGGACATAACATGGAATTGTCCAATAAACCTGGGGCAGTCCAATCAATATTTCAAGAAATCTCTCAAAGTCCAGTTAACCTGGGGCAGTCCAGTCAAGATTGCAGGAAATCTCTCAAAGTCCAGTTAACCTGGGGCAGTCCAGTCAAGATTTCAAGGAATCTCTCAAAGTCCAGTTAACCTGGGGCAGTCCAATCAAGATTTCAAGAAATCTCTCAAAGTGCAGAGTAACCAGGGGCAAGTCTCTGTCACCGTCATTTGGGGCATTGAGCGTCAATCCCAACAAAGGGTTGCATACAGTCAAACATTTCCCGGCAAAGTCATAAGCACTCGCTACTTAGGGCAGTGATAAATCTCTCCAAAATCCTCCTCATAATGGCTCCCAGCCAGAGTTTTGATCTTTGATAACCTCTTCCCAGCTAAGTCGACCTCAAGAATTCCTGAGAATTTTTTTTCCATTGAAGTCGCCAGAATTTTCCCTATCGGAAACGAAGAATTCAACTCTTTTCTCCATCACCAGTTCGGGATTTATTTTCCCCAGCGAGAGGTCGTCTTGAAAACATTACACATCAGTACATCAGGACATCATGCAACACAATCTCATTTATTTTGAGAACGTCTTTGTTTGATATATGTCATACAACAAACCTTTACCTTTCAGGAAAGATGCAGTCAAATTCTCACAAAATTCAAGCTATGAAGCCTGGACCACTACCAGATAGTAATTTGTTCAACTGTCCCCTTCAATAGCAGTCCAGGATTTATGTTGCCCGACATCTGTCGAAGATATTCCAAGACTTCCGTCTGGCTGAGTTAAATCAATTCAAAGATTTTTTCGATTCTTATCCAGCCAAAGTAATTCAAGACCTTCTCTGGCTCAGTCAGATCGACACTAAGATCTCCCTGATTCTTATTCCAGTTGAAGATATTCCAGATTTTGCTGTTTCAGATAAATCTCTCAACGGTTTACTCTGATTCACTTCCAGATTTTTGTTGTTTCAGATAAATCTCTCAACGGTTTACTCTGATTCACTTCCAGATTTTTGCTGTCCAAGATAAATCCCTCAACAGTTTATTCTGATTCACTTCCAGGTTTTGCTGTCATGGATCCAGTTCAAACTTTCCATAAACAATCACCTTTGAATGGTATCTTTAAACCCATTTCCATAACGCCATCAAATTAGCATGTCATTAACACCCCCAGAGGAGATGAGACTACCAACTACCAATCCCCAACGTAGTTGAAACTACCAACCCACAGCAGAAATAATCCGGTTTCTCCAAATCCCCCAACAAGTTATCTTAAAGCCTGGATTCGACCAGATAATACCTTGATTATACTGAAGCCCGGAGATCGACTGGAAAATAGTGGAATCCCCTGCAAAATCCTTCTCAAGACTGGACGTTGACCAGATAAGAAGTAAAATATACTATGAAGCTTGGACGTTGACCAAATAACAGTTTACTCGACCAATTACTTTGAAGCCCAGATTCAACCGGATATTAGTAGGCCCCAAAATCAAAGGGAAAACCGGAGGCGACCGAATAACCATTTGATTTCCTTCTGAAGACTGGACGTTGACCAGATAGGAAGTAAGGTATTGTGAAGCCTAGATGTTGACCAGATAGCAATACAAGACTGTGAAGCCTGGATGTTGACCAGATAACAGTAAGGTATACTGTGAAGCTTGGATGTTGACCAAATAACAGTTTACTCAGCCAATTACTTTGAAGCCCGAATTCAACCGGATATTAGTAGGCCCCAAAATCAAAGGGAAAACCGAAGGCGACCGAATAACCATTTGTTTTCCTTCTGAAGACTGGACGTTGACCAGATAGGAAGTAAGGTATTGTGAAGCCTGGACGTTGACCAGATAGCAATACAAGACACTGAAGCCTGGAGATCAACCAGATAACAGTTTAATCCTTAACATAATGAATATCATCATTCTTAAAACCTCAAAAGATTGGCATACTCCCAAGCTCCTGATATCCTTAACAGAATGAAGATTCTAATTCTTGAAACCTCAGAAGATTGGCTTACTCCCAACCTCCTGGCCCAAATGCCTGAATGAAGATTCTCATTCTTGCTTACCCAGAAGATTGGCATACTCCCAAGCTCCTGATACCCTTAACAGAATGAAGATTCTCATTCTTGAAACCTTAGAAGATTGGCATACTCCCAAGCTCCTGATACCCTTAACAGAATGAAGATTCTCATTCTTTCTTACCCAGAAGATTGGCATACTCCAACCTCCTGACCCAAACGCCTTAATGAAGATTCTCATTCTTGCTTACCCAGAAGATTGGCATACACCCAAACTCCTGATATTCCCGACAGAATGAAGATTCTGATTCTTAAAGTGGTATACAACCTAAACCCCTGAGCTTACTCCCCAACAATATAGCTATTCCCCACAGAGTTTTTACTCCCCAACAGAATGAAGATTCTCATCCTTGATTCTCCAGTGAAGTTACCAGAGCCTTCTTTACTCTCAGCATAAATTTGTCAGAGTTTTTAATCCGCTGCAGATCGAAGATTCTCGTTCTTGGCTCCTCAGTACAAATTCCCCTAGCAGAATGAAGATTCTCATTCTCAATTCCCCACATAAATTGTCAAAGTTTTAAAAATCCTTGCGAATTGTCAAAGATCTTATAACTCCAGCAGCAGTCATGGATTTATTTTCCCCGGTAGCAGTCGAAGATTTTATCATCTTCAGTTGTCAAGGACTTATTTTCCTCAGCAAGACAACTATTTAGCTTACATGCGCATACATTACATTCATATGTCATAAGCATTGATAAAACACATATATTGCATCATACATAACTTTGTGTTTCAGCTAATATTTTACCCTTTTCAGGATAAGGTTAACAAGCTACCAGTATAGGCTCTTGAAAACAGTTTACGGATGCTCCAAACACGGATGCTAATCTATCGCTTGTTCAAATTCAGCTTCAAAAAACAGCCTAGAGATGCTCCAGACACGAATGCTATTCTATTGCTTATTCAGATCCCTAGTTCAGTGATGCTTCAGACGCGGATACCATTCTGACGCTCACCTATAACTTACAGTTCAATAAATATTCTTGGATGTCATCTTCAAGCCCATCTCCGACAAGATTCTCTCACATCTCCAAATGACATCTTTAAGCCCATTCCCTAAACTATGCTTTGACGAGTGAAAGTTTATGGGCACTCTAGTGTCCAATCATCTTTTACCTTCGAGTCACGAACGACAAACTCGCCGATCTAACTCTTCAGGTACAAGAAGATTGAACAAGGGTAGCTGTTGTACCCCAAAATTTTCCCTCCCATTTTTCACAAGAAATCACAACCCTAGGGTTTTCTCAGATTTTTAAGATTGGCTCATAAATCAATCAGACAGATTTTTCTTTGGCAGTAGATCAAGAATTAGGGTTTTTCTCGCATTTCTCAGAAGAAACTGAATTCTCAGAAATTCAAATTAACTGTCACATGTTTTCACACTTTTTCAAGTTTACTAAAAGGTTACTGGTTGTTCTCAAGGCCTGTTTATCTGGGACAAGAGATAGGAGCTGAGATGGTCATTTGGAATATTCAGGTTTTGTCTGATCCAGGTTAGCTAGATAATGTGCGTCTGTTAAGACATTTGCTTGTTAATGGAATGAAACATTTGCTTGTTTATTGGAATACACAGTGCGTGTTTTGATTGGAGTACAATTGCAAGGTTATAAGATTACATAGTTTTTGGTTTGCTTGGAGTTTAAGTTATCTGAATTGGAATTATTGGAATTAAGTTTCAATCATTTTTAATCAGGAATCTTAAAGGATTAGTGAGGATGCAAAGGAAGAATTGCAAGTTATTGACAGAAGAAGATTTTAATGGATATCAGATTATCGCATAAAGACTTTTTCATTTATTGCAAAAAATGTTACAATATAGTTTATTATTTAAATGCTTTAAGTTGTGCAACTTATTGTATTTGAAAAGTAAATTGGTACATTTGTTTGAATATTTATCTCTAAGTTACAAAGAAAAAAATCTAAGCCTAAGCTTCCATTGCTCCCGTGCTCGCCACAAAGTTTCCTGCTTCCTTTGCTTTGTCACCGCCCAATTTGTTCTCACATGAAAGAAAGACAAAGAAAAGAGGATTAGTACAGTTAATTAAATAGAATTTTCAAACAAGAAAAGAAAGAAAAATTTTCATCATTAAAGTTTGCCGTTTGGAATCAGAGGGCTATTTTTCATCACGTTTTTATTTTCCACTTTGCAAATCACAAGAAGATTGATCTTCTTGGTTCACAAAGAGAAAAATAAAAAATGCAAATTGAAGAATGCAAAAGCAAAATTATTCAAATGCAAAGCACAAGGCAAACTGAAACATGCTGTCCAAACAGCACAAACAAGGCCAAACTGTCAAGCAAGCATTACAAAGCAACCAAACTGGATGCAAGCTAAACAAAGGCGCCAAACTGGATGCAAGCAAGTTGGACAATGCAGCATACAAAGGCAAACTAAGCAATGCAGTTACCAAACAAGGCCAAACTGAATGCAAGCAAAGTACAATGCCGCAGGACAAGTACAACAGCAGGCAGAAAGAGAAAGCATGGTGAACCAAATCACAAGCAAAGGGCCTGTGTCATAGCTTATCATCGTTTTCCAAGAAATAAGGCAAACTTTTCAGAAAAAAGTAGAGAAAAGCAAATTTCTTTATCATGGAGAGAGGAGAGAGAGGAGAGATATCACCTTTTTGTTGAGATTGTACAGTTTGGCTAAAATCTGTCACAAGTTACAAAAACAAAAAGCTAAAAGGATATAATACCATCAAACAGCAAGAAGAAAAGGGAGGAGAGCATTTTGTCAAAAAACTGCAACAATCTCCAAAACACTGCCTAATAGTTTCAAACACAAAAAACTAGCCAAGCTCCCAAAAACCTGTTAGCAGAACCAAACAGCACAACCAAACAAACAACAAAACCTGCAGATTACAAGCTGCAAAACAAATCACAAAACCTACAGATTACAAGCTGCAAAACAAACCACAAAACCTGCAGATTTCAAACTGCAACAAACAGCCAAAAACCTGCATAGCAAGTTCCATCACAACAAATACACAAAACCTGTCCAACAAATAGAAACATTTCAAAAATGACATAACAAGTTTCAACAAATCCCAAACCTGTTATCAAACCTAAACAACCCAACATTTACAACCAAACTGTAACAAACTCACAAAATCCTCAAAAACATTTTTCAAACATCAAAAAAAACCTGCAGAACGAAACTGCAAAACATCACAGAAAACCTGTAACACCACATACAATCCCAAACCTGTTATCAAACTAGCCAAGCCCCAAAAAAGCATAACAGTTTTCAAATAGGGCTAAAACAACCACCAAACCTGCATAATACCCCAAACGTGCGAAAGCCTTCAAACTGCAAACTGCCTCATAAAAACAGTTATCAAACCTAAACATTCAAAAGCCTTCAACAACAACAATACCAAAACCTTCCCAACATTCCAAACTCAGTTCAAACAACCTTCAAACCTACAATTGTAGCCACCACAAAACTCAGAGTATTTGGCCAAACTGTCAAATATCCCCAAACAAAACCAAGTTTCAGAAACAGCAAACCAACAACAAAGTTTCAAGAACAATCATCATCAACAAAAAATACCAACATAATCAAGTTTCAGAAATCAGTTTCATGCAAAAACCTTCAGCAAATAGCAATAGTCAAAAATCAGTTCAACAATTATCATCATCAACAAAAACAACAAATCATAACAGAGTCTCAGTTTAATCATAATCAACTACCAAAACAGAGTCTCAGTTTAATCATCATCAACAAAAATTACCAACAACTGAAGAAAAGCATCCTCATTCAAGTTCAAGAGAGGGGAAAATAAATATCAAAGTTTCAGAGATCATCATCATCAAACTAACTAACAAGTCAGAAGCAGCAAGCATCATCATTCAAGATTCAAAAGGGACAAAAAGAGATACCAGAAGCGTGCATCTTTCATCATTTCTTCCTCCTTTCCTAGCCTGCCGCCAAGGAGCACCGTCACCTCCCTCTCACTTTCCAATCATCCCAAACAGGTACGTTCTCGCCCTAGAATCATTTTTTCTGCATCTCATAGGATAACAAGCGTGATTAATAACGAAACATGAACAAAACTGTAAAATCAAAACAAGCTTGAAAACTGATTAAATCCAAAACAAAAAAGACGAACCATGCCTTGCAAAGAATGTAGCTAGATCTTAATTGTTAGGAGACGAGAGGAGAGGCGCTCCGGTGACAGATGGGGAGAGGAAGATCAGGAAAACGCGTCCCAAACCCTTGTTTTCCCATTTCAGAAATTAGGGATTCCCAGAGATGAAAAAAACATGAACCATTAGCGATTAGGGGCGACTGAGTGAGGAAGATGAGTGAGTGAGGAAGATGAGTGAGTAAGGAAGATGAATGAGGAAGAGATGCACGAAAGAAGCGGCGCCGCTGTGAGATACAAGGCACAAACCCTAATTTTCCAAAACCAAATGTTACAAACTTAAGCATTGGGCCTATCTGGCCCCAAAATCCCTAAGCCCATAATGAACACTAGCGCACCCCCCCCCTAATGTCTGGCTTTGACCTTTTAGTTGGGCCTTAAACTTTCAGCATCTTAAGCCCATCTTTTAATTCAATATGTTTTCTTTTCTTTTCTTTTGTTTAATAGATACTAATGTTTTTTTAATTAATTATTTTTTTTAATTTGTTTTAGTTTTTTTTAAGATGATTAATTTTCTTCTACTATTTTCTCTCTTTTATATAACCTTTTATTAATTTTTAGCATTTAATAACATACCAAAAGATTTAGTTTAATTAATTTTCTTTTTTCTTAATTTATCATTTTTTATTTCTTTTGTTAATAATAACACTATTAATATATTAAAACTTTATTTTGGAAAATTATTTTGATTTTCTTAAATTAGTTTTATTTTATAACTTTTTTAATTTAATTTGTTACTAATAATAAAAACACCAAACATTTAAATTAATTAATTTTGCTTTCTTTAAACCTTTTTTTTATTGATTAATAAAAGTACAAAATAATAAAGATTTTGTTTAATTAAATTTTCTCTCTTTAAAATTTTTTCCTTTTAAAATTAATAAAATACATAATAGAATAATAATAATAATTCTTAATTTTTTAGAATAGATTTTATTTATCTCTTTTTAATAAATACATGCATTTCATAATTTATTGATTTTCTTTATTTCATAATTTGTTATAGCTTTGTATTGAATCGCGACAATTTGATTTGGTTGTAATATTTGGACTTTGCTATTCTTATGAGATTCATCCCCATTTGTAATAATTGTACCCCCATTCCCGGATACTTTTGTAATAGCTTAGACTTTTAAATTCCCGCAATTTATTGCTTTCAATATACTGTGTAGTAATTAAGCGTGTATGGCAAGATTCAAAAATCAATTGCTAGATGACCTAATCCAAGAATAAATAACTTGAAAACAACACAATGCACACATGCACCCCTAGGGTTTCATCCACTTGTTGCCTTTAAAATGGCCATGTTATGCATGTTGAGTATCTTGGCAAAACAAAAAAACAAAACAAAAGATCATAGTCCCTCGATGACGCTATCTTGGTTGCCTATACAAAATGATCTAGTCCCTCAAAAAATTGCTAAAGATACTTAACACTATTGCTATCATGGTCCATACGATGACCCGTGCCTGTCCCGTTTAACATCCAAATACAAGGTTGTTTACCAAATGCAATGGTAAAACAACCCTGTCAAAAGGGTTAAAAATGTGTAGGAAAGATCTTTGAGTAAAATTGGGTAGACAACTCTTAGTTACTTGATCAAAACTTGCAAAAACATCCTTGCTATTTTCAAACATACCTCACAACACAATTTCAAAACACTTCCCAAAACAAACATTCAAACATTCAAACATTGAAATATCTTTTCAAAAGACAATACACCTTTGTATATATTCAAACAAGAATCATTACAAAGGTTGCCACAACGATGGCCTCTTTTCAAAACATTTTTCAAAACCACACACAAAGCACCATTTCAAACAATTGAAAAGCAAAAGCAAGTGATCTAAACAAGTAACTAAGAGCCCATGGAAAACCATGGATGAAAAGGGTGCTAGCACCTTCCCTTTTCATAATCTACCCCCCGAACCCAAGAAAACATATCAAAGGTCTTTCCTTTGCTTTTTGACCTTTCCTTTGGATAAAATAAAAAGTCAGTGGCGACTCTTGCTAAACCGAAACATTTACGAACATAAACGCAAAACCTCAAGTCAGTTCTCCCACCGTATCACACCATGGATCAAAGTGAGTTTTTGCCAAATTCAAACCTTCAATTCTCCCTAACCATAAATGATTTTGGAGAGTTCTTGGACATTTTGGAAAGCTTGTAAGATTCTCTACCATCCAACTTTGAAATGAAGTTTGAGATTCCAAGTGGAACTATGTGAAACATTTCCATGAAGATAGGTCAAAATCTTTCCTAAACTAGAGCAAAATTTCACTAAGTTAGAAAGTTTTTGGACCATTATTCCAAAAATCATAACTTAAGATCCAAGCATCTTTTGGGAAAACTTTTAATCAAAGTTGTAAATTTTGTGGAGGACTACAACTTTCATGTTGGAAGTTTTATTTGAATCCAATTGCATCATGGTGAAAAAGTTGGGCAAAGTTGGAAAAAATGAGAAAATTTCATAACTTAGAAAAATTCGAAGTTATGAAAATTTTCAATCTTAAACCCTAATTTGCAAAATTAGGTTTCTTGATGAACAACTTTCATGTTTTGACTCATCTTGATGAAAAATGACCCTTGGCACTTGATTTTGACCAAAAAGTCAATGTTTGACTTTTCAGTGTACAGTTGATTTTTGATCAGTTGACTGGAAAATTCATCTGTCAATCCAATGCTTTTGAGATCTTTTGAACCTTGTGATTAGGTCAAGATGATGCCATTGAGTCCTTGAATACATACTTGAACCCAATTTGCCATTGGCTAGGTGAAAAATCAGAAATTGCCCTTATACAGTCAAAACCCTAAAAATGACCATTTTACCCTTTTGATGATCTGATCAAATTTCTTGAGGATTTGTGGTCCATACTTGATCAAATGGTTCATATTATTCTATAATGTTGATGTGGATCAAAAATCATGAGGTTTGAATGTAAATTGGCCACAGTTGACTTTTTCCCCAATACAATTGATTTCTAGGTCAATTGTCTAATTGACTGAGCAAAAATTTGATTCCAGGCTTGAAACTTGGTATGAACAATCTTATAAGTCCAACATGAAGTATTAAAGTCACATGGGGCATTAGAAGTCCAAAATTCCTTGTGAAAACTCAAACCCTAATTTAGGTCATCAGTGCAAGGAGATGTCTTGAGCGGAGCAAACCCTAATTTGTTCTTGAGTTCAAAGAGTATTGTGAGGGGAAATCTTGATAAAATAAGAGGGAAAATTTTGGGGTACAACATCTGCCCCTGTTCAATCTTCTTGAACCTGAAGAGTTATATTGGCGAGTTTGCCTTTCGTGACTCGAAGGTAAAAGAGGATTGGACACTAGAGTGCCCGTAAATTTGCACTTGTCAAAATGTAGGTTGAGGGAATGGGCTTAAAGATGCCATTTGGAGATGATAGAATCTTGCTGGAGATGGGCTTAGAGATGCCATCTAAAATATTTGTTGAATATCAGGAGAATGAACATCAGAATTGTATCCGAATCTGGAACGTATCTGAGTTGTATCTGGAGATTGGATCTGTATGAGCAAAGGAACGGCGTCCGTGTCTGGAGCGTATCCGAGCTGTAACTGCATTCGATTTTTGAATGAACATCAGAATGACTGTCGTGTTTGGAGTGTATATGTATTGTATCTGAATTCTGAATGGGCGACAGAATAACACCCGTGTATGGAGCATCTCTGGGCTAGGGATAAATTCCGAATGAGTGACAGAATGGAAATTGTGTCTGGTGCGTATCTATACTATATCTGAAGTTGAGATCTGTATCAGTAGCAGAATGACATCCGTGTCTGGAGTGTATTCATACTGTAACTGGGATCTGGACAAGTGATAGAATAACTTCCGTGTCTGGAGTGCATCTGAACCTAAAGTTGATAGTTGAATCTGAATGAGAAATAGAATGGCTTCTGTGTCTAGAGCGTATCTAGTCTGTATCTGATTGCTGAAGTTGATAGTTGAATCTGAATGAGAAATAGAATGGCTTGTGTCTGGAGCGTATCTAGTCTGTATCTGATTGCTAAAGTCTGAATGAGTAATACAATGACCTCCGTGTCTGGGGTGTATCCATATTGTATCTTGACTTGAAATTCTGAATGAGTAACAAAATGACCTCCGTGTCTTGGAGTGTATTCGTACTGTATCTGAAATCTTTGAATAGTTGTTAAAGATAGCTTTTAATCTTATCCTGTAAAGGGTAAAATGTTAGCTGAAGCACAAAGTTATGTTGCATGACATGTATGATGCAATAAAATATGTTCTATCAATGTTTATGATATATGAATGTAATGTATGCGCATGTAAGCTGATTAGCTGTCTTGCTGAGGAAAATAAATTCTAGACCGATGCCGGGAATTCCACTACCTTTGATTGCTGAAAATGAGAAATCCTTGGACCACTGTTGGGGGTAGAAAATCTTTGGAAACTTGTGGGGATTAACAAGAACTTTGAAAACTTTTGTAGGAATGTGAGAATCCTTCACGACTTCCTGGGGATATAGGGATCCTTCAAGTCCTTTGAAGTTGGAACATGATAGACATTCCGTTGTAAGAATAATGCCGAGTGTTAATTGAGAAACCTGTTTGGGGAATCCCGAGAAACTTGATGACTGTGGCTGGGGATTGAGAATCTTCAATCTGTTGGGAAATAACTCTGCGGGGAGAAAGTTTATTCTGTTGGAGAGTTTTCAAGAGCTTGGGTTGTACGCCAATCTTCTGATGGATTCTCCGAAGCTGTGGTCTGGTTAGCTGTCAGGTTCTAAGATAACTTACAGGGGAATTTTCTGGTTTTAAGACAACTCCCTGGGGAATTAGAGGAAACTGGATGGTCTTCCACCGGGGTTTAAGGGTTGAAGTTTTGGACTTCGTTGGGGAAGAAAGTTTCATCTCTACTGAGGGTCTGTAGTTCAAAGTTTTTGGCTCCGCTGGGGATTGGGAGTTTGGAAACTTAGTTCTGGCGGCGATTTTGAAATTTAACTCCGCGGGGCATATATTTCAAGGTTTTGGCTCCACTAGGGACCTTGATGATGTACTGCAGGAGATTTTACTTGGAATAGCCTAAAGACGTTTTCCTATACTTCCAACCTATCAGTAATTATTCCTTCCCACTTTTGTTTATTTGTAAACAGTGATTATATTCAAATGCATATGCTCATTTAATAAGTCATTGAACACTTTCAAATAAAACACAAGTGTAAAAAGGAAAAGACAAATAGTTTTCTGCACTTTGAAGTATCTTTGTATTAACTTTGTGTAAGTATCTTGTACAAAGGAGACAAACATCCTAGTAAGAGAATGTTGTCATAAAAATTGAGAAAACTTTATACAAAGAAAGATGGCTATGTGTAAAAATTCCATGGGGTTCCCATTCTGCTATAGCCTTCGTAACTCTGGATAGCTTGTCCATTCGTTGTTTCGTCCGATGATGAATGAATTGATCAGAAACCTGGAGCTTGTCTGTGAAGAGATTGTCCTTAAAATGATCCGACGAGACATAATCATACGCTTTACTTCCCTAACTTTTGCCTGGACCGCCCTTTCCAGTTTTCAGTCCACCGGGAAACCCACTTTTGCCCAAGTCTCCCTTTCGGGTTTTCAACTTGCCGGGTGTACATATTTTTTTTATTTATCCCTAATTTTTACCTGAACCGCCCTTTCGGGTTTTCGATTCACCGGGATTCCCATTTTTGCCCAAGTTGCCCTTTCGGGTTTTCAACTTGTCGGGTCGTTTTATGCGTAGTATCTTTTGACTATGTCTGCGTTCGCAGGGTGCGGCAGGTCATCACCGTCCATGGTGGTCAGGATCATTGCGCCACCAGAAAAGATGTTTTTGATCAGAAATGATCCTTCGTAGGTAGGAGTCCACTTTCCCCTGGGATCAATTTGCGGCAAGATGATCCGCTTGATTAGAAGATCCCAGACTTGATATACTTGTCTTCTGACTTTATTGTTGAAAGCTTTGATCATTCGCTTTTGATACGCCTGACCATGGCAAACAACAGTAAGTCGCTTCTCGTCAATCAAGTTAAGTTGATCAAGCCGGGTCTGAATCCAATCATTTTCGCTCAAACCAACATCCTTCATGATTCTCAAGGAGGGAATCTGAACTTCGATAGGTAAAACAACTTCCATGACGTATACCAAAGAATAGGGTGTTTCCCTAGTTGATGTTCGTGCCGTGGTACGGTACCCGTGCAGAGAAAACCGTAACATCTCAAGCCCGTCCTTGTAGGTGACTGTCATCTTTTGAATGATCTTCTTGATATTTTTGTTCGCAGCTTCAAAAACATCGTTCATCTTTGGTCGGTAGGGAGATGAATTATGATGTTGAATCTGGAACTGCTCGCACAAAGCGGTGATCATAGTGTTGTTCAGGTTTGTACCATTGTCAGTGATAATCCTGTCGGGGATAAAGTACCGGCAAATGAGGTTCTGCTTGATGAAGCGGGAAACCACATTCTTTGTAATGGAGGCGAAGGAAGCTTCTTCGACCCACTTGGTAAAGTAATCAATGGCCACCAGGATGAAACGGTGTCCATTGGATGCTGTAGGCTTGATCTCTCCAATCATGTCGATACCCCACATCGCGAATGGCCAAGGAGCTGTTAGGACATTGAGAGGAACTGGAGGTATATGTACCTTGTCAGCATAGATTTGGCATTTGTGACAAGTACGGGAATGTTGATGACAGTCAGCTTCCATGGTAGACCAGTAATAGCCTGCCCGTAGAATCTTCTTAGCCATCATATGACCGCTTGAATGGGTGCCAAAGGTGCCATTATGTAGTTCAGCCATGATCTGCTCAGCTTCAACCTTATCCACACAACGGAGAAGAATGCAATCATGATTGCGCTTGTATAAGATACCATTGCTCAAGAAGAACTTGGCACAAAATCTCCTTAAGAACTTTTTGTCGTTGACTGAAGCTCCTTCAGGGTATTCTTGTGCTTCGAGATACCTTTTGACGTCATGAAACCATGGTCGGTCCACTACTTCTTCGGTATTGATCTCGTGACAATGTGCAGGTCCGTCCATCCGCTCAATGGTGATTTGGGGAGCCTCATTATCCCAGTTAAGTTTAAACATGGATGACATTGTAGCTAGCGCATCTGCTAGCTGATTCTCTTCTCACGGGAAGTGCTCGAAGGTGATCTTCTCGAAATGTGGTAACAATGTCAGGACATGTTCTTTGTAAGGGATGAGGTTAGGGTGTTTAGTATCCCACTCTCCTTTGATTTGACTGATAACCAAAGCTGAGTCCCCAAACGCAACCAAAGATTTGATTCCTAAGTCAATTTCAGCCTTGAGACCAAAGATACAAGCTTCATACTCGGCCATGTTATTGGTGCAGCTGAAGCAGAGTCTAGCAGTGAAAGGTGTATGGAAACCTTCTAGAGAGATAAGTACAACGCCAGTACCGTTCCCAAGTGCATTGGAGGCACCATCAAAGTACAGGGTCCATCGGGATCCTTGTCCAGGTCTGTCATACAGTCTTTTCTCTTCAATGTTGCTCAAAGTCATGATATCCTCGTCGAGAAAGTCGAATCTCATGGATTGGTAATCTTCGACAGCTTGATGGGCCAGATGATTAGCTAACACACTCCTCTTTATATCTTTTTGGGTCGTGTACTATATATCATATTCGGTGAGGATCATCTGCCATCTAGCGATTCTTCCGGATAGAGCAGGCTTCTCGAAGATGTACTTGATCGGATCCATCTTAGAGATCAGTAAAGTGGTATGTGTCAACATATACTGCCTTAGCCGGCGAGCAGCCCATACCAGAGCGCAGCAAGTTTTCTCGAGCAGTGAGTATCGGGTCTCACAGTAGGCAAACTTTTTGCTAAGGTAATAAATGGCATGCTCTTTTCCGCCATACTTGTCATGTTGGCCCAATACGCACCCCATTGAATTCTCCAGAATGGTCAGATACATGATTAACGGCCTTCCTTCGACGGGTGGCATTAAAATAGGAGGTTCCAGCAAAGACTCCTTGATTTTATCGAAAGCAAATTGAAAGTTATCATTCCATTTAACCACCTGATCTTTCTTCAACAGCTTGAAGATTGGTTCACAGGTAGATGTTAGGTGAGAAATGAACCTTGCAATGTAGTTTAGGCGTCCCAAGAAACCTCTGACCTCCTTCTCAGTGCGAGGGGCATGCATTTCTTGTATAGCTTTGAATTTGGCAGGATCAACCTCGATGCCTTTATTACTGACGATGAATCCCAAAAGTTTACCGGACCTGACTCCGAAAGTGCACTTGTTAGGGTTTAGTCTGAGCTTGTACTCTTTCAATCTGACAAACAAATTTTGCAGATGCTCGAGGTGTTCTTCTTCAGTTTGTGAACGGGCTATCATGTCGTCTACGTAGACTTCAATCTCATGATGTATCATGTCATGAAACAAAGCTACCATGGCGCGCTGATAGGTTGCCCCGACATTCTTCAGTTTGAATGGCATCACTTTATAATAGAACGTACCCCACTATGTAACAAAGGTAGTTTTCTCCATATCTTTAGGGGCCATTTTGATCTGGTTGTACCCTGAAAACCCATCCATGAAATAAAATACCTTATGCTGAGCTGTATTGTCAACCAAGATGTCAATGTGCGGTAGTGGAAAGTCATCTTTAGGGCTAGCCCTGTTTAAGTCTCTGTAATCCACGCACATTCTGACTTTGTCGTCCTTCTTCGGCACGGGTACAATGTTTGCAACCCATTGTGGATAGTAAGTAACAACAAGAAATCCAGCATTGAACTGCTTCATTACTTCAGCTTTGATCTTTTCGGACATGTCGGGCCTCATTCGGTGGACTTTCTGTTTGATCAGTGGACAGTCTTCTCTTGTAGGGAGACGGTGAACCACAGTATCTGTATCCAGTCCCGGCATGTCTTCGTAGGACCAGGCAAAAATCTCAACATATTCATTCAACAGCTGAACTAAACGCTCCTTGACATTTGGTTCTAGGTTAGCACCTACTTTAACTTCTTTTCTGTCTTCCTCTGTTCCCAAGTTGATAGTCTCTAACAACTCCTCGTGAGGTAGAATAGCCCTTTCTTCCTGTTGCAACAGTCTAGCTAACTCTCCAGGAACTTCACAGTCTTCATCACCTTCGTATTCGGCATGATTGACCAGATCTTCAGAGTCACTGAAGGCCATAGCAGAATTGTTACCCATGGAATCTGGGGTGGATGGGTACCTGTATTTTGTGAGTGTGGGTGTGTGTAAGGGATATCCACCTTTAAACAAATAAAATATAAAAAGAAAGACAATGAACACAAAAGTTTATATATGAAAACGTCCATGATTCATTAAAATGGCATATGAAGATGAAAAATCATGCCCTTACAAATGGACCAATATGCCTCGGGTAAGGCATAAGGCAAAAAGTGTACGAATTGTTAAAAGATTATTACAGACCAACAGAAAATGTTCGAAAGATAAATTACTGATTGATGAAAGTAATGGGAACGAAGTCTTTCGCCTCCCAGTTGTTCATCCCTCCTTCAATAGTTGGATAGATCCAGTCTTCAAAATTGCTTTCCTCTTTACCATCCTCCAAAGCATGAACTCCATGATGAGTGATCTTCACCGGTGGCCCTCCAGCCGGGGAGCGACGCACAACCTTATGACTAGAAGCATTGAAACCCAAGCCGAACTTATCTGTCTTGTAAGGAAAATCTGGCAGTTGACCCCATATTGTGCTTCCTCCTTCCTCAATCACAACCTTCGCATCTTTAAGGGATGACATCTGGGACACATGTTTGGTAATGATGGGCACGGAAGTCATTGTCTTGGCTACCGCAACTTCTGGAGAAACCTCTTCAAAGTGCTGAAAGGGGGTCTCGATGAATTCACCATCTAATTCAACATAGCGGAATGAATTCAGATGGCTTATCATATACTCCTCCTCGCCACGAACTGTCACAATTTTCCCCTAGACAGGGTACTTAAGCTTCTGATGCAGAGTAGATGTGACGGCTCCAGCATGATGAATCCAGGGCCTTCCTAACAAGCAAGAGTAGGAGGGATGGATGTCCATGACATAAAATGTGGAGTTGAAATTTTCCGTACCCACTTTAATCGGGATGTCCACCTCCCCGTGGACCATCCGTTTAGAACCATCGAAGGCTCTGACAATGATGTTGATGGGCTTCAAAATTAGACCTTTGCAATCTAATCTATCCAATGCTTTCTTTGTAAAAACATTTAAAGGCGACCCAATATCAACCAGAACGTGAGCAAGAGTAGTCCCTCTGCATTCCACCGAGACATGCAGCGCGTCATTATGCTTTCTCCCCTTAGATGTTAAATCGGCGTTGCAGAAGCCAAGACCGTTGTCGGTTGTTAGGCTGGCTACACACTCCTGGAACTGGTCCGTGGAGGTTTCCTGAGGCACATGGGCCGTCTTCAAGAATTTGATTAAAGCTTTGGCATGAGCTTCGGAACAGAGCAATAGGGCCAGCATAGATATTTTTGAAGGGGTTTGCCCCAGTTGTTCTACGACATCATATTCGCTTTTATTAATTATCTTAAAAATCTCCTCCATTTCCTTTTGAGTGGTCTCGGGGATTACTAAAGGCTGAGCCCTCGTCCTGACGGGCGCTTCTTGGATCCCCTTACCTTTATCAGCAGCAACAACAGAGGGTACAACTACGGGAGTAACAATTTCTTCAATCACTGGAGTTCGCACAGAGATGTTGACTGGCACAGGAGTAACCTTATGAGCATTTGAGGGTCCGAAGATTGCCCTTGGAGGAGCAATCTCCGAAGAGAAAATTCTTCTGCTGCTGGTGATCTTACTCGTCCCAGCAATATTTCCTACGTCAGGAGTCTCTTCATCGAAACTTTCTTCAACTGATTCAATCTGCTTAACACCGTGGTAGAAGATCTCTCCTTCATAATTCCACGGTATTGTCTTGTTGGACTTGTATGGGATAGGCCCCATCATAGTTATCTTCAGAGGTACAAACTTTGGATCGGGTGTAATCTTAACAGGTCTTTTGGTGACCTTGGAAAGACTGGCGGAAATGGTAATTATAGCAACATCGTTGATAGGAGTTGGAGTAACAGGAGTAACAGGAGTTTTCTCAAAGAGGATTTTTTGATTATCCATTAGGCGTTGGATGCCTAACTTCAATAGTGGACAGTCAAATTGTAAGGACGAACAAAGATAACAGTCTTTTCCACACCCCAGGAAAATCCCAGCTTTCAACATATTCATCTTGATCATTGGTAATGGAGTCATTAAGTTATCAACAGTAGCAACATAAAGATCTTCTTCAATAGAATAGACATTATGACCATGTTTGGGCATTGGGGAAGAGATCGCATTAGGTTTTTCATGGGAGTCAAACTCCACCTCGGCGTCTATTAAATCCTGGATCTTATTTTTGAGGGCCCAACAATTGTTGGTGTCGTGCCCCACGCTGTCCGAATGATAAGCACACTTTACATTTGAATGGTAGTAGGGAGAATAGGTATTCGAATTCTTTGGCGCCTCTTTCAAGCTTGTGAGGTTTAACTTCAACAGATGAGGGAGAACCTGAGCAGGTGTCATATTGATCTGGGTGAATTGCCGTGCAGGCCTTTCCACTCTTGCTTGGTTGGTTCTGGGTTGACTGTTTCGAGGTTGATCGGCTGCCGAATTCTGAATCATTACAGCCCCCACCGCTGGCCGAAGCTCAACTCTTCCTTGACTTCTCTGGGAGTAAACAGCTGAGACTTGTTTCTTGGCTGGAAAGGTCTTCTTGATAGCAACGGAAGCAGATGCATCCTTTTGAATTTTACCGCTCTTGATTCCAGCTTCAACTCTTTCACCAGTCAGAATTAACTCGGTGAACCCCGCAGACGAACTCCTAATCAAGTGATTAAAGAATGGACCTGACAGGGTCCCCGAAAACATATCCACAAGCTCTCTCTCAAACAATGGTGGCTGCACCCTTCCAACCAAGTCCCGCCATTTCTGTGCATACTCTTTAAAGCCTTCATTAGAGACCATACCCATAATCTGTAATTGAGTACGAGTAGGTGATAAGTCCGTATTATATTGATATTGTCTGTAAAAGGCAGTCGCCAAATCCTCCCAATTATGCACATCAGATCTCTCAAGCTGATAGAACCAACCTAATTGCGTACCCGACAAACTATCTTGAAAAAAGTGGACCCACAGATCCTTATCAGAAGAGTGAGGTTGGATCTTTCTAACGTAAGACCGTAGGTGCATCTTCGGACAAGACAAACCATCGTATTTAGCAAATGTAGGCACCTTGAATTCAGGGGGAATCACAATCCCATCAACCAACCCTAGCTCCTCGAAATCCAGTCCAGGCACTCTTTGTACCTCCATGGTGGCCAGACGTTCTTCCAAATTCTTGTACTTGTCATCTACGGGAGGATACTACTGCTCAGAGTAATCTTCATCCTCTTCTTCTTCTTCTTCCTCATACTCAGGTTGTACTGCAGCTCCCTTTCCTGCTCCTTCCTCAGATGATGAGGGGAAATCAATGACCCTTCTAGCTCGGTTCTCAAATCTTCTTCCCAAAGTAGCCACACCAACTCTTTTCTTTTTCTTTTTCTCTTTTTCCTTTTCTTTTTCCTTTTCCTTTTCCAGCAGTGCTTTAAGATCCTCCTGACCCTTTGCCAAGGTCATGAGTAGTTGTTGGAACTGTGAATTCTGCGCTTGTAGGTCTTTGACCGTCTGCTCTATATCCATCTTGCTGAAATAAACAACAGAGAGATAAGGAAACCTTGTGTGAAGAGCTGCTTATGCATATGATGAATGATATGTATTCATGTAATTCATTCAAGGATTCAGAAATTGAAATTTGTTGCAAACAAAAAGAATGCACGTCATATTAATAAGATAGAATTGTTAGACATAAATGCCCCATGGGCAAAATAATACAAAATTCTAAGGTAAAAAGACGTTGTGCATCCTCTTCGGTGCGATGTAGGTGTTGAGAGTCTTCTCTTCATGGATTCGACGAGTAAGTTCCAAAACCTTCCTCTCACTGGCGTAGAAGCTGGCTTCAAAAGTGTTTCGTTCTTCCTTGAGCTGTATCCAACTCTTTTGTAAATCTTCCAATGATGTTGGCAGGTCAGGATGTAGGAGGGTGTATGGAATCTCTCCTTCCATAACAGGCTCTTTGATCACCAGGAGAATGTAGGGGTAAGGCATCATAAGACTCTGGGTGCGGGTTCGTACCCACTTGAGGTAAGGCTTAAGGGGGATGGAATTTTTGTGTCCCAGGGTCTTACCGTTTACCCTATTGGGCATCCTCCAAGCTCGGATAAACCTTTGTAGAAGTCCTTGATCGTCGTTGTCGAAGTTAAAAACTAAACCTGGAATCAGCATGTCATGAGGGCCATCCCTTCGGGCATACCCAAACTGTCTCAGAGCCAAGAAAGGGTTGTAGTTAATGCCTCCCCTAATGCCAAGTAATGGGACATTAGGGAATTCCCCACAACGATCAATGATGATGACATTTTCTCTGGACCGAGAACACCAATGAACATCAGAATGTGTAAGAGTCATCAATCGTTGTGACCACCTCAAGCTTTGCTCATTCTTCAAGACTGACTGGGGGAGGTGAGAAATAAACCACCTTGCTAGAAGAGGAGTACAACACATGAGAACACCTCTTTTCCTCATTGTTCGTGTGTGAAATGAGTGGAAGATATCCCCAAGAAATGTAGGCACAAGATTCCGAGATATGAAAATCTTGACAGCATTCACATCTATAAGCTGATCAGGGTTTGGGAACAAGACCAACCCATAGATGAGAAGTGCTACAATCTCCTCAAAATCTTGCAGATCTAGAGAATTCCAGCAGTCTTGTGCCTTCTCAAACAGAAACTTTGCCAAGAAACCCTTGACACCACTTATGGTTTCCCAATGACCTTTGATATCAGATGGTTGCAAGTGTAAGGCTCGAGTAACATCTTCAGGCTTTGGTTCTCTTTCCGTACCGTTGTAGGGTAGTTGATGGAGAATAGGAATCCTCAGGAGTTGAGAAAATTCCTCCAAAGTAGGCACTAGTTGGTAATCAGGAAATGTGAAGCAGTGGTGTAGGGGGTCAAAGAACTGGAAGAGAACTTTCACCATGTCTTCTTCAATGTTGGAGTTGACCAAGTTGAGAAGTCTACCATGTCTTTCAGTGAAGGGAGAATTCTCTGGAATCTTAGAAGTAAGCTCCTTGAGTTGATGAGGGATTCTCACAAGGTTGACTTGGATTGTTTTCCTACGGAGTGATTCCATAACCTGCAAAACAGGAACAAAGATGAAGATCCAAACCCTTGAAATGATTAGTGGATGCATATGATGCTTTATGATGTTCATGATGTATGCATAAGTATATGTACAAGCAAGTCACGCAAGTTCCTAGTTTCAGGCTTGCATGGGGTTTCATAGGTAATTACCCTCTTGAAGTTAGTTGGCTCAACCTGTCCTATAAATAGTAACCGAGTTCTAAGGAGCTCAATATCATTGGATTATTTTCTGTGTTCATTGTTCTAGTTTAGCCACTTTACTGGCGACCAAAATATTCCAAGAAAACAACCCTCAATGAGTGTAGTATCGAGTATCTACCAACTTCGGACTGCACCAAATCCGGTCATCTCACTACCCCTAATAAGGCCAAGATGGTCAAGTAAAGGTTCTAAAATTCCATTAGTGCTTCATGACATCACTCAGCGGCCCCGTATTCTCTTTGATTGACTCAAAGGCTACCGGTACCCACAAATATGTCGCACTAATATAGCTATTGCTTCAACCATGTCGGTATACCCTGCACAGTTTCCCTAATGTATTGCTATTTACCTATGAATGTTTCCGAAATCCGGGTAGAAGATTTCAAACCCAAACAATAGAACCAAGTGTAAAGCAATCAAAGCAAACAAGGTAAGCATGTAAAGGTGATCTAAACCCTAAGGTAACCCCACTTTTATTATTGTCCCTAGCAGAGTCGCCAGTTCTGTGATACGGTGGGAGAACTGACTCGAGGTTTTGCGTTTGTGTTCGCGAATGTTTTGGTTTAGCAAGAGTCGCCACCGACTTTTTATTTTATCCAAAGGAAAGGTCAAAAAGCATAGGAAAGACCTTTGAGATGTTTTCTTGGGTTCGGGGGGTAGATTATGAAAAGGGAAGGTGCAAGCACCATTTTCATCCATGGTTATCCATGGGCTCTTAGTTACTTGTTTAGATCACTTGCTTTTGCTTTTCAATTGTTTGAAATGGTGCTTTGTGTGTGGATTTGAAAATGTTTTGAAAAGAGGCCATCGTTGTGGCAACCTTTGTAATGATTCTTGTTTGAATGTATACAAAGGTGTATGTCTTTTAAAAAATGTTTCAATGTTTGAAAGTTTGAAAGTTTGAAAGTTTGTTTTGGGAAATGTTTTAAAATTGTGTTGTGAGGTGTGTTTGAAAATAGCAAGGATGTTTTTGCAAGTTTTGATCAAGTAACTAAGAGTTGTCTACCCTATCTACTCAAGAGTCTTTCCTACACATTTTTAACCCTTTTGACAGTGTTGTTTTACCATTGCATTTGGTAAACAACCTTGTATTTGGATGTTAAACGGGACAGCTGCGGGTCATCGTATTGACCATGATAGCAATTGTGCCAAGTATCTTAGAAAATTTTTGAGGGACTAGATCATTTTGTATAGGCAACCAAGATAGCGTCATCGAGGGACTATGATCTTTTTGTTTTGATTTTTGTTTTGCCAAGATACTCAACATGCATACCATGGCCATTTTAAGGCAACAAGTGGGTGAAACCCTAGGGGTGCATGTGTGCATTGTGTTATCATTTTCATGAATTTTATGTCTTGTATTAGGTCTAACTATTTGTTTTGATTTTGGATATTGCATACAAACCCAAATCTCTATCATGGCATATTTGAAAGCTATAAATGCGTAAAAGTAATCTAAGCTATTACAACATTGATATGGGGAGGGGGATACAACTTTGAATAGGGGATTATTTGCAAGAAATTGAAACCCAAAAATTATTACAACCATATTGAATTAATTGTGCAAATAAAAAAACAATATTTAAATAGACAATTAAATAAATATGCAATATATTATAAATATGCAAAAAATGTTTTTGTTTATTTTTATGTGTAAAAATATAATATTTAATGTGTAAAATTTTTTTATTTTTATTAAGGGAGGAAACCCTAATTTGTTTTAAGAAAGTATATATATATATTAACTATATTATTTATGTACAATAAAATAATAAAATATATACAAATGTCAAAAAATAAAAATATATTAGAAAAAAATATTATTTAAGTATGTAAATAATAAAAATAAAAATAAAATATTTTTATGTATAATTTTCAAGTTTTTATTTAAGAAAATAAAAGTATGTTATTTAATAATTATTTTTATGTTAGAAAAAATAATAAAAAATACAAAATAAAATGTGAAAACTTATGAAAATGTTTTTGATATTTTTTTATGTTTAGAAAAAAATAAAATAAAATAAGAAATGAAAAAGAAATAGAAAAATATAAAAATATAAAACAATGGGCCAAAAGGGTGTGAGAAGCAAGTCAGGGGGTGCAAAAAGTGAGAAATAGCCAGGCTCAGCCCAACTACTTCATCTTCACCCTTCGTTCAAACAAAAATACGCGCACTTCCTGTACAAATATCTAACTCCTACATACGTGCTCTAAAGCAAAAACTCACAACATGAAAGTTATAACATTTTTCAACACGATTCCAACCATATAAAGAACTTAATCTAACTCTCAAAGACCAAAGAGAATTTCTCTGGCCCTAATTTCTAACCTAACTTTTTCAGAATGTTCATTAATCAAATTCTCTCAGCACACTTAACTTAAATGAAATATATGCATATGTACAACTTAAGGGCTATGAGTACTACATTTTTATTCACAAACCTAAGCCTAATGATTCCTAAATAGAGAGATAAAAAGTTGGAAAGTACCTGTTTCACTTGAACTCGAATATGGCAATGCTGGGGTTTTCAGTGAGGCCTGAGATGTTTGTGAGCTTGCCTGAACTTCCTCTGACCTTCCTCAATGCTTTGTTTGCCTTGAGCTTGCTTGAATAAGCCTGTAGAAGTCAACCTGCACAAGCTAAAATCAGAATTGGTGAAGCTTGCAAATGGAGTTACAGTCAATGGCCAATGGTTAGGATAGCTTAAGTGGGTTATATGGAATGTATTGGAACTGGTTTGGGATAAAACGCACGAGTGGTTTGTGAGATGGAAGTGAAACTGCAGAGAGTGCCCAGTTTTGCAAGTTTTTGGTGTTTTGATGTTCAAGAGTGTTTGAGGAATGGATGGCTCGTGTTTATGGATCAAGGAAATATGCAAAAGTTGTTTTGAATGCTTACAAACTTTGTTCTTATCGGATTTCAAAGATATGGATCTTTTGTAAGTTTACTTGGTTTTGAAGTAAAAGTGTGAAGTGATATAAGACAGGCCTGTACAGGCTATCTTCAAGCATGCACAAGATTTTTGTACCTTTTCCTAAGTTTATGGAACTTGTTTGCTGCAAAGAGAGGGGTCCAAGGCTCAAGGGAAGCAAGTTGACATAAAGTTGTGCTTTATGAAAATGGCATCGTTAGCTTTTTGCCATTTTTAGATTAATTCAATGTGTAATCTTCCATTGATCAGAATAATGCCTTAGACCATTGAGTTTGCATTCAATTTTTGAGTGTGGAAGGGTTTAAAGACCTGTGAGCAAGTACAAGTGAGGCTGGATAGAGTTTGCAATTTGTGTCAACATGAAACATGTCGTGGATCAAAGTGAGTTTTTGCCAAATTCAAACCTTCGATTCTCCCTAACCATAAATGATTTTGGAGAGTTCTTGGACATTTTGGAAAGATTGTAAGAAGCTATACAATATATATTTGAAATACATTTTGAGATTCCAAGTGGAACTATGAGAAAAATACATATTAGAAAGTTTTTGGACCCTTATTCCAAAAATCATAACTTAAGATCTAAGCATATTTTGGGAAAACTTTGTGATTCAAAGTTGTATATTTTGTGGAGGACTACAACTTTCATGTTGTAAGTTTTGTTTGAATCCAATTGCATCATGGTGAAAAAGTTTGGCAAAGTTGGAAAAAATGAGAAAATTTCATAACTTCAAAAAATTTGAAGTTATGAAAATTTTCAATCTTAAACCCTAATTTGCAAAATTAGGTTTCTTGATGAACAAGTTTCATGTTTTGACTCATCTTAATGAAAAATGAACCTTGGCACTTGATTTTGACCAAAAAGTCAAAGTTTGACTTTTTAATGTACAGTTGATTTTTGATCAGTTGACTGGAAAATTCATCTGTCAATCCAATGCTTTTGAGATCTTTTGAACCTTGTGATTAGGTGAAGATGATGCCATTGAGTCCTTGAATCCATACTTGAACCCAATTTGCCATTGGCTAGGTGAAAAATCAGAAATTTCCCTTATATAGTCAAAACCCTAAAAATGACCATTTTACCCTTTTGATGATCTGATCAAATTTCTTAAGGAGTTGTGGTCCAAACATGATCAAATGGTTCATGTGAGTCTATAATGTTGATGTGGATCAAAAATCACGAGGTTTGACTGTAAATTGGCCACAATTGACTTTTCCCCAATATAGTTGATTTCTAGGTCAACTGTCCAATTGACTGGGCAAAAATTTGATTCCAGGCTTGAAACTTGGTATGAGCAATCTTATAAGTCCAACATGAAGTATGAAAGTCACATGGGGCATTATAAGTCCAAAATTCTTTGTGCAAACTCAAGTCCTAATTTAGGTCATCAGTGCAAGGAGATGTCTTGAGCGGAGCAAACCCTAATTTGGTCTTGAGTTCAAAGAGTATTGTGAGGGGAAATCTTGATAAAATAAGAGGGCAAATTTTGGGGTACAACACCCATTTGTTAAAAAATGAAATTTTGGGCATACTAGACTTTTGGCAATTTTCCAAAAATGGTCAACTTTGACAATACATAACTCTTCCAATTTTGATCCTAAAGAGGTGTTCTTAGACTTTTTAGAATGCTAAGATGTCCCCTAAACAACCCTTTTCTTCTCATCTCAATTGGGTCTTCCATGTTCACGTAAGAAGCTTTGACCCAAAAGGTGTTTTTGTTGACTTTTCAAAAGGACCTATAATGTAGAAATTCATATCTTTTTATGGTTGAATTTCTTGAACTTGAGGGCTGAAAATGAGTTGTAGAAAATTGGATTCCCTTCAAAATGAGCCTTGGATGAGAAATTTCTGATAAAGTATGAGAAAGTTATGCTTGGTCAAAGTTTGGTTGACTTTTCCTGAGAAACCCTAATTTAGCAACTTTTGAGTTTTGATGAATTAGGAGCATTCCATGAGGAATATGATCAGCCCTTGATCAAATGATGAATATCAATTCAAAATGCTTATGTTGACCAAAAATCTTGAAGTTTGACTGTATGTGGGCCACAATTGACTTTTGACCTAATATAGTCGATTCTAAGGCATTTGAGCAGTTGACTGAGCAAACTTCTTGTGCAAGGCTTGCAATTTGACATGGATGGTCTTGAGAACATATTAGGACCATGGAGAGCATATGAGGTCTTTGAAGTTCACCCATCCTGATGAAAATGGAAACCCTAATTGGGGGTTCATTGCTTTACGAGGGAGTTTATCTGGTCAACTCTTGGGCATCCTTGAGCAAATTGAGTATCTCAATGAACATATATTGAGTAAAGTGAGAGGGTAAATTTTGGGGTACAACAGCTGCCCCTGTTCAATCTTCTTAAGCCTGAGGATGTAGATTGGTTGTTATGCCTTTCGTGATCTGAAGGTAGAAGATGATTGAACACTAGAGTGCCCAGAAATTTGCACTCGCATGAAGTAATATTGATTGGTGATATCGGGTATGGGATTAAAGATGCCATTTGGAAGTTTATAGATAATCTTCAGATATGGGCTTAACGATGCCATCCAGAAAATATATCGGTTGCATGAAAGATTCCTTTGTGATAATTCCTGTACCTGCTGTTGAGGAGGACTTTGCTAGAGAATGTTAATTCACATCTTGGGAAATAGAGGCTAAGAGCTTTGTTTTTCCATTACTCTATTGGGGGATTAATTCCTGATTGAAGAAGTGGAAGTGAACTACATATCTGGTCAGGGTCCAGGCTACACAACGACTTACTGGGGAAAGGTGAAATCGACCGTACTTGGTCCGGTCCAGGTCTTACCGTGTTGTAAACTGCCGTCTGGAGATGAAAGAGAAGGAACCTGGATGGTAGGGTTACTTTGAAATGAAAGCCTAGATAGTAGGGCTATGAGAAGGAACCTGGATAGTAAGGTTACTTCGAGATGAAATCCTGGATAATAAAGCTATGATAAGGAACCTGGTTAGTAGGGTTACTTCAGGATGAAAGCCTAGATAGTAGGGCTATAAGAAGGAACCTGGATAGTAGGGTTACTTCAAGGTGAAAGCCTGGATAGTAGAGCTATGAGAAGGAACCTGGATAGTGGGGTTACTTCGGGATGAAAGCCTGGATAGTAGGGCTATGAGAAGGAACCTGGATAATAGGGTTACTTTGAAATAAAAGCCTGGATAGTGGGGCTATGAAAAGGAACCTGGGTCGTAGGGTTACTTCGAGATGAAATCCTGGATAGTAGGGCTATAATAAGGAACCTGGATAGTATGGTTACTTCGAGGTGAAAGCCTGGATAGTAGGGCTATAATAAGGACCTGGCTAGTAGGGTTACTTCGAAATGAAAGCCTGGATAGTAGGGCTATGAGAAGGAACCTGGATAGTAGGTTTACATCGAAATGAAAGCCTGGATAGTAGGGTTGTGATAAGGAACCTGGATAGTAGGGTTACTTCAAAATGAAAGCTTGGATAGTAGGGCTATGAGAAGGAACCTGGATAGTAGTGTTACTTCGAAATGAAAACCTGGATAATAGGGCTATGAGAAGGATCCTGGACAGTAGGGTTACTTAATGATGAAAGCCTGGATATTAGGGCTATGAGAAGGAACCTGGATGGTAGGGTTACTTTGGGATGAAAGCCTGGATAGTAGGGCTGTGAGAAGGAACCTAGGTCGTAGGGTTACTTCGAAATGAAAGCCTGGATAGTAGGGCTGTGAGAAGGAACTTGGGTCGTAGGGTTACTTCTAGATGAAAGCCCAGATAGTAGGGCTGTGAGAAGGAACCTGGGTCGTAGGGTTACTTTGAGATGAAAGCTTGGATAGTAGGGCTGTGAGAAGGATCCTGGGTCGTAGGGTTACTTCGAAATGAAATCCTGGATAGTAGGGCTATGATAAAGAACTTGGGTCATAGGGTTACCTCGGGATGAAAGCCTGGATAGTAGGGCTATAAGAAGGAACCTGGATAGTAGGGTTACTTCGAAATGAAAGCCTGGATAGTAGGGTTGTGATAAGGAACCTGGATAGTAGGGTTACTTCGAAATGAAAGCCTGGATAGTAGGGTTGTGAGAAGGAACCTGGGTCGTAGGGTTACTTTGGGATGAAAGCCTGGATAGTAGGGCTATAAGAAGGAACCTGGATAGTAGGGTTACTTTGAAATGAAAGCCTGGATAGTAGGGTTATGAGAAGGATCCTGGATAGTAGGGTTACTTCGAAATGAAAGCCTGGATAGTAGGGCTGTGAGAAGGAACCTGGGTCGTAGAGTTACTTTGGGATGAAAGCCTGGATAATAGGGCTATAAGAAGGAACCTGGATAGTAGGGTTACTTCGAAAAATTAAAGACTGGATAATAGGGCTATGAGAAGGAACATGGATAGTAGGGTTACTTCGAGATAAGAGCCTGGATAGTAGGGCTTATGGGAAGGAACCTGGATAGTAGGGTTACTTCAAGACGAAAGCCTGGGTAGTAGGGCTTATGGGAAGGAACCTGGATAGTAGGGTTACTTCAAGATGGCAGCCTGGATAGTAGGGCTTATGGGAAGGAACCTGGATAGTAGGGTTACTTCAAGATGAAAGCCTGGATAGAAGGGCCTATGGGAAGGAACCTGGGTCGTAGGGTTACTTCATGGGGAGTTTGGGTAAAATTGCATTTTAACCGAGAAGGAACCTAGGTAAGGTTGCTTCTTGAGGAGTTTGGGTAAAACTGCATCTGAACCGAGAAGGAACCTAGGTAAGGTTGCTTAGTTGGGAGTTTGGGTAAAACTGCATCTGAACCGAGAAGGAACCGAGGTAAGGTTTCTTCATGGGGAGTTTGGGTAAAACTGCATTTGAACCGAGAAGGAACCTAGGTAAGGTTGCTTCATAGGGAGTTTGGGTAAAATTGCATCTGAACCAAGAAGGAACCTATGTAAGGTTGCTTCATGGGGAGTTTGGGTAAAACTGCATCTGAACCGAGAAGGAACCTAGGTAAGCTTGCTTCGTGAGGAGTCTGGGTAAAACTACATCGGAACCAAGAAGGAACCAAGGTAAGGTTGCTTCTTCACAAACCAGTGTAAAGATGCATTTGGTCGCGCATATAATTACTCTGTTTAGTTTCACGAGCTAATCTTGGACCTGATGGAAATTGTTGATGATAACCACCTTTCCTGAAAAGGTACATGATTAATTGTATGTGATGCATGAAATGAATTGTATGATGATGTTCTCGAAATAAATGAGATTATGTTGTATGCAATATGTATGCGCACGTCATGATGTATGAACATGAAATGCTATTGTGACATATCCGAGTGGGAAAATGAATCCATGATCACTGCTGGAGAGTAATTGAAATTGAGTTCCTGACCGTCGTAGAAAAAGTGGTTCTTCTACTTCCGCTGGATATGGTGAACCGGAGAAGACTATGCTGGGGGTTTTCTCCTTGTTTACGGATATTCTATCGAGGAGAGACTCTGCTTGAGAACAACGCTGCGGCGAACAAACTTAGAAAGTGGATCTATATAGCTGAAGTAATGAGCTCTGTCGAGGATTGAGCCTCTGCATCCAGAGAAATAAACTCTGCTTGGGGGATGAAATTCGGCTGGGGGATATAGCTGTCAGGTTTTTGAATGACCCTGGCTGGGGAGGTTACGTCCTGTTTCGGGAAAGCCGACATCAATGCTTTTGAATACTTTTACATTGTGGGTAGCGTACGTACTGATGATTATGCTCCAAAGCTGACTCTATCCCGGTACCTGCTGGGCAGAGTAATTGTCGGGTTTGGCACTTCTTGTTTTTTCCCCTGTTTTTGGAATTACGAGTAATTGTCTTTGTTTCTTATGTAAATATTTACGAGCAGAAATCATTTTCAAATGCATATGTCAAAAATAAGTCATTGGCCTGTAATAGCCGATTTTGTACAACGAGGCTGACGTTCTAGTAAGAGAACTCCGCCGTAAAAATAGAAGTTATACAAATTTGTGTAAAAGAAAAACAGCTATGTGAAACAACCCCATTGAGATCCAACTCTGCTATTGCCCATATATCTTCAAGCGTCTCATAACTTTGTTGTTTGTCTGAAGTTGATTTGGTTGATTGGTGTTGTCTGAGCTTGATAGCCGATACTGTAGTCTGGTCGCAAGATGATCCAATGAGACATAGTGATACGCTTTATATTCGTAAATTTTTCCTGGACTTCCCTTTCGTGTTTTCAGTCCACCGGGATACCCTTTTTTGCGCAAGCCACCTTTTCAGGTTTTCGACTTACCCGGTGTACAAATTTTTTTATTTTCATCCCTTATTTTTTCCCGAACCCTTTTGGTTCACCGGGAAGCCCTTATTTTTTCCTAGGCCAGTCAACCTAGCAGGTCTTTTGGTTAGGCGTAGTATCTTTTCACTATGTCTGCATTAACCGGGTGAGGAAGGTCGTCACCATCCATGGTGGTTAGAATCATAGCTCCACTCGAGAAAATGTTCTTAACCACAAATGGACCTTCGTATGTGGGGGTACACTTCCCCCTGGGATCACCTTGCGGCAGTATGATACGCTTGATCATTAGATCCCCGACTTGATATTCTTGACGTCTGACTTTCTTGTTAAAAGCCTTGATCATTCGCTTTTGATACGTCTGACCATGACATATAGCAGTAAGTCTCTTCTCGTTGATTAGATTTATTTGATCAAGTCGAGTTTGGCTCCAGTCATCTTCATTCAAACCTGCATCCTTCATAATCCTGAGAGAAGGTATCTGGACTTCGATGGGTAGGACTGCCTCCATGCCATATACCAGAGAGTAGGGTGTTGCCCCTATCGACGTCCATGCTGAGGTACGGTACCCATGAAGAGAAAATGGTAACATCTCATTCCAGTCTTTGTATGTCACCGTCATCTTCTGTACAATCTTCTTGATGTTCTTGTTAGCTGCTTCAACAACGCCATTCATCTTCGGCCAATAGGGAGAAGAATTATGGTTCTGTATGTTGAACTGTTTACAGAGCTCCGTGATCATTGTGTTGTTG
The DNA here is from genome assembly GCA_948472305.1 of Vicia faba. Classification (NCBI taxonomy): domain Eukaryota; kingdom Viridiplantae; phylum Streptophyta; class Magnoliopsida; order Fabales; family Fabaceae; genus Vicia; species Vicia faba. The sequence continues at coordinate 1,262,749,958 of OX451738.1, forward strand.
AGATTCATACCATTGTCAGTAATAATTCTCTCTGGCACACCATATCGACAGATCAGATTATGTCGAATAAACCGCACCACGACGTTCTTGGTTACTGTAGCAAAAGAGGCTGCCTCAACCCACTTCGTGAAGTAATCAATGGCTACTAGGATGAAGCGATGTCCATTAAAAGCGATGGGCCTGATTTCTCCGATCATGTCGATTCCCCACATTGCAAAGGGACACGGAGCTGTCAAGACGTTTAAGGGGACCGGAGGCACATGTACCTTATCAGCGTAGAATTGGCATTTGTGATAAGTTCGAGAGTGCTGATAACAATATGCTTCCATAGTGGACCATTAGTATCTTGCCCGTTGGATCTTCTTAGCCATGGTATGTCCACTGGAATGGGTTCCGAAGGTACCTTCATGTAAATTTGTCATGATCCTCTCTGCTTCGCTCTTGTCTACACATTGTAGTAATGTAGAGTCATGATTGCACTTGTAGAGGATTCCATTACTGATGAAGAACTTTGCAGCGAACCTCCTCAGAAACTTCTTATCATTGACAGATGCCCCTTCGGGATACTCTTGAGCCTCGAGATACCTTTTGAATTCGTGAAACCAAGGTTTGTCTGCCACCTCTTCAGTATCAATCTCACAATAGTGCGCTGGTTCATCCAACCACTCAATGGTGATTTGTGGAGCTTCATTGTCCCACCCAACTCTGAACATAGAAGACATGGTATCTAGCGCGTCCGCTAACTAGTTCTCCTCTTGAGGGAAATGTTCAAAAGTTACTTCCTCAAAGTGTGGGAGCAATGTCAGTACGAGCTCTTTGTATGGGATGAGATTCAGATGCTTCATATCCCATTCGCCTTTGATCTGAATTATTACCAAGGCTGAATCCTCGAAAACATCCAAGAACTTGACCCTAAGGTCAATAGCGGCCTTGAGACCCATGATACAAGCTTCATACTCCGCCATGTTGTTAGTGCAGTTAAAACATATCCGGGAAGTGAAAGGAGTATGACAGCCCTCAGGAGATATGATTATAACACCAATGCTATTACCCAGTGCGTTCGAAGCTCCATCAAAAAACATAGTCCATAGGGATCCCTCCTCCGGTCCTTCATCCGGTCCAGGTTCTTTGTAGTCAGTCACCAGCATAATATTCTCATCCGAGAACTCAAAATTCATGGACCGGTAGTCATCCACGGTCTGATGAGCCAAATGATCAGCCAATACACTCTCTTTGATTTCTTTCTGGGTTGTATATTATATGTCGTACTCAGTTAAGATCATCTGCCATCTTGCTATTCTTCCGGAGAGAGCGGGTTTCTCGAAGATGTATTTGATTGGATCCATCTTAGATATCAACAAAGTAGTGTGGGTCAGCATATACTGTCTTAGTCGGCGAGCAGCCCATGCCAAAGCACAAAAAGTTTTCTTGAGCAGTGAGTATCTTGTCTCACAGTCGGTAAACTTTTTGCTAAGGTTGTATATCGCGTGCTCTTTTCGACCAGACTCGTCATGCTGCCCCAACACACATCCCATTGAATTGTCTAGCACTGTCAAGTACAATAATAAAAGGTCTTCCTTCAACCAAAGACATTAGAATTGGTGGTTCTTGAAGGTATTCTTTAATTCTTTCGAAAGAGGTCTGGCATTCATCATTCCACTTTACCACTTGATCTTTCTTCAGAAGCTTGAAGATGGGCTCACAAGTAGCAGTCATATGTGAAATGAACCTGGCAATATAATTCAAGCGTCCCAAGAAACCTCTAACCTCCTTCTCTGTACGGGGAGTTGGAATTTCTTGTATGGCCTTTACCTTTGCAGGATCTACTTGGATGCCTTTGTCGCTGACAATGAAACCCAGAAGTTTACCAGAACATACCCCGAAGGTGCACTTGTTCGGATTCAACCTCGACTTGTATATCTTCAACCTGTCGAACAACATTTGTAGATGATCAAGGTGCTCTTCCTCAGTTTGAGACCTGGATATCATGTCATCAACATAAACCTCGATCTCATGGTGAATCATATCATGGAATAAAGTGACCATGGTGCGCTGATAAGTTTCCCCAACATTCTTCAACCCAAAAGGCATCACCTTGTAGAAGAAGGTGCCCCACTGTGTGACGAAGGATGTCTTCTCCATGTCTTTAGGAGCCATCTTGATATGGTTGTAGCCATAGAAACCATCCATGAAGGAGAATATTTTGTGTTGCACGGTGTTGTCAACCAGAACATCAATGTGAGGAAGTGGGAAGTCATCCTTGGGGCTTGCCCTGTTCAGATCTATGTAATCCACATACATCCGCACCTTACCGTCCTTCTTTGGTACCGGTACAACATTAGCAACCCACTATGGATAGGAAGTGACAACTAAGAACCCTGCGTCGAACTGCTTCATGACCTCTTCCTTGATCTTCTCTGACATTTCAGGGCACATGCGGCGAACCTTCTGTTTAATCGAGGGACAGTCTTCTTTGGTCGGCAGATGATGAACCACAATATTAGTGTCTAAGCCTGGCATGTCTTCATATGACCAGGCAAAGATCTCAACGTAGTCGTGGAACATTTGTATCAACCACTGTTTGATCTTAACTTCCAAATTTGCACCAATCTTGACTTCCTTTCTGTCTATTTCCGTGATGAGGTTTATCGTCTCAACCGGCTCTTCATGAGGCTGTATAGCCCTTTCTTCCTTCTGTAACAGTCTAGCAAGTTCTCCCGACACCTCACAATCATCCTCACCTTCATCTTCAGCTTGGTTGATCGGATTTTTGAAGTAATAATTGGCAGTAGCAGAACTGTTATCAATGGGATCCCGAGTGGATATGGATCTGCAGTATGATACGTGAGTGTGTGTAAGAGCACAACTGTTTTGATGAAGTAAAAACAGAAAAGAAAAACAGAGAGCGCAAAATTTGTATGCAAGAAACGTCCAATGCTTTATTGATGATATATGAAATGATAAATAAGAGCCCTCACAAACAAAACCAATGTGCTTCGGGCAAGGCACAAGGCCGTAGAGTTTCAATTGTTTATTACAAATCTCAAAACAAGTAAGACAATTACTGCGGAATAAAAGAAACTAGTATAAAGTCCCTAGCCGTACAGTTATTTGGTCCACCGTTGGTAGTTGGGTAGACCCAGCTGTCAATGTCAAAGTCTTCCTCACTGTCATCAATGGCATTAATTCCCCGATTACTGATGCGTAGGGCAGGTCCTCCAGCCCGAGCGCGTCGAACAACCCTTTGAGCTCCTGAAGTAAAGCCCAAACCAAACTTGTCAGTTTTATGAGTAAAATCAGGGAGCTGTACCCAGTTGGTACACCCACCTTTTTCAACCACTGCTCTGGCGTCTTTGAGGGAAGCTATCTTCAAAGGAGGTTTGTTGGTAGTAGTTTCAGCCGATGCCAAGATCTAGGGAACCTCTTCAAAATTCTGGCAGGGAGTCTCTATGAATTCCCCATCCATCTCTATGTACCTGAAGGAATTGAGGTGGCTCACAATATACTCCTCCTCACCATGCAGTGACAATCTTTACTCTTACTGGATACTTTAGCATCTGGTGCAGTGTAGAAGTGACTGCCCCAGCTTCATGGATCCAAGGACGACCCAAAAAAAAAGGAGTATGACGGACGGATGTCCATCACATAGAAAGTGGACTCAAAAGTCTGGGAACCTACTTTGACAGGGATGTCCACCTCCCCATGCACCATTCTCTTTGACCCATCAAAAGCCCTTACCATAATGTTGCTAGGCTTTAAGGTCAATCTCTCACAGTCCAACCTATCCAGTGCCTTCTTAGGAAGAACATTCAGCGAATACCCAATATCTACAAGCACATGAGCCATAGTGGTGCCCCTGCATTTGATCGAGACATGCAGAGCATCATTATGCTTCCTTCCTTTCAGAGTCAGGTCTACATATGAAAAACCCAGCCCATTGTCAGCAGTCAGGATGGCCACATAATTCTTGAATTGATCAGTCGAGGTCTCCTGCGGAACATGTGCAGTCTTGAGGAATGCAATCAAAGCCTTCGCATGGGCTTCAGAACACAATAGCAAAGACAACATGGATATTTTTTAGGGGGTTTTCCCCAGCTGCTTGACCACGTTGTAGTCGCTCTTTTTGATTATTTTCAGTATTTCCTCTATCTCTTGCTTAAATGCTTCCACGAAAATTTTTCTAGGTGCCTCCATCCGGGCAGGCTCACCTATAACTTCTTTGCCGTGGGTACCAGATGATTCTCCAGCAGGGGTAATAATTGGAGTAAGAACAGGAGCAGTAGTTGATGTACCAGCAGACGGAATGACAATAGGCCTGGTGACAGTCTTTGGGGAAATCTTGGGAGAGAAAACCCTTCCACTTCGGGTAACCTTGCTGGTCCCGACAATGTTACTAATATCAGGATCAACCTCTTCATTTTTCAGATCTTGTTTGATGCCATGAAGTATACATCGACACCATAATGCCAGGGGACAGCTCTGTCCGAGGCATACGGGACAGGACCAGGAACAATGATTATTAGCGGAGCGACTCTTAGAATAGATGTAATCCTAACAGGTCTTCTCGAGGAGACCTTGGAAGGATTGGCTGAAATGGTTATAATAGAAACGCCTTCATATGGAACAACAGGAATCAAGGTTTTCTCGAACAAAATTTCTTTGTTGTCCATCAGGCGCTGAACACCTGACTTCAGCAAACGGAAACCAGAAGGCATAGATGAACACAAGTGGCAAACTTTACCACAACTCGGAAATAAATCGGCCAACAACAAATTCTTCTTCACAGTCATGAGAGGAGTAGAAACTTCATCCACCAAGGTCACAAACAAGTCGGTGTCAACAACATTAACTCCACGATCGTGCTTAGGCATGAGAGCAGTTATGACATTGGGCTTTTCCGGAGCATCAAACTCAATTTCCTTGGCTTCGATCAGATCCTGTACCTTATTTCTTAGAGCCCAGAATTCGTTGGTATCGTGGCCAGGACTCTCAGAATGATAGGAACACCGAGCATTTGGATTATATCGGGGAGATGTGGTGTTCGGATTCTTGGGAGCTTCTTTCAAGGTTGCCAAGTTGGATCTCAGCAGATGGGGTAGAACTTCAGCCAACATCATGTTGATTCGGGTAAACTGCCATTGTGGTCTTTCCACCCTTGGTTTATTGTTATGTTGTGGAGCAGCCGCAGGCCTAGGTATCATTACGACACTTACTGTCTAACGATGTTCAACTCTGTTTTGGCCCCTCGGGCTATAGATGGCACTAGCTTCCTTCTTACAAGCAAAAAGCTTCTTTACCGAACTTGAAGAGGCATCCTTCTGTATCTTACCGTTCCGAATCCTAGCTTCTACTCTTTCTCCAGTCAGAATCAGCTCGGTGAAACCAACTGACGAGATGTCGATCAAATGATTAAAGAATGGACCAGATAGCATCCCCAGAAACATATCGACCAACTCCCTATCAGACAACGCGGGTTGGACTCTTCCAGCCAAGTCTCTCCACTTCTGTGCATAGTCCTTAAAGCCTTCACTTGCACCCATGGACATACTCTGGAGTTGAGTACGAGTAGGAGCAAGGTCGGCGTTGTATTGATACTGCTTATAAAATGAAATAGTCAGATCTTCCCAATTTCGGACATTGGCTCTCTCTAGTTGGTAGAACCATTCAAGCTGAGTCCCCGACAAACTGTCTTGAAAGAAGTGAACCCACAACTTTCTATCAGCGGTGTGGGGCTGGATCTTTCTGACGTAAGAGCGGAGATGGAGTTTTGGGCAAGACACCTCATCATACTTTGCAAAATTTGGAGCCTTAAACTTCTGTGGGATGACCACTCCAGACACCAATCCCAATTCTTCGAAATCCAACTCGGGTATCCTCTGGATTTTCATATCACTTATACGATCTTCCAACTGCTTGTATATATCCTTAGCAGGGGGACACTGCTCATCATTGTAGTCGGTATCATTGTTAGAAACTTCAGGACTGAGGTCCTTCTCCCTTGTCTCTTCTTCTTGATTCTCCCCTTCTTTGGATGAAGAGGTCAGATCGACTTGTTGCTTCAACGACCCTCTAAACCTTCTTCTCATATTCAGAATATTGGCAACCTTCTTCTTTTTCTTTTTCTCTTTCAGGATGAGGGCTTTCAGATCCTCCTTCCCTTTTGCCAAATTTATGAACATCTGCTAGAACTGGGTGTTTTGTGCCTTAAGATCCTTGATGCTTTGTTTGGAAGACATTTCTGCTGAAATAAACAGCGAAGAAGATGAGAAACCTATAATGGTACCTGTACATGCAATGCTATGAATGGGATGCGTATGCAATGATTTCAAAGACTTTGGGAAATTTAAATTTGCGAGCCAAAATGAAGCAAATATTTTATTAGTAGAATTCAAAGTTCAATTGCCTTTTAGGCGTTACAATTAAAAAACAATTCTAAAAACTAGAAAAAAAATCAAAAATCCCATGGATGCTTCCTCTTTGTGCCGAGATAGACATTAAGTCCTCTTTCCTCATGGAGCTGCTTTGTGAGCTATAAAACCTTCCCCTCCTGGGCATAGAACTGATCCCTGTAAGTATCCCTCTCTTTCTTCAACTGAATCCAAGACCTCTGTAATTCTCCAACATCAATGGGCATATCAGGATAGAGAATCGTGTAAGGAAGACCCCCTTCAGGAGTGGGTTCCACAATCACTCGTAAAATGGCCATATAGGGCATCATAAGTTTCTGGCCGCGAGCTCGTACCCATTGGAGATAAGGTTCCATAGGAATGGAAGCCTTTGGCCCCAAAGCCTTGGCGCCAGATCTGTTTACCATGCTCCAAGCTCGTATGAACCTCTGGCGATACCCTTGATTATCATCCTCATAGTTAAACACAATTCCCTCGATAAGTGTGATCGGTGGGAATGAGAACTGACTGTTTTGGAATGCTGGTTCGTGTTTGCGTTTGTTTTTGCAAAATGTCGCGGTAAGCGAGAGTCACCATCGTCTTTTATTTTATCCAACAAGGAAAGGACAAAAGCACAGAAAAATTCCTTTTTGAGATATTTCTCGGGTTCGGGAGGTAGATTATAGAAAGGGAAGGTGTTAGCACCCTTCCTATCCGTGGTTATCCACGGGCTCTTAGGTACTTGCTCATTGTGTTTTCAAAATTTTTTCTTTTCTTTGTGTTTGTGGATTTGAGAAGAGTTTTTGTTCTGAAAGGGGTGTAAGTGCGAAAAGTTTTGTTTTTTGTTTTAAAAGGAGCAAGTACTTAAGAACCATCTACCTACTCAAAAAGGAATTAATCTATACAAGTGTCCTTTAGACAATTCTATCCCACTATTGAGAAATAGGTAGCCTCGTTGTTGGAGTTTTTGGGTCAATTCGATTAAGGGACGTGTGGTCACTAAAGCAATGTTAGGATGCCTTAGCGGTAACCCTAATGTCTTAGATCATTTTATCCGAGGCAACCGTTTCGAGGAAACTTATGATCTTTGGACAAGAGGGCGACCTCTAAAACTTCCTATACTCAATGACCACGTTCGAGGCAACCAAGTGAGGTGTACCCTAAGAGTGGCATGTGCGAGTGTATTGTTTTTCAGTTATTTATCTTTGTACATGTCATAGTGAGCTACTGTTGATTTTAAATTAAAATTGATCTTGTCATGCATTGCCTATTATTCAAACATCTAACAGTTAATGGTTGTGGAAATTAAATTGCGGAAAATAAATCTAAGCTATTACAAGGCGTCGGGTATTTACATCGCCAAAGGCAAACTCTTTTAAAATTAAATTGCGAAAAGTAAATAAAAGCGATAAATAAATAAATAAAGTCCTAAGTTCAAAACTATTACATTCTCGAAACAGATACAATATTGAAATATGGATCAAAAATAATTCGCGAGCAAGAAAATTAAATCGGAGTGTCTTAGGGTTTTGACACTTTTTATTGAATAAAGCATATTTTTGTTATTTTTTGAATTAAAAATTAGTCTAAATTAATAATTGAATTAATTAATTAAATGAAAATATTTTTGGCCTTTTTTATTATTTAAGGAAATAAAATAAGAATGGTTAAAAGATATTAAAACCCTAATTCTATATTAATTTAAATTTATTGCAAAATATTTTATTGTTAAACCTATTTAAACTAAATAAATTAATTGATTGTTTATTTACAAAAATAAATAATAAAATTAATGGAATTAATAAAAATACTATTTTTGTTGTTTCTGATTTTTTATGAAAAAAGAATTTAATGAGTTAGTAATTAATTAAATAAAATAAGTAAATAAATAAAAGATATGGAAATTAAAAGAAATACTCAGGGGGGTGTTGGGCCCAAAAAAGAGGTGAATCTGGCAAATGCCAAGGCCCAAAAGCGTTGGCCTTCATTGACTTTTCCACTCCAGTATGCGCTTGTTGACCTGAGTCCATGGTGATCCTTCAACCTTGATCATTGGATCTGCCTGGTGGGCCACTTGGCAATTGAGATCTAGAGGCATATGATGCACCACACTCTAAGCGTTGCACATGAATACCTGAAGAAAAAAAATCAAATAAAGTTTTGGGGGACCTGGGATTCGAACCCAGGTCCCAAGGGGTTTTGCAATAACACGCTCACCAACCAACCAGCTTGTTCAATTGTTATTGGAATAGAACATAAATATTATATTCAAAACAGCTAATTATGCCATGCAAAAAAAATAAAAACGCGCTAATAATTCAAACAGGCCAATGGACGCAAGCCACGTTATCATCTTCCTCAACGCATCCCTGGTTCGTTTACCTGCGGATTTTTATCCGCAGGAAGATTCATAGGATATTTCAAAAATCTCTCCCAGGCCATGAAAATACCATCCAAGAACATGGACGTGTTCGTCTCTGCCTCCTGAGTATCCCTACAACCATTGTTTGATCCAATTTTCCCTGTAATTCAAACGCCTAAAAGCAACACTTGTAAACCCTAGATTCGGGCATCGTTATACAGGCCATGGAAACCAAATTGGATAATGCCAAAACGTTCTAAGTCAAATAATAAACACAAATATGCCAAGATTTTAAAGAAAAGACGCAAGAATTGGAGATTTGGAATCCATGTTTAGAGGTTGGTTCGTGATGACTTACAGTTCAATTTAGGCAATGGGAAGGCTTGGTTTTGATTGGTATCGCTTCACTGGATGTCAGGGAAGAGGGCTATGTCAAGCTTTTTGATTGAATCGAGCTCCAATGTTGTTTTTGATCTCCAAGTTTTCAAGCTTTTTCACAAACTTGTTCTGGCCATTTCAACAGAGCTTTGTGCGTGTTCTTCCTTTGTTTGACTTATGTGAATGTTATAGAATGAATTTAGGTCAATACTTGGGCCATAATCCATGTGCATTCAAGGTTTTGAGATTTGATATGATCACCATTATCAAGTTTCCAAATATAGGCCAAATCTGATTTTTTATGCATGAAAAGCCATGATACGAGTTTGATTTGATTCATGATGATAATTGAAAGTTGTACCAATCACAAAGATATGATTTCATCAATTTTTAGATTTTATTTGATTTAATATTGATTTAAAATGAATTAAATCAATAAAAATTAAATAAAATAGAAAAATAAATGAATGGCCATGAAATCAAGTATGGGACACGTGTGTGGAATGACAAGACTATATTAAGTGGAAAAAAGTGGGTCCTTTTGTCAAAAATTGGAGTTTTGAGGATAATTGACTTTTGGTAAATTTGGAAAAATTCCCAACTTCAACAATGCATAACTTCTTCAATTTTGAACTTTTGGAGGTGTTCTTGGACTTTTTAGAAACCTTGAGATGTCCTCTAATCAACCCTTTTGGTCTCATCTCATTTTGATTTTCCATGCTCAAGTTATAAGCTTTGGAAAAAAAGATGTTTTTGTTGACTTTCAAAAATGACCTATAATGTCCAAATTAGTAACTTTTTGTGAGAGCATTTCTTGATCTTGGGGTATGAAGATGGATTGTAGGAAGTTACATATTCTTCAAAATGAGCTTTGGTTGGGTCATTTCTCATAAAGTATGAGAAAGGTATGCTTGGTCAAAGTTGAGCTGACTTTTCCTACAAAACCCTAATTTAGCAACTTTTAAATCTTGATGAATCTTGAGCAATCCTTGATGAATCATGATCAACCATTGATAAAATAATGAATTATCTTTAAATATGATAATGTTGACAAAAAATCTTGAGGTTTGACTGTATTTGGGTCACCGTTGACTTTTGACCTAGCATAGCCGATTTTTGGACCTCTTGAGCAATTGACTGACCAAACTTCCTCTGCAAGGCTTGAAATTTGACATGGATGAACTTAAGAACATATTAAGACATTGGGAAGAACTTGAGGTCATTTGGATGTAAGGACCTTAATGCAACACAAAACCCTAATTTTGACTTGACTGCCTTAGGAGGTGATTTGACTGTCCAACTCTTGAGTTAACTTGAGTCACTTGGAGATTATTCTTGACATGTCTTGAGAAATATGGGAGGGCAAATTTTGGGGTACAACTGTTTCCCCTGCTCAATTTTCTTAAACCCGAGGATATAGATTGGATTTTGAGCCTTTCGTGATCCGAAGGTGGAAGATAATTGAACACTAGAGTGCCCAGAAATTTGCACTCACATGGTGTAGTATCAGCATTATGATGTCAGGAATGGGATTACAGATGCCATTTGGAGATTGTTGGTAGGAGGATGGGCTTACAGATGCCATCCGCAGGAGTGTCGATCGCATAAGAGATTCCTTAGCGAGAACTTGCACACTTGTTATTGTAAAAGATTCCACTAGGGGAGTCTAACCTTTGTTGAGATTTAGGAATCTGGCATGTAATTCAACTAAGAGAATGCCTCGTCTGAGTCTTAAGAACTTGTCCATAATTCAATTGGGGGAGTAATCTTCATCAATATCTAGGAACTATCTCGTGCTCAACGTAGTATACCGTTGAGGTTATAGAACTTGTCCACACTATGACGGAGGAAAACATCAAGATCTAGGAATTAACTCGTGCTCAACAGAGTATACCGTCGAGGTTATAGTACTCGTCCACACTATGACAGAGGGAAACATCAAGATCTAGGAACTGACTCGTGCTCAACAGAGTATACCGTTGAGGTTATAGTACTCGTCCACACTATGACGTAGGGAAGCATCTTCATCAATATCTAGGAACTGTCTCGTGCTCAACGGAGTATACCGTCGAGGTTATAGAACCTATCCACACTATGACAGAGGAAAACATCAAGATCTAGGAACCGACTCGTTCTCAATGGAGTATACCGTTGAGGTTATAGTACTCATCCATACTATGACGTAGGGAAACATCTTCATCAAGATATAGGAATTGTCTCGTGCTCAATGGAGTATACCGTTGAGGTTATAGAACCTGTCCACACTATGACGTAGGGAAACATCTTCATCAAGATCTAGGAATTGTCTCGTGCTCAACAGAGTATACCGTCGAGGTTATAGAACCTGTCCACACTATGACGGAGGAAAACATCAAGATCTAGGAACCGACTCGTGCTCAATGGAGTATACCATTGAGGTTATAGTACTCGTCCACACTATGATGTAGGGAAACTGTCGAGATTGGGAACCTTATCTGAAATTCAACCGAGGATAATTCAATTAAGATTTAAGAACTGGTCAGATCTTTGACTAAGCTGGGAACTTAACTGCTATCTTTCCTGAAAGGTAAAAGGTCAGTTATATGCAATGCATGAGATGGATCAAACAATGATGTTCTCAACATAAATGAGATTGTATGGTATGATGCGTATATGCATGTATCATGATGTATGGAAATGTGATGTCTTAGATGGGGAAAATAAATCCCGGAGCTGCTGGAGAATAAAGTTGAGTTCTTCGTTTCCGCTGGGGATAAAGAACGAAGATGATTGTGAGAATAAACCTGCAGGAGAAAAGAACTCCGTTGGGGAATAAACTTGATGAAGAGATTACTCCGAGGGGAATTACTCTGTGGGGAATTGATGCTTTGTTGAGGATTTTAACGATAAACTCCGTTGGGGATTCCATTAATAAGCTCTGTTGGGGATTTTGATGATGAACTCCGCTGGGGATAGATTACCGTTGCTGGTGATATTGAATCTGTTGAGGATAGAAGTCCTGCTAGGGGGAAAGAAAGAACTTCGCTGGGGATAATCTTTCAGTTGCAACTTGCTGAGGATAACCCAGTTAGACTCTTATGAGGATAGCCTCTGAATTTGGCTGAGGAGATTTATTTGTGCTCCGTAGGGGATAAGCTTCCCGAATCTACTGGGGAAGATGATTCAACTCTGGCGGGGAAGCCTTTTAGACTGCGTTGGGGAAATGACTTCAATGTGGATATCTTGTATTCCAACCGGGGAACATTCTTATACTCTGTTGAGGAATATTAAGACTACCGGGGCTACTCTTATACTTGCTGGGAATATCTTTATACTCCGCTGGGGAAGATTAAGACCTTCTGGGGATACCCTTTTTTGCCCGAACCCTTTTGGTTTGCCGGGAAGCCCTTATTTTTTGCCTAGGCCAGTCAACCTAGCGGGTCTTTGATTATGCGTAGTACTTTTTTTTTACTATGTCCATGCTCTCGGGATGTAGGGAGGTGCCACTGTTGGTAGTGTTGTGTTACCATACTACCAGAAGATCTTCGTTTGATCGTGCAAGATTCGTTGCTGGAATTCACGTCCAATGCCCCAATTGATTCAGATGGAGATTTGCCCCTGGCTATTTGGCATTTTGAGAGATTCCTTAAATCTTGACTTAACTGCCCCAGATGATAGACAATGCTCATGTCGTGCCCCTGGATTGGAAGTGTTTTTTTTTCTTGAGGTGACCCTTTTTATTGAGAAGATTTTTGTTCACTAGATATTCGGTGCGCGAATTTCTCTGTTGTTTGAACAAATAGTCTTATGCAAACAATGTTATTTTAAGAATGCAAAGCTTATGTCTGTCTTGAATTTTTTTGAAAATGCATTTTTTTTTGTAAAACAGGCAATTTTTTGTAAAATGTGATGTCAACTTAGGATTTACAGCAAGCACTACAGGAGTCAAGATAACTTTGTAACAGTATGCCTTCGGACTGACCCATGCTTCAGCTAGGACTTTTTAAGGGTTATAACGTGGCCTGGTTCACGGTTTAAGAAACAAAGGATAAAGGCTCAAATTTTATTTGTACCCACCCATTCTTCGTGATATTCTTCGATCCTAAACTCATCTCATCGTGCATTAGATCTTGTTTGAGTCTTTGCTCTGACATACCAGTGATGGTTCGGATACTGACAATTTATTTTGAACAGGCGGTCCTTTTGCTGAGAGTTTGCAGGACCTCTTTCCTTTTGATTTTATTATCCTTGTCTTTTGCCTGAACTGTTTCTTTTGTAATTACAGTCAGCGGGATGCTCCAGTTTTGTAAGTCTCCTTCATAGGTTTTGACTTATTGGGCTTTTATTTTGAGAGATAATGACTGTCTGTCCTTACGATTATACGGAACCAACACCGTCTTTTGTTTCAGAAGGACTTCTTTGATGCCATTCATTGTGCACCTGGATCGACTGAGAAAACTACCTTTCCCCAGGTTATAATTAAGGGTTTTTAATTTGTGAAAAGAAAAACTCCAACTTCTTTGGCTCAAAGGGGTTGACTAGGGATTATCTTCCTTATAACTCCACTGTTTAGGATTTGAAACAATGCCTGTACCTCGTTAGCGGGGTCTGTTCAAAAGCATACTGTATTGATTTTTGATATCATTTTCGTCATCCTCACTCAAAAGGCTTAGAATTTTTTAATCGAGAGTTGAACATCACAAAAAGGAAATATGAAGCAATTTAAGCATAGTGAAAACAATTAATTCAAAACAGACACATGTAATGCATTATTGAAATAAAAAAGTTTGACATGATAATAACTGTTTGAATAAGCAAAGAAAAATACAACTTCAGAATTCAAATGAACAAAAGTCTCTTAGTTTGAACTAGTCATCTCAAGTGGAGAACCTTCAGCGGAAGATTTTCATCTCGCCATCCGCCATGAATTCTAGCACTCCTTCGTCAATAAAGTCTTGGATCTTGCTTTTCAAAGTCCAACAGTCATCGTTGTCATGTCCAGGACTATGGGAGTGGTATACACAAAATGCGTCAGGACGATAGCCAAGAGCAGAGGTATTGGGATTCCGGGGAGGATTCTTTAGAGTAATCAGATTGACCTCCAACAAGCATTTCAGTATTAGAGATGATGGTATATCAGTCTCAGAGAAATGTCTTCCATATGCATTTTTCTTGCACCGATTACCCCGTTGACGCTGGCGAGGTTATTGCTGGGCTTGTGACCCTGAAGCAAGCTGGGGAAATTTTCCTTTGTCTTCTTGTCTCAAAGGAGGTTGAATGATGATTTGATCTTTAACCCTAGTTGTTTGCCCCACTTGGTTATTTTGAAGCAGCTTGTTGACGAGGACCCTGAGCTCTTCTTGTCTTTGAGCTAAGTCTTGAATGAGAGCCATCTGGCCCACCAACTGTCCCATCATCTGGATCTTCATTGTTGCCAACTCGATTTGTAGCCCTTCCAACTGATCATTCCTGATGCCGCCTGGATTCCCTAGGACCAAGCCCCTTGTAAGGAGAGCTTTTATTTCTTCTTTCCCCCTGGGATAGGTTCAAGAACATTTCTTGAAGTTGGGCGTTTTGAGCCCGAAGATCTTGGTTGTCTTGTTGGAGAGCCATTGCTGAAATAAACAGCGAGAACATGAGAGACCTGTAAAGGGTACCTGTTTATGAAGTGCATGGTATGAAATGCGTATGATTATGATTTCAAAGACAATCGAGATTCAAATTTGTAAACAAGAAAGGAAACACACTTTATTAGATTTAAACTTTCAAAATTTAAATTGTTCAACAAATTGCCCTTAGGTGTTACAAGAATGGAAATACTAAAAAGTAAATAAAAACTGTAAAAGAAATCAACAAAGGTCCATCAATGCTCCCATGGTCTCTTCTTCTCAGTGCGGACATAATCATTCAAGATCCTCTCGTTCTCCAGTTGCCTAGTCAGCTTCTGGATCTTCTGCTCCTGTTCATTGAACCTCTCTCAATAGGAATCCCGTTCATCCCTCAATTGCATCCAATACCTCTTCAGTGTCCCAATATCAGTGGGCATATACGGGTGGAGAATAGTTGGAAGAACCCCCTCCTCATTAGCAACTTCAAGAGTAACAGGCCTGACAGCTTCATATGGCATACCTAACTTCTGGGCACGAATGCGGACCCATCTGAGATATGGCTCCATTGGCAGGGAAGTCTTTGGTCCCAACTCATGTGGGTCAGATTGGTGAACTCTGTCCCAAGCCCTTATGAATCTACGACGCAGCTCGTCGCTATCTCCCTGAAAATCAAAGATGATATGAGGCATCAACATCTCATGAGGCCCTTCTCTTCTGGCTCTTCAAAACTGACGGAGAGCTAAGCATGGGTTATAAGAAATCCCTCCATGGGTTCCGATCAATGGAACATTAGGATACTCTCCACAATGATCAATGATAGTCACCTCATCCATACCTTTGAGGGTCCAGATAATGTCATTATTAGAAAGATACATCACGCTATAAGCCAAGCCCATTCCTTCTTTGTTCTTCAGTACGGACTTAGGGAGGTGCGAAATAAACCACCTCGACAATAAAGGAGCACAGCACATCAAGGTTCCCCGCTTTCGGGCAATACGAGCATAGAGCTGATGAAGGATGTCACCTAAGAGAGTGGGTACCAGATTCTGAGAGATGAAGATCTTTATGGCATTAATATCAACAAAAGTGTCAGGATTCGGAAACAATACCATACCATAAATCAAGAGAGCCAGAATGTCCTCGTACGCCTTGAAGTTTAAGCTGTACCAGAAGTAATTAGCTTTGTCAACCAAAAACTTAGTCAGAAAACCCATAGCTCCACTTCTAGTCTCCTAGTTAGCCATTACCTTCTCCTTGGTCAAGTGAAGGGCTGCAGCAATTTATTCGAGCTTAAGAGTCTTTTCCCAACCAGTAAATGGAGTCTACTCCAAAACAGAGATGCCAAGAAGCTCAGAGAACTCTTCTAGGGTAGGAACCAGCTGGAAGTCCTGGAAAGTAAAACAATGGTACAGCGGATCATAGAATTGGACCAGAACACTCATCATTTGTTCGTCCAATTTTGAGGTGACCAAACCGAGGAGATAACCATGCCTTCTGATGATGGAAGTAGTGTCTGGAATCCTAACAACCAAATCTTTAAGCAGGGTAGGTACTTGGACAAAGTTAATCCGGATAGTATTCCTACGCATGGGCATCATGATGACCTACAAAACAGAGCAAAGATGAAACCCTCTTGTCTTTGAAATAGGTTAGTCCATATGCAAAATGTATGCAATGTTATGATGTCATGATGTCATGGTAAAGGCACACCACAGGTATCCACAAAAGGAAAACATGGTAAAGGCACACAAGTCACACAAAAGAGCCCTTAGATTTCAGGCTGGCATGGAGCTTAGGTATTACCCTCTTTCAGTTCAGTTGGTTTAAACCTGTCCTAAAAAATAGTAACCGGGTTCTAGAGGATCTAAATATCACTGACTACCCTCAATCGGTCATAATTCCAGTTTAGCAACCTTTTCTTGCAGCCGGAATCATCGCGAGAGTTTAGTCTCAATAAGTGTAGCATACTGCTACTGTTCTATGGCCAAGTTGGTCAATTTAAGGTTCTAAGGTCAGTTGGTGCTTAATGACTCCTTAGAAGACCCATATTCTCCTCGTTCCAACACAAGGGATATCGGTACAGACCAAGGTGCCACACCAATGTAGTTACTTCTTCATCTGTATCGGTCTACGCCGTACAGATCCCTCACAGTTTACTGCTACTTACCTAAAGGGTATCCCCAGATCCGGGTTAAGATCTATAGAACTCCGATACAAGCCCACAAAATTAAAGCATACAAGGCATACAATTGAAAACAACAGTGATCTAATCCTAAGGTACACCTCACTTATTAGATTCCCCAGCAGAGTCGCCAGTTCTGTGATCGGTGGGAATGAGAATTGACTGTTTTGGAATGCTGGTTCGCGTTTGCGTTTGTTTTTGCAAAATGTTGCGGTAAGCGGGAGTCGCCACCGTCTTTTATTTTATCCAACAAGGAAAGGACAAAAGCACAGAAAAATTCCTTTTTGAGATATTTCTCGGGTTCGGGAGGTAGATTATAGAAAGGGAAGGTGTTAGCACCCTTCCTATCCGTGGTTATCCACGGGCTCTTAGGTACTTGCTCATTGTGTTTACAAAAATTTTGCTTTTCTTTGTGTTTGTGGATTTGAGAAGAGTTTTTGTTTTGAAAGGGGTGTAAGTGCGAAAAGTTTTGTTTTTTGTTTTAAAAGGAGCAAGTACTTAAGAACCATCTACCTACTCAAAATGGAATTAATCTGTACAAGTGTCCTATAGACAATTCTATCCCACTATTGAGAAGTAGGTAGCCTCGTCGTTGGAGTTTTCGGGTCAATTCGATTCAGGGACGTGTGGTCACTAAAGCAATGTTAGGATGCCTTAGCGGTAACCCTAATGTCTTAGATCATTTTATCCGAGGCAACCGTTTCGAGGCAACTTATGATCTTTGGACAAGAGGGCGACCTCTAAAACTTCCTATACTCAATGACCACGTTCGAGGCAACCAAGTGAGGTGTACCCTTAAGAGTGGCATGTGCGAGTGTTTTGTTTTTCAGTTATTTATCTTTGTACATGTCATAGTGAGCTACTGTTGATTTTAAATTAAAATTGATCTTGTCATGCATTGCCTATTATTCAAACATCTAACAGTTAATGGTTGCGGAAATTAAATTGCGGAAAATAAATCTAAGCTATTACAAGGCGTCGGGTATTTACATCTCCAAAGACAAACCCTTTTAAAATTAAATTGCGAAAAGTAAATAAAAGCGATAAATAAATAAATAAAGTCCTAAGTTCAAAACTATTACATTCTCGAAGCAGTTACAATATTGAAATATGGATAAAAAATAATTCGCGCGCGAGAAAATTAAATCGGAGTGTCTTAGGGTTTTGACACTTTTTATTGAATAAAGCATATTTTTGTTATTTTTGAATTAAAAATTAGTCTAAATTAATAATTGAATTAATTAATTAAATGAAAATATTTTTGGCCTTTTTTATTATTTAAGGAAATAAAATAAGAATGGTTAAAAGATATTAAAACCCTAATTCTATATTAATTTTAATTTATTGCAAAATATGTTATTGTTAAACGTATTTAAACTAAATAAATTAATTGATTGTTTATTTACAAAAATAAATAATAAAATTAATGGAATTAATAAAAATATTATTTTTGTTATTTCTGACTTTTTATGAAAAAAGAATTTAATGAGTTAGTAATTAATTAAATAAAATAAGTAAATAAATAAAAGATATGGAAATTTAAAGAAATACTCAGGGGGGTGTTGGGCCCAAAAAAGAGGTGAATCTGGCAAATTCAAAGGCCCAAAAGCGTTGGCCTTCATTGAATTTTCCACTCCAGTATGCGCTTGTTGACCTGAGTCCATGGTGATCCTTCAACCTTGATCATTGGATCTGCCTGGTGGGCCACTTGGCAATTGAGATCTAGAGGTATATGATGAACCACACTCTAAGCGTTGCACATGAATACCTGAAGAAAAAAAATCAATTAAAGTTTTGGGGGACCTGGGATTCGAACCCAGGTCCCAAGGGGTTTTGCAATAGCACGCTCACCAACCAACCAGCTTGTTCACTTGTTATTGGAATAGAACATAAATATTATATTCAAAACAACTAATTATTCCCTGCAAAAAAAATAAAAACGCGCTAATAATTCAAATAGGCCAATGGACGCAAGCCACATTATCATCTTACTCAACGCATCCCTGGTTCGTTTACCTACGGATTTTTATCCGCAGGAAGATTCATAGGATATTTCAAAAATCTCTCTCAGGCCATGAAAATACCATCCAAGAACATGGATGTGTTCGTCTCTGCCTCCTGAGTATCCCTACAACCATTGTTTGATCCAATTTTCCCTGTAATTCAAACGCCTAAAAGAAACACTTGTAAACCCTAGATTCAGGCATCGTTATACAGGCCATGAAAACCAAATTGGATAATGCCAAAACGTTCTAAATCAAATAATAAACACAAAAATGCCAAGATTTTAAAGAAAAGATGCAAGAATTGGAGATTTGGAATCCATGTTCAGAGGTTGGTTCCTGATGACTTACAGTGCAATTTAGGCAATGAGAAGGCTTGGTTTTGATTGGTATCGCTTCACTGGATGTCAGGGAAGAGAGCTATGTCAAGCTTTTTGATTGAATCGAGCTCCAATGTTGTTTTTGATCTCCAAGTTTTCAAGCTTTTTCACAAACTTGTTCTGGCCATTTCAACAGAGCTTTGTGCGTGTTCTTCCTTTGTGTGACTTGTGTGAATGTTATAGAATGAATTTAGGTCAATACTTGGGCCATAATCCATGTGCATTCAAGGTTTTGAGATTTGATATGATCACCATTATCAAGTTTCCAAATATAGGCCAAATCTGATTTTTTATGCATGAAAAGCCATGATACGAGTTTGATTTGATTCATGATGATAATTGAAAGTTTTACCAATCACAAAGATATGATTTCATCAATTTTTAGATTTTATTTGATTTAATATTGATTTAAAATGAATTAAATCAATAAAAATTAAATAAAATAGAAAAATAAATGAATGGCCATGAAATCAAGTATGGGACACGTGTGTGGCATGACA
The DNA here is from genome assembly GCA_948472305.1 of Vicia faba. Classification (NCBI taxonomy): domain Eukaryota; kingdom Viridiplantae; phylum Streptophyta; class Magnoliopsida; order Fabales; family Fabaceae; genus Vicia; species Vicia faba. Next base: position 1,262,769,737 of record OX451738.1, read on the forward strand.
AGACTATATCAAGTGGAAAAAAGTGGGCCCTTTTGTCAAAAATTGGAGTTTTGAGGATAACTAACGTTTGGTAAATTTGGAAAAATGCCCAACTTCAACAATGCATAACTTCTTCAATTTGGACCTTTTGGAGGTGTTCTTGGACTTTTTAGAAACCTTGAGATGTCCTCTAATCAATCCTTTTGGTCTCATATAATTTGGATGTTCCATTCTCAAGTTATAAGCTTTGGAAAATAAGGTGTTTTTGTTGACTTTCAAAAATGACCTATAATGTCCAAATTAGTAACTTTTTGTGAGAACATTTCTTGATCTTGGGGTATGAAGATGGATTGTAGGAAGTTGCATCTTCTTAAAAATGAGATTTGGATGGGTCATTTATCATAAAGTATGAGAAAGTTATGCTTGGTCAAAGTTGAGCTGAGTTTTCCTGCAAAACCCTAATTTAGCAACTTTTAAATCTTGATGAATCTTGAGCAATCCTTGATGAATCATGATCAACCCTTGATAAAATGATGAATTATCCTTCAATATGAGAATGTTGACAAAATATCTTGAGGTTTGACTGTATTTGGGTCACAATTGACTTTTGACCTAGCACAACCGATTTTTGGACCTCTTGAGCAATTGACTGACCAAACTTCCTCTGCAAGGCTTGAAATTTGACATGGATGAACTTAAGAACATATTAAGACATTGGGAAGAACTTGAGGTCATTTGGATGTAAGGACCTTAATGCAACACAAAACCCTAATTTTGACTTGACTGCCTTAGGAGGTGATTTGACTGTCCAACTCTTGAGTTAACTTGAGTCACTTGGAGATTATTCTTGACATGTCTTGAGAAATATGGGAGGGAAAATTTTGGGGTACAATAATAAGTAACTCATAGGGACCGTCTCTTCGAGCATACCCAAATTGTCGCAGATCTAAACAAGGATTTTAGGTTATGCCCCCTCTGATGCTAAGTAATGGGACATTAGGGTACTCCCCACAACAACCAATAATAGCAGTGTTTTCCATAGCTCGGGAACACCAGAGAATATCCGTGTGAGCGAGTGACATTATCCTTTGTGACCAACCCAAACCTTCTTCATTCTTCAGTACGGACTTAGGGAGGTGATAAATAAATCACCTCGATAACAATGGCAAGCAGCACATAAGAACCCCTCTTTTCTTCATGGTTTGAGTATGGAGAGCATGCAAAATATCTCCCAGCAAGGTAGGAACGGGGTTGCGAGATAGGAAGATATTGATATCATTCACATATATGAGTAAGTCTGGATTAGGGAATACTACTAACCCATAGATTAGATAGGCCAAGACCTCTTTAAAAGCCTGAAAATCCATATCATCCTAAAACAACTTGGCCTTGTCTATCAGGAACTTGGCTAGAAAACCCTTGACTCCTCCTTTTGTTTCCCAATTGGATACCATGTCGGCCTGTTTCAGATGCAAGGCTGAGGCAATGACTTCTGGCTTAGGAACTTCTTCCAGACCCATGAACGACAATTGTTCAAGAATGGGTATATCCAACAGTTGAGAGAATTCTTCCATGGTAGGAACCAACTGATAATCTGGGAAGGTGAAGCAGTGGTGCTTGGGATCAAAGAACTTAAAGAGTACACTCATCATCTTTTCATCAAAGTTTGCAGTAACCAGGTTGAGAAGTCGACCATGTCTCTTAGTGAACGCAGAAGTTTCAGGGACTTTTCATACTAGCTCCTTGAGTTGGGAAGGTATTTTCACAAAGCTGATTCAGATAGTATTTCTACGAGCGGAAGCCATGATCTTCAAAACAGAACAAAGATAAATTCCCTTGGTGCTCGAAATGGTTAGTGTAATAAGAATGGATGCTATGTTATGATGCATGATGTCATGTTCAAACAGGATAAATCACATATAAGAAAAACACACAATAAACCTTAGGTTTAAAGGCTTTTGTGAGGTTAAAGGTAAGTACCCTCTTGAAGCTTATTTGGTTTCAAACATGTCTTAGAAAAGTAACCGGGTTCTGAAGATTCTCAATATCATCGATCATCCTTTATTGGGAATTGTTTCAGGAATAGGTAGCACCATCATTGGATTTGTAAAGGGACGTTCGAAGGGACGAAATGGTCTCTGAAGGCAACAAGTAGAGAAAACTTAGCGTTTCGAAGGGACTATCGTCATAAGATCAATTTGTAGGCAACTCGAGGGACAAGTAGGGACTATGATCTTTATGACGATTTTGAGTCGCGGGTCATTGCTAAGGCATCCCTACATTCGAGGGACATGACAATTATTTCTGAGGCAACCGAGTGGAGTAAACCCTAGGAGTGAACATGTGCAGCAATGTGCTTTTTTCAGTTATATTTATCTTGCAGTTTAGTGATCTATGATTGATTCATTAATCATACACGCCTAGGTTGCTAACAATTATATACAAGCATACAAAATGTAAAAGCGAGAAAGTAAAAGTCCTACGCTATTACAAGGCTTTGGGGTAGACACATAAAGAATTGACTGAAAACAAAACGCAGAAATAAAACCCTAATTAAGCTATTACAAACCGGGCACAATTAGATTAATAAAAAATAAAATAATCGTACGGAAAAATAATAATGCGCAAGAATTACAGCTGGAAAAAGGTTCAAAACCCTAAAAAACTATTTTGCTCATTAAAAAATATTTTTTGGATTTTTTATGAAAAAAGATTTGAATTTAACCTAACTTTTCTAATTAATTTTAATTAATTAAAAGTAAATTAAAGTTGATGAAATTAATTTATTTACAAAAATTAATTTATTAAAAAAAGGAAACTAAGTTCTACTTTTGTGGTTTTGATTTTATGATTTTATAAAAAAATTGATTAAAAAATAATTAAACTAAATAATGAATACACAAAATTATACAAATTAATTAAAAAGAAATGAAAAAGGTTAGAAAAATGGGCCTGAGGGGGATGTGAAACCCAAACTGGAGAGGTGTTTGTTGAATTTGCCAAATACCCAATCTGGTTGGCCCATTGCAATTGATGGATCTGGTGTTACTAGATTGGGGACGTCCACCATGGGACTGCATCCAGGAGCATTAGATTTGAGTGATGTATGATCTGATGATCATGGTGTGAAGTTGTATGGTGCACTTCTATAGCCTGCAAGCGTTGGATCCATAAGAATTCGTTTGGAAAATAGAAAAATGTTGGACCTGGGATTCAAACCCATGTCCTCTCCTTTACCAACGCGCATCAACACCAACTGAGCTGCCAAGTCATTCATATATATAATAATAATAATATATTATATATAAAGAAAGCCAATGTAAATGAAAACGCGTGCAATTTTGAATGAGCCAACCAAGTTGTGCCACGCCTTCGTCTTCCTCCGTTGGCTGTCGTTTTAGCCTAGGGACTTTTACCTACGGTCTCATGCCTGTAACTACAACCCTGCGTTATTCAAAAATCTAGCACAAGAAATATAAATTTCATTGAAGACCGTGAATCAACTGAGCTTGAATCCCTAAACATCATAGTGTCCATGCCTAACCCTAATTTTTCCTGTAGAAGGAAGCCCTAAAACGAACTCAGAAACCCTAAGAATGGCAAACCGTGATTCCTGCACTTAAAACTTAATTAAATGATTCAGCAAGCAACGAGACTTTGTAATAAACAAGAATGTATGATTGAATTCCATCAAAAAAGCATGTATGCACGTAATCAAAAATAAAAAATAGTTGGATAACAGGGTTGCGGATTTTATGATTCAAGGTGCTTTGGTGCGTGCAAAAGGTGCAGTTAGCTTCAGGAGATTACCACGAACGTGTTGCAACCCTTAAATCTCCTTGAGGATGGTTGTAGTATGGAATTTGGTATAATATTTTTTTGACAAAAGTGCACTATGTTCTTGGCCATTTCACACGATTTTTCTGCCTCCTTGTGTTTTACATTTGTTGTGTATATGTACTAAACTATATTAGGTTAACAAAAAACATGCATATCTTTGCCAATTATCAAGATTTGATTTTATTCCATCTTTGCATTATTTCTTTCAATATCAAGCCAAATCAAACCATTTTCATCCCAATAGCCCTTGGCACGATTTAATTTGGTTTGACAGCATATTTGCATTATAATTCCATTCAAAATCAGATCAAAAACAAATCTTCCATATTTTATATCATTTATTTGATTTAATTTGACTTTTAAATGATAAAAAAATCAAAATAAATGAATTCAATAATATGTGGTAGAGAGTTTGGGTCATGGAAATTGTCAGAGGCATAATGCAAGCATAAAGAGTCAGGCCCATTTGAAAAAAAATGAAATTTTCGGCATACTTGACTTTTGGCAATTTTCCAAAAATGGTCAACTTTGACAATGCACAACTCTTCCAATTTTGACCCTAAAGAGGTGTTCTTTGACTTTTTAGAAAGCTTAGGATGTCCCCTAAACAACCTTTTTTGTCTCATCTCAATTGGGTCTTCCATGTTCATGTAAGAAGCTTTGACTGAAAAGGTGTTTTTGTTGACTTTTCAAAAGGACCTATAATGTAGAAATTCATATCTTTTAATGGGTGCACTTATTGAACTTGAGGGATGAAGTTGAGTTGTAGTAAATTGGATTCCCTTCAAAATGAGCCTTGGATGAGAAATTTCTGATAAAGTATGAGAAAGTTATGCTTGGTCAAAGTTTGGTTGACTTTTCCTAAGAAACCCTAATTTAGCAACTTTTGAGTTTTGATGAATTAGGAGCATTCCTTGAGGAATCATGATAAAACCTTGATCAAATTATGAATATCACTTAAAAATGTTGATGTTGACCAAAAATCTTGAAGTTTGACTGTATGTGGACCATAGTTGACTTTTGACCTAATATAGTCGATTCTCAAGCATCTGAGAAGTTGACTGAGCAAACTTCTTTTGGAAGGCTTGAAATTTTACATGGAGGGTCTTGAGAACATATTAGGACCATGGAGAGCATATGAGGTCTTTGAAGTTCACCCAACTTGATGAAAATGGAAACCCTAATTGGGGGTTCATTGCTTTAGGAGGGAGTTTATCTGGTCAATTCTTGGGCATCCTTGAGCAAATTGAGTATCTCAATGAACATATATTGAGTAAAGTGAGAGGGTAAATTTTGGGTTACAACAGTAGGCATCAACTGATAGTCAAGGAAAGTAAAGCAATAATACATCAGATTATAGAACTGGACCAAGGTCGAGAGAATACCCTCCTTCATCCTAAGCTTCATGAGAGGAATGATGGATCCATACTTCTTTCGAAAATCTGGAGAACACTCAATCTCTGGAATTAGACCGATCAACTCATCTGTCTTAGGATCTTTGAAATTGTATTTTCCGTTCTTTATTTTTCCAGAATCCATGGTCAAAAGGTACCTGAGATATTCACAAATGGTCAACTTTCAAGTCCCTTGAAATGAAATTTCTTCAAAAGATGCTTATGAGTGCATGGATGCATGATGCAACAATCACACATAAGATCACAAACATAGGGTTCATAGGTTCAACGTCACGAGCATGAGGTCAAAGGTACTACCCATAAGGTATGGTCTAAAAGTTATCACCCGTCGAACAAGATTCTAGAGGTTCCTAGAGTCTACATCCTTCCTTCGGATATTACCAACTTCCTGATTAACTCGATAATTAGCAATATTCTCAAGAAAAACTCGTCCGAGCATAGTATCACGTGAAAACTATTTACATATTACTCCATCATAGCTTCCGCACTACACCTAAAAGGCCAAGATGAGTTAGGTATTCTACGGTCCTCAGCTTCAGCAGGCTCCCAAGTTGAAAGCAGTATGTCTTCCCGATTACTCGGTAAATGACACTACAGTCAAAGGGGCCTCCACTGAGTGGGGGATCTCATGCCTCCTTTTTTGAGATTACTCCCTCAAAGTTAGCATGACGATACCGCCCGTCCTATCTTAAATTTTTCCCAAGTCCGGGTATAGGACTTATAAGTAATCACCAAGCACCCTGAAAACCAAGAAAATCCAGACAAACAGATATACAACATATAATATATAATAAAAAATAGCACATATACAGATATAAACAAAGATAGGTTTAACCCACTTAGGGATGGACCGGAAAGAGGTCAATCTTTCCCCAATGAAGTCGCCATTTTTTTCTGTAGTGGTAGAAATGTTTAAGACTAAGCCATTGGATTGACTAGACTTATACATAGAAAAATAAAAATCGCCACCGCGCTTTATTGTTTCCAAAGGAAAGGGAAAAGAGAGAATAACCGTAAAGAGGGGGAAAGATTCAAGGTAAGGGGGTTGGTTATGCAAAGGGAAGGTATTATCACCCTAAACATCTACGATACTCCGTAGGAACCTCTTTGTAAAATATGTATATTTTGGCTATAAAAATGTTGTATAAAAAAATAGATGGTGGAGGTGAGAAAAGAAGTATTTTTTTATGATTTTTTCACCCGCCGCGGTTGCGAACCTTTAAAGCCTTTGTACCACCTTTTATGCAATAGGGGATCAAGGTACACGTAGTTCACCTTTTAAAAAATTTAAAACACAAATGTGTTGGTTAATTTTATGAGATAAGACATCCTCATCATTGCCCGTGTGGAAAACATACTTACTATAAACAATTATGAGGAAGGAGAATTTGCATCATCTCAAAGTGGATGATATGGCTTGGATTTTAAAATCAATAATGCCTCACTCAACACCCAAGTTGAAAATATCTCACATTACTACATATTGTACAAGTATAGTTGTTTTCATCACTACAAGGATTGACAAGAGTCTAATCTTTTGAGAAAAGTTTAAAGTAAAAGCCAAAGTAGCAAAAATGGTTTTAAATGAGATTGATTGACTTTTAGTCTTCTGACTAAAAATGTTAAGGAATTATTAAGTTGATTGAAATTTATTTATGAAAAGTTTTTGAAAATGCATGGACCTAGGTCCAAGTTTATTATGAAAGTTGTTCAATTTTAAAAAATAAGAAGAGTTTTCAAAAGGAGGAAGAAGATTTTTGAAATTAAATAAGATAGAAGGAGAAGAAGAGACTATCCTAAAGCATGAGGTAAAAGCTAGGGAGAAGAACCATCTAACCAACAAGAAGCCAATACTTGACATTATGAGTCAAGATAGAATTCCCATTCTTTGGATTGAAACCAAGCAAGCAAAGATACTAGACCTCTTGAGGGAATCAAACTTCAAGTGTACTAAGTCTTCACAAAAATTGGGCAGAGTAACGTCTGTATACAGGTGAATTCTAGATTACAAACAAAGTATGTAATCAGAATAACCTGCACAAAAAACAAACAAACAACCCAATGTCTTGAGGTGAACCTCAAGAACTCCATACAAAATATCAATTAAGGTCACAAGGTCTCCAACATAGGCCAAGGTTTCTAATCCTAAGTCCAAGAAGTCCAATACTCCATAATGCCAAGGATAGTAACCAAATAGTCCAAGTATCATTAAACCTTTTTTTATGGTTTATGTTGATTATTAAGCATCTTCAAAAATAAAGGAAAAGTTAAAGTGAGGAAAATAAAAATGACATAAAAGTAAATGCTCAAGTGAGCAAAGAAGAAAAATAGCATGAAATGTAAATGCTAAAGTAAATGGTACATATAGCATAAAAATAAAAGCATAAAATAAAGTCAATTGTTAGAAATTAGTGGTTAGTTGGATGACCATCTTGAAACTTGCATTTGGAACTCATTAGAGGATTGGTATAACCAAAGACTCCACACAACAAGTTGCATTTGCTTTTTGTCAAGTATATCATCCATTTTGGAATTCTCAAAAGTAACATTTAATGATCAACGATGTTTAAGTGATCCGCGTTGACCAAAAGTGATGTAGATCCATTAGAGGATTGGTAGAACCAAAGCCTCTACACAATGAATCTCAAGGTTATTGGATCAAAGAGATCAAATTAACATACTTGGCCTTGCAAACATAGGTTTGGGCCACGAATGACCATTTATTCGAATCGGGATAAAATTTAGCACTATGTTAAGCAATCGTAAGTGGACTTATATAGAAGTCTCACCTATTTTGAGGCCGGTCAACAACAATCTATGCACCATTTGTTTTGAGACATCATATAAAGATCATGCTCCAATAACACTTAGTGCAATAAGAAATGGATAAGATGAAGAAGGGTGGGAAAGAATATACAAACCATTTTTGAATTAAAATTTAATCAAACTATTATTAAAATCATTCATCCATTTTTATGGAGTTAGACACAACACCATGGATCCAATGATGTTATTAAAGTTCATGATCAAAAATTCAACCCAAGATCATCCAGAAAATAATACAAAGTAATATTACATTTAATATAGTCATTAAAAAGGGTTTTAAAATAGAAATAAGAGAAAAAAAATATCAACTATGTTCAAATTAATCAAGAAAGATTAAGTAAGACCATAGAAAAATCAGAAATCAACTCAAATCTTTTTATAAAATTTTTGGTAATTTTTTAAAGTCATAAACTATTTTTAAAATTAAAATAAATAGGTAAAATAAACTAAAAATGATAAAAAATAACAAAGTCAGAAATAAAAAATAAATGAGGTCACCAATGTTTGTCACAATATCATTGGATCATTCCATTTTTTTTAGAATTTAAAAATGAATAAAAGTATTTTTAAACATTTAAAACATTTCAAATAAAGTGAAAATTTATAAAAAATATCAAAACACAAAATAAAATTGTAAACAAATAAAAATCAAAAAGAGGAAAATCAAAAATATTTTTCAGAACTTTTGGACTTAAAATGAATTTTCTATAATTTTTTGAAGATTAAAACAATTTAAATATAAAAATCAGAAAATAAAATAAAGTCAAAAAAATGTGGACCAATGGATGAGAGTAAAACACGTTAGTAAGTTAATCCAATGGATCAGACGCACTGTGCATATCATGGTCATTAGTGAATAACACACATGATCATTAATTAAATCAGATATTCAAAAATTCCAAATGGCGTTGTTTCATTGGTTGAAGGATGACACGTTGGTCATCTTCAACCTTCAGCCATCCTCAAATCGACCTTTCTCTAACTGTAAAATTAGAGCACGAACCTGGTACCATTTGCTTCGTCTCATCAAGACGAAGACAACCACACCTTCGCGAAAAATTTATATAAATTGTAGCTCAAGCAATTTGGAAGGAAAGTTTTGAAAAGGAATTTGAAAATTCATGGCCAAAATGTGTTTCCAGTTAAAAGAAAGTGTTGCGACTAGAACCGGGGCAATGAGAGCTTCACTATGATATCAAAGTTTGGAAGAATTGATGGAGAAATCTACCTATTGGAGTTCAATTGCAAATCTCTGTAAATGAACTTGGTCAGATCAATTCAGAAGGTTTCAAGGCTTAATTCTTCTTCTATTAGCTTCAAGGAAGATCAAGGAAGGTGAATTGATAGAAAAAATGGATTGAAAAAGGCTTGAACAATGATTTCGAAGTTGCAGAAAAGTGAGTTATGGAGCGAGTTTGGTATAGTGATTTTGGCTGTTCAAGATTGAGAAAATGAATGGGATAGCTCATGTATTTATAGGAGAAGCAAATGGGATCAAAAGGAAGGGTGAATGATGTAATTTGGAGGGAATTCATGTGGGTATGTGTAGCGATAAAAAATGTAGCAGGGTAAATCGGAGATCGAACTATTAATTAATTCGTCTCACAAAAGCAAGAGTCGCCACCGCGCTTTATTATTTCCAAGGGAAAAGGGAAAAGAGCGAAATAAAACCCTAAAATATGCAATGTAAAATAATACTTTAAAAGTAATGAAAATATAAGGCTTTTGAAAAGAGGTCTTGGGTTCGGGGGTTGGTTATACAATGGGAAGGTATTAGCACCCAATGTATCTATAGTATTCTATAGGAACCTTTTGAATATCTGTTTATTAAAATGTTTGTTTGATTAAAAATAAATTGTTTTGGCCAAAAATGGGTATGGACGAGTTTTTGAAGATACGACGACCTAATGTCGAAGTTTTGACTTAAAAGGGTGCGAGTTTTGAAAATTTGAATTATTTGGGGAAATTATCCTAAGTTTTTAATGAATGAGGGTATTCGCACGATTTTTTTTGATGACATGAAGTCGACAAAAATTAAACAATTCCCTTGGATTTCGCAAGCAACATGAAAATTAAAATTAAAAGTATAAACATTCCAAGATTTTAAAAGAAAAACCAAAAGGGAAGCCATGGAATTAAAATTATCACAAACTCAACCAACATGTATCATGGGAGGAACATCATAAGGGGCAATGAATTCAAAGATATAACTTATAAACTTATCAATAAAAGACTAGTTAAAAAACTAACAAAATTTACTAACATGCTGACCAAACGAAATATCAAGATTTAAATAAATTGTAAAACTAAACTAATTAATTGGGTTATAAACTGAAAAACGAAATAAAGGTCTAGCATGGGACTGGAATCGAAATCGAACAACACTCCTGGTTTCGAACTCTCTTTTTTCTCTTCGAACTCCCTCTTTCGAACTCTGCTTTTCTCTCTTCGAACTCCCTCTTTCGAACTCTATTTTTCTCTCTTCGAACTCCCTCTTTCGAAATCTGCTTTTCTCTCTTCGAACTCCTTCTTCGAACTATCCTTCGAATCCTCTCTCTTCTAAATCGAAATCGAACGCTCTGCTCCTGGATTCGAACTCTCTCTATCCATATCAAAATCGAACACTCTGCTCCCCTAAATTGAAATCGAACACTTACTCTTCTAGCTTCAAACTCCCTCTATTCTAGATTGAAATCGAACACTAACACTGCTTCAGGTTTCGAACTCCTATGTCAGAACGAACAACACCACTTCTATGGGTTTCGAATTCCTGAGTCAGAATGAACAACACCACTGTTATGGGTTTTGAATTCTTCCTAAGTCAGAATGAACAACACCACTGCTATGGGTTTCGAATTCTTCCTAAGTCAGAACGAACAACACCACTGCTATGGGTTTCGAATTCTTCCTAAGTCAGAACGAACAACACCACTGCTATGCGTTTCGAATTCTTCCTAAGTCAGAACGAACAACACCATTGTTTCTAGTTTCGAACACTGCCTCCCCTAAATCGAAGTCGAATAACAACATAGTTTCTGGCTCTTTCATGCAGTTAAACAACAAATCAACAAAGTGACAAATATTCATGGCAAGAGAAACAACAATAACAAACTAAAGGGGGTTCTGACTTATTGAAACATCAACAATAAAAAATTCAGCAACAACAACTAGTTCACAGCATATATCATTATGACAAGAATGGCAACAGATTTTAAGGAAAAAAGTAGTGAGGAAACTTACAAGATCAGAGCAAGTCTTATGGTTTCGATTCTGACAATGAAATAATAAAGAAATCCAGAGATGAGGTAATATGCCTTTTTTTAATTCTTCCTGCTCTTATGAAAATCTGTTTGTGCTTATTGATGATGTATGGAACGGAAATTAAGTAAAAAGTAAAAAAACAAAGTATGGTGGCTAATGTGTTGTTGAACAGAGCGCGTGAGCCATGGAGGTTTGAAGGGAAACTGATGTAGATGATGGTGGAATGAGGAAGAGATGTTATAGTTTGTGGTTTTTTCGAAAGTGGCTTGCTGTTTGGTTCGAATCAGGCTTTGAGTTATGCAGGCTTGTGCTTGGTTCGAGACAGGCTTTGGTGAGGAGGGCAGGCTTATGCTTGGTTATATAAAAGGTTGAATAAGGAAGGTCGAAAGAGCTTCTGAGGTAGTGAACAAAATTGAAGGTTGCATGGAATGAAGGTTTGAGTTTGCTTCTGCAAGTTTGCTTTTTTTTCTTTGTGAACTATCTCGTTTTCACGCCCCTCCTTTTTTATGAACTCCCCCTTTTTTTCGCCCCCTACTGCCTGTTTACATAGTGATACAATGAGGTTTTTGGAGGGAATTTTTTGATGAGTTTGAACATATGTAATGGTCTGATTTCGACACTTTTCTGATACAGTTTTGGTGTGTGCCATTTGAGGCAATTCTTGGACAGATGTGCACAGGTTTTTTTGGACTGGAGTTTAACAGTTTTTGGTGGGTGGTGGAGGCAGCAAGAGGTGACCGTTAGGGGCAGTAGGGACCAGCAATTTTGGACATACTCATGCGCAGCATATGGTTTTATATGGACATAACATAATTAGAACAATTAATATTAATAATAATAGTAATGACAATAATAACAAACTGTTAGTAGAACTAAACTGAAAAATTCAAATGTGAAAGAAAAGAAATTAAAATTTTGGTTTTTTCAAATAAAGTGATGCAAAATATATAAATTATATGTAACTAAGATTTTTTGATAATTTTAAATTAACATAAAGAACTTGCAAAATAAAATTAAAAGAATGTGAAATTACTATTTTTTTGAGATTTTTTTACTAAATTAAATCTAAAAGACTATAATTTTAACTTAAATGATACAAGAACAAAAAAACTAAATGAGACTTAAGGAAACTAATTTTTTGTATTTTGAATATTTTGAATAAAACATAAATAAAATGAAAAATAGCATGAACTAAATATTTTTTAAGATTTTCTTTTTTATGAGAATAAAAAAAAAGAAAAAAAAAGAGTAAAAGTGCAAAAATAAATTCAGGCAAAATCAGTTAAATTTCATTAAATTCACAACAATTTCTAACGTTTCTATTTTTTGGTGGATTTTCAAAGTATAATCATCTCTTGACTTGTAAAGAAAAGTTGTAGTTGTTGTAGAGGAGAATCATATGTAAAAGAACCACTAGAAAAATTGAAATTTGAAGAAGTTATGAATTTTTGAAATCTGACTTGAGAATTGACAAAAAAGGTTGAAACGCTTGTGAACGCTTGCTATGTAATAATGCAGATGAGAGGTGGTATCTTAGGTTAAAATTTGGGGTATGACAGCTTCCCCTATTTAAGTTTCTTCTATCCGGATATATGAAGATTAAAATCTTCGTCTCGACGAGATTGAAGGTACTTAAATACATAATACGCAAATTTTGCCCTAAGATTCCGCCATTATATTTGTGATATGAATGTAGTATTTAAATTCACAAAGAATGATATTGTATGAGATAAGTTAATGCTGGAGAAACCAAACACCAACAAAACACAGGAGAATAGATTATACACTACTGGGGAAATGAGCCATCGACTTCAAATGATAGACTCTTGACGGCGAATAAAAATTTGAGAGAAAACGACCTCTGACCCTAACAAAGAAGGCATCTTGCATAGGCTACAAAACAAATTATTGACCTAAAATAACAGTGAGTTCCGAACTCAAGGCCAAACATAGACAAAAGATGTATCAAACTTGCTGATAACGGATTACCGACTTCTGAAGGTAAAGATTCTTGACAAACTTCTCTGCGAGATTTCCGGAGAGATACCAATTAATGCTGATAATAATATGATTGTAGATACGTAAGCTGCTCAAATAAAGAAGCCGCCACTTGCTATCTTCCAAAAAACTATGACATGCAAGCTGCTCAAATAAAGAAGCTGCCACTTGCTGTCTTCCAAAAATAACCAATAACATATAAGCTGCTCAAATAAAGAAGCTGCCACTTGCTGTAATAATAATACTATGACATACAAGCTGCTCAAATAAAGAAGTTGCCACTTGCTGTCTTCCAAAAACTATGACATACAAACTGCTCAAATAAAGAAGCTGCCACTTGCTGTCTTCCGAAAAAACCATGACATACAAGCTGCTCAAATAAAGAAGCTGCCACTTGCTGTCTTCCAAAACTATGACATAACAAGCTGCTCAAATAAAGAAGCTGCCACTTGCTGTCTTCCAAAAATAACGTACAAGCTGCTCATGAAGAGCTGCCACTTGCCGCTTTCCAAAAAATAACGTACAAGCTGCTTGTGAAGAGCTGCCGCCTGCCGCTTTCCAAAAGTAACGTACAAGTTGCTCATGAAGAGCTGCCGCTTGTCGTTTTCCCAAAATAACGTACAAGCTGCTCATGAAGAGCTGCCACTTGTCGTTTTCCCAAAATAACGTACAAGCTGCTCATGAAGAGCTGCCACTTGCCGTTTTCCGATGGATAATTCAGAAGAAAAATTGTGATAACACTGCCAGAGAATAAAATCTTCGTCAAAGGGAACCATGAATCAATCCTTCCCGGGGAGATCAAATAGTTGAATGTGCAAAATAAATGCACCATTCGTCCAGGTTGCCTAGCTTGGAGAAGATCCCGAGATAGCCTATGCAAGAGACAATAACTCCCTCCAGGAATAAACCAGAGAGAAAACAGTCAAACAAGACTCCACCCAATGAGAAAATAACTTGATTGGGGATTCATCCTATCCAGGAATGGATAAGGAAGGCTAAATCAAAAAAAATCATCCACGAGGATTAGCTCAGTTGGGGAATTTAGAAAGGAAGCACATTTTCTGCCTAAGCTAACATTCTACTTGGAGAGAACATGTACATTGTCTTAATAAACATAAACAAGGTATACGACCCAAAATCAATAACAAATGTGAATATGCATGCGTGATATAAGTGTAAATGAATGAATGAATGTTATGCTGACAAAACAGGCAGACGAAATATCTTGAAGATAATAAGACATCACAGAATAATAGATATTAGGCCAATCTTAAAGAGACGGAAAATAACTGGAATTGGAACCACAAAGCAACGTCAGAGCGTATCACGCTACAAGGCTCAAATCTTCTGGGAGAAAGGTATCGAATCCAATCTTCTAACACCAATAAACCACTGGCATGAGACAAAGCGTACCACACTTCAGAAATCTGCTCAAACAAAGATATCCAAAACAACGCTTAACTGGAAAAGCCGGGGAGTCACCAAACTTAACACCACTAGAAACAAAAGTTTACACAACCAACACCATCGTGACGATTTTGAAAGAAAACATGTTCATCATGCAAGGATAAACTACTGTATTGTTTTGCATTTCATGGCTTGACCATCCTCAGAACAACTGTTAATATTCCTTTCATTATTTACGACACTTTTTTTTAAAATAAGAATACTTTAAATAACTTCGTTTCAAATATTTCCGTAAAAATTAAAATTTTGCCCACAAAAGGTAAATTCTCAAATTTCATTAATAAGATGGTAGTTCTCTAACAAACGCGACTCCAACGGTTTACAAAAGTTTGGGAAATAGTACATGAAAAGAAAGGGTTACACAAAAACAATGATCACTATTCTCCCTAACAACTTCGAATTCCGAAATGTGCTCAAATGCCACAGCCGGTCTGACCAAAAGCCTGCCTAAGCCGCCCCTTCAGGTTTTCAACTTAGCAAACTGTCAACTCAAAACCTAGGCGAAATACTTCTTGACTGCATCGGAGTTCATGAAGCGCGGGAGTTCTTCACTGTCCATATTTGTGAGAATCATGGCACCTCCAGAGAAAACTTTCTTAACGACATACGGTCCTTCATAATTCGGAGCCCACTTGCCCATAGAATCAGGTTGGAAAGATAATATTTTCTTGAGCACAAGGTCACCTTCTCTGAACTCGCGTGGTCGAACCTTCTTATCAAAAGCCTTCTTCATTCTCTACTGATATAATTAACCTTGAAACAACGCCGTCAATCTCTTCTCTTCAATTAAATTCAACTGATCATATCTACTTTGACACCATTCAGCCTCAGAAAGTTTTGCTTCCATCAAAACTCTCATAGACGGAATCTCAACCTCCACGGGGAGTACTGCTTCCATACCATAAACTAGGGAAAATGGGGTTGCACCTGTTGAAGTTCGAACTGAAGTACGGTATCCATGTAAAGCAAACGGAAGCATTTCATGCCAATCTTTATAAGTTACCACCATCTTCTGGACAATCTTTTTGATGTTCTTGTTGGCAGCTTCAACAACCTCATTCATCTTCGGTCTGTAAGGAGATGAATTATGATGTTCGATCTTGAACTCTTCACAAAGCTCTTTCATCATCTTGTTATTCAAATTCGAGCCATTATCATTGATGATCTTGCTCGGGATGCCGTATCGACAAATGATCTGATTCTTGATAAATCTGACTACCACCTGTCTGGTTACATTAGCATAAGATGCTGCTTCCACCCACTTAGTAAAATAATCGATCGCTACCAAGATGAAACGATGACCATTTGAAGCTTTGGGTTCAATCATTCCAATCATATCAATGCCCCACATAGAGAAAGGCCAAGGTGAAGAGATAACATTGAGGAGGGTCAGTGGCACATGTATCTTGTCCGCATAAATCTGGCATTTATGACATTTCTTCACATATTTGCAACAATCTGATTCCATTGTCATCCAATAGTAACCAACTCTCAACATCTTCTCAGCCATTGCATGTCCGTTGGCATGAGTGCCAAAGGATCCTTCATGTACTTCTTGCATCAGCATGTCTGATTCATGTCTGTCTACACATCTGAGCAAGACCATGTCGTAATTCCTCTTATACAACACTTCTTCATTGAGAAAGAAACTTCTTGCTAATCTCCTCAATGTCTTCCTATCTTTATTGAATGCTCCAGGCGGGTACTCTTGAGTTTGAAGAACACATTTAATGTCATAGAACCATGGTTTATCGTTGGTGACCTCTTCTACTGAGAACACATGAGCAGGTCTATCGAGGCACATAACTCTGATTGTAGGCACATCGTTCCAACCATTCACTTGAAACATTGAAGACAAAGTAGCTAAAGCATCAGCCATTTGGTTTTCATCTCTAGGGATATGATGTAACTCCACTTTGTTGAAGAAGGTTAACAATCTTCTAGCATAATCTCTGTAAGGGATCAAACCAGGATGACGAGTCTCCCATTCTCCTTTGATTTGATTAATCACCAACGCCGAGTCTCCCTAAATATCAAGAATCTTAATCCTTAGATCCACTGCTTCTTCGAGACACAAAATACATGCCTCATATTCAGCCATGTTGTTCGTACAGTCGAACTTCAATCTCGCCGTGAACGGGATATGAGTACCTCGGGGAGTGACGATGATTGCCACAATTCCATTTCCATAAGAGTTCACAGCTCCGTCAAATATCAAACCCCAACGGGATTCAGGATCAGGTCCTTCTTCAGGTAACGACTCTTCACAATCTTTAGCTTTCAAGTACATAACATCTTCATCTGGGAAATCAAACTTGATGGATTGATAATCTTCAATTGGTTGGTGAGCCAAATGATCGGCTAAAATACTCCCTTTGATTGCTTTCTAAGTGTGATACTCAATGTCATATTCAGATAACAACATCTGCCAACGGGCTATTCTTCCAGATAAGGCGGGCTTCTCAAAGATATACTTGATCGGATACATTTTGGAGATCAACCAAGTGGTGTGGTTAATCATATACTGGCGCAGACGGCGAGCAGCCCAAGCTAAAGCATAACAGGTCTTCTCAAGCATTGAGTATCGAGACTCACAGTCTGTGAATTTCTTACTCAGGTAATATATGGCATGTTCCTTTCTTCCAGTCTCATCTTGTTGACCAAGCACACATCGCATGGAATCTTCCAATATAGTTAGGTACATAATCAAAGGTCTTCCTTCCACTGGAGGAATCAAAATGGGAGGTTCAAGTAAATATTCTTTGATGCTATCAAAAGCTCTCTGACAATCTTCTGTCCGCACACATCCTTGGTTCTTTCGGAGAAGCTTGAAAATCGGCCCACAGGTAGCAGTCATATGAGATATAAATCTAGAAATATAGTTCAGTCTCCCAAGGAATCCTCTCACTTGTTTTTCCGTCTTGGGTGCGGGCATTTCCCGAATAGCTTTGACTTTATCAGGATCTACCTCAATACCTTTCTGACTGACAATGAAACCCAGAAGTCTTCCAGAATGAACACTAAAAGTGCACTTGTTGGGATTCATACGGAGTTTATACTTTCTCAAACGCTGGAATAACTTCAATAAATGTTCCAAATGATCTTCTTCAGTTTGCGATTTGGCAATCATGTCATCTACATACACTTCTATCTCTTTATGCATCATATCATGGAACAAAGCAGTCATGGCCCTTTGGTATGTTGCACCAGCATTATTCAAACCAAACGACATAACCTGATAACAAAATGTTCCCCAAGGTGTAATGAAAGCTGTCTTCTCCATATCGTCTGGTGCCATCCTGATTTGATTGTAACCAGAGAAACCATCCATGAAAGAAAAGACTTTGAACTTTGCAGTATTGTCGACCAATACGTCAATGTGTGGTAAAGGAAAATCATCCTTTGGGCTAACTCTATTCAGATCTCTATAGTCTACACACATCCGAACTTTTCCATCCTTCTTAGCAACAGGCACTATATTGGCTAACCATTGAGGATAGACCGATGTAACAAGGAAACCTGCATTAATTTGCTTTTGAAATTCTTCTTTGATCTTGTCAGCCATATCGGGACGAGTCCTTCTCAACTTCTGCTTAATCGACGGACATTCAGGTCTCAACGGCAAACGATGCTCCACAATATTGCTATCCAAACCTGGCATGTCTTGGTAGGACCAAGCAAACACATCAACATACTCTCTGAGAAGCTCCTATATTTTCTCTTTGACCTCTGGGATAAGTAATGCTCCGACCTTGACTTCCTTTTTATCTTCTTCATCACCCAAATTGATCATCTCTATAGGCTCTTCAAACGGCTGAATAGTTTTTTCATCATGCTCAAGCAAACGGGAAATTTCATCAGGAACTTCTTCACTATCTTCTTCCTCGGCTCCGAACACAGGGAATTCAAAGTTGGGAGGGGGCATAGGATCATTGTTTTCAATGGTTAAGTCATGGATTAATCTGCATATATGATTATGCTTTATTTTAGAAATCGATTAATATGAATGTTGTACAAATGAAACAAAAGATTATTATATTTTCCTATTACTACCAATTAATTTTCATTACTATTTCCCAGAAAAAGTGAAAAAATAAAACAGTAGTGGACAAAATAACATTTTTATTCATGATTGGAAATACTTGAAACAAAGAGCTCAGACATTTTCTCTTTTGCCTTGGGCAGAGCAAAATGATTTATTTTCAACATAGCCCGACACAAATACTCTTCGCCTTGGGCAGAGCGAAAGTTTTTTTTTCAAAAAATAAAAAAAAAACATTACTTAGAAATGTGCATCACAACAGGAACATCAACAGCAATCCAGTTCTGGCAAACCACTCCATGCGTTACAAAGTCGGGTAGATCCTCTTCAGAATTGTCTCCTATTATAGCATCAACAGGAGGTGTTGGATGGATAAAACCTGCGCTTCGGAAAACCTCTTGTATCAGACGGTTAACTGTTTCCTACTTGACTCTGGTAGACACGGGGTGAAAACCAAGACCTTCTCCAGACTTGTTCTCAGGCAAAGTCAACACCTGGCCCCAACCTTCAGCCGAATCACTTTCAACCACTTGTCGCGCATCCTCAAAAGAAGAAATAGATGTCCCTTGCTTCTTCACTTTATTATTAGCAACAGATAAAGCTTGAAATTGGGTTCCAACATCCTCATCAGCATCAATAAAAGAGAAAGATGACAAATGGCTTACCACCATAGCCTGCTTTCCACCAATCATTACCAGCTTTCCATGCCTTACAAACTTCAATCTCTGATGGAGCATGGAAGTGACTGCCCCTGCATCATGGATCCATGGACGACCCAATAGGCAACTGTAGGCGGCACGAATATCCATTACTTGAAAAGTAATCTGAAAAGTAAAAGGACCAATTACTATAGGAAGATCCACTTCACCAATGACAGTCTTCCTAGAACCATCAAACGCTTTGACAATTACTCCACTAGGTCTCATGGGAGCACCTTGATATGAGAGTCGAGATAATGTAGTTTTCGGCATTACATTTAACGACGAACCCGTATCTACCAACACACTTGATAAAGTATCATTTCCACAACTAATTGAAATATGCAAAGCCATATTATGGTTCCTTCCCTCCTCCGGAAGCTCTTCATCACTGAAACCAAGGTTGTTACACAAAGTAATATTTCCCACAATTCCATCAAATTGGTCAACCGTCACATCATGATCCACGAATGCCTGGTCCAAGACTTTCATCAAAGCTTCTCTATGGGCACCAGAATCTCTCAGTAAAGCAAGCAAAGAAATATTGTAAGGAGTTTGCAAAAGTTGTTCCACAATCTTGTATTCACTTATCTTGATAAGCTTCAGAATCTCATCATCATTGGGGTGTGGGATAGGTTCATTGGATCGGCCTACCTCAACCCTGGGTTCAACATTTCTCGCTGGAATTTCTGCCGGTATGGGCCTCCTGACTTGAACTTCTGGTCTTTTCAAAGGTACTGCTGCAAAGACACGTCTGTTTCTCGTAACACTACTCACATCAACGATGTTAACAAAAGATGGCCTTGTAGGTATAGGGACTTCTACCCCATTCTCAATCATTGTGGCATTATACTTATACGGTATAGCTTGGTCTGAGCCGTAAGGCACAAGACCAGGTGGATAAATGATCAAAGGAGCAACAGGTGCAGTCTGACTGTCAAAAACGATCTATACCGGTTCAGGAAAATTGAATTGTTGTATTATAACGTTCACTTCATCCACCTGATCTCTGTCATGTGTAATAGTGATGACCCTCTGGTCCAACAATTTTTGAATGTCCTCCTTCACAATAGGGCAATCAACCTCTCTTGAACAAAATTCACAAACGTCGTAATCATGATGATGCCTAACAAAGGCAAGTCTTCTTAAACTCTGATGTAACCTGATCAACGAATCTCTTATGTGTTCAACTTGAAAAACTCGAAACTTTCCCGGACAACCTTCCACCATATTCACTGATGCTGCCCCATGTCCAGGCAAAGGATTATCTCTAACATTCAGGTTAACATCCTTGAAAGACAAGATACCGTTCTTAATCAACCTCTACACATCCGCCTTTAGAGCAAAGCAATTTTCGAGGTTGTGCCCCGGAGACCCTTGATGATACTCACAAAACTGATCCGCCTTGTACCACGGAGAAGTACTATTCGGTGCGACAAGAGGAGGCTTCGTTGTTATGAGGTTCTTTCTGATAAGAGCAGGGAACAATTCAGTATAAGTCATAGGAATGGCATCAAAATGTGGTTTCCTTGGTGAACGAATCTGGTTGTTAAACTGATAAGCCTGTTGTCGAGGCTGCTGTTGAGATGGCCGTTGCTGAGTTGGGGTCACCACTGTTGGGCGGACAGCCGGAGTGACTTCCGCAACATGTGAGTAACCTCTCCTTGGTCTCCCTGGGAAGATTACACTGACATCCTATTCTTTTCTTTTAGGGAAAGCACTTCCAAACTTCTTGCTACTGCTAGATGGACTTCCTTCTTTAACCAAACGTCCTTCACGAATCCCTTCTTCCAACCGCATGCCCATACTTACCATCTCGGTGAAGTCACTGGGTGCGTTGGCAATCATTTTTTCGTAATAAAAGGAACCTAAAGTCTTCAAGAATATCTTTGACATTTCTTTCTCCTCAAGATGGGGATAGATCTGAGCAGCAACTTCGCGCCACCTCTGGGCGTATTCCTTGAAGGACTCTCTGTCTCTCTGGGACATCGCCCGGAGTTGATCTTTTTCCGACGCCATGTCGACATTGTACTTATACTGGTGAACAAAAGCTTCACTAAGATCATTGAAATTTCGGATCCGAGTGCTGTCCAAACCCATATACCACTTTAGAGCGACACCAGTCAGACTGTCTTGAAAGTAGTGAATTAGCAAGTCATGATTATCAGAATATGTAGACATCTTTCTCACGTACATAGTCAAATGACTCCATGGACACGAACCACCTTTATACCTTTCAAAGTCTGGCACTTTGAATTTGGCTGGAATCTTTACATTTGGAACTAAGCACAGGTCCTGAGCATTCTTTCCAAACAAATCTTTCCCGTTTAACGCTCTGATCTCCCTCCGTATCTCTTGAAACTGGTCTTGAAATTCTTCCATTCTATCGACAAGACCCAGACTTTCAGCAAGCTCAGCATGATAAGCAGGTTCATTCATGTATGGCATAGAATAAATCACAGGAGCGACAATTTTCATCACGGGTTGAAGGAAAGGTGGCATAGCAGCTATTTCCGGTTGAGGAAGAGACATGGTGGGTTGAACCAAAGGTTGTACGACAGGTTGATACCCTTCCGGCACAAAGTTATAAGGCATTCCCCACGGAAAACCTTTTGGAATCTGATGTTGAAGCGGAGAGTTGATTTGAGTCACAGATGTTGGAACGGTGACAATCTTAGAAACCACAGTAGTCGACGTCTGAATCTCAGCAGCTGCAGTCGATGGCTGATTCTGAGCAGCCATCAAACTTTCCACCTGCGTAGTTAGTTTCTCCATACCAACACGAAGGGTAGCGACCTCCTCACGAAGCTCGTGGTTTTCCTGTTCTAAATCTTCCATCTTCCTCTGACGGTTGGCTCGAGTATCGTATTGATGAGACAGCTTGACAATCTACCGGAGTGGAAAAAAAAGAAATAAGGATAAGACTCTAGAAAACCTGTGAAGTGGAATGTTGGATGATGCATGATATGCGATGCAAATGATTGTTCATTTTGATATTTTTTCAAGGAACTTCGATAATTTTGCATAACTCAATGGTAATGGAATTTGGAACAACAAAAACTCATTACATTAATCAAAAGCGGTAAATTACAAGTTACAACTTTGGAAACAACAAAACAATAAATTACAACTTGGGACAACAACCCAAAAATAAAAAGCAATAAATTACAACTTTGGAACATGAAGCCCATAATAAAGCAGTAAATTACAACTTCAGAACATAAAGCCCTTTTACAGAGTTTTACAAAATGACAACAGTAAAAATAAAACTAAGAACCAAAGATCACTCAAAATCATCAGATGAAGGACCAAATGCCAACTGTAACTGGAGCTTCCTGATCTTCTCTTCATAAAAGTCTTCCATCTCTTTCTTCTCAACTACTAGTCGATCAATGATTTCCTTTTGTGGATTAGGAACAAGAGCAACACTTACTGAATCTTCCTTCTTTCTCTTCCTTTCCTTAGCATATTTCTTCAGTAAAGCATCCTTTTGACGAAGTTTCTCATCATGATCAATGAACCAGCCGTCTTGGATAAATAGCAAATCCTCCTTTTCCTTTAGCTGTCGAGTCAGGACTCGATTCTCATATTCTGACATAGCATACTTTTCTTTCCAAGCATCTCTCTCGGACTTCATCCTAGCCAGATTTCCTTGGTATTCTCCCATGTTCTCGATAGGAATATCAATAGATGACAATGCAACAGTAGGGAATAAAGGTTTCTCAGGTTTATAGGGCATCTTGAGAGAACAAGCCCTAGCACGGACCCATTGTAGGTAAGGCTCCAAAGAAACGACACCTCTATGTCCTAACATGTCTCTCCCTTTCCTATGGATGTGGCGCCAAGCTCCTTCAATCTCCTTCTTAGCTGCCTGGTGATCTTGTCCTTCTTGTAGAAAGAAACCACTCACATGAATGTTGTTCGGCTTGTCCCTCATCGGGTATCCAAACTGACGGCGCGCGAGAACAGGATTATAGTTAATTCCTCCTTTCGTACCAAGAAGAGGCACGTTAGGAAAAGCACCATAACTATCGATGATCTTCACGTCATAGTAAACTCGATTATACCAATCAATGTCGAAATGAGTGAGAGCCATGATCTTTGGCGCCCATCGCGGCTCCTTCTCGAGATCCCAGAAAACATCAGACCTAGGTAGATGAGAAACATACCACTGATATAGCAACGGTGCACAACAAATGATCATCCCTCCTTGATAAGAGTTTCGAAGATGGATAGAGTAGTAGGTATCTCCTAGCAGCGTAGGGACCGGATTTCCAATCAAGAAAATTATGATAGCGTTGATATCCATAAACTTATCAACATTAGGAAACAAGAAAAGGCCATAAGCGAGCAAAGCAAAAACGTATTCAAAGGCAACAGTAACTTTTATCTCAGCGAAATGACGAGCTTTCTTCAACAAAAACTGCGCAGGTAAGCCTCAGATTCCCCCTTTGGTAGTCATGTTCTCCTCTATCTCTGACTTCTTCAAGTGGGTGATGGTCGCTATCTCGTGAGATTTGGGTTCCTCTTCTAAGCCAGAAAAAGGAATACAGTCGATGATCGGCAAACCAAGTATGTAGGAGTACTCTTCTAAGGTGGCCATCAACTGGTAATCCGGAAAGGTGAAGCATCGGTACAAAGGATCGTAGAATTGGACCAATGTATTAAGGATTCCTTCCTTCATCTTGCGCTTCATGAGAGGTATAAGGGACCCATATTTCTTCTGAAAATCCGTCGGGTTCTCGATCTTAGGAATCAAACTCTTTCGTTCTTCGATCTCGGGCTCCTTAAAACTAAAACTTCGAGTGTTTCTTCTTCTAAACTCCATAATAACAGTACCTAAGATGTTTGCAAAAATCATTCTTAAGTTCCTTAAAAAACAAGTTTTTTTACAAAAAATGTTGATGGATGCATGGATGAATGATAATGCAACAGTTACACACAAGTTCACAAACATGGGGTTCAAAGGTTCGACGTTTCGTGCATGGAGTCAAGGGGTAAATCCCATCCCAAGGTATGTACTAATGGTTTAATCACACCTGAAAGACAAGGTTCTAAGAGTTCCCGGAGTATGCATTCCTCCTTCGGATATTACCAACGTCTTGATTACTCAATAATTAGCAATATTCTCAAGATAAACTCATCCGAGTGTAGCATCGCGTAACAATTACTTCCGGATTACTCCGTTATAATTTCTGCGCTACACCTAAAAGGCCAAGTTGGGTTAGGGTTCTACGGTTCTCAATTTCTCTGGCTCCCAGGTCGAAAATAATAATGTCTTCCCGATTACTCGGTAAACAAATATTACGTTCAAAGGGGCCTTCCATTGAGTGGGGGATTTCATGCCTCCTTCTTCGGGATTACTCCCTTCGGATAAACCCCAATATAAACACATAATCAAACAAATCAAATAATAATAAAATAGATAAAACAAACTAGGCTTAACCCACTTAGAGATGGACCAACAAGAGGTCAATCTTTCCCCAGCAGAGTCACCAATTCTGTAGCGATAAAAAATGTAGCGGGGTAAATCGGAGATCGAACTATTAATTAATTCGTCTCACAAAAGCAAGAGTCCCCACCGCGCTTTATTATTTACAAGGGAAAAGGGAAAAGAGCGAAATAAAACCATAAAATATGCAATGTAAAATAATACTTTAAAAGTAATGAAAATACAAGGCTTTTGAAAAGAGGTCTTGGGTTCGGGGGTTGGTTATACAATGGGAAGGTATTAGCACCCAATGTATCTATAGTATTCTATAGGAACCTTTTGAAATATCTGTTTATTAAAATGTTTGTTTGATTAAAAATAAATTGTTTTGGCCAAAAATGGGTATGGACGAGTTTTTGAAGATACGACGACCTAATGTCGAAGTTTTGACTTAAAAGGGTGCGAGTTTTGAAAATTTGAATTATTTGGGAAAATTATCCTAAGTTTTTAATGAATGAGGGTATTCGCACGATTTTTTTTTTGATGACATGAAGTCGACAAAAATTAAACAATTCCCTTGGATTTCGCAAGCAACATGAAAATTAAAATTAAAAGTATAAACATTCCAAGATTTTAAAAGAAAAACCAAAAGGGAAGCCATGGAATTAAAATTATCACAAACTCAACCAACATGTATCATGGGAGGAACATCATAAGGGGCAATGAATTCAAAGAGATAACTTACAAACTTATCAATAAAAGACTAGTTAAAAAACTAACAAAATTTACTAACATGCTGACCAAACGAAATATCAAGATTTAAATAAATTATAAAACTAAACTAATTAATTGGGTTATAAACTGAAAACGAAATAAAGGTCTAGCATGGGACTGGAATCGAAATCGAACAACACTCCTGGTTTCAAACTCTCTTATTTCTCTTTGAACTCCCTCTTTCGAACTCTGCTTTTCTCTCTTCGAACTCCCTCTTTCGAACTCTATTTTTCTCTCTTCGAACTCCCTCTTTCGAACTCTGCTTTTCTCTCTTCGAACTCCTTCTTCGAACTATCCTTCGAATCGTCTCTCTTCTAAATCGAAATCGAACGCTCTGCTCCTGGATTCGAACTCTCTCTATCCATATCAAAATCGAACACTCTGCTCCCCTAAATCGAAATCGAACACTTACTCTTCTAGCTTCGAACTCCCTCTATTCTAGATTGAAATCGAACACTAACACTGCTTCTGGTTTCAAACTCCTAAGTCAGAACGAACAACACCACTGCTATGGGTTTCGAATTCCTGAGTCAGAACGAACAACACCACTGCTATGGGTTTCGAATTCTTCCTAAGTCAGAACGAACAACACCACTGCTATGGGTTTCGAATTCTTTCTAAGTCAGAACGAACAACACCACTGCTATGGTTTTCGAATTCTTCCTAAGTCAGAACGAACAACACCACTGCTATGCGTTTCAAATTCTTCCTAAGTCAGAACGAACAACACCATTGTTTCTAGTTTCTAACATTGCCTCCCCTAAATCGAAGTCGAATAACAACACAGTTTCTGGCTCTTTCATGCAGTTAAACAACAAATCAACAAAGTGACAAATATTCATGGCAAGAGAAACAACAATAACAAACTAAAGGGGGTTCTGACTTATTGAAACATCAACAATATTAAATGCATCAACAACAACTAGTTCACAGCATATATCATTATGACAAGCATGGCAACAAATTTTGAGGAAAAAAGTAGTGAGGAAACTTACAAGATCAGAGCAAGTCTGATGGTTTCGATTCTGACAATGAAATAATAAAGAAATCCAGAGATGAGGTAATATGGCTTTTTTTAATTCTTCCTGCTCTTCTGAAAATCTGTTTGTGCTTATTGATGATGTGTGGAACGGAAATTAAGTAAAAAGTAAAAAAACAAAGTATGGTGGCTAATGTGTTGTTGAACAGAGCGCGTAAGCCATGGATGTTTGAAGGGAAACCGATGTAGATGATGGTGGAATGAGGAAGAGATGTTATAGTTTGTGGTTTTTTCGAAAGTGGCTTGCTGTTTGGTTCGAATCAGGCTTTGAGTTATGCATGCTTATGCTTGGTTCGAGACAGGCTTTGGTGAGGAGGGCATGTTATGCTTGGTTATATAAAAGGTTGAATAAGGAAGGTCGAAAGAGCTTCTGAGATAGTGAACGAAATTGAAGGTTTCATGGAATGAAGGTTTGAGTTTGCTTCTGCAAGTTTGGTTTTTTTCTTTGTGAACTATCTTGTTTTCACGCCCCTCCTTTTTTATGAACTCCCCCTTTTTTTCGCCCCCTACTGCCTGTTTACATAGTGATACAATGAGGTTTTGGGAGGGAATTTTTTGATGAGTTTGAACATATGTAATGGTCTGATTTTGACACTTTTCTGATACAATTTTGGTGTGTGCCATTTGAGGCAATTCTTGGACAGATGTGCACAGGTTTTTTTGGACTGGAGTTTAACAGTTTTTGGTGGGTGGTGGAGGCAGCAAGAGGTGACCGTTAGGGGCAGTAGGGACCAGCAGTTTTGGACATACTCATGCGCAGCATATGGTTTTATATGGACATAACATAATTATAACAATCAATATTAATAATAATAGTAATGACAATAATAATAAACTGTTAGTAGAACTAAACTGAAAAATTCAAAAGTGAAAGAAAAGAAATTAAAATTTTGGTTTTTTCAAATAAAGTGATGCAAAATATATAAATTATATGTAACTAAGATTTTTTGATAATTTTAAATTAACATAAAGAACTTGTAAAATAAAATTAAAAGAATGTGAAATTACTATTTTTTTTGAG
Organism: Vicia faba; assembly: GCA_948472305.1. Taxonomy (NCBI): domain Eukaryota; kingdom Viridiplantae; phylum Streptophyta; class Magnoliopsida; order Fabales; family Fabaceae; genus Vicia; species Vicia faba. The sequence continues at coordinate 1,262,797,528 of OX451738.1, forward strand.
ATTTTTTTACTAAATAAAATCTAAAAGACTATAATTTTAACTTAAATGATACAAGAACAAAAAAACTAAATGAGACTTAAGGAAACTAATTTTTTGTATTTTGAATATTTTGAATAAAACATAAATAAAATAAAAAATAGCATGAACTAAATATTTTTTAAGATTTTCTTTTTTATGAGAATAAAAATAAAGAAAAAAAATGAGTAAAAGTGCAAAAATAAAGTCAGGCAAAATCAATTAAATTTCATTAAATTCACAACAATTTCTAACGTTTCTATTTTTTGGTGGATTTTCAAAGTATAATCATCTCTTGACTTGTAAAGAAAAGTTGTAGTTGTTGCAGAGGAGAATCATATGTAAAAGAACCACTAAAAAATTGAAATTTGAAGAAGTTATGAATTTTTGAAATCTGACTTGAGAATTGACAAAAAAGGTTGAAACGCTTGTGAACGCTTGCTATGTAATAATGCAGATGAGAGGTGGTATCTTAGGTCAAAATTTGGGGTATGACAGTATGCATCATGAAGAAAATGTGACTTCTCTTTTGTCAAAACTCATCCAAAACGTGTGTTTTAATGCACTAATCCACTTGGGAAAGTTGGCTAATCATGTTTAGACCAAAAACGCATGCTAATTTGAGGTTTAGAAGTTGTAACATGAAATTTAAATTCTGACTTGCGATGAAACTTCAATTCGAAGTTACCACTTTTGAAACAATGGCATTCTTAACTCAAAGGGTCTTAAGGCATGGTTCTTGATGCTTTAGAAAGATGAGATTACAGGCTTTTCAATGGTAAAAGAATGAAACCAAATGGATGTTTGAGCTGAACGTTGCAATGAGTCAAAGTTGGGAAAAAAAGGTTGGCTTTCCATACTTAAAAATATTTCAAGTTTTTCTTCAAAAGTGACCTATAATGTTTTGCATCCAAACATGGCCTTCCTCTTGGAATTTTCTCTTGACCAAAAAATATGGCATGAAATAGATATCTTGAATGACATTTTGAAACTTAAACCATTCAAAATCTCCAAAATTTGAGAGAGTTATGAATTGTTGAAGTTGGCAAAAAATCATGAAATGACCTATAATCTTTTGTATCCTTAGAGCATCTTCCATCTATTTTCTCACTTTGCATATAAAATAAGGAATAAATTTAACCTCCTCAAGATCATTGTCGAAAAAGAGTGGGCTCAAGGTGACAAAAATTGATCAAGTTATGATCATTTGAAGTCACGCATGGGAAGTTGGGGGTTCATTTGGAGGACTTGTAATCTTTCTTCATCATCAAGTTTCTTCCACATGAAAACTCCTTGAAACTTTTGAAGTGATTTGTTAATAACCCTTTTAATAGAAGGATGTTTTTGTAATTACTCAAAAATACCAAAAGATGAGCAAGATATACTTCTTTGAAGTTCCAAACCCTAGCTACTAGATCAAGAAAATGCTTTGAGGAACTTGGACAATTTTAAACAACCTTCTTGTACCAAAACTTTTTCTTTGTAGATAGAAGTTGTTGAGGATGATAATGAGACCTCATAGAAACCAAAACCACTTCCATATCTTGAGAATTTATAGAAATATGCACTTGTGACCAATGGGAACAAGGTCTTGTCCAACCATGACAACTTCTTCAATCAACCACTTATACTTTTAAATAAATCTTGATAACTTTGAAATGTGGTGAACCAAAAAAAACCTTGCCATGTTATCTCTTCCAAAACAACTTAAATGGTGAGGTTTGAACTTCTCAAGCTTTATTGACTAGGCATGGAAATAAACTCATGAACCCATGGATCAACTTGCTAAGCCACATTGCTTTTACCTACATTATTAACAAGTAAGAAAAACCAACATTTCATTTTATTAATTAAAAGGAAAGTCAAAACAAAACATGCATGATCACAAAAGAAAAACAAGTCAAGGTGTTTGGTGATTCCTCAAAGAGAAAAGCTAAAGACAGGGAGGAGAACCAAAAACCCTAATGTGATCTTGTTGTGATTGAATCAATATGGTATGATGACGGGATCTTAGGGGGGAAAATTGGGGTACAACATACCTACTAAAAAGGTCTAGTGTTCTTTTCCTCCTCCTTTAGATGTTGCTATCTTACCATTGATTTGGTTAGAAGCCTCATCGTTGGATATTAAGGGACAGGCGTGGGTCGTTTGTATAGTCATAGAAGGAAACCTATGAGACGTTTTAGCAATGTCGTTTAGAGACTAGATCGTTTATCAAAGGCAACATTGAGGGTCATCGAGGGACTACGATCTTTTATAGAGGGTCTTTGCTAAAACACCCATATTCGAGGGACATGACTATTTTCCGAGGCAACAAGTGAGATTAAACTAGGGGTTCATGTGTGTGAATAATGTGTTTGACTTACATGCATTTAGTCTTTGATTAGAGTGATATACTTGTTGGTTTTATCTTTCCATACATCCTAATTACTAACATTTGTACAAAAGCAAAAAAAAAATGCAGAAAATAAATCCTACACTATTACAACCATATTGAATAGCAAGAAAATGTAAAGACAAAACAAAATAAAGAAAGGAAAATGGACTTTTCGATTCACGAAGAAACACTCTTTGATTATTCCCTTCCTGGCTTCCTTCGATTTGGGCCAGGAATCAGTAAGGATACATCTTTCGATTTCATCCTTTTCCTGCTTCATTTGATTTGGGCCTGGAATCACCACGGGGTTCTTCACCTCAAGGTCCTTGCTACCTTCTTCAATTGGGCGTGTCAGTCATTAAGGACAACCTTGTCTTCTTTGTTTGGACTATAAAGCAGCAAGGGCCTGCAAAGCAGCATGAGTGTGTATCCTCAATTCACGCCCTCCTAGATTTTCATTTGGGGTATGTACAGGTTAGCTTTAACGTATACTTGGACAAGAAAAAGCATGCAATTAAAAGTATAGAAATAAAAAGTGAAGAAATGTTATTTACATGTTATGTTTGAAACAAAAAGCTTAAGGGTAAGGGGACTTACCTTGCTTGACGTTGGAATGTAAGTTTTGGACCTTGAGTTGATTGGACTAGATGGTCCTAGATTCGAAGGAAAGAAAACAGGTGTGGTGTTTCCTGGAATGGATTCGAAGGTCAAGAGGAGTGGGGTCATGCTTATTATTTATGGATTCGAAGGAGAAGAACATGAGTAGTGTTCTTTCTACTGGATTCAAAATAAAAACAAAGTGTGGGGTTGTTCCTGGATTCGAAAGGAAAGAGAAACAGGTGTTGTGTTTCTAGTGTTGGATTCTAAAGGGTCATAAACAAAGGTGTGATCATTTGAATCTAGGTATGATAATGTGTTAAGTGTTTGATAATTTTCACAAAATCAAAGTTTTTCCCAGCTACCAAAAGCCTCTGGATGTATCGTCCAACCCCTTAGACATGTTATGGAGCTTCTTATTTATAGGTGAGGTTGGTTGAGGATTAGGAGGGAAAACAAAAAAATTTGAACAAAATGGGTAAAAAAAAATTTTAGCTTTCAAGGGGCGGTGTTTGTATGCCAAATTGGTGCAAGAATAGGGGTAGTGTTTCAGGACTGCTGTGCAACCGTTTTGGAGCGTTATGGCCAGCGTATCAAGCCTAAACTTGGCAGCAAGCATCTTTTGATATCTCCACCTTTCGTTTTGACCACCTTTGCCCAGATCTTTCTTCAAATAATACTATTTGATTTTCATCCAACAAGTGTCTTTCGAATGGGTCATATGTGTATCTTTGAAAGGGCCAAATATGTGTCCTTCCATTGGACCATATGCATCATTTGTGTGCACCATTTGCAACTCTTCGAATGGGGCACCAAGACATGAATTTTGAATGGGACACCCAGACATGTCTTTTGAATGGGACACCTAGACATGTCTTTTTAATGGGACACCCAGACATGTCTTTCGAATGGGACACCCAGACATGTCTTAGTGTAGGAATTATGTGTGATCGAACCAGACAGTTTCCAAAGAAAATATTGGCCATTCGAAGCTAGCGTGGAAAATGGCCAACGCTTTGTGGGTGCCATTGCCTTATGAATGCTAGCCATGGGGAAGCTTTTTCCTTGTGCATTGTGGCTAAAAGGGAATCCTGGCTTTTGTGAATCGAAGGAAGCATGCAAAGGGAATATGGCTTCTGAATCGAAAGGAAGCTGCAGGAGGCTATTGCCTTGTTCCTGTTAGCCTGAAGAAGGTCCTTGCCTTGTGAATTGGGAGCAAGTGTAAAGAAGGCATTTGTCTTCTGAATCGAAGGAGGCTAGCAGGAAGCCACCAATTTATGAATCGAAGGACATCAAGAGGAGGCTTTCCCTCTTTGAATCAAAGGAGGCTACAAGAGGCTTTTTTCCTTGTGCCTGCTGGCCTGGTGGGAGCCCCTTGACTTGAAGCATGCAAGAAGGAAGCTATTGCTCAATCAAAGGCTATATGTAGCTAGCTATTAAAGCAAACATAGAGAGAATTATTTGTCCAATCAACACAGGCATGTAGGCATCAGATGTCCAATCGAAGCAGGCATGCAGGCCACCATTGCATTGTGAACCATGTGAGGCCAATGGTGCAATTAAAGGATGTATGCAGGAGGCCATTGCCTTGTGCCTGCTGGCATGCAAGAGGCCCCTGCCTTGTGAATCGAAGGAAACTGTCTTCAAAGGAAAAAAATGCCCAATCGAAGCTAGCATGAAGAGAGCATACAGAAGGCCACTGCCTCAATCGAAGCTTGGGATTTTAAGCTTGCTCGAAAGAAACTAAATTCCCAATCGAAGCATAGGAATTAATATAGTTCAAAATAAGTCAAATGCCCAATCGAAACATAGGAATCCATAAAACTTTCTCTTCTTCGATTTGATGCTTAAGAGCCCCAAAATGATCCAATTGTACTTGTGCAGCCTTGACCTAGTAGGTATTTTGTGAGAAAAATCTTGAGAAATGAGAGGTCAAATTTTGGGGTACAACAACTGCCCCTGTTTAATCTTCTTAAACCTGAAAAGCAAGTATGGCACGTTGTCATTCATAGCTTTAAGGTAGAAGATGATTAAACACTAGAGTGCCCAGAAATTTGCGCTCGATGATGTGGTTGATGATTGTGTATGGAATGGGCTTAAAGATGCCATTTGGAGAGATGATGGAGAGTTGTCGTAGATGGGGTTATAGATGCCATCCAAAGGTGATTGTTGACAGAAACTAGACTAAGTCTAAGCTTGATTTCAACTGGAAAAGAATTAGAATAAATCTTTGGAGAGATTTATCTGAACCAAAGAAAGGGTCTACTGAAACAGAATTAGGATAAACCATTGATCAATTTAAACTAAACCATCAGAGGTCTTGAATATTCTTAACTGGAAAAGAATCACAATAAATCTTTGGAGCGATTTATCTTAACCAGAGAAAGTGTCTACCGGAAAGGAATCAAGATTAACCATTGATCGATTTAAACTGAACCAGCAGAGGTCTTGAATATTATTTAATTGGAAAAGAATCAGAATAAATATTTGGAGCAATTTATCTGAACCAGAGAAACCGTCTACTAGAAAGGAATCAGGATAAACCATTGATCGATTTAAACTGAACCAGCAGAGGTATTGAATATTCTTTAAATGGAAAAGAATCATAATAAATCTTTAGAGTGATTTATCTGAACCAGAGAAAGTGTCTATCAGAAAGGAATCAGGATAAACCATTGATCGATTTAAACTGAACCAACAGAGGTCTTGAATATTATTTAACTAGAAAAGAATCAGAATAAATCTATGGAGCGATTTATCTGAACCAGAGAAAGTGTCTACCAGGACGGAATCAGGATAAACTATTGATCGATTTAAACTAAACCAACAGAGGTCTGAAGGAAGTTTTTGTCATGTAGATACTCATCCCGTCCTATTTCAGGAATTGATCTACAATCATTTTGTTTCACAGATAGTTGTCATGTCTTCTTTCAGGTATTAATCTTGAACTTGTTTTTTATTGGTAAGTATGAAGCTCGACTATGACAGATAGTGAAGGAATCTTGGACAATTACTACATCAAAAGATAATGAAGGAATCTTGGATGATTACTACCTCAATAGATAATGAAGGAATCTTGGACGATTACTACTTTAACAAATAATGAAGGAATCTTGGACGATTACTACCTCAAAAGATAATGAAGGAATCTTGGACGATTACTACCTCAACAGATAATGAAGGAATCTTATACGATTACTACCTCAACAGATAATGAAGGAATCTTGGACGATTACTACCTCAAAAGATACTTAAGGAATCTTGGATGATTACTACCTCAACAGATAAGGAAGGAATCTTGGATGATTACTACCTCAATAGATAATGAAGGAATCTTGGATGATTACTACCTCAATAGATAATTAAGGAATCATGGATGATTGCTACTCCAAAAGGTAATGAAGGAATATAAGCTTGATTTTGTCTTGGAGAAGTTTACAGATAGTTAGCGACACTTCTCTGTTGATTGATCATTTCCTGAAAAGGTAAAGAGTTAGTTGTATGCAATGTCATGATGTATGCATTGCATAATGATGTTCTCGAAATAAATGATATTTGTGCTATATGTACTTTGTATGCATGTTATTGAAGTGTATCTATGTCTTGGAAAATAAACCCTTGACAAATGTTACGGAGTTTTGGGAAGTTAAGTCCCAGACTTCTGTTGGGGATGAAGAGCACGCACATCTTCAGACCTTGCTTAGAATGTTCCCACTGGGGATTTCGGTTTTGTTGTTTGAGGAGAAATTCGTTGGGGGATGTTGATTTTTCCTGAGAAGAAAACTATGTGGAAAATGTTGATTCCTGCTTGGGGAATAGAATTCAGGAGTCTCAGTTGTCTGTTGCTCTACTGAGGAGTTATATCTTGATGGAAGAGAAAGGAAGTTAACAATTTGTTGGGGATGAAGAAGTTAACTGTTATCTGGTTGTCTTCCAGACTTTGCAGCAACTCATTGGGGATTATAGAAAAGTCTACTGGGGAAGAGGGGTCGTGGTCCCTTGATTTGTAGTAGTCGGAGAAGCAAACTCGAGTTGGGGAATCTGTAGTTTGTTGGGGAACTAAACCCTGTTGCCAATCTTCTAGAGAAGTGTTTTCCTCAAGCAAAAACTCCTCGAGGATTCTTGAGATCAACTCAGTTGGGGAGAAGTTTTCCGGAGATTGAAGCTTTGGTCGGGGATTGCATGAATCCAATGAATTTGGTCTTGAAGGTTTTAGACCCTCATTTGTGAAGACTGTTCTATGGGGATAAGCTTATATAGATGACTATGTGGGGACTTGATTGGGGATCACCTTATGAAATGGATTTCATGGAGATTTGTCACTGACCCTAGTAGCAAGTTTGTGGCACTGCCAGAAAAACGCTTGCTTGATCCTTTGCTGGAATTCAAGCTCAATGCCACAAGTGATTGAGATGCAGACTTGCCCCTAGTTATTCAGCGTTTCTTGAGAGATTTCTTGGAATGTTGACCTTGCTGCCTCTAGACGACTTGGACAGTGACATGTCATGCCCCCTTGCCTATAGGAGATTTGTCATTCAGAGTGTCATCCCATTTGAAGTGATTTTGTTCAATGAGAGAGTTTTTCTTCGCTGGATATTCGTCGTGTGAATTTCTCCGTTGTCAAACAAATAGCTATATGCAAACAATGATATTCAAATAATGCAAAGTTTATACTTGTCTTGAAGTTTTGAAAATGCGTTTTAGCAGATAAAATAATTTTGTAAGAATGTGAATTCAACTCAGGATTTAGAGTGAGCCTTATAGGAGTCAGTATACCTTTGGTAGCAGTATGCTTTCGAACTAACCCATGCTTCAATTAGGACTTTGAAAGGTTGTATCGTGGTTTGGTTCACGGTTTAAGAAAAAAGGATAAGGCTCAAAGTGTATTTGTACCCTCCCGTTCTTCGTGATGTTCTTCAGTCCTAAACTCAGTTAATTATGCGTTTGAATTCCACTTGAGTCTGAATGACGTTTTGGTGACGGTTCTGATAAGTTAAGTTTATCGGAACTCAGTCATTTTTCCAACATGTTTCATGTTGTCGAGGATTTGTAGAGACCTCTTTTTTTATTTATTGTCCCTAATTTTTGCCTGACTGTTTTTGAGAGTACAGCCAGCGGGATGCCCCAGTTTTTAAGTCTCCTACGTAGGTTTTGACTTTGTGGGTTTTTCTCTTGGGATATAATGACTTCCTATTGGATAGGGAACCATCGTCGTCTTCTTTTTTCTTTTTGATTCAGAAAGATGTTTTTGATATGATTCGTTGTGTACGAAGTGAAAGATTGCGATCGAACGCGCATTCAAAATAAACTGAGAAACTACCCTGCCCCCGGTTTTGATTAAAGGTTTCATTTTGAAAAAGAAAACTACTACTTCTTAGGCTTAAAAGGTTTGACTAGGTATTATCCTCCTTATAAATCCAGTGGTTAGGAATTGAAAGAAACGCATGTACATAGTCAGCAAGGTCTATCCAAAAGCATATTGTATGAGATTATGGCATTATTTTCGTCTTCCTCCCTCTAAAGGTTTGAAACTATTTAAAACAAGAGTTAAATATCATAAAGGGAGTAAAAAGCATAGTTTAAATGAAAATGAATAGATTAATTCAAGACAAATATATGCAATGCATTAATGAAACAAAGTTTGACATTAATAGATAAGTATTTGAACAACAAAAGAGATTACAATTGAAAATTCAAAAATGAAATAAACGCTCTCAATTTTGGCCATGATTTGGCATGGGAGCATTGATCACATTGAGAGCCTTAGGAGGGTCAAATTCTATCTCCTTGTTGTCAATCAAATGTTTAATCTTGTTCTTCAAAGTCCAACAGATGTCGGTGTCATGTCCAGGACTATCAGAATGGTAGGCACGTCTTACATTTGGATTATACTTAGGAGATAAGGTGTGATCGATGGATCTGGAACTGACTGTTTAATGCTGGTTCGCGAAATGTCGCGGAAGCAAGAGTCGCCACCGTCTTTTATTTTCTCCAAATGGAAAGGACAAAAGCACAGAAAAATTCCTTATTGAGATTGCTCTCGGTTCGGGAGGTAGATTTATAGAAAGGGAAGGTGTTATCACCCTTTCTATCCATGGTTATCCATGGGCTCTTAGATACTTGCTCATTTGTGTTTTCAAAAATGTTTGTTTGCTTTTCAACTGTGGGTTTAAAAAAGTTTCGTTTAAAATTTCAGTTCGACTCTTGTATCAGTCCTCAAGAGTGTTTGAAAAATTGCTTTTGAAAGCTTTTTGAAAGGTGTCGGTGTGAAAAGAAGTTTTTTTTGATTTGTTTTGAAATTAGAGCAAGTATCTACGAGTCATCTACCTACCCTAAGGAATTCGTCTGTGTAAATGTCCTTAAAGTAGTGACATCCCACCATTGAGAGGTAGGTAGCACCACCGTTGGAGGTGTTCGGGTCAATTCGAGGGTTCGGGACATTGTAGTCACCAGAGCAATGGGAAGACACCTTAGAAGCTACCCCCATGCCATGTTCATGGACATGAGGACTTACTAAAACATCCTCTACTCGACGACCACATTTCGAGGGGCAAGGCAACAGTGAGGCGTACCCTAGGGGTGGTGTGTGATTTGTGTGTCATGTTCAGTTATATTTATCTTGTTCATGCATTGGTGATCTACGCTTTGTTTTTATTTTTGACATTCATTCTTTCATGTGTTTATTAACAGTTAAAAGGTGCGGAATTAAAAGTCCTACGCTATTACAAAGGCGCAGGTCTACATCGCCAAATTAATCCAAGACCCGATTTGAATAAAATAAAAATGCGGGAAGATAAATATCCTAATTAATCTATTACAAGGCTTTGGGGCAAGAACATTATATTCACAAAAGAAATAAAAATAAAAGCGCGAGAAGGAACTATAATCAAATGCGAGGGCGTTGGACCCTTTGAAGAAGTTAAATTAAAATTATTAGTGAATTAATGATTAAAGAAAAAGAAGAACTTATTTTTTATGTTTTTTTGTATTTATGGAATTAAGGAAAATTAAATTGGAATAAAAAAACCCTAATTCTAAACTATTTTTAATTTATTAGAAAAAATGTTTAAGTTTAACCTAGTTTTACATTAATTATTTACATGGCATATTTATTTATAAAAATAATTAATACTTAATAATAGTAAAAAAGGAAAAGAAAAAGAATAACAACAATAAAACCCTAATCTCTATATTTTTTAGTTTATTAAAAAAAAACATTGAATTAAACCTAGAATTAAAACTAAATTGGTTAACAAAATTTATTTATAAAATAAAACATTAGTGAATTAAATAATAAAATATATTTTTATTTTTTGACTTTCTGATTTTTTGGTATTTTTATATTAAAAAGATTAATTTTATGGAATTAAATAAAACCAAGAATATAATTAAAATAAATAATAGAAAAGAATAAAAATAGAAAAAAGAAAGACAAACATGGGGGGTTTGTTGGCCCTTTTGGAGGTTTGACTGAAGCAATTTGGCCCATTAGATTGAGGCCCCTTTTGACTTTTCAGACCATGTGCACATGCGTTGACTGGGATGTTCCCTGGACCTTGGTTCTTGGCCACTGGATGGTCACTCATGGCCACTTGGCAAGCCATTGATGAGAGCCTATGGTGGAGCACTGAATGGCACGCTGCGTAGGAATATATTAGAGGAAAAAATATGAAATATGCAACGGGGACCTGGGAATCGAACCCAGGTCCCAACGTTTACCCATTACACATCCAGCCATCTGAGCTACGCGCGCACGTTGTATTGGAATTGGCCAGTGGACAACATAACATGACACAACGCTTAGTGATGTCCATCGCGCAAAAATTCAAACGTGCCTATGATCAGTGGACACGTCCTCCATCTTCTTCATGTTTCCTGTAAATAAAAAAGAGATAGCGGGGGTTTTAAACCCCCACTAAATGTACCCTGCGAAAAATAGCGATTAGAGCATCGTTGCTCATAAATTGGGCGCGATATGATGATTGGATTCGCCTGAAGGTCACGAGTTTAATGGTATAGGCCTCGCTGTCCAATTTTTCCAGAATAAGAAAGCCCCAAATTTAAACCTCTGAAAACCTAGAAAACGTTAATGGCATCTTTCTATACAAGCGCTATTAATCCAATTCAATGGCACCATTAGCTTTATTGAGTTCATGTTAGTGCAAAACAATCATTAGAATGTATGAATATGGCATATAAATCAGAATACGAATATGAGAAAAGTTTGAGAAAATTGGACTTTGTTCTACCACTTCTTTATGCGTGAGGACTGGAAAAAGATTGAGTGACGTTCAGGAAGGCCTCAGAAAGCTTTTGGAATTGATTATAAGCTTTGAATCACGCTCTATGTGTGTTTTCAGTTTTGAAAAATCTTAGAGAAAAGTGCAATGTGTGTATTCCTCTTGGGCGCAGCTTTCAGGTTCTCAGCATTAGGGTTGAGTTTGTGTATGTATATGGAACGAATTAGGGTAGAAATCCAAGTCCATTAACCTTTGCATTGATGTTTTTGAGATTTGATTTTCAATGTATCTTTTTCAATCTTTTTCATACCATTTTGATACCAATCATGGCCAAATCTTTCCATCTTGAGTGAGCATGAAATCTTGGAGTTATGATAGACCTATTAGCTGCATAAAAAGATTTAAAATGCATGCTTGAGTATTTTTGTCATATTTTATTTAATTAAATGAATTAATGGTGATAAAAATTCAAATAAATAATAAAAAATGATGAAATAAATCCCCTTTGGGTCAAATGGTCGTGCATAGCTTTTGGATGATGATTCTTGGAAGAAAATGTGGCCCATTAGCAATTTTGAGGCATTTGAAGCAAAGTTGACTTTTCAAAATTCCCAAAAATTTCCCAACTTCCACAAGGCATATCTTGCTCAATTTTTAAGCTTTGATCATGTTCTTGGACATTTTGGAAAGGTATTGAAGTCCTATAACCAATGCCTTTGGTCCCATGTCATTTTGATTTACCAATCTCAAGTTATGGTCTTTGACTTAAAGTGCCTTTTTGTTGACTTTTGAAAATGACCTATAATGTTGAGATTGATAACTTTTTGTGAGAGCATTTCTTGGACTTGAAGTGTGAATAGGAGTTGTAGGAAATGTCTTTCTCTTAAAAATGAGCTTTGGATGGAATTTTTCTGATAAACCATGTGGAAGTTATGCCTTGGTCAAGTTACAGTTGACTTTTTCAACAATCCAAATATGGAAACTTTTGCATCTTGAGACTTTTGAGCCATGCCTTGAAAATCATGATCAAGATTTGATCAAATGATGTTTATGGCTTCAAAATAAGATGTTGACCAAAAATCTGGGCTTTTGACTGTCAAATGACCATTTTGCCCCTATAGTTGACTGTTGGGCAATTAGGGTTTTTGACTGTGCAATTTTGTGCTGTAAGTCTTGAAACTTGGCATATGGATGCTTGACCATGTTTATAGGCATGTGGGACTTGTTTGGACCCTTGGGAACTTCAACTTCTTTGCCAGAACCAAAACCCTAGTTTTTGACTGTTAGGAGGCCCTTGAACTGTGCAACCCTTGAGAGCTTTTGAACCTTGATCTTTGCAAATCTTGAAGAATATGGGAGGGAAAATTTTGGGGTACAACAGTTGCCCCTGTTCAATCTTAGACCCGAGGATGCAGATTGGCTGACGTGCCTTTCGTAATCCGAAGGTGGAAGATGATTGAACACTAGAGTGCCCAGAAATTTGCGCTCACATAGTAGTGTGATGGTGGGAATGGGCTTATAGATGCCATTTGGAGATTGATGGATAGGATGATGGGCTTATAGATGCCATGTTGAGAGGTGATGGAAGGTGGATGGGCTTATAGAGCCATCTGGATGTCGATCGCATAAGAGATTCCTTAGCGAGAACTTACGTACCTGAAAAAGAAAATGGTTACCTGACCTGTTACAGGAGCTGGTCTTCAAACTCTTTGTATAGTTGCGCCCTGACTGGTTACAGGAATTGAATCTGGAGCTTCAAAAGTTGATGAATGAACCAGGGATGGTTACTACCTCAACGGGACGGTGAGAGAACCTTGGACGATTACTACCTCAACAGGAATGCTGAGAGAAACTTGGGGCGATTTCAACCTCAATAGTAACGATGGGAGAATCTTAGGCGACTTCAACCTCAACAGTAACGCTGAGAGAATCTTGGGCGACTTCAACCTCAACAGTAACGATGAGAGAATCATAGGCGACTTCAACCTCGACAGTAACGCTGAGAGAATCTTGGGTGTCTTCTACTGGGATAAGAATTGGGGAGATCTTATGGTCGATCTGACTGAACCAGAGAAGGCCTTTGACTGGATGAGAATCAGGAAAATCTTAGGGTCGATTTAACTGAACCGGACAAGGTCTTGGAATCTTCAACTGGATAAGAATCAGGGAGATCTTAGGGTCGATCTGACTGAACCAGACAAGGCCTTTGATTGGATAAGAATCAGGAAAATCTTGGGGTCGATTTAACTGAACCGGGCAAGGTCTTGAAATATCTTCAACTGGATAAGAATCAGGGAGATCTTAGGGTCAATCTGACTGAACCAGAGAAGGCCTTTGACTGGATAAGAATCAGGAAAATCTTAGGGTCGATTTAACTGAACCGGACAAGGTCTTGAAGTCTTCAACTGGATAAGAATCAGGGAGATCTTAGGGTCGATCTGACTGAACCAGAGAAGGCCTTTGACTGGATAAGAATCAGGAAAATCTTAGGGTCGATTTAACTGAACCAGACTAAAGTCTTGAAATGTAGCTGAGAACTTAACTGGATCTTTCCTGAAAGGTAAAGGTCAGTCATATGCAATGCATGATATGGATCAAGCAACGATGTTCTCAACATAAATGAGATTTGTAAGATATGATGCATATATGCATGCTATAATGTATGGAAATGTGATGTTTATGAACGTATGTTTTTCGTCCTAGGAAAATAAATCCTTGACGGGTGCCGGGAAGTCACATCCTGGGCTGATGTTGGAGAATAATACTTTGTTGTTTCCGCTGGGGATGATAGTTGCAAGAATACCGGTAGGAGAAGATAACTCCGTTGGGGAATAAACTTGGCGAATAGAACACTCTGCGGGGAGAAAATTACTCTAGCGATCTTGCTGGGGAGCAATACTCTGTGGGGAGAGAGGTACTTTGCTGAAGTGTTGATGGTAACTTCGCTGGGGATACCAATGTTATATTGGAAGTGTTAATGGACTCCGTTGGGGATAAGAAGACTTTGCCGAGGACGATCTTTCCGTGGCCTTTGGCTGAGGATAACCCAGTTATATCCTGGTAGGGAAATAACCTTTGAATAAAGCCGGGGACGCGTTCGTACTCTGTAGGGTATAAACTTCCAGAATCTACTGGGGATAAGCTTCCTGCTGGAGGAGATGGATTCAAATTTTCTTGGGGAAATCTGGATTGGACTCTCCTGGGGAAATTTTGAAATGTATTGGGGAAGTAACTCCACTGAATGTTTGATATACCGCCGGTGAACAATCTTTAGGTCAAGACTGCCGGGGATGCTTGTTTAAGAATATCTATATGTCGTGCTGGGGAATGTTGAGATCTGCGGGGGATACCCAACTTCCTTAAGGCTGATTGTATAGCTTTGCTTGGGGAGAGTGTATTGACTTGCTGACTCACTCTCTGGGGAATTAAGGTATATTGGTTATGTTCTTCAGCCGAACTTACCTTGGTACCTTGGTGGACAGAACAATTAGATTGTTTAGACAACTCTTTATTGCCCCTGTTTCTATTGTTACCTGTAATTGATCCTTTGTTTCGTATGCAAATATTTATGAGTTAGCAATTAGTGTCAATGCATATATCACAAATTGAACCTTGGATGTTCTTCGCAAAACAAAACAGAAAAGGAAAAACAATTGGCAATTTTAACTGAAAAGTGATTTTGTATTGATTTTTTGAATTTGCCGGTAAATAGGCGTTTTATGTACAAGAGGTTGACGTCCTAGTAGGAGAACGCCGCCGAACAAAAGAATTTATACAATTTGTACAAAGGGAAAATAAAACAACTGTGTGAAAGAATAATCCCACTGGGTTCCAACTCTGCTATCGCCCTTATATCTTCGAGCGTCTCATCACTTGATGACCTAGTTGAAGATGAAGCTGATCGATCGATGTCGTTTGAACTTGATGTTGATACCGGATTCTGGATGCAAGGTGATCCAATGAGACATAGTATTACGCTTTATCCCTAACTTTTGCCTGGACCGCCCATTCGGGTTTTCAGTCCACCGGGATACCCATTTTTTCCCAAGCCGCCTTTTCAGGTTTTTGACTTGCCGGGTGTACAGATTTTTTTCCATTTCATCCCTTCATTTTGCCCGAACCCTTTTGGTTCGCCGGGAAGCCCTAATTTTTTCCTAGGTATGTCAACCTAGCGGGTCTTTTTTCATGCGTAGTATCTTTTTACTATGTCTGCATTGGCGGGGTGAGGAAGGTCGTCACCATCCATGGTGGTTAGAATCATGGCTCCTCCTGAGAACACATGTTTAACCACAAATGGCCCTTCATACGTAGGGGTCCATTTGCCCCTTGGATCACTCTGAGGAAGGATGATACGCTTGATTACCAGATCCCCAACTTGATATTCTTGTGGTCTGACCTTTTTGTTAAATGCCCTAATCATCCGTTTTTGATACGTCTGACCATGACAAATAGCAGCAAGTCTCTTTTCGTCAATCAGGTTTAATTGATCAAGTCGTGTCTGGATCCAGTCATCTTCACTCAAATCTGCATCCTTCATTATCCGGAGAGAGGGTATCTGCACTTCGATCGGTAAGACTGCCTCCATACCGTAGACCAAGGAGAAAGGAGTTGCCCCGGTTGACGTCCTGGCTGAGGTACGGTACCCATGTAGAGCGAACGGTAACATCTCGTGCCAATATTTATAAGTCACTGTCATCTTCTGCACAATTTTCTTGATATTTTTATTTGCTGCTTCTACATCCCCATTCATCTTCGGCCGGTAGGGAGAAGAGTTGTGGTATTGTATCTTGAACTGCTCGCAGAGCTCAGTGATCATCTTGTTATTAAGATTGGTACCGTTGTCTGTAATGATCCTTTCAGGGACGCCGTATCGACAGATCAGGTTGTGCCGAATGAACTGTGCCACAACGTTCTTGGTTACTGTGGCGTAGGAGGCTGCCTCCACCCATTTCGTAAAGTAGTTGATCGCTACCAGTATGAAGCGATGCCCGTTGGATACCGTAGGTTTAATCTCACCGATTATATCTATGCCCCACATTGCAAACGGCCAAGGTGCTGTTAAGACATTCAGAGGAACTGGAGGAACGTGCACTTTGTCAGCATAAATCTGGCATTTGTGACATGTCCGAGAATGTTGGTAACAGTCAGCTTCCATTGTGGACCAGAAATACCCTGCCCGAAGGATCTTCTTTTCCATAGTGTGTCCACTGGAATGTGTTCCGAAGGTCCCTTCATGTAGCTCTTCCATGATCCTTTCTGCTTCAGTCTTATCCACACAACGCAGTAAGGTCGAATCATGGTTTCGCTTATACAGAATGTCGTTGCTAAGGAATAACTTTGCCGCGAACCTTCTCAGAAACTTCTTATCGTTGACAGACGCACCCTCAGGGTATTCCTGAGCTTCCAAGTATCTCTTCACCTCATAGTACCAAGGCTTCTCAGTCACCAATTCAGTCTCAAGATCACAACAGTATGCCGGTTCGTCCAGTTTCCAGATGATGATTCGGGGAGCCTCATTGTCCTATTTGACTTTGAACATGGAAGACATCATAGCTAACGCGTCCGCTAACTGATTCTCCTCTCTCGGAAAGTGTTCAAAGGTTATCTCTGTGAAGTGAGGGATCATCGTTAAAACACATTCTTTGTAAGGAATAAGATTCAGATGTTTCGTATCCCACTCTCCTTTGATCTGATTGATCACGAGAGCGGAATCTCCGAAGACACTCAGATACTTGATCCTTAAGTCGATCGCAGCTTGGAGACCCATGATGCATGCCTCATACTCTGCCATGTTGTTGGTGCAGTTGAAACATAGCCGGGCAGTGAGTGGAGTATGAGTGCCTTGGGGGATATGATCACAGCGCCGATACCATTACCCAAAGCATTGGAGGCTCCGTCAAAGTGCATAGACCATCGGGATCCTTCCTCAGGTCCTTCATCCGGTCCAGGTACTTCGCAATCAGTCACTATCATGATACTCTCGTCAGGAAATTCAAAGTTCATTGACTGATAGTCGTCTACTACCTGATGTGCCAAGTGGTCTGCCAATACACTTCCTTTGATGGCTTTCTGGGTCGTGTACTGGATGTCATATTCCGTCAAGATCATCTTCCATCTTGCTATTCTCCCAGACAGAGCAGGATTTTCAAATATGTACTTTATAGGATCCATCTTTGAAATCAACAAGGTAGTGTGAGTCAGCATATACTGTCTCAGCCGGCGAGCAGCCCATACCAAAGCGCAGCAAGTTTTCTCGAGCAGTGAGTATCGGGTCTCACAGTCGGTAAACTTTTTGCTAAGGTAATAAATGGCATGCTCTTTTCGGCAAGACTCGTCATGCTGCCCCATCACACACCCCATTGAGTTGTCAAGTACTGTCAGGTATAGTATTAGAGGTCTCCCTTCAACCGGTGGCATAAGAATGGGTGGTTCTTGGAGATACTCCTTGATTTTGCCAAAAGCGGCCTGACATTCATCATTCCAACGTACTACCTGATCTTTCTTCAGCAGCTTGAAGATTGGTTCACAGGTGGCAGTCATGTGTGAGATGAATCGAGCAATGTAATTCAAGCGTCCTAAAAAGCCTCTGACCTCTTTCTCTGTCTTAGGAACTAGCATATCTTGAATAGCTTTAACCTTGGCAGGGTCCACTTGAATACCCTTATCACTTACAACGAAGCCTAGCAACTTTCCAGATCTTACCCCGAAGGTGCACTTGTTCGGGTTCAACCTCAGCTTGTACAACTTCAGACGGTCAAACAATTTCTGCAGATGATCAAGGTGTTCTTCCTCAGTTTGGGACCTTGCAATCATATCGTCAACATATACTTCTATCTCATGATGGATCATGTCATGAAATAAAGCAACCATGGCACGTTGGTAGGTTGCCCCAGCATTTTTCAGTCCAAAAGGCATGACCTTGTAACAGAAGGTGCCCCACTGAGTAACAAAGGCAGTCTTCTCCATGTCTTCAGGAGCCATCTTGATCTGATTGTAACCTGAAAAGCCATCCATGAACGAGAACACCTTGTGCTGAGCAGTATTGTCAACAAGGACATCAATGTGAGGTAGAGGGAAGTCATCCTTGGGGCTGGCTCTGTTCAGATCCCTGTAATCGACACACATTCTGACCTTTCCATCTTTCTTTGGTACTGGCACCACATTAGCAACCCACTGAGGGTAAGAAGTCACTGCAAGGAAACCGACATCAAACTGTTTCATAACCTCGACTTTGATCTTCTCGGACATCTCTGGACGCATACGGCGGACCTTTTGCTTAACCGGAGGGCAGTCTTCCTTGGTAGGCAGATGATGGACCACAATATCAGTATCCAACCCGGGCATGTCTTCGTAGGACCAGGCAAAGATTTCCACATAATCATGTAACATCTGAGTCAACCGTTGCTTCACGCTGAGCTCTAGGTTGGCACCAATCTTGACTTCTTTCCTATCTATCTTGGTACCCAGATTTATTGTTTCCGCCGGCTCTTCATGTGGTTGAATTGCCCTCTCTTCTTGGAGTAACAGTCTTGCAAGCTCGTCAGGCACTTCGCAATCATCTTCACCTTCGTCTTCGGCTAAGTTGATCGGATTTTCGAAGTCATAACTGGCAGTAGCAGAGTCGTTACCAGTGAGATGCAGAGTGGATTGAAACCTGTATGAGTGAGTGTGTGTAAATATAGCTGTTTTGCAATATAAAAAAGGAAAGGAAGAAAAGGAGCATAAGATTTGAAATGCGAGAAAACGTCCAAGGTCTTTATTTATGATATATGAAATGACAATTAACCTCACAAATGAAGCCACGGTGCCCTGGGTAAGACACCGGGCCATAGAGTTTTAATTGTTTATTACAAATAACAAAAACAAAGGAGTTTATTACAGCGTAACAAAAGTGACAGGTAGGTTGTCTTTTGCAATCCAATTGCTAGGTCCATCGTTGGCCGTCGGATAAATCCAGCTGTCGAACTCAGCTTCATCCACTTCATCATCCTCCCTAATAGCATTTACTCCATGGTTAGGCATGGGAGCAGTCACCACATTGGGC